>OY723247.1:1754348-2354348 GCA_963210315.1 Rhynchopus euleeides | reverse complement strand
TCCTCTCCCGCTCGCGCCATCCTCGGGTGCCGGAGGAAACCCAAAAAATGTCGGGACCATGATTTACCCCCTGATATGCCACGGCCGTTGAAGCGCAAGGACTTGGTTACTAGACGGGCACGCGAGATGGGGGGTCTGGGGGGCAGAGCCACGGTAGTGAACATCTGTTCATTGTGGACGTACAGATTCTGTGTGAGTTGGCTGCGTCCCCCTGAGGCTACTGGAGTGGTTGGATTCCCTGACCTGGTGGGAATCGAACGACTTGAGTACGAGACATACGCCACAGGGGGGTCTGGGGGGCGGAGCCCCCCAGCCGCCGGAGGCCACGGTAGTGAGCATCTGTTCCTGCAAAACCATAATCTCTTCGACGTCGACCCAGTGAAAGTGGGTTGACGCTTGGTCGACGCTTGGTGAGCGTCGACCCAGTGTAACCGGGTCAACGCTAGGTTAGCGTCGACCCAGCGTAATAAATGGGTTGACGCTTGGTCCAGGCTTGAATGGCAACCCAGTTCCACTGGGTCGACGCTCCAAGCCTCGACCAAGCGTCAACCCAGTTCCACTGGGTCGACGCTGGGTCGACGCTTTTTTATGGGGGGGGGGGAACCCAAAATCACTGGGTCGACGGTCGACGCTTAGCGACATGCCTGTATTTAGCCCCCCCCAGTAGGGGGGGGGGGGAGATGGGACCTGCAGGCCCATGCCTGTGCACGACCCCCTCATCCACCCCTTCCCCCCCTACCTGCAGAGCGCTGAGAAGATCCCCCGGTGGAGACTCTTCTTTTGGTTTTCTGCTCCACGCCGTACAGTTCTTTCAGCCTGCTGAACTCTTCCTTTTTTGGGTACCGATGGCCCAAAATCGCGCATCCTGGCGCTGAACGGCTAGAGCGGGTGATAGGGTTCTCGTGTGATGTAAGCATTCTCATTCAAAGGGGGCTCTCGCTACCAGGTGTGACTGGGTGAGAAGATGTGAGCCACGGCCCACTTCCCCTCACTGACTGACGAGCTGTGACTGGGTAGCGAGGGCCCCCCAAAAAAGCCAATTCCGTTCTCTCCCCTGTTGATCCCTTCGCCTCGGGAGGAGAGCGGTGTGCAGGTTGGGGGGAGCTCCGTTGGCACCTTCCGCACGAAAGACATGTGCATGATGAAACCCGATAAAGCTTCTGCGCCCATCCACTGGGTATGGAGGGGTGCACCTGTCTGTGGAGCGCATGGCGCAGCGCCAGAAGGGTGAGATTGATACTGCCCCCCACAGAAGCAGGAGCGGTAGAAAGTTCTGGGGGTGGTGGGGGTGGCGGGACGTGCTGCGACCTGATTTGAAGGGAAAAAAAGGGAACTTTGAGAGAGCCCAGACCCCCGCCCTTACGCGTGAATCTGTCTGTGATCTCCACTCCATACACGCTCACAACAAAATGGTCATAATCCTGGTCAGATTTGACGCATCATATGGGGGGGGCCTTTTACAGTAAGCTCTTTCTGTCAACCTGTGCCAGCCATGCAGCGGAACATATCCAAAAGAAGGGCCTTTTTGCAGATCACCGCACTCCCACATTTTCAATTCTGTGAAGTGCATGAGAATGTGACGTGAGAAGAGAATGTGCGTGTGCGAGTGTGAGGGAACAGTGGTGGGGGGGAGTGGGGGAAGGGGGTGGGGGGGGGGGGGGGGGGGCAAGAGAGAGAAGCAAAAGAGATGCTGATGGATGCTGGAAATATATAAGCACAAATAAGAAGAGAAAAGAACGTCGAAGCCAGGAAAGAAACGTTGGGCTCACGCAGTAGGGTAGGAGTAGGGGGGGGGGGGGGGGGGGGAGGGGCTCCGCTCTGCGCCATGAGTGCACACCTATATTGTCGGGGCGTTTCACTCTTCTGCACTTCTCGCGAAGGGTCCCTCCGGTTAGGATACGGGGTTACGCTATGTATGTGGGGGGGTGGGGTGGTCGACTTGACAGGATTGAACGCACCCCCCCCCCCCCGTGTCGTACTTTGTCACTTATTGGCAACGTGTGTTGCAGTATGGCCAGCACGAACACCACGTGGGGCCACTCTTGATGCACTTCTTTTTGTTTTACCTCGACGTTTCCAGCCTCCCGCGCGATACCGCTTGAGGCAGGACGCCGTCACTCTTTCCTCGTTTTAATACTTATGCTGACAGTATGCGCCTGACAACCCTGGTCATGACTCATCGCACGGAGAACTGGCATTCTTGAGACCGATTCTGAACACATGTTGTTTTTGGGCCACAGAGGGGGGGCGGGGGGGGAATCCACCCCGGGTTCGACTGCCCACCCACGCCTGCCACCCCTTCTCCTCTTCAAGCTACGTCGGACGCATGCCAACATGGCTGCGCGTCCAGGATGGAGGGAAACACTTTACACGAGCACAGCTCAAGCCGTGATGATTGTCACTCACTACGGTGTGTGATGTTCAGTTCAGACTTCAGACTTCAGCTCCATGTTGAATCTGAACCATTCTTGTATCCCACGCACAACAAAACATGAGGTGGGCGCTGTCCCGCGCCACTGACCGAAGAGCTACAACATGCTGTGACATTGTACACGCATGAATCACGAGGGCCTCTAACGATTTTGAAACGAACGCGTTCAAAACCGAGGGTGGGGCTTCGCTCACCAATGCGGGATAGTGAGAAAAATGAGTGCCCACACATTCGGATGCATCAAAAGTGACACAGTTTGACACAGTGGTACGAGAGCGAAGGTCTCCACCCCCCACCCCACCCCACCCCACCTCACCCCAGGGCCTATTTCTTGCGGTGCCGAGCTCTCGCACAACAATTACCGATCCCATCCAGCCCCTTCTCTTGACACACTATATTCACCGCCCGTTGCACAACACAACACAACACAACACAGCAGAAGCGAACGGGCCTTCTGGAAACTTCTTCTCGGCAATCTGCTCAAAACAGGATAACAAACAGTAGTGTGGACTGACCCAACATAGCAAGGCCTAATCTCTGGGGGGCTCACGCACGTTATTCCCGTGGCAGCAGTGTCGGACACACAGGGCTCTAATGCGACCTCCGCTGTCACATTGTTCTGTGGGGATACTCCCACCTGCCTATGCATTCCGACCCCGCCAGAAGGAAGCGACAGTAGATGAATTATATACGCACATAGGTGAACAGCAAGGTCGGGCCAAGGGACCGGGCGATGATTTCCATTGGGAGAGTCCTCGGAAATGACTAGGTTATCGGTGGGGGCGGGGGGGGAGCAAAGGAAGAAAGCGGCAGGCAGCTTCAGGCAAAGATCTACGATGTGTGCGCCGCCCTTCGCGGGGGGGCCAGACCCACCCCCCCCCTCTGACCCACACATCACGGCGCGGTGCCACAGGGCGCTCGGCGCTCTCCTCTCCTGGGAGACTCCGCTGCGGCAGTACAGACCCACACAAGACAACCGCTGTGCAGGCTGTGCTGGCCATGTCCCTTTGCACACCACCCCCCCCCATGTTCGAGCACAGGACAGGCGCCAGCGCCGGTGCGCTGCTGATTAAGCCGTGGCACCCCCCTCTCACCCCGCCAGCGGGGGGGGGGGGGGGGGTGGACGCGGGAACTCCGCAGCTCAATGCAGACACAGCGCAGGCGCAAAGCGCGGGGGGCAGGCCACCCGCCTTCAACCCTCTCAGCACACGCAGATCTCCTCTGGGGCACGCTCTGCAGGGGGCGCAGGGGCAGCGGCAGCAGATGCGCCTGTCTCGAAGTTGTCGGGAAGCTCCTGCTTGTGGCTGATGTATGCAGACAGCAGGAAGCGGAGGCGCGAAGACGAGGCGGCAGGCAGGGATGAGGGTTGCCGCGGCTGTGCCGGTGGGGTCTGGATGGGATGCGGTGGTGGCGGTGCTGCTGCCGCCAGAGGTGACGGTGCAGCCCTGCGGCGCGGCAGGTCTTGCAGGGCACGCAGGGAGGAGCAGAGGCAGGCAAGGGCGGCGTCCCATTCAGCCACCTCAGCAGCCTGCAGGCTGCGCCGTGCGTCCTGCTCCAGGAGTGCCGAGCGAGCGGCAGCCTCGGCTGCGAGCAGCGCCCTGCGGCAGCGTCCCTCCTCCATGCCAAGCGCAGCTGCGGCACAGCCCTGCTGGCAGTCCAGGCTGCGCACCAGGAGGTCGCCCGCCAGGCCCCGCCTGCTCTCGTGCTCCAGATTCGCGAGCTCCGCCAGCTTGTCGCGCAGGGCCCTGCTCCTGCTGTCCCCTGTGGACAGTGCCTGGTTCTCCCCGTCTGTCGAGTCGTCCCCATCATGCAGCGTGGTGGCGTCGAGCACACCGCGGCGACGGCGGGGGCGGATGGGCATCACGCCATCCTGTGTGTGGTGGCGGTGGGTCACAAGCCTAACAACACAGATGCAGATGCAGATGCCTGTGGGTTCAGAAACCTCGAAGCATCCCCCAAAACTCTTTACAGCATCACACACACACACACACCCCGCCCCGACACCCCACACCGCAGGCGGCATACCGAGGACGTCCGGAACGTCGAAGTGGTCGATTCAGCGCCTGAATGCGTGTCGGCGTGGCCGGAGCTGCAGCCGCATCCCATCTGCCCGAGAAGGGACAAGGGGAAAAAACCCACGCACCCCCTCCTGCTGCTGGCTGCAGCGACTGCCGTTGGGCCCTTGAGGCACACCAGCAGAAGCGTAAGGACACCCTTATGTGTGATGTGCAGTCCTCCCTCTAACGATGAGCAGTGGAGAGCGGAGGAGTGCGGGTGTGGGTGTGTGTGTATCCTGCGGTGGAGGGCAGCGTCAGGGTTCGACCAGTGGGGGGGGTGAGGACTCTAAAACACCCACCTGATTTGGCAAATCGCTCAAACGCCGCCCAAACTCCACCCAACTCCGCCAAATTCGGGTCAAATCAGGTGGAACACACGGAAACTGAAAAAGATTCAGATAAACGGGCGTACAAAATCCAAAAAGCTTCAGGCGTACGATTTCCTTCGATACTTTGCGACGTCACGCCAAGGCCAGGTCCGTGGAGGGGATCGTGGGAGGCGCCGGGTGGGGGAACCCATCACATCTATCATACAAAGAGGTACTGCGCACCGCGGCGTCGGGGGCGCGTGTGGCCAGCGCTGGGTGCCGGGGGGAGGAGGTGGGGGAGGGGGGGCGGGAGAGTTTGCCCCCACCCGACCCCCGCAGTGCCCACACAGCACCGCGCCACTGCCCGTTGAAGGGAGGACAGGAACAAGCGGTGGCGGGGGGGCAGGGGCTAGGCAAGCTGTGTCACTGAGATAGGTGGGTGTGTGGAGGTGTCGGTGAGGGCGTCTATTTGCGCCCGCCGCTGGCCCTCAGCCCTACAGGAAATATGACGGACGTTGCGTCACAACGTGGTTGTACTGCGGTGCGGTTTCGGTGAAGGTCTTGAAATCTCGCTCGAGCTGTGCCGGGGCGGGGGGGGTGTCGGTTGGGTTGCGGAAGAGATATAAAACCGGGCAGAGTGGGCAGTGATTATCTATAGATCTCTTCTCCTCCGGCCTCAGCCTAGAGAAACATGAGATCGTTCCGGCAGTTCTCTTGTGTGCCGCAGCACGATGCATACCTTATCCCCAACCGTCAGCACCGAAGCTAGGTTTGCACATCTGTAGCAGTAGTTAGGGGCGGACCACACTGTGACGAGGGACTCCTCCTGTGGGGGTATTCAGGGTGGTGGGTTGAAGGCACAACACACCGAACACCCCCTCTCCTCCTCTTCCCTGCCCAGTGTACTGTATGTGTGGCAAACCGACCCCACCACACCCTTTCTTCTGAGCCCACCATGCACATCATCTCGACATACCCCGAAGTATTTGTAACCCTCCTGCACCAGTTGATGCGCCCTGCAGATAAGGTCGAGCTTGTTGAGCCTGTTAAACTCCTTCGTGACGCTGTGGCCAAACAGCCACCCCGCGCCACGTGGGGAGACGGACCAGGTCCCGACACTCTCATCGGGGTCGGACCACATGAGGTCGCAGAACATGCCGTCGTTGGGGATTTCCTGACGGCGCTGGATGCAGCGCAGCGTGTCGATGGTGCGCGCCTGGGGCGACAGCCCCCCGTGTACGCAGAAGACCTTTCCCTCCACCACCGCAGCGATGTTGAGGCAGTCAAACACATCTGTGCAGCACCGCCATGCTTCGGGGCTGCCGTACTTCTTGTGGCACTCATCCCAGAATCCGTAAATCAGCGTCACCTGCCGGCTCTCGTGGTTGCCCCGCAGAAGCGTGACCCGATCCGGCCATCGTGCCTTCAGCAGCAAAAGCAGCGTCAGGGTTTCCAGGCTGTTGTACCCACGGTCCACAAAGTCTCCCATGAAGATATAGCGGTTCCCGTCAGCCACGGGACCTGCGGTTTCGAACAGTGTCAGCAGATCGTAGAACTGCCCGTGGATGTCCCCGCAGATGGTCACTGGTGCCTGCACGCTCTGCACATTGCTTTCCTGTGGAGGGGATAGAGGGGTCGGGTGGACAAACGCAAAAATCCGGGGCAGGGCACGCCACACTCGCAACCCCATGGCAACCATACCTCGCAGAGAATCTCGCAGACGTATCGGCACAGCTTCTTCAAGTCACCCTCTCGGAGATGTCGCTCACCCTTTTTGACGAACTCAATCCATCGATCGAGGTCGAGCCCCATCTAAGCCAGCTGCAAGGAGGAGAGGGGAGGCCAACAGCCCACACGCACCCCCTCCCCCGTGACTAGCCTTCTTTGCAGTCGTGTAGAGTGGAGAGAACGCAAGCCGAGCCCCCTGCTCAGGATGCGATTCCCACTGAGCTGCAAACCTGTCGAGGGGGAGGTGTGGGTGTGAGGAGAAGGGGCACAAACAGCAGCTTCGACAGCTCGAAAGAACTAAAAGGGTGGGGGGTGGGAGTGGTGGGAGGTGTGACAGGCTCTCTCTCGTGCCTTCTTCTACCCTCATCCCACCACACAGTTCGGTTCTGCGTTGACAGTTTGAAACGGGGGGGGGGGGGGTTGTGGCGCTGTGGCGCCGTGCAGGTTATTTTCATTCCCGGTGGGTTCGCGGATTTTTCACTCATCACGCCCTCATCTTCCCACCCCACACCCCACACCCCACTATCGCCCGATGTGAGAGATGCACACAGCACGGGCTTCCAGTTGGAATTGAGAAGAAGCAGTTTGATCGAATAACAAAAAAGCTGTGCATGCCCCCGCTGTCTCGAAAAACACCGTGCAGCCAGAAAGAACCCAGGAAAGGGCGAGCCCCGACCCACCCGACCCCCCCCCCCCCTCTCGCATGGGGCGCGACATGGCCAACATCTTGGTCATCTTTGCACCCCATCCCCCCCCCCCCTGCAACGTTTTCAGGTCTGAACGCTTTCCGTGGGCACAGTGTGTTTGTCACAATACTCTGCCACCGATGGCAACCATTGCGCGTTGAGACGTGCCGCCAACTCCCAGCACCCACCCCCCCCACGTCAAGCCGAACGAAAAAGAGCCAGCCAAGTTGACAGGCCTCCCAGCCAGAGGAGAGACTGGGCGTGACTATCCCGCTCAGCGTATAATCATCTCTGGGGGTCTTCGCTAGCCGGTGCAAAAAAGTGCAGGCTGGTGCAGGGCAAAATGGGCCGAAAATGGGCCAAATCGGAGGCAAAAAAAAGGGCGGGGAGTTGGGTGGCCCCTAGCTGGGAGCACGCATTTGGACCCAAAAAATAATGTCGAGCGGTCCCTGTGCATTGTTCAGCCCTCACAGGACGAGAAGGCACGGCGGGGCCCGTGTCACGGGTAAACATTGAGATCAACCTGTCATCCTGGGCCAAGCCAAGATGGGAGCTGGCCGCCTGGGGCAATGCAGGAGCAACGGCTAGTGCTCGTGCTGGCACGAAGCGGAGCCAGGCAGTGCTGTCCCGAGAACGGGCCGAGCCAGACAGTGCTGTCCCAAGGGTGGGCCGAGCCAGACAGTGATGTCCCGAGAATGGGCCGAGCCAGGCAGTGCTGTCCCAAGGGTGGGCCGAGCCAGACAGTGCTGTCCCGAGAACGGGCCGAGCCAGACAGTGCTGTCCCGAGAATGGGCCGAGCCAGGCAGTGCTGTCCCAAGGGTGGGCCGAGCCAGACAGTGCTGTCCCGAGAATGGGCCGAGCCAGACAGTGCTGTCCCGAGAATGGGCCGAGCCAGACAGTGCTGTCCCGAGAACGGGCCGAGCCAGACAGTGCTGTCCCGAGGGTGGGCCGAGCTAGGCAGTGCTGTCCCGAGAATGGGCCGAGCCACGCAGTCCTGTCCAGAGGGTGGGCCGAGCCAGGCAGTGATGTCCCGAGGGTGGGCCGACATCACATCCGGTCTCGGCCCGCTGTCTGGACCGCAGCAACAAGAAATCTGCGCTGCATGCACAGGAGCAGGGGGACTTGGCCCGTCCGCACTCCGACATTGCACCGCGCTGCCCCAGCGCTCCAGATCACAAGGCCCCCTGTGCCGCAGGAGGTGGAGACGTCGCACACCAGCAGGATGACGTCGCAGACCAGTTCACCACCCCCAACAGTAGGTCACACTCCGCCTCGCCTGTAGGCCGTCTACTGTATGCAGGAGTCTGCGTGTGTTGATAAAGACACACACGCCCGGCACACCTGATTCTATGGGCAGCGCTCGTAACTCTCTCGGCGCCAAGTCGAAGCTGAGCAAGATTTGGTTGGACGGTGCAAATATAGCTAGCCTTGCGGGCTCGCTAAGACACTCTCCGAGCTAGCTACATGAACACAACATTGCACATCGCACGGTTTCGAAGGATGGGTACGCAATGCGGGTTTAGGTCTTGTGCTAATGTTACACACAGCAAGATCCCTGACGGAGGGGATCGATGGAGGCACTGAGGAGATCATGACTGGGAAGGGGTCCTGCATCGAACCCCCTCTGAGTGGAGCAAACACTCGGTACTCCGGGCGCCACGTTCTGCTCGGCTGGACATCACCCCGAGGTCGTGGCCACGGCCCCCGACCACTCACTGCGGGGAGCTTCCCGTCCAGACAGTGTCTGGACATCACTCCTGGGCTCGACCCACTGGGCCGAGCCCAGGAGTGCTGTCCAGACACTGGGCCGAGCCCAGGAGTGATGTCCAGACCCTGGGCCGAGCCAGGGAGTGGTGTCCAGACACTGGGCCGAGCCCAGGAGTGATGTCCAGACACTGGGCCGAGCCCAGGAGTGATGTCCAGACCCTGGGCCGAGCCAGGGAGTGGTGTCCAGACCCTGGGCCGAGCCCAGGAGTGATGTCCAGACACTGGGCCGAGCTCAGGAGTGCTGTCCAGTCCCTGGGCCGAGCCAGGGAGTGGTGTCCAGACCCTGGGCCGAGCCCAGGAGTGCTGTCCAGACACTGGGCCGAGCCAGGGAGTGGTGTCCAGACACTGGGCCGAGCCCAGGAGTGATGTCCAGACACTGGGCCGAGCCAGGGAGTGGTGTCCAGACACTGGGCCGAGCCCAGGAGTGATGTCCAGACCCTGGGCCGAGCCCAGGAGTGCTGTCCACACTGGGCCGAGCCAGGGAGTGATGTCCAGACCCTGGGCCGAGCCAGGGAGTGGTGTCCAGACCCTGGGCCGAGCCCAGGAGTGCTGTCCAGACACTGGGCCGAGCCCAGGAGTGATGTCCAGACCCTCGGCCGAGCCAGGGAGTGGTGTCCAGACACTGGGCCGAGCCCAGGAGTGATGTCCAGACACTGGGCCGAGCCAGGGAGTGGTGTCCAGACCCTGGGCCGAGCCCAGGAGTGCTGTCCAGACACTGGGCCGAGCCCAGGAGTGATGTCCAGACCCTCGGCCGAGCCAGGGAGTGGTGTCCAGACACTGGGCCGAGCCCAGGAGTGATGTCCAGACACTGGGCCGAGCCAGGGAGTGGTGTCCAGACCCTGGGCCGAGCCCAGGAGTGCTGTCCAGACACTGGGCCGAGCCCAGGAGTGATGTCCAGACCCTCGGCCGAGCCAGGGAGTGGTGTCCAGACACTGGGCCGAGCCCAGGAGTGATGTCCAGACCCTGGGCCGAGCCAGGGAGTGGTGTCCAGACCCTGGGCCGAGCCCAGGAGTGCTGTCCAGACACTGGGCCGAGCCCAGGAGTGATGTCCAGACCCTCGGCCGAGCCAGGGAGTGGTGTCCAGACACTGGGCCGAGCCCAGGAGTGATGTCCAGACACTGGGCCGAGCCAGGGAGTGGTGTCCAGACACTGGGCCGAGCCCAGGAGTGATGTCCAGACCCTGGGCCGAGCCCAGGAGTGCTGTCCACACTGGGCCGAGCCAGGGAGTGATGTCCAGACCCTGGGCCGAGCCAGGGAGTGGTGTCCAGACCCTGGGCCGAGCCCAGGAGTGCTGTCCAGACACTGACGATGTCCTGCCTCATACCCGCCATGCCCGCAATGCACTTCCGGATCACAGGGGGTCTTCGCTACGGGGTGGTCGTCAGTGCATTTTGGTGCATTTCCTGTTGAATTGGCTGAAAACTGAAGAAGTTTGTCGAAGTTTGTCGACCAGCAAAGACCCCCACATGGTTGTGGATTTTTAGCGCCTTCCGCATTCCCTCGAAAGACTTCTCCAAGCAGAGGGTCGAGGCCTGCACGTCTGTGACCACGAGTGTCGTGATCTTCGTCTCTGTGGAGTAGTCATCGAAGAGCAGCGCCTGCTGGCTGTCTTCGTTCAGCATCCTACGACTAGGCCGGCTATGGGCCGATCTCGCCCGTACTGGGCCGGACATGGGCCGATCTCGCCCGTACTGGGCCGGCTATGGGCCGATCTCGCACGTACTGGGCCGGACATGGGCCGATCTCGGCAGTGCTGGGCCGGCTACGGGCCGATCTCGCACGTACTGGGCCGGACATGGGCCGATCTCGGCAGTACTGGGCCGGCTATGGGCCGATCTCGCCCGTACTGGGCCGGACATGGGCCGATCTCGGCAGTGCTGGGCCGGCTATGGGCCGATCTCGCCCGTACTGGGCCGGACATGGGCCGATCTCGCCCGTACTGGGCCGGCTATGGGCCGATCTCGCCCGTTCTGGGCCGGCTATGGGCCGATCTCGGCAGTGCTGGGCCGGCTATGGGCCGATCTCGCACGTACTGGGCCGGACATGGGCCGATCTCGGCAGTGCTGGGCCGGCTATGGGCCGATCTCGCCCGTACTGGGCCGGCTATGGGCCGATCTCGGCAGTGCTGGGCCGGCTATGGGCCGATCTCGCCCGTACTGGGCCGGACATGGGCCGATCTCGCACGTACTGGGCCGGACATGGGCCGATCTCGGCAGTACTGGGCCGGCTATGGGCCGATCTCGCCCGTACTGGGCCGGACATGGGCCGATCTCGGCAGTGCTGGGCCGGCTATGGGCCGATCTCGCCCGTACTGGGCCGGCTATGGGCCGATCTCGGCAGTGCTGGGCCGGCTATGGGCCGATCTCGCCCGTACTGGGCCGGCTATGGGCCGATCTCGCACGTACTGGGCCGGACATGGGCCGATCTCGGCAGTGCTGGGCCGGCTATGGGCCGATCTCGCCCGTACTGGGCCGGCTATGGGCCGATCTCGGCAGTGCTGGGCCGGCTATGGGCCGATCTCGCCCGTACTGGGCCGGACATGGGCCGATCTCGCACGTACTGGGCCGGACATGGGCCGATCTCGGCAGTACTGGGCCGGCTATGGGCCGATCTCGCCCGTACTGGGCCGGACATGGGCCGATCTCGGCAGTGCTGGGCCGGCTATGGGCCGATCTCGCCCGTACTGGGCCGGCTATGGGCCGATCTCGGCAGTGCTGGGCCGGCTATGGGCCGATCTCGCCCGTACTGGGCCGGCTATGGGCCGATCTCGGCAGTGCTGGGCCGGCTATGGGCCGATCTCGCCCGTTCTGGGCCGGCTATGGGCCGATCTCGGCAGTGCTGGGCCGGCTATGGGCCGATCTCGCACGTACTGGGCCGGACATGGGCCGATCTCGGCAGTGCTGGGCCGGCTATGGGCCGATCTCGCCCGTACTGGGCCGGCTATGGGCCGATCTCGGCAGTGCTGGGCCGGCTATGGGCCGATCTCGCCCGTACTGGGCCGGACATGGGCCGATCTCGCACGTACTGGGCCGGACATGGGCCGATCTCGGCAGTACTGGGCCGGCTATGGGCCGATCTCGCCCGTACTGGGCCGGACATGGGCCGATCTCGGCAGTGCTGGGCCGGCTATGGGCCGATCTCGCCCGTACTGGGCCGGCTATGGGCCGATCTCGGCAGTGCTGGGCCGGCTATGGGCCGATCTCGCCCGTACTGGGCCGGCTATGGGCCGATCTCGCCCGTTCTGGGCCGGCTATGGGCCGATCTCGGCAGTGCTGGGCCGGCTATGGGCCGATCTCGCACGTACTGGGCCGGACATGGGCCGATCTCGGCAGTGCTGGGCCGGCTATGGGCCGATCTCGCCCGTACTGGGCCGGACATGGGCCGATCTCGGCAGTGCTGGGCCGGCTATGGGCCGATCTCGCCCGTACTGGGCCGGCTATGGGCCGATCTCGGCAGTGCTGGGCCGGCTATGGGCCGATCTCGCCCGTACTGGGCCGGACATGGGCCGATCTCAGCAGTGCTGGGCCGGCTATGGGCCGATCTCGCCCGTACTGGGCCGGCTATGGGCCGATCTCGGCAGTGCTGGGCCGGCTATGGGCCGATCTCGCCCGTACTGGGCCGGCTATGGGCCGATCTCGGCAGTGCTGGGCCGGCTATGGGCCGATCTCGCCCGTACTGGGCCGGCTATGGGCCGATCTCGCCCGTTCTGGGCCGGCTATGGGCCGATCTCGGCAGTGCTGGGCCGGCTATGGGCCGATCTCGCACGTACTGGGCCGGACATGGGCCGATCTCGGCAGTGCTGGGCCGGCTATGGGCCGATCTCGCCCGTACTGGGCCGGCTATGGGCCGATCTCGGCAGTGCTGGGCCGGCTATGGGCCGATCTCGCCCGTACTGGGCCGGACATGGGCCGATCTCAGCAGTGCTGGGCCGGCTATGGGCCGATCTCGCCCGTACTGGGCCGGCTATGGGCCGATCTCGGCAGTGCTGGGCCGGCTATGGGCCGATCTCGCCCGTACTGGGCCGGCTATGGGCCGATCTCGGCAGTGCTGGGCCGGCTATGGGCCGATCTCGCCCGTACTGGGCCGGCTATGGGCCGATCTCGCACGTACTGGGCCGGACATGGGCCGATCTCGGCAGTGCTGGGCCGGCTATGGGCCGATCTCGCCCGTACTGGGCCGGCTATGGGCCGATCTCGGCAGTGCTGGGCCGGCTATGGGCCGATCTCGCCCGTACTGGGCCGGACATGGGCCGATCTCGCACGTACTGGGCCGGACATGGGCCGATCTCGGCAGTACTGGGCCGGCTATGGGCCGAACTCGCCCGTACTGGGCCGGACATGGGCCGATCTCGGCAGTGCTGGGCCGGCTATGGGCCGATCTCGCCCGTACTGGGCCGGCTATGGGCCGATCTCGGCAGTGCTGGGCCGGCTATGGGCCGATCTCGCCCGTACTGGGCCGGCTATGGGCCGATCTCGCCCGTTCTGGGCCGGCTATGGGCCGATCTCGGCAGTGCTGGGCCGGCTATGGGCCGATCTCGCACGTACTGGGCCGGACATGGGCCGATCTCGGCAGTGCTGGGCCGGCTATGGGCCGATCTCGCCCGTACTGGGCCGGCTATGGGCCGATCTCGGCAGTGCTGGGCCGGCTATGGGCCGATCTCGCCCGTACTGGGCCGGACATGGGCCGATCTCGCACGTACTGGGCCGGACATGGGCCGATCTCGGCAGTACTGGGCCGGCTATGGGCCGATCTCGCCCGTACTGGGCCGGACATGGGCCGATCTCGGCAGTGCTGGGCCGGCTATGGGCCGATCTCGCCCGTACTGGGCCGGCTATGGGCCGATCTCGGCAGTGCTGGGCCGGCTATGGGCCGATCTCGCCCGTACTGGGCCGGCTATGGGCCGATCTCGCCCGTTCTGGGCCGGCTATGGGCCGATCTCGGCAGTGCTGGGCCGGCTATGGGCCGATCTCGCACGTACTGGGCCGGACATGGGCCGATCTCGGCAGTGCTGGGCCGGCTATGGGCCGATCTCGCCCGTACTGGGCCGGACATGGGCCGATCTCGGCAGTGCTGGGCCGGCTATGGGCCGATCTCGCCCGTACTGGGCCGGCTATGGGCCGATCTCGGCAGTGCTGGGCCGGCTATGGGCCGATCTCGCCCGTACTGGGCCGGACATGGGCCGATCTCAGCAGTGCTGGGCCGGCTATGGGCCGATCTCGCCCGTACTGGGCCGGCTATGGGCCGATCTCGGCAGTGCTGGGCCGGCTATGGGCCGATCTCGCCCGTACTGGGCCGGCTATGGGCCGATCTCGGCAGTGCTGGGCCGGCTATGGGCCGATCTCGCCCGTACTGGGCCGGCTATGGGCCGATCTCGCCCGTTCTGGGCCGGCTATGGGCCGATCTCGGCAGTGCTGGGCCGGCTATGGGCCGATCTCGCACGTACTGGGCCGGACATGGGCCGATCTCGGCAGTGCTGGGCCGGCTATGGGCCGATCTCGCCCGTACTGGGCCGGCTATGGGCCGATCTCGGCAGTGCTGGGCCGGCTATGGGCCGATCTCGCCCGTACTGGGCCGGACATGGGCCGATCTCAGCAGTGCTGGGCCGGCTATGGGCCGATCTCGCCCGTACTGGGCCGGCTATGGGCCGATCTCGGCAGTGCTGGGCCGGCTATGGGCCGATCTCGCCCGTACTGGGCCGGCTATGGGCCGATCTCGGCAGTGCTGGGCCGGCTATGGGCCGATCTCGCCCGTACTGGGCCGGCTATGGGCCGATCTCGCCCGTTCTGGGCCGGCTATGGGCCGATCTCGGCAGTGCTGGGCCGGCTATGGGCCGATCTCGCACGTACTGGGCCGGACATGGGCCGATCTCGGCAGTGCTGGGCCGGCTATGGGCCGATCTCGCCCGTACTGGGCCGGCTATGGGCCGATCTCGGCAGTGCTGGGCCGGCTATGGGCCGATCTCGCCCGTACTGGGCCGGACATGGGCCGATCTCAGCAGTGCTGGGCCGGCTATGGGCCGATCTCGCCCGTACTGGGCCGGCTATGGGCCGATCTCGGCAGTGCTGGGCCGGCTATGGGCCGATCTCGCCCGTACTGGGCCGGACATGGGCCGATCTCAGCAGTGCTGGGCCGGCTATGGGCCGATCTCGCCCGTACTGGGCCGGCTATGGGCCGATCTCGGCAGTGCTGGGCCGGACATGGGCCGATCTCGGCAGTGCTGGGCCGGCTATGGGCCGATCTCGCCCGTACTGGGCCGGGTCCAGGAGTGGTGTCCAGACCCTGGGCCGACCCAGGCTGTGGGTGGTGCATTTTGGTGCATTTTCCGTCGGTTTAGGTGAAAATTGTCGAATTTTGTCGAAATTTGACGACAGGTGACGAACAGCGAGAATCCCCGAAAAACCGGTTTTTAATTCATTTTTGGGGGGGGGTCTTCGCTGACGAAGTTTTTGTCGAAGACCCCTGTCGTCGTCGTCAGAACACTGCCGTCTTCGGTGAAAAACCCCCTGAAACAGCCGTTTTCCTAATTATGTGACGAACGACGAAGTTTGTCGAAGTTTGTCGACCAGCGAAGACCCCCTCTACCGGGGAGTGCCGACAGCCAAGCCCGGTGTCGTGGAATACGATACAGGCAGTAGCGTTGCACAGTGATATGGTATCGCTTACCATGTGTTTCACTTCGTGTGTCGCTTTCTTCCACCCCGGAACCCGGTGGAATGAAGCTTTTCCAGGAAGCTTTTTTATCGCTTTTTCAGAGAGGAAGCCGGGGTCGCTACACCCAAGCCAGTGTGTTCACGAGAGGGGAGAGAGCCTTCGCTTCAGAGATGAAGGTGACAACAGGTGTGAGCATCTGTGGCATCTATGTATGTGAGGGTGTGCCTCGCAAAAACCGGTTGCAAGGGACACACAGAACAGAAGGCCCTACACCGTCACCCACTAGGTATTATTTTTTCAGCACACTTCGATGTGGGCGGAAAGTGTCGCGTGCTTGTTCGTGCCCTTGTGCTCCTCACTCACGACACCATCATCAGCAGGAGTGTGAGTGTGGAAGCGTCAACGCAAAAAAGAAACCAAAGCAAAAAGTGCCGAACAAAGCGCAGTGACACTTTTTGCTCCAACATTCAGAAGAGCGGTTCAAAATCACGAATATTTCCGACACTCCGGTGCGCTATCAACCACGGGTTTTCCGGCACTCCCGTCGGGGAGAGGAACGACGCTGTGACTCTTGCCACGACGCGGTGGCACACTGCACACAAGCGGCAGGAAGCGGATGGGAGAGCAAACGGGGGAGACATATCTAGGCGAAAGCCAACCCCCACAAGGAGGGCAAGAGAGAGGGGGCCAATGCTGTGTACGAGACACGCATGCGATTTGACTGCACTTCGCGCCAGATACGGGGGGACGGAGGAGGAGGAGGGGAGCGGGGCGGGGCGGGGGATATTTGTTTGATCTGCAGACAGCACAGTTTCTGCATCTCTGGACAAAGGGACCCACCCCCGACCGAATTAAGGAGAAGGGTGCACGGGGGAAAGGGTGTCGGGGTACGGTTGTGCCGCACGTGGAGGGAGGGAGGGGGAGTTCCTTCTAGCTGGGTAACAGACAGAGGAGCTGCTGGGCTGCTGTTGCTGTGGGACAAACAAAGGCAATTCTCCTTCGGCTCTATCGGGAGGGGGGGGGTTGTTGTTGTCTTGTTTTCTCCACGGCGCTGTGGCTTTTTGCGGTGTTGTTCTTGGGATGATTTGACCGCGCCCTTTTCTACTCCACCCACCCTTCCCAGAAGTATAACAGGTCTTGCGCATTAGGCAGGACCACTGCAGAAGAAGGTGCCGATGCGCTTGTCCTGCAGGTCGACATCACGTCACCCACCCCACCCGCCCCCTTTGCGACAAATGCACAGAGTGGGGTGGGGGGGGTTTTTTTAAACAATGCTCTCAAGCAATTGCTTTAGAACGATAGCCAGAGGAGGCGGTTCAAAAAATAATCACGCAGTAGCATCACGAAGGAAGCAACATTTCACGCAGCTTGACTGGATTAGATTCTTTTGGGGGAGAGGGGTTCAATGACCCCCACCCCCGCCCAACGTGGGGGTGGGGGAAAGATAAAAAACATTGCAGGTGTGCTGAGGGGGGGGGGGGGTTTATTGCATGCTGGGGAGGGATGAGAAAAATAAATGAACAGAAAATAAACCGGAACCGGAATCACGAAACGGCAGGACAGATAGGTGCGTGGGGGAGGGAGGGAGAAGGGACCACTAGCCCGAGGAGGTGATATGAAGCAACCTTGCATTTCGGATATGGGCACCCGCCCGACACAAACTAAGCGCGTTCGCTCTCTCTCTCTCTCTCAGATGGGCCTTTCGCAACAGCCGAAAGCGGCGCAGTTTGTTTTGGTGATTTTTTTCCTCCCCTCCCGATTTGGAGGGGAAATACACCGAACTCTTGCCGAAATCTTGCCCATGTGCAATCGCGAATAACACCCCTCCCCCCACCCCCCCTTTCAGAATTCCTACGACTTTGCTCATGTCGAGCGGCGGGGAAAAAATAGGGAGACGCACGAGAGCACGCCACAAGGGCCGGGTATTGCCTCGATAACCTTGCGATATGCTGCACTGTACGTCTGCAAAGCGGTATGTGTGTAGGCGAGAGCGGGGAGCGGATATCCCTCGATGCACCCCGTCTCGTCCCACCCCGGAGGCAGGGGAGGGGCGCCCAGTGGAGGCCTGCGCTCGCTAGCTGGAACCGAGGAAAGTGAAGAAAAGGGGATGAGCTCATGAGTGGCAGAGTGACGCAGCTGTGTTGACGAGCTTTGACACAGCAGAGCAGAGACCCCTCACCCCCCATCCCCCCCAACGCCAGAATCCCGGCATGCAGAGAGAGAGAGGGTGAAGGGCGTCTCCTGGGATGCAGGAAGTCGCCAAATCCGGGCAAAACAAAAGCAAGGTGGTGCCCAAGCGCTGCCTTATCTTTTTGACACTGACAGGAGCCCTGTTGCAGTGAAAGATAATCCGGGCTTTCAGGGGGCCCTCGCTACCAGGTGTGACTGAGTGAGAAGAAGTGAGCCACGGCCCACTTCCCCTCACTGACTGACGACCTGTGACTGGTAGCGAGTGCCCCCTCATGATTGAATTTAAATTCATCTTTTCAACTTTCTTGACAAAATGTGTTGCATTCTGAGCAGGGCCAGTCCTGGGACAGAAAAGGCGGTTTGCGGGTTGATTTTTGTTGATACAACAGCTCCACAAAGCTTTATAGGAACGACGACCACTGTTGCTAGAGGTGGTGCTGCTGTGATGTACTCCAAATAGTGGTGTCATCACAGATCGACCTGAGCTTGACCTGAATTGTATAGGGGGATCGGGGACTTCCGAGAGAAGCCCCCGACCACCATGCCCTTGAGAGCCATCGAAAACAAACACTTCGAAACCCCCCGGCCTTCATTGCCGCCTTGCTGTTTTTTTAAGCGATCTGTGATCCCCCACAGACGAGCTGTTGAGGATGGGAGAAAAACAAAATCAATGACAGTTGTCTACACAAGTGCCGGCTTTGCCGATACACTCGATTTTAGTTTATTGCAAATGTCAAATGCCAAGCTCTGGAGGCCAACCCCCAACGTGAGTGTCAAACAAAACTGTAGAACGGGTTGTCTCCTTTCTGTCGGAAAGAATGGAGTATGAATGTGCCTGTGCCCTTGGGGGCACAGGGGTACGAGCGCAAAGAACCTGCGACAGCTTCACAGTTCGACACGGTTCCTGCCGCTGGGTGGGTCGGGCCCTGGAAAGCGCTTGATTATAGTCTCTTGCGGGATGGAAGGGCCTTCCGGCATCGGTAAGATTCTGCATCTTCGGCGTTTGCCCATAAAAGCAGGGTTACATGCCATAGAACACACTTTTCTGCACCACTTGCGGAAGACCTTGGCAGTACTTGATGATTTCGTTCCCTTCTTGACAGCACGGCGCAGCACGACCAGTATGAACACTACGCGGCCACCATTCGTTCTTCCGGTGGCGCCAAATCACTTGCCTACGGCGAGGATAGTCTGACTCCGTTGACATGTGATGCATCATCGCAAATGCAGCACAAATTGTGCTAAAAATGGGTGCCAGCGGATCCTGCACATTCAGCCGCATCGGCTGCACTGCCTCCTGATGAGTTGCGGTGCCAGTGTGAGGCCTGCTCTGTCTCCAAGTGTGCCCGGTGTTGCAGTCAGCATTGCAGACTGCTTTGCTCTGCACATCGGAGCGAGCACCTCCCCCACCAACACACCCCCATCTAGCGCTCTTCGTGACCCATATCCAGACGTGCAGCGTTCTGCCAGGTTCAGGCCAGAAACTGCAAATTCTGGAAACTGGAAACATTCAGATTCTGAAAGATCCTGATCTGACAGAAGTCCAGAGGAGAAGGGGGGAAGGAAGCCCTCCAGGTAAGCTGTTGAACTGGCCTCAGGTTTTCCTCGGCGACAAGAGGAGGAGCACACCCACCCGCTCTGCAACCCAAAGCTGTGCTGCTAGCAGCAACACACTCGTGCCCCACCCCCGCCCACCCCACTCCTCTGATAAAAGGAAACGCTAAAATAGTTCTCGGAGCACTGCAGCAGAAGGTGGCTCGGCAAGAGGGGGGGGAGACAGCAACGCAGCAGGTCGGCTCGCTGAATAGGAACCGACCTGATGGATGCAGGGTCGACTGGGTGAATGCCTGATCCGTGGGCTGGTCGAACTACGCATGAACACAGGACCCATGGCGGTGCCGTTTTGTGCCTCACAATGAGTGTTCGCGAGTTGGTTTTGCCGCACGGTGGCCTGATGACGAGAGGAATCTTGTTTGTAGAAAAGTGGATAACACAACGAGTGCCTTGTTCTACTCACAAACTCACAAATATATCTGACGGGGGGAGGAGGGGGGGGGGGGGGTAGGGGGGGTCAAATGGGGGTGACAAACACGATTTTTCAAAAAACCGGCGCAGAGGCCCCAAAGCCCCCGTAAACCCTCCAAACCCCCCCAGATCGGTCCGGAAACCCATCGAACCCCACTTTTCCACCATTCCGGGCACCTCAGGTGCCCGAATTGGGGTACCTAAATTTTGTGCCACCGTTTGGTACCGTACAGTGCCACTGTGTGGGAGGTTGGAAAAGAAAATGCCCCAACACACCACATCTGAGGGTTGCAATGCATGTTGCTTGCCAACCACGTCATCCGGTGGGTGTCAGGCGCTATGTAGGTGGCATTAGCCAGGTCTTCGATGTGTTCTGGCTTGTATATATACCTCCCTGCCTGCGGCACAGGCACTGCCTTTGTCCCCCACACCAGCCACAGAGAGCGTATTGTACTCGGTCCACGGTTGCTGATTCATTGTGATGCGTTGTAGTAGACCGCAGCAACTACCAATTCTGGCACAATGGGTACCACGACAGCGCACTTCATGTGTTCCCGGAATGTACAGCTCGTGTTGCAACAGTCGTTGTCAACACATCCCGGTTGTGGAGCACTGCTGCACAGGAATCACACGACCATCTGGACTGTTCCGTACCTACAGGCAGCCTCCCGGTGCATGGTGGCAGGGAGGTATATATACAAGCCAGAACACATCGAAGACCTGGCTAATGCCACCTACATAGCGCCTGACACCCACCGGATGACGTGGTTGGCAAGCAACATGCATTGCAACCCTCAGATGTGGTGTGTTGGGGCATTTTCTTTTCCAACCTCCCACACAGTGGCACTGTACGGTACCAAACGGTGGCACAAAATTTAGGTACCCCAATTCGGGCACCTGAGGTGCCCGGAATGGTGGAAAAGTGGGGTTCGATGGGTTTCCGGACCGATCTGGGGGGGTTTGGAGGGTTTACGGGGGCTTTGGGGCCTCTGCGCCGGTTTTTTGAAAAATCGTGTTTGTCCACGTAAAAGGGTGGCATTTGACCCCCCCTAGGGGGGGGGTCAAATGCCACCCTTTTGCCACCCCTAGGGGGGGGGGGGGTGCGGGCGGTGACGATGTAGATTGATGAAAAAACGGGCCAAAAAAAGTTAGCAGCCCTTCTGCGGGAGGGGAAGAAATATCACTGTGTTGTTTGCGTCCCCGCTGCAAGGGGGGGACGTCACCTCAGTTGGTGGTGTAGTGGTGAGATTTTCAGGTTCTTTTATGATGATGGGGGGGGGGGGGGGGGCGCTCTGAAGCCAGGGCAACAGTCAGAGGCAATAACATGAGCAACGGTGTGTGTTCCCTGGAAAACAAAAAAAAAGGTGTGGCACAGCACAGCCGTGGCTGCTGTGCAGCCACAACTCCGAAGCGGAAAACGCGGGGCGGAAAATTCGGCCCCCCCCTTGGTCCTTGGAATATCGCTATCGAAAAACCGTTCTCACAGCGTGAGGGCCTTCAGGGCGCGAGAACTCGAACCGCTTTCCGCAAGGCACACCTTCCCTTTATCTTTCTAGTTGTTGGCCGCACCGCTGGAGCAGGAGCACCCCGCCCCTGCTCCTGATGCGATCTGCTGTACGCAGAGTGGCTGTCCACACACACTACTCCGACTTGGTTTTTGATAACACCCGGACACACGCACACCGAAAAGACACGAGCCCGGATATCACGAAGTAGACGGGGACACTCTTCGATGCCAGCACGCTCAGCACCCAAACTGACCAGCTCGCGTCGACAGCGTGCTGGCGGAATCCCTCCCCCCCACAGGGAGGCCCAGCCACAGCTATTATGGCGTGGCGTGCAATATTCCTGAGAAGGGCAGCACCTCGGTGCGCCACACCGTTCAGCGTAGCAGCATGGCATGGGGGTGGCTCATGTGAAACATAAAGAAGGCAAAATGAGAAAACCGGTGTGCCCGGTTTTGTCACAGGTGGATTACGCAACTGATAGGAACGACGGAACTAATGGGAGGGGGGGGGGCGAAGTTGGAGGCAGCATGCATTTCTGCCCGTGAGGTCAGACGAACACGTACAGGCCGACGCCTACGGGCGGGGACCTACACGACTTGACAAAAGAGAGAGAGAGAGGAGACAAAGAAACATCAGTTGTTCGGTTCGTTTGAAAAAACATTAGATATGCCGTTGAGAAGGACAGGGGCGAACGGATACATTCGGCTTGCAGACACACCCCACACCCCAGCCCACAGATTTAACGGCCGCCCTTTTTGTATTGGAACGTGGTTCAGACACCCAGAGCCGCCAGTGCCACTTCACAGACACGGCTCGGATCTGTTCGTTACTGATCTTTTCCAACCTTTAGCGATCTCCCATCGGCACACACGCCCCTGTTTGTTTTTGGTGTCGGCCATCACCCCACACAGCGAAGTCAGCACCCCCCTCTAAGCAGCCCTGAGATATATCTCAGGATAATGTCGCCCATCTTTCCAAGAGACCCTGCCCACGTGAAAGAGAGAGACCACCTCTGTGGGCGCAAACCCGCAAACCCGGGCCATTGATACCAGGCGCCTGGATACCACACCCACTCGAAACCGACAACCAAACTCAACCAATTCGTTGGGAAATACCTGACACGCAGGTACCGCTCTTTGCCACGGCTTCCCGCGGCACACATGGGCACGGAAAAGAATTAAACCACAGGGCTGGGGGTGGATGGGAATGCGGAAGAAGGAGGCGAAGGGAATCTCGGAGGTTCCACCCCTGGATTTTCGGGCGGGAGGGGAGGGGGGGGGGGGTGTCCGCAACAAAATAGACTGTCCGTTTATCTTTTGAAGGTGCAAAAAAGAAAACCTTCAGCACCCGGCCGGCTTTGTGTGGCTAATTCAAGGCGCTGCTGTGCGGTACTGTATTGGTTTATACCGCTCGGCGCACTGACGGGGATCTGCCGCACAAATGGGTGCGAGAGGCGCGTGGACAGCCACACAAATTGGAAGGTTTCACGGCACGAAGAAGGAGACTTAGATGTTCGCTACTATGCGCACAAGCAGGGGAGGGGCGGGGAATATACATATATCTGTTCCTCCGCGGGTCGAGAAGTGACTGCAAAAAAGATAAGGCGTTGTTTGTGCGCCAAACCCGGGTGAACAAACCTCACGTGTTTTGCCTGATGAAGGTTGGTGTGAATGTGCGCGACAGTCATAACAACAAGGCAATGTAGATTCTGTTTGTCGCCCAAAGCGCTGCCAGCTATCTTTTTCACTGTGACAAGCTTCTTGTTGTGTGGTGAAAAA
The DNA here is from genome assembly GCA_963210315.1 of Rhynchopus euleeides. Classification (NCBI taxonomy): domain Eukaryota; phylum Euglenozoa; class Diplonemea; order Diplonemida; family Diplonemidae; genus Rhynchopus; species Rhynchopus euleeides. The sequence goes on along the minus strand of OY723247.1, from coordinate 2,331,219 downwards.
AATCGTGTTTCTCCTAACAAAACCAACAAAACCGCCCGAATGGTTGCCCACTCTTCTGCACATCATTCGGGGGTGGGTCGTCAGTATCCAGCTCAGGGCACATGGTGGAAGCGATCAATGCAAAAAACCATCTGAAAGGAAGACTTGAGAGACTGCTGCTGTATCTTAGCCGTGTTCGCAGCACCCCCCCCTGGTGAGAGGAGCCGCCGTTTCGCGTTCCCCTGTCCGCACGGCATTCCCCCCGCAGTTGGCCACGCCAGGCGTCGCCAATCCCCTCAGAGCAAAAGAAAAAATACAACAAAAAAGAAGTATCCTGCGCGGGCAATTTGGTTTTGGTCCATCTTGCCCTGTGCTCACGGGAGCGGGCAGTAGTCAGGGGCGGTGCATCCGTCCCTAGGGGGTCATCGGCAGCCAGATTCGATGCCCCTCTGAGGACGCGTCATGCTGTGGCAGAGAGGCACTCTCCAGCTTGCTCCGGGAGAAGATGGTTCTGCCTCGCAAAGCAGGCAGCCAGAGGGGGGTGGAGAAGTGCAGTGGAGAAATCTAGGGGGGGGGAGAGAAACTGCTGCAACCCCCGTCTGACGGAGCGGCGCGAGTCGGGATCTGCCAGGTTCGGCCCATCCCGCCCAGGCGGCCGACCCGTAGGGTCATGGGTAACGCGAAAGCCCTTTCAACTCCGTGAACGGGGCCTCCTCACATGAATCCCACGACCGACAACACGATGGGGAAAATTATCCCAGGTAAAAACACCGTGGTAACACAAAATAGTGCTGAGGGAGGGTGGGGTGGGGGTGCTTGAGGGATGTTGAACAGGGGATACTCACACTTTAACTAACGAGAGAGAGAGAGGTATTGCCGGTTGCCCTGGCTGGCTTTTTGCGTCGGCTGGAGCGTCAGGGAGCTCATTGCCCCGGCGGCTTGCTGTCAACAACTTCAAAGAGGGGGGGGGGGGAGGGGGAGGGAGAGAGGGATTTGTTTTGCATGTGCTTGTTGCGTGAGGTCAGTGCAGTTGGGTGGCATGTTGTGTGTGGGGAACGAGGTTAACAAAACAAGACTCTCCCTGGCGCAGGAAACGGGTTTTTTTTCTCCGAGAGAGAGAGAGAGAGAGAGAGAGATGCGGGCGCGGGTGGATAGGGTTCACAGGGGGGAGGGGGCCTTCGCTGAAGCCGGCAGCATTCGGCAATCTTCGGGGGGTTTTCCCTCAATAAAAACAGGTGAAAGGCACCAAAAACGCACTTTTCTGCCACCTCTCAGCGAAGGCCCTCCCCACAAACGAAAAGAACAAAACAAACAAATCCGCATCAATCCTTTGAATCTGCAAGGGAGGAGGGGCGGCAGTCAGCAGGCCCACGACCCTTCGCCAGAGCCTTACTGGACGTTCGTACGTTGGCTGCACGGAGCCGCTGCTTGGGTACGAGGGGCACGCCAGAGTAACCGGGCTTCGGGGAGCAACTACTTACGACTAGGCACAAGATGGGGGCGGTGGTAGGAAGCCAAACTAGAGTCGTGCTTGCAAGCAATCAATAGAAAAGGTTTTCGTCATGGCGCGCGGCCTTCTTGGGGCAGCGGGCATGTCGACGGGCCAGAAGGGGAGAGGGAAGAGATTCGCTTCAACGCTGGTTTCGACCTGGTGTCGAATCTGGGAGCGAATCGCTGCGTTGCGCTGCACTGAAGCAAGTGGCTTCGTGAGGCTTGGCGGCTGTGAGGCTGAGGCGTGAGAGATGCTTGGCTGTGTCCTTAGCGCGTGTGCGGCCTGCACTCGCCCATCATCACGACATCTGCAGAGGGGCTCGGCACTGACGGCACCAGGGGCAGGTGGACTGTCACGTTACCCGATGTCTCGTAGCGGCGTGTCGTCACGGTGGACCCCTCCACGGTGTCCAAGACCCGCCCGAGCCCGTCGGTGATGTTCAGGGCGCTGCCCACCCGCAGGCGGGTGACGAGGGTGGCCACGAATGTGCCGTGGCAAAAGTAGGACCAGCAGCGGGTGTCGAGCTTTGCGCTGTCGACAGCACCCGAGGTGCCGTACCCCTCGCCGACCAGGGGGCACACCACCTGGGACGTGGGGGACAGGGGCAGACACCGTGCGCTCACCATCAGGTCGTGCTGCGGACCGCTCGTCATCACAGCGAGGTCCTTCATGTTGTAGTGGCGTGTGGTGTACACAGGCCCGTCCAGCACGTCGTGCACGTGCCCCGTTGCATCGACAACCTTGACGGCGCCCTGCGATTTCGACAGGAAAGTCATCTCCAGCACACCGGGGCAGCGCGTGCTCCAGCACTTCGAGCCCCACTCCTGGGAGCGGACGAGGGACGCAGTGCTGCGGCTGTACCCTGAGAGCATTACGGGGCACGTCTCGTCGGTCCACATCTCGCCTGCGTTGGCGCGCCCTGCCCGCAGGCCCAGCACCATATCTGCCGACACGACACCGATCCCGAAGGCGAACACAGAGCAGAGCAGCACGCAGCGTGCGTTCATAATCACAGCCACCAACGCACACGCAACACACGGCAGCGTCGCCAGCAACATGAAGGTGATGGTCAGCGACGCATTCCCAGATGCGCTGTGCCCTGAAGCGTGAGGGGACGGCTCGCAGCCATACCAGGCTTCGTGGAGCGCGGCGCGCGCAACACGGCCCACATCCACAACAGAGAGGAGGTCTTTGTCGGCAAGCGCCGCAACGGCAGACGCCGCCCCACGGCACGCCTGCTTGCCGTCGGGCGCGCTCGTCACCACCGCACCCGTCGACTGCAGGTGACGCCGGTGGGCCTGCTCCCCCCTCACGCTGGCAGCCTGCTTGATCAGATCGTACACCTTCTGCGCCTCCACCAGGCTCAGGCCCGTGTGCCTGGCACGCGGCGCCCCATCACGCGCCAACGCCTCCACCGCCCGCGCGTACACCGCCTCACACCTGCGGTGCGCCTGCATGAGGACAGCGCTGACGATGACGAAGTCAGTAGTCACAGAGTGGTTGCCGTCGGCAGCTGTCGCCTCGAACATCTTGTCGAGACACGCCTCATCAGCCTCCGACAGCGTGCTGCCGGTGACGGAGTGCCACAGCTGCGCCGCCTCAGTCGTGTCGAGGGTGCGGTTGTCGTCCCCTGCCTCCTCTGCAAGGCTGCGGGAGCCTGCTGCACTCCTGAGCAGCCCGGCCTTCGCAACCCCGCTCTGCCCCTCAGCGCCGGGCAGGAGCGCCGCAATGGCCAGCACGACGCATGCGGCGCGCATCACAGCTGGCTTGCTGTGCAAGTGGAACCCCGTTGCGGTGTGTCGGTCGCTGTTTCCCTAAGGGACTCTGTGGAGGGCAGTGTGTCGTGTGTGGAGGCAGGCACAGACCGCGCAGAAGCCCAGCAACGTCAACCGCAAACCCGTGGGGGGTTGAGGGGTGGTGGGAGGGGGTGGGGGCGTGGGGCTGCAACAACCAAGGGTCCCAACGTCCTCCGCTAGCCCAGGCAGCAGCCGGGCATCTGCTCGCGAGCAGGGGAAAGGCAAGGAGGTGTGGGGACAATAGAAGGCAGCTATCGAGACAGCAAGGTTTCGCAGTCAATCGAAGTCCGCCTTCTCTGGGTTCACTCGGGTTGGATATCGTTGGCGCTTCCGCACGATCCAGCAAAGAAATGCGCGTCATGAGGGAAGGGTCCCAAAGCGGCAGGTAAGAGTCTTCGGGGCCTGGGGCGTACAGCAAAACTTGTTGGCACAGCTGCAACCGTTCGAGCGAGTTTTCCTTTCTGGTGTGTTGACAATTCTACAAAGCGCCCGGTACTCATAGCGACAACCGCTCTGAGGGATTTTCCTGGGTGTTCGTTGAGTTGGCGTTCCGCTCACACAAGGAAATAGACAAATAGAACACGGGGTCTCACCACGCCATCGCTCCCCCGTAGGCATTCAGGATTTCCGGATCGTCTTGTAGATCGGGGCTTGCGTGGTTCAGGTTCCGACAGCCAGTGGTGATGGCGGCAAGTACAACGTCGCGGTCCTCCCGCAGAGCGGGGTCACAGAAGGGAAGAAAGTCGGGTACGCATCTCGTTGACTGCAGGCACGCCAGCGCCACATCTTTGTCTGCGCGAACAGACTCTCCTGCCTGGAAGAAGGCATCGCCGTCAGCGCGGACTGCCACCAGAGCTATGTCCTTATTGTCACGCAGCCTGTCGCTGAGACGCGGGAAAGACTCGGGGGAGCCGCACATCGCAAGCCCAACCTCCTCATCATCCAGCAGCGCATCGCCGGCACGCAGAATGCTGTAGCACCCGGCACCTATGGTGGCCAGCACCACCTCCTTGTCGCACACCACCATGGAAGACTGGGCCCTGCTCAGCAGGAAGCCACCCGCCACTGCGGCAAGCACGACGTCACGGTCTGCCTGCAGCGGGGCGCTGGCGAAGGAGAAGTTGTCCGCATCGAGCCGCACCGCCTCCAGCACCACCTCCTTGTCCGCCAGCAGCTCGGGGGCCACCCAGCGGAACACCCCGGGGCACACCCCGAGGCCCGCCATCACGAAGCCCCTGTCCCCCAGCAGCGCAGAGGTACGCAGGCAGCCGACCTCCAGCGCTTTCTCTGCTACCTCGGGGTCGTTGCGCACCGAGACATCGAGGCAGTCGAAGTCCATCCCATCCGTGCACCTCGCCCCCAGCGCAGCCAGGGCGACGTCCCTGTCGGCCAGCAGGGCAGGGCTGCAGCAGGGTAGGAGCCCCACATTGTGCGCGACCAACTTCAGCACCACCTCCTTGTCCTCCAGTGGCGGGTCGAGGCACAGCATGCGCTGCGTGAGGTACTTCGCAGACAGCAGCACCTCCCTGTCCCGACGCAGCGCGGGGCTGAGGAGCTCAAAGGCATCATGGGGCGAGCAGGCCACAGCGGCCAACGCCACGTCGCGCCTGCCACGCACCTCTGCCGGGAGGAGGGGGAACAGGCCGGGGCAGTGCGCGAGAAGCTCGCACAGCACATCGCTGTCCTGACACAGACGGGGCGAGGCAGCCTCGAGGACACCGCAGTGTCTCGTCGAGGCAGCGGCTGCGGCGAGCACCACCTCCTTGTCGTCACGGAGGGCGGGGCTGGCTGCGCGGAGCTGGCCCGGGTTGCGGCGCACTGCCGCGAGGGCCAGGCGTTTGTGGCCACGGAATGTGTCTGATGCAGCGCTGAAGGCGTCGGGGTCGATGCCGTCGGCGTGCTCGATGGCGTGCTCCACGACCTTCCTCGTGCTACGCATGGGCTCCTCCAGCCCCCGGAGGTCTGCACCGCCCTCCAGTGCAGCGCACGCCATCTCCGTGTCGGCGCGCAGCGCATCCGACAGGCGCCAGTAGAGCGTGTGGCAGCTCCGCACATCAGCCAGGGTAATGTCTCTGTCGCCACGCAGGCAGTCCACGGGCAGCGACGTCATCTCACAGCAGCGGAGGGTGATCCGCTCCTCCCACTTCCCAGGGTAGATGGGGAGGGCACTGACGGCAATGGCGGCAATGGCGGGGCAAGAGAGGCAGCCGCGCAGCGCCAGCTTGTTTGCGGGTTCCGCAGCCACCGCAATGGAGGCGACGTCGGGGTCCTGCCGCAGCCTGTCACTGAGCCATGCGAAGTACAGCCCGGTGCCGCCCGCCACAGCCAACCCGATGTCCTTGTCATCCCGCAGCGCATCGCAGACGTACCGCAGGTTGTGTGGGCAGCAGCCCAGCGCGTGGAGCACCACCGCCTTGTCGTGCCGCGCCTCGGCACAGATGGCGGACAGGGGGGCACCACTATCCAACGCCGCACACACCACCTCCCGGTCCCTCTGCAGCTCCGGCGGCGCGCGGGAGTAGGAGGCACACGAGATGTAGTCCGCCAGCAGCAGCAGCTCCCTGTCGCCCCGCAGCGAGTCACCCATCACATCCAGCAGGCTGCTGCACTCTGGCACCGCCTCCAGCATGAAGGCCCTGCTGCTGAAGTGCCCTGCCTGATGCAGGACGTCGCGCAGCTCAGAAGCAGCATGGCTCCCTGACGAGATGGCGGCGAGGGCCACCTCTGTGTCCCGCTGCAGCGCGAGGGGCACGTGGCGCAGGATGGCGGGGCAGCTGGGGGCGAGCCGCAGCACCGCTGGCCGGTCCGACAGCACGTCTGCGGGGATGAGGAGCGGATCAAGCCCCTCGGCGCAGGCCAGCAGCACCTCGACGTCGCGCTGCATAGCATCGCTGGCATCCCGCAGGGCTTCGGGGTGCCGCCGCACTGCAGAGATCACCACATCCTTGTCGTCGCGGAGCCTGGCGGAGGCGTGGCACAGGCTGCCCGCACACCGGGTCGTCGTGCAGTTGGGGGACTCCCTGTTGCAGTGCTTCAGGCAGGCGGAGAGGATGGCAGACACAACATCCCTGTCGTCGCGCAGGGCCTCCCCGACGTAGCCGAGGTCCATGCAGCGCTCCTCCGCCACCCGCAGCACCAGCGCCTTGTCGCTGCGGCACCTCTCGGATGCGAGGGCCAAGTTCGACGGGTCGCGGTTGACAGCAGCCTCCACCACCTCCGTGTCGTCGCAGTGTGCCTCCGGGAGGTACCGCAGGATGTCGTCGCACATCGCAGCCACGGCGCGGGAGAAGGTTACATCCGCGCGGAGCTCCGCTCCCACCTGGTGGTAGGCTGATGAGGACGCGGACATCGCCGCCAGGGCAACCTCGTGGTTGTTGCACATTGCGTGTTCCACACACCTCTCCAGCAGGCCAGGGCCGTGGCAGGCGTGTTTCGCAATGGAGGGGAGGAGGCGCAGGGCTTCCGGCAACGCCCAGTAGAGTTCCCCGTGGTATGACACAGCGGCGGCAGCAAAGACGGGGTCCGTGCGGTGCTCGGGGCTGGCGCGGTGGAAGTTGCCAGAGGAGCAGGCCACTGCGGCCAGCATGATGTCCGGGTCGGACCACAGGGCGGGGTGGGGCACTATGATCCTGCGGCTGTCCCGTGCGGCGGTTATTGCGGCGAAGGCGCAGGCTCTGTCCTTCCATGCCGGTGGGGGCAGGTAGCACAGCGTCGTGTAGCCGTTGCGCAGGGAGTCGGCGTGGTGTGCCCACGTGGGAGTTACGTCCACACGGCTGCCGCACACAAGCTGCAGGCTGGCGATCGGCTCGGAGGGTTCTGAATCCAGTGGGCTGCCGTCTGTAGAGAGGTCGAGGTGTGTGTCGGAGTCGTAGTCTAGAGCCTTGCGGATGTCATCCAAGAGGGTGCCCAGCAAATCGCTCAAGCCTGCCTCCAGCTCGCACTCACGGCCTGACGGAGTGTCGACAGCGGTGATGTACATTATGAGAAACTCTCCTCGGCGGTAGCAAAGGGCGCCAAAGCTGCTCTCCCGAAGCTCACGCCTGAACGAAGAGAGTGTGCTGTCTCTGAAGGTGGGGGAAGGTGAGCGGGGGGTGAGTGACAAATCAAACACAACAAGGCCGCGCCTCCCCCTTCATGTGTGGAGGGAGGGGGTCGACGAGGAGTCTGGGTCTCCCCGCAGGGGAGACCCAGACTCCTCACGTTGGACGAAGATGCGGAGCTGAAGATCCGGATCAAGGCGTGATGGGGTGGCATGGTATCGAGTGCCATCATCGCTGAGGCAGCTCGGGCACTCATGGAGAGAAGGTCTCTGCCAGACAGTAACCTACTGGGCGCACGAGACCCTCATGGAGTGGGGGACAGCCGTCCTCTTCCTGGAGGTCCGTGCGGGGGAGGGGAGGGGAGGGAAGGGGTGGGTGGGTGGGGCATGCAGAGACGAGCAAGCATGCGCAGAGGAAAAGGTAGGGCTTGGGCGTAGGGAGTCGGGGGAGTGCGTGTTACAATATACCGGCTCACCATGCTTCTCCTTCGTGTGAAATACGAAAGCTGGCCCCTGCCAAACAGAAGGCATGCCCTCACGGCACAACACAAGGTTGAATAACCTTTGAGGAAACCCACTCATCCCTCGCCGATGGGCTCCACATGACACGCCCAAGCGACGCATCGCCCTTTCCCTTCGACTTCGAGTTCACTCTCTAAAGGCCCCAAGGAGTCCCGGAGGAGGTTGAGGCCTGCACACTAAACTACCACCCACACCCACACTCCATCCCACCTCCGTACTTCGCTGTGCTCCGTGGGGCCAGTGTTCCGGGGCGGGTGCGCGCACCACTTGAGAAGAGCTTCAGAATGTGAAGAAGCTAAGGGAGACAAAGCGGCATTGCAGCAAAGCAGAGAGGCGCCCGCTGCAGGTTCTTTTTTGCGATGCCTGTCCAACATCACCGCCGGGAGCGCTTCTTGTCTTTTTTCGAGGATTTTTTTGACTTCGAACTCTTGCTCTTGCTCCTGCTCTTCGAGCTCTTGCTCTTGCTCGACTTCTTGGAGCGCTTGCGCTTCCTGCCACGCGACGACGACGACGACGAGCTGTAGCTGCTGGAGGTGTACGACGATGTGCTGTCGGACGAGCCGAAATCACTGTCCTCCTCCGAACGCGGGTACAGCTCGCAATGCACGGAGCGGTGCCGCATGCTCTTGCAGAAGTAACAGGGCTCGGTGATCGGCTTCTCATCCTCCTCCATGCCCGCCCTCAGCAGGGCCTCCATCTGCTCGCCTGCTGTCTGCTGCTTGCGGTTCTCGATCTTCAGCTTGTCGTCGTTGGACAGCGCGCGGCGTTGGCTCTCCGCCTCCTTGGTACGGTCCTCAATGACACGCCCCAGGTACTCAACCTGAATCTTCTGCCCCACTATCGCCTGGCCAGCAATGCTAAGACACGCCTTCTTCGCGCCTGTCTCCTTCTCAAACTCCACCAGATACCCGAAGCCGAGCGTCTTCGGGTCATACTGCTCGCGCACCTGGACAACCTTCCCGACTAGCTTGCATAGGTCCTCGATGTTACCCCGTTTCACATCTTTGCTGACCTTCGACAGAAACACCGAGCGACGTTCAACGTCGCCTGGTGTACCCTCCTGTGCGGGCATTTGGAGACGAGAAAACAGAGAAGGGGTGGCAGAACCAGCGCTTTTGGGCACGGGTGTTGGGCAGGGGGGGGATGGGAGAGGGGGGTATGTGAGTGAGTTAAATGACGCAGAGTGGGCCTCTGTGTGCTTGTTTCTTGTCAGGTTGGGGGTCTCGCGTGATTAGCTCCCGCGGGGGGGGGGACAACCCTTGCCCCTGCCTGTTGGACAGCAGACAAATATAGGGGGGGTATCACGTCACCTCTGCCGCTCTTCCCTTAATGATGTGGACTTCCCGGTTGATGTGTTGACGCTTCCACACAAGAACCCAACCCTTTAGGTAGGCCTTGGGGCGATGGTTTTACAAAAAGAATTTGCTGCAAAAAAAAACAGGAAGGTGGCGGAGCAGATCAGTGTGGCCGTTGCTCGGAGTGATTGGTGGCGTGGGGTGACGTGGTGGTATATGGGTGAGAGGAAGGAGTTCCGAACAAAGGGGGGGAGGGGGGACGAGAGGAAGAACCAGAGGCTGGCCACAAAGGAGGGAGACAGAGAGACACACAGGGAGTGCTTGATTGTTGTGTGTGTGTGAGAGACCACCCACCCAGCACCCCCCTTCAGCACCTATTTGCTGTGGCGAGTCGTGTGGGAACCCGACAACTCTGGACAGCACAGCGAGCCAACCCACCAACCCAGGTGCACCCCACCCCCAGTTCCCGAGAGAACGCTGCCCCTTGAGGTGCGCGACTTGTCGCTGTGTATCCTGTTGCAGGCATGTGTGTCGGTGGCTATTTGGCGGGGGAAACACAACGCGAGGCACAATTTTCACATTCTTCTCTTCAGGGGGGCGGGGCGGGGGGGGCGCGTGCCGCTCTCAGACAACGCTCGTGAGGCAGACGCTCCGCGGGGTGGGGGTCTTCTTGCCTCAGAACTCTTGCGACGGTTGTCTTGGGAAACATGAAGGCCGGAAGGCTGCATCTATCAACCACCTCCACGCCCGGGGCGGGGATGCGTCTATCCCCCTCACGGTAGCGCAGGATAATTGCCCTGTTTGTCCCACAACACAGCAGCCCAGCAGCTCCTCCTGACGTGAGGGGGATTATTAGGCTGGCACTTTGCCCCCTCTCTCCTTGGAGGGGGAGGGGGGGGGGGGGTGTTTTGATTGCCGAGAGTGAAAGCAAAGGCAAGTCTCCCAGCGCATTCTCGCAACAGGCCTGTCGCTAACTTTTCGATTTTGGAGATTTGGTGGGTTGACGCTCCTGTTTTGGGGGGGGATCAGGGGGGAAAACACTAGGGGTCAATTTTTCTCGCGCGCGCTTCGCGCGCGCTCGTGTTGTTGCCAAATTTTCCCATCGGTGGACCACTAGGTGGGCACGGTGTGAGGCGCTGGGTTCCTTCCGTGGTTCCTCTCCCGCTCGCGCCGTCGGGTGCCGGAGGAAACCAAAAAATGGCTTTCGGGACCATGATTTCGACGCTGCCCCCTGATATGTCACGGCCGTCAAAGCGCAAGGACTTGGTTACTAGACGGGCACGCGAGATGGGGGGTCTGGGGGGCAGGGCCCCCCAGCCGCCGGAGGTCACGGTAGTGAGCATCTGTTCATTGTGGGCGTACAGATTCTGTGTGAGTTGGCTGCGTCCTCCTGAGGCTACTGGAGTGGGTGGATTCCCTGACCCGGTGGGAATCGAATGACTTGAGTACGAGACATACGCCACAGGGGGGTCTGGGGGGCGGAGCCCCCCAGCCGCCGGAGGCCACGGTAGTGAGCATCTGTTCCTGCAAAACCATACTCTCTTCGACGTCGACCCAGTGAAAGTGGGTTGACGCTTGGTCGACGCTTGGTGAGCGTCGACCCAGTGTAACCGGGCCAACGCTAGGTTAGCGTCGACCCAGTGTAATAAATGGGTTGACGCTTGGTCCAGGCTTGAATGGCAACCCAGTTCCACTAGGTCGACGCTCCAAGCCTCGACCAAGCGTCAACCCAGTCCACTGGGTCGACGCTGGGTCGACGCTTTTTTATGGGGGGGGAAACCCAAAATCACTGGGTCGACGGTCGACGCTTAGCGACATGCCTGTTCTCGCAATGCTCCTTGGGAGGGGGGGGGGGTGAGGGGTCTTTGCACGGTGGACTCCCACCCCCTGGAGCGGGGGTCTGGGGCGGGGGTCTGGGCGAGTGGGAGTCTGGACCCCCGCGAGCGGGGGTATGGACCCCCGCTAGCGGGAGTCTGCCCTGCTATTTTTGGTGCCCAGACGACCCCCGCGAGCGGGGTCCATACCCCCGCTCGCGGGGGTCCAGACCCCCGACAGCGGGGGTCCCGACCCCCGCGAGCGGGGGTCTGGACCCCCGATATTCCGATATCCCAAAAAGGTGCACCCTGACGTGTGGGAGTCCACCGTGTGCGCATAGGCAGTTATTCGACAATATGTTCGACGATTCTCTCCGAAAAAATGGGAGGAAAGTGCGCGCCAGTTTTGGCACAAATAACGGAGACCCCCTCAAATGACGTTTTGTAGGACCATGCGATGTGTGTGGATATGCCGGCAACCAAAGGACAACCCCTGCCATATCTATCTAGGCTTGCGGCTGTTGTCAGGGCTTCGGTGTGGGCCGAGGAGGTACCATCATCTTCATCCTGGGAAGAGAATTGTCGAGAAAGAGCATACCTGCCGTCGGCGGGCTAGCAGTGGCAGGCAGGGCAGTGGCACGCAAGCAATGGGACAAGGCATAGTCTAAAAAAGCACGTGTTTGTGGAGAGTGCGACACCAGGAACTCCGGAAATTTTTTGCTCTGTTGGGGCGCAGATGCCAGCTCGTTGTGTACCACCACGATCACTCACAATGTGGTGTGACTTGGGGGGGAGAGAAAGAGAGAGGGGGAGGGGGTGTCGTTACCCACCCACCAGGGTGATGCCGAACGATCCACATAGCACCCCCCCCCCCCTAACCACACACCCGCAACAACCGCCCTGAGTTGAGGGGACTGTTCTAAACTAAACTGAGACGAAATAACTGTGTGAACCGATATCAGCACCGCTGTGCCGCTCGCAGGGGGTGGGTGCCACCCACTGGCAGTCCCCCCCCCCCCCCCCCCGTCACGTCAAACTACACCTTTTTGGAAGGGGCAGTTGAAGTGGAGCGGGACCCGCTCCAAACTGGCGCTCCCCAGAGAGCCTGCTGCCCGAGAACGGGGAGTCCTGCCACCGTGCACCCCACCCACATCACCTGCTCGCTACTTCAGTGCTCCGGGGATTGGGTGGTAGGAGAAGGACCCGTTCTGGGGAAACATCGCGGCTGGCGTACCCGGCCCGTCTCCGCGAGTGCTGTTCAGGCTGGAGCGGCCGCTGCCGTTCCGTGGAATGCCCCGCATCTTGTCGGCCTCTTCGTACAGACGCTGTGTGGTGTGGTGGTGGGTGTGGTGGTGGCGTGCGGTGATCGGGCCCATCACAAAGAACACCACAAACGAAATGATGAAGAGCCGTCTCGTCACCCCGTCCCTTGATCGAGTGAGCGGGATATGCTGATCGAGCACAGGGTGAACTGATCGGGCAGCACACTCCCAAGTTAGCTCAGGGATTGAATAAAAGGCTGCAGGCACACACCCTGATGTCGCGCTCTCTGGACTGCAGCTCCATCCAGGTCATCGTTTCGGCAGGAGCCTCGGACTGCTTCCGCTTGGTGTAGCAGACGACAAGCGTCACCACGACGACAATAAACCCCGCGACAGCTGCGATCATAACTGCAAGCGGGAAGCTGCCACCCGACCCCCCCTCCGGCACAAGCGTGGCAGGCACGTCCGTCTCGGGGAGGGGCTTGGTCGCATCCTCCACCAGCTGCAGCAACATGACCTGCCTGTTGTTGCCGTGGTAAGCAACGGAACCCCCTGCCTGCCACGCGTGCAGCAACGTCACATTCCCCGGGGCATCGGGCAGCTTGTAGTGCCCTGCCGGCGACACACGCGGGCCCGTGAGGGTCACGGTGCGGGTGTCGTTGTTGGAGGCCACGTTTTTCACCACAAACTCCGCACGCGTGCGGGTGCCCATGCCAGATGCAGTGAGAAGCCACTCCTCCACGTCAAAGATGGACGGCCCCCTGCACACAATCGCATACGTACCCTCCATGCGCTGCGCCCCAGCTGCCGACGGGGGGGACACGGCGAAGGCAAAGCTGAACCACCCGCCTGTGGGTCCTGACAGCGTCATCCTGACGCTGCCATCGTGCGCGATCTCCACCGCGACGGCATCATCTAGATACCCGGAGAGGGCGACAGCCCCTCCGTCGCACGCAAGCAGCAGCAGCAGCAGGACGCCACCTGCAGGCTGAAGGGCATTCTGATGGCGGCTGGGTGCCGCTCCGCCTGACATGGCTAGCAGCGGCCCCCTAGGCCAACATAGGTGCAGGTGGGATGGGACCTGGTGGGAGAGGGGTGGAGGGGATGGAGTGGTTTGGCGCAAGTCAAAGTGATAACGGCGAATGCAGTGAAGTGCAGCAGGCATGAAGGGGTGGCTCCGAGATTTTCGGAGATTGGTTTCGGGCAAAATCAGGTGGAGAACAGGTGGGATGGTCATGAGTCGATCGGTGCAACTTGCGCTGAACAATGCGGACAAGGTGGACTGTCATGCGCGTCAGACGTCGTGGGACCGTGTCACACGCGAGGAGCGACACGGCACAGTGGAGGGGCTTGGGAGGGTGGGGGCAGAGGCTGTCTGGAAACACTGTGATATCGCGAGAATATGCAGTGCACGCTGCTTCTATTCAGCAGGGTCAGGAGGCGAGCAAGGCAGTATACCCCCATGCAGGTTCGAGAGGTGCCTCACCTCTCGTGGGCACACCATTACTGGTGCTGACTTGCAGCAGCAAGTATCTCGCGGTCTTCCTTCAGGCTTTCGTCTGCGTACTTGAGTAACGACCCATGTTGTAGAACTGCAGCAAGCACGATCTCACGATCACCCTTCAGGCTGTCGTGTGCGTACTCGAGTGAACGCCCATATTGTTGAACTGCCGCTAGAACGATCTCACGATCACCCTGCAGGCTGTCGTGTGCGGACTCGAGTGAGCACCCATCTTGTTGAACTGCAGCAAGAACGATCTCACGATCACCCTTCAGGCTGTAGTGTGCGGACTCGAGTGAACGCCCATCTTGTTGAACTGCAGCAAGAACGATCTCACGATCACCCTTCAGGCTGTAGTGTGCGGACTCGAGTGAACACCCATCTTGTTGAACTGCAGCAAGAACGATCTCACGATCACCCTGCAGGCTGTCGTGTGCGGACTCGAGTGAACACCCATCTTGTTGAACTGCAGCAAGCACGATCTCACGATCTCCCTTCAAGCTGTCGTGTGCGTACTCGAGTGAACACCCATTTTGTTGAACTGCCGCTAGAACGATCTCACGATCTCCCTTCAGGCTGTCGTGTGCGCTCTTCAGACTCAGGCCATTCTGTTGAACTGCAGCAAGCACGATCTCACGATCTCCCTTCAAGCTGTCGTGTGCGTACTCGAGTGAACACCCATTTTGTTGAACTGCCGCTAGAACGATCTCACGATCTCCCTTCAGGCTGTCGTGTGCGCTCTTCAGACTCAGGCCATTCTGTTGAACTGCAGCAAGCACGAACTCACGATCTCCCTTCAAGCTGTCGTGTGCGTACTCGAGTGAGGACCCATGTCGTTGAACTGCTGCAAGAACGATCTCACGATCTCCCTTCAGGCTGTCGTGTGCGCTCTTCAGACTCAGGCCATTCTGTTGAACTGCAGCAAGAACAAGTTCACGATCTCCATTCACGGTGATGTGGGCATCTTCCAACCAGGATTGCATGCGTCGCCCCGAGCGTCTGAGCCCGTCAGTTGCTTGAAGGATCTCACCACGTGTCGTCACCCACAGCGGGACCTGCCACAGCTTCTTCTCCCCCCTGTGGACCGCATCGAGGTGACGGTCGGGACAGAGGGTGACCGTAACCAGACACCCGGCGTCGACACCTGCATGGCTGCACAGAGGCTCGTCGTCACACACCGCTTTGACCCCCACCGACAGATGCACGTCCTCTTCCTCCACACCATCAGGGTAGCGGAACGCCTCGCGTGCTTCGAGCTTCAGCCTGTCGGGCTTCTCGTCCATCCCGATGTCGACAGCGTGCGTCACGCCTGTCGCCGCATCCGTCAGGAACACCTCCATGACCACACCTGTGCAAAGTTAGCAGCGCCCTGCAGGGTGGCGTGGCTCTGTGTGTGTTGCGTGGCGGCAATGGAATTCAGTACATTGCATGCAGGAGGGCGTGGGGTGGGACGGGGCAATCTGGATGTCAGCGTCAACTGGTTTGTCGTCCCTGCGCACAGGGGTGGTGCCGTCTGCCTGACGCAGAGGGCCACACCTGGCCACACAGCGACAGGCACAGCAATCAGCAAATGCATGCCAGAGGGTGGCATGTGGGCATGAAGCAATGGCGATCGTACGCAGGCTGCCCGGAGGCGGGAACGGAAGGCATACAAATATTTGATTGCTTGCGCTGTGGGCAGCAGCGAGGCGGTGTGGGTTGCGTCCCGCCTCCAGTGCAGAAGGCACGAAACAAGAAGTGCAAAGGGCAAGGACAGCGTTGTGCACAGGGAGCAGGGGTTAGGAGTGTTCGACGCTACGACATGATTAGGGCAAAAACGGCCCGTCACTCAGCGGACGGAGGTCGAGCCCCTTCCACAGGCACTCCACGCACATGGGGACCGGTCCCACCCCGCCCCAGCAATCCATCGGCAGCACTCCGCCTTCTCTGCCCCCGGGACGGTGAAGGTGGTCGACTCCCCGCGCGCAAGCTGCCTGCGGAACGCCCCCGGGTGTTCGCCGATCGCCCCCGATGCACCCGTCACAAAGTGGGGCCCGCACCGGTGCCGCGTCCACCCAGGGGTGACAGAGAGCAGCCCCGGGATCCCGCCCTGGTACTTCGTCGTGCAGGTGCTGGAGCACACATGGAAGAAGACCCACGCATCGCACACGTTCTGCACGGCCGCCGTGTCGGGGCATGTGAACTTCACAGCCACCCCCACGGGCAGCTGCCACTGCGGGATCGTGAGCGGCAGCAGCTCCAGGAATGCTGGCGGTCTGCGCAGCTGCGACCCATCAGGTCCGGCCACGCATCCAACCTGTTCGCCAACAGCGCCAGGTTGACGCTCCCTACCGGCCCCACCACCACAGACTCACCTTGGAAGTGGTTGGGAAGCACATCCAGCGTCACCGGGCGGGTCGACGACACGATTACTGCCGACACCGTCGTGAGTACAAGCTAGTGCCTGTTGCTGCGGTGTGGGTACTCTCCATGTGTGTGGTTCATCCCCCTCCCCTCCCCTGCAAAGCTCATGAAGACCGCGTCGTGCATTGTTCGTTGGCCACACATTTTCACCATGCACCACATCCCTATCTCACAGAATTCATCGCGTGCCTAAACAAAAGACAGAGTGTATGGGGTGTGGGTGGAGCATCCTGCCGCTATTCATCAGCTCTCTGTTGCGGTTATTTTCAGAATCTGTTTCAGAACCAGCACAGAAGCAGAAGTGGTTGTCTAAGTGACAATCACATCACGCACAGCACGCACATTCACAGAGGAATTGCTTGATGTGAAGACCCACCTCCCACATGGGCTGAGTGCAACACCTTGACCGTGTGTCTCCATTGTTCCCAAGCTCCGCAATGTGCTGAGGCTGAAGAGCTCGGTGGTGTGCATAAAGCACACTGCCACAACATCACCTGGCTGTGACACGGCAACCTCAAAAGACCTCTTCAAGAGGAACACAGTACGGATGCAGGTGAGGGTGGTTGTGCACCACACCTTCAGAGAATCCTCAGGAGAGCACGACACTAGGTGCTGCTCGTCGTTGGTCAGGGCAACGCCGTACACACCATCCGTGTGCTCGGACAGGGTGTCGGTGTGGGTGAGGGTGCTGATGTCATACACACGGATGGTCTTGTCGTCTGACCCAGTGAAGATCCTCGTCGTTGACACTGCAATCCCATAAACAGACTCACTGTGCCCCTCCAGCACTGTGGCACTTGGTGTGCTCTCCAAGTCCCACACACACACCTTCCCATCATAGTCACCCGACACGACACATCCACAGTGTGTCCACGCTGCAGTACACACGCCCGTTTCGTACTCATCCAGGCACCACACCTGTTCCCACGTTGCTGTCAGCCATACGCAGATGGTGCCGTCCTTGGAGCACGTTGCCAGCCACTTCCCACAGACTGAAAATGCAGTCCACCAAATTGGCTGAGCACCGTGCGTGAGGTCCGCAACCTCATCAGCAGTCGTGGTGTCAAACACAGCGATGTGTCCTCCAGACTCGCCGCCGACTGAACACAGCGTGCCACACCTCGACACCGTGATACTCTCTCCCCTCTGGGCGTCACGCCCACTGTCGTAGTCAGCTGGAGCCTTGACGTGGGGCCACCTATGCACGAGCTGGACACCATCCCCACCCTCCAGACCCGTGTCGGCAACGCGCTCTGCATCGTCCAGGTCCTCGTCACACCCTTCGATGCGTGCCGCCAGCCCTGCAGCCTCACGGTCTGCGTTGATGGAACCCGCGAACATCTCTTTGAGCGCATCCGCCTTCAGGCTGAGTACTGTCCCGCCATCCGGAACACCGACGACACAGCTCCGTCCGCTGTCGACATCCCGCACTGACACTTCCATCCTTCCCCTCTCTTCCCCTCCCTGACGACCCCACGGTGTTCACGCACAGTCGTGGTATTCTGGCTGGGTGATGTGTGCACTCACGGACACTGCTGCCCTCCAGGCAAACACGATCACATGATGTGGTTGGAGGGGTGCGGGACAGTGGAACACATCTTCTCAAACACGTTTGGCAATGCTACTTTGCATGCAGTTCAAGGATTTCCCAGAGCAACCGTCCAGGCAGATCGTTGATTTCATAAACTCTGCATGCAGGCAGCTCTTGTGAGGCACTTGGACGCAACAGGACCGAATGTTTGACTCGACAGCGCCTCACGCATGCATCTTCTCACTTGGATGATCGATAATAACACTTGGAACGAAAGAGTCTGATGAAGGGCGTTGTAGTGGTATCGTCTCCATCCCTTCCAACCTCACCTCGTGAGTACGGTGCCTTCTTCATGCGCCTGTGCACTCAACAAAAGTAATGTACTGGTGGCCCCCCAAGTCGCACTGTGTGAGTGCTCAAACAAGTTAGCGAGTACGGTGGTGGTGGGGCACCAGATAACAGAGAAAAAATGCCTTCTCTGTCGACGGCTGCCCCCCCCCCCGGGCCCCCCCCCCCCAACACGGGGGTGGGGAAGGGGAGGGGGATCCTCGCCCACTGTGTTTTCGAGCCACGCGATGCAGCAGAACAAACGGCACCACAGCCACGCTTCTCTCGGCGATGATTCGCCAGCGAGCGGGGGGGTGTGGGGATCGGGCAAAGCAATACGAGAGAAACGAAGGCACAGACAACAGAGCCGACTGCCACCCCACCCCACCCCCTTCACTCTCTGCAGGCGCGGGTCTGAGATGGGTGGGGGGGAAATGCGGGAGCACTGCCACCCCCTCCCCGCAAAGGGAGGAAACGTCTTCCGAAGAGCACCCTTCTGGAAATCGGCTCGGCAACGCTGTGCCTAACGTTGAATTTCTGGAAGGGGGGGGGGGGGGGTAGGGGGGGTCAAATGGGGGTGACAAACACGATTTTTCAAAAAACCGGCGCAGAGGCCCCAAAGCCCCCGTAAACCCTCCAAACCCCCCCAGATCGGTCCGGAAACCCATCGAACCCCACTTTTCCACCATTCCGGGCACCTCAGGTGCCCGAATTGGGGTACCTAAATTTTGTGCCACCGTTTGGTACCGGACAGTGCCACTGTGTGGGAGGTTGGAAAAGAAAATGCCCCAACACACCACATCTGAGGGTTGCAATGCATGTTGCTTGCCAACCACGTCATCCGGTGGGTGTCAGGCGCTATGTAGGTGGCATGAGCCAGGTCTTCGATGTGTTCTGGCTTGTATATGTACCTCCCTGCCTGCGGCACAGGCACTGCCTTTGTCCCCCACACCAGCCACAGAGAGCGTATTGTACTCGGTCCACGGTTGCTGATTCATTGTGATGCGTTGTATCCTCGAGTGAACGTCACACACTAGTGGCACCACCACCCGCCATCCGAGAGCTGTATTGACTTTGCGCCCTTCCGTTGCATTCACCTCGCCACGCATATTGCACCGTTCAGTACCAGTGCTCTTGGGCCAGGCAAAGTAGACCGCAGCAACTACCAATTCTGGCACAATGGGTACCACGACAGCGCACTTCGTGTGTTCCCGGAATGTACAGCTCGTGTTGCAACAGTCGTTGTCAACACATCCCGGTTGTGGAGCACTGCTGCACAGGAATCACACGACCATCTGGACTTGTTCCGTACCTACAGGCAGCCTCCCGGTGCATGGTGACAGGGAGGTACATATACAAGCCAGAACTCATCGAAGACCTGGCTGATGCCACCTACATAGCGCCTGACACCCACCGGATGACGTGGTTGGCAAGCAACATGCATTGCAACCCTCAGATGTGGTGTGTTGGGGCATTTTCTTTTCCAACCTCCCACACAGTGGCACTGTCCGGTACCAAACGGTGGCACAAAATTTAGGTACCCCAATTCGGGCACCTGAGGTGCCCGGAATGGTGGAAAAGTGGGGTTCGATGGGTTTCCGGACCGATCTGGGGGGGTTTGGAGGGTTTACGGGGGCTTTGGGGCCTCTGCGCCGGTTCTTTGAAAAATCGTGTTTGTCCACGTAAAAGGGTGGCATTTGACCCCCCCTAGGCATACAGTGCAAACGATAATAATTATCGCATACGATAATTATTATCGTATTCCCATTATCGTATATTATCGTATACGATAATATACGACAATGGTGCGATAATTTTTTGAGATTTTCGGAAAACCAGAAATCAGCCCAGAACACATTGAAAAAGTGGTAAAAGTGGAGCCGGAAGCTGCCATTTTTGCTTCTTTGAATTATTGGTGACGGGGGGCTTCACTCAGAAGTGTAGAATGTCCCTCACAAATGGGTGGCAGAGACACAACACACATAGTGCCTTGACATGCACATCACTATGTCTGTCTGAAGAAGTTTCAGGCACAGTGGGGCGGAGAGGACTCTGGGGATTGGGCAGTGGCCGTTCCACATGCCCTTCCCCTCGTGACTTACACCCTGTCGCCACCCCACTTCATGGTAAACATGACTACGCAGCAACAGGGTCATACTTGCGGCGGTATGCAACCACCAGTACAGCCTGTTGCGGGTTCGCAAAGCCGACTGGTACGCTGCCTTGCCGTCGGGACCCAGATACTGAGGACACCCCTGTGAGAACACTGAGGGAAGACGTTGGGCTAGCCTAGTTGAAGCAGGTGTCGGGGTGACCGAGACAGAGCACCCTGCCCAGAACATGAACAAGAAAGACTGTTCGACTGATGGGGAAGAACCTGATAGGCAGGTGTGGTCTTCGGTGCAATGTTTGGAGAGATCAGGAGATTTCTCTTCAAGGCTACCACTTATGTTGGACTTGGCCTTCGCTCCCGTGAGCAGTGAAAAAGTGAGGAACACCGTTCTTCCCCTCTGACTGACGACCAGTGATGACATAGCGAAGGACCTTGAATGGGGTTTGAACCCGAGAGAGGCAATACTCAACCAAAGGTATTCTTCAGGACCTGGCACGGAACGGGCGATACGAACGCTCCCACCGTGCGCACGGACCTGTCTGCAACTCTACAAGGAACCACGGGGTGGCGCGCGCACATCACCTCGGAGGCCTCAAGGAGCCTGCCTGACCTGCACGACTCCGCTGCGCTACAAGGCGGAGCTCGGGCGCCATCCTCACCGACAGCAAGGCAAGGGGTGATGATCATCTGGAGACACCTGAGCCCATGCAGGATCGGAGAGACGCGATCCACCCGAGGGAGACCACCATCCACCTCCTTCGGACAGACCACACAGCCTTGTCGATGACCACAGCAGCCCGGACACAGACCAGTACGCGTACCCTGCCTGCAGCACCGGACCCCACAGGCTCATCTTACCCTTCCTGGGGCTGGGAGAATGGTAGTGATCTCTATTTTGTGGCTGATTGTGGCCCTTGGCGGGGTTTGGTGGCGTTTGGCGGTGGTAAACTGGAGATTTCGGTGATTGGTTTCGGGCAAAATCAGGTGGGTATCGCATACGATAATGGGATTATCGTATGTTATCGCATACGATAATAATTATCGTATCTGGTCGTATACGATAATCCATTATCGCATCATACGATAATGGATTATCGTATGCGATAATGAATTATCGTATGCGACAATTTTCCGAAAATTATCGTATCTGGTATATATGCGATAATAATTATCGTTTGCACTGTATGCCTAGGGGGGGGGGGGGCAGTGGCTGGGGTAATTTTCTGGGGGGTCGCTTACAGCCCCGGGGGGGGGGGGGGGGGGGGGGGGGGGGGGGCTGGCGTGCAGGGTGCAGGCAGCGCGCGCAAATGCGGCCTGTTTCCGGGTGCCCGCGCGCTGCCGGCGACCGTGCACCCGAGGTGCACGGTTTGGGCTGAATCTGGGTGACGTACGAGTAGGGCTCCCACCCTGAAAATGGGCTACCTGCGGTCACTCCAGGTACCTGACATCACCCGAAAGTGACCCAAAATCAGCGGGACCCCCTCCTCGGGTGTTCCGAAACCCCTTTCTTTTGACTATTTGGAATCTGTGCGGATCGTAGTGGGGTCACACTGTGGGTCGAGGTGTCAAGCTTCACCCATGAAATGTGGGTCTGATTCAGGGTCTGGTCATAGGAGGCTGGCCCCAGGAGGATGTGACTGGGAGGCAGCCACACCAGCCCACCCACCCAGCGGGACCCCCTCCTCGGGTATTCCAAAACCCCGTTATTCTGAACGTTTGGAACTTTTGCGGATCGTAGTGGGGTCACTTTGTGGGTCTAGGAGCCAAACACCGTCCATGAAATGTGCCTCTGGTTCAGGGGCTGGTCCTAAGGGAATGTGACTGGGAGGCAGCCACACCCACCCACCCAGCGGGGACCCCCTCCACGGGTGTTCCAAAACCCCTTTCTTTTGAACGTTTGGAATTTGTGCGGATCACAGTGGGGTCACTTTGGTGGTGTGCGAGCCAAGCATCACCCATGAAACACGGGTCTAGTTCAGGGGCTGGTCAGCGTGGCTGGGAGGCAGTCAGCCCACACCCCACCCACCCAGTGGGACCCCCTCCTCGGGTGTTCCAAAACCCCTTTCTTTTGAACGTTTGGAATTTTTGCGGATCACAGTGGGGTCACTTTGGTGGTGTACGAGCCAAGTTTCGCCCATGAAACGTGGGTCTGGTTCAGGGACTGGTCATGGGTGAAGGTGGCTGGGAGGCAGCCACCTTCACCAGCCCACACCCCACCTACCCACCCAGCGGGACCCCCCCCTCGGAATTTCCAAAAACCCGTTCTTTGGGATATTTGGGATCCGTGCGGATTGTGGTGGGGTCATTTTGGCCATGGGGTGCCTATTGACACCACTTACTGGGAAATGCCAATTGGGTAAAAGTACCCCCCCCCCCTGTACAGGTACAAGGGGGGGGGTCCTTTCCTACAGGTGCGGGAGGTAGCCAGTGTACCCCCCCCCCCTGTCCCCCACTTTGCGAGGGACCCCCCCCCCCCGACCAGGGTGGGGGTCACCCAAAATTTCGAGGAAATCCTGCTGTCACCCTGAAAACCTGGGTCGCCAGCCTGACCTCAGCCCGCGGGAGCCCCCCCCCCCCCCCCCCCCCCCCCCCCCCCCCCCCCCCCCCCCCCCCCCCCCCCGGCCAGCCCCCTGCTTACAGTACCCCGGCGTTAAGCCAGCCACTGGGGGGGGGGGGGTTCAAATACAAACTGTACGGCTCGTCCCCTATTCCACCTCCCGGTGAACGTTCGCACATTCACGCCTGAAATATGCAAACGTGCGAACGTTCTGCGAACATGCCCTGGGGTGGGTAGGGAGACAAGGCCATGGCAGGTATGCGCACGTAAGTGCGCAAACCTGCCTCTGTCCGTCGTCCCCATCCCACCTCCCGCCCTTCTACGCTGCAGCAGAGGAGGGCCTGCTGTGCCCCCCCCGGCTGCTCTGGGGATCGTACGCCGATGCAATCATGTCCATCTCCTTCTTCCACCGCACGAAGCAGTCGGGTGGGCAGGAGCGGGAGTCGGGCGGGCGGCGCAGCTCGCGTCCGGAGCGGGTGGCAAGGCTGAGCTTGTCCCCGCATGTGGAGACGATGTACCCGCTCCAGCTCGCCTTGGTGAGCAGGCGGCTCTCCTGTGCACGGTGGAGCCGCCGCCGCGCTGCGGGGCTTGCTGCGGCGTGCGGCGCAACCCTCTTGGCGCCCTCCCGCTGGTGTGCCCTGCCGCCTGCCGGATCGGGTCGGCCGTGCTCCGATGCGGCGACCTCCAGCCGTTTGGCGTGCTTGCCGCACACACGCTGCAGCAGGCGTTCCGCCTCGCTGGGCTCGTGGTCTTCAGCTGATGTGGTGGGCTCGCAGTCGCCCGCGTCATCTACGGCCTCGGGTAGCCACGGCTTGGTGGCAAGCAGCACATCCACAAACCCCATGTGGGGCTGTGGAGGCGTCGCTTCCGCAACGGAAAGCCTGCAGGGGGTGTGGGGTGTTCCCGTTGCCGAGTTGTGTACGTCAATTGACGAAACTTGCTCTCCCCCCCCCCCGCCCGTGTCTCTCCAGAGAAGAACCGATCAAACCTCGTGCCCCCTGGTGCCACATGTGTGCGTGGTGATGGGTGGGATGCATACGACATCGTCATGCTCATCCCACACTCGTCACCCGGCTGGTCGTCGAAGGAGCCACTCGCCTCCCCGCCCTCACCCCCTCTCATCGCGAGGGGCGCCAGCGGCGCCCTTGGGGTTGTGCCGGCAGCCTCAAAGAGCTGCGAACCCGCCAAGCTCTGCGCCTGCGCCTGCTCATCAACAGGGCTGAGGGAGGCGAGCTGCGAGCGGCGGTTCACCAAAACACGCTTCAGTTTGCTGCGCGCAGGTGCGGAGCGGGGTCGTCGCTCAGATGCAGGCTCCTTCGCCTTCGGCTTGGGCGGCGGCAGGTCAGCCGTCCTTATCAGCTCACTCATCGACCTTCCACCGGTACTGGTGCCCTCGCGGAAGGCGTTCATAATCCCGCAGAACTCATCGAAGCTGAGCGCTGCCTCCTCCTCATCCCCTTCCGGCGTGGCATCGTCCCACGAGGGCTGCTGCACCGTCTCCCCCGCCTTCGGCGCGGGTGTCAGGGGCTGCAGCCCGAAGAAAGCTATGCAGTCGTTGAGTGCACTGCGTCGTATCCCACCCGACCCATCCGGGTTGCCCCCGAGCGACTCGAAGACCTGCAGGTTCTCTGCGTTGCGCTGGTTGTGCGTCGCCATGTAACGGTGGCGGCTCTTGCTGAGCTGGACCAGCGCGCAGAACTGGTCGAACAGCATCGCCTCCGGCGGTGCCCACCCTACCAGATCCAGCATGTCCTGCAGGCTGCTGTCGCAGGCGGTGCCGACATCCACCAGCACCTGCTTCAGCACCGCGAGCGTGTTGATCGAATCGCATGAGGCGTAAGCCTCGACGACTCTGCGCTCCTCCTCAGGCGCCAGCTTTGCCATGGTGGGCAGCATGCGCTGCGTCTGGGGGCATTGCTGGACCTTGGCCCGCACCTGCTCCCAACCGATGTGCTGTCGCACAGCCATATGGAAGGTGGCGTGGTCAGCACAGACGCAACAGACGCAGCATCGTGTAGTGGGTGTGGGTTGCACTAAGAAGAGGGTGGGCGTGTGGATGCGTTCGACATGGGCTTCGTGGTGCCACCTCAGCGAAACAAAGGGGTGGGGCGGAGCGGGGCGGGCGGGGCAGGCTGGCAGGGTTTCGAACGCAGCTCTTCGTTCTTCTTACTTTGACTCACCTACCCGGGGGGGGGGAGTGCCCGACGGCAGGCCTTGGAAGGGGGGCCGAAAATCCCCTCTCACCCTGGCCCCCTGCACTGTTGTTCAAATTGCATGCGGGATTTGGGCATGAAAATCTAGGGGCCTCGCTGGTGCAGAGAAGCGAGCGCTCCCTACACACAAGTGCCACACCCGGCACAGCTTGACATGGGACGGGGTTTGGGGGGGAGGGGGTGCGCCGCCTGTTTATTTTTCTTGACGACGGATGATGCTTATTCTGACAGCGAGAGAGTTGTCGTGGCGGGGGAGACATTAATAGGGGGCGGGGTCCTTCCGCTCAGAAGGGCAGGAAGTGAGCCTCTGTTGCCCACACACACACACATGCCACGCTGGCACAGCTTGGCACAGAGCGAGAAAACTGAAAGGCCCCGTTGCCGAGAGGAACAGCCCTAACAGTCTGCAGGAGGGAAGACACCGAGGCGGAAATGCCCGTCACTGCTGACTGGCTGACACCCATCGTGAGCGCGTGTAACCATTTGTCCAGGCAAGCCAGGCAGAGTAGACGCGCACTTTCACGATCCCCAACGGCCAGGGACTTCACCAATTCCACTGCAACAAACCACACGAGTGCAGCGGATGCCGCACACGTCACATATTAAAAGGCGCAGATACATACACTCCTTGATGCAATACACCTGATCTCGTTGATAAAGAACAGAGAAGCTGCAAGTTCTTTTGCGCGCTACCACAGACAGCACAGTTTAAGACACACACACACACAAAAGGCACAGTGCCCTTCAGTCACAACGGCATCCAGCCTGCATTGTTCTTTGTTGATGCGTTGGCGCTTCCACACACAAATCCCGAAATGATTCGCACCCTTGGCCTGATAAAGGGTGGGGTTAGTGTTTACAGCTAGCACCGTTTGGTTATCTGAGTGGCGGCTTCATTACTCACTAATGATCACACGAGTGCGAAGCCAGCGGTGCGTTTGCCCTGCCCTGCGGAACCCGACGCGGTCTCATTATTCTACACCCACCTGTCGGGAGACAGCTGAGAGAGACAGGGGGCATCGACTCCATGCTGTTGGCCTTCAGGACTCACGCGACGCTGGGCTCACCGCAACCACACCACAGACAGAGTGGAGATCCTCACGTCTTCATGGCAGGGCCGGGAGCATGCAGCAAATTTAGAAGGGGCGGGTGATGGGGTGATGGGGTTCCTTGCCACGTCCTGCTTCTGATTTGACACCGTCCAAAGGGCGCGTTTGGTTTCAGCGCGCGGCCGGAGTGAATACGGGTGCATGCTGGGCGGGTGCTTTGGGACGCAAAGTGTGCCAGCCCAATCGCTCTGCTTCTGCACCGCCGCTTCTCCGGGGTAGTCTCCTTCACATCGACACCCTCCACCTGGCACACGACTGTACCGTACCAGGCAATGATGCGCACAATATTGCCAGAAGGCGTTGTACTCAAGAGTATAGATGATGGTTCTTGGTATGGACGACACCTGCCCTGACGTACCAGACGTGACTGCCGGCCAGGACAGGGATGGACACATTTTATTTGCGCTGACGCTTCCTCGACACAAAACATGCATATACGCACAGGCGCAAGTCAGGGGTAGGGGAGGGAGGAAGGAGTTGGAAGCCTGGTACGCTGATCCACAGTGCATGCGCTTCGTTAAACAAAAATCACACAAAACAGAATCCGACGGAACAGAACTTATGAGAGTTTGCGGGTGCGTGGTGCGGCGCGGCGGGGGTGGGGCAACGGGAAACCCACGCCGTGTAGCAAGGTGGGGAACAAATCCGCCACGACCACCACCACCAACACCCCCCACTGGGGGGACGGGCCGAACAATCGCAGGCGGAGTATTGTTGGGGCGACGAGGGCGTGACGCCTGCTCCCCTTTGCATCACGCCACCCCTTCCTCAGCGGATGACCCCCACGGCCGGCGCACCAACGCATCCCACACACGAGCTCTGTTAAAGCAGGGCACCCGCCAGAGCCCCAACCCCCTCCCCCTCCCGCATGCATTAAGTGTGTTCAGTGGCTCCAAGCCAGGGAACCCCCCCGGACCCCGACGAGACTACCGTGCACACTACCCCCCCTTACCCGGCATCGAGGGAGACGAGCGACGGGCTTTCCGGAACCGTCCGCTCCGTCGGGGCAAGTGAGCACGGCGTCTCGATAGCCACAGACGCGGGGGAGGGAGGGACAGCGGAGGCCTGGCGCCCCTCCGCCTCGTCCTTGGCACGCTTCGCCGCGAGGCGCCGCTCGCGTGCCTCCTTCGCCGCCTTCAGGATGTCGGCGATGGCCTGCGTTGCCGCATTGATGTGCCCGGGCAGGCACACCACCACCACGGGCTCGCCAGGGGGGTCCTGTGGGACAGGGCAGTGGGGTGCAGCTGTGTGTGTGTGTGCTCCTCCATACCTCCTTCCGTGGGACCCGGAAAACGGCGCCCAGGACCTTGCGCTGCATGCGCTTCAAATTGCTGCCGCCTGTGCCAACAACGAGGCCTGCCAGATCGGGTGCTACCGGGACCTGGAGCGAGGGGGGTGGGGTGTGGGGTGTTGTGGGGTTGGGTCCGCTGGGGGCAGCGGGGGGAGGCAGTGAGGCACATCTCGGCATACCCTGCAGAATTCCCGCCCTTCGATGCACTCGGGGCAGGCGACATACTCACAGCCCAGGCACACATACCGCACATCCTGTTGGGTTTGGGTTGGTTTGGCAGGGCAGACAGGGCGGAGACAAGTTGCAGGCTGACATTGGACCCTCTCCACCACCACCACCACCTCCTCCTCCTCCCTCCTTCATGCTACATACCGTCAGCTGCAAGCGGCAGACCTCACAGTGCCGCATGGAAGCGGGCCACTCGTCCTGATCCGTAAAGGATAAGCGGTGCCCCTTCCGGCACTGCGCCTTCTCCGTCTTCTCCGCCAGGTCTGTGTCGTGCTGTGCCTTTGTCGTCAGGGTTTTTCTCTTAGAGTTGTGCCGCGACGCCGGGTGCGACTGCACGCCGAACGCGCCCTGCTTCTTCTCCGCCTCTGCAACCAGCCTCGCCACGGCCTTCGCAAGGTCTGTGTGTCGCCCCGTCTCGATGGAGCTCTTGATGCGCACCTGATTATCTCGCCCCAGCTGCGACATGCGCTGCTCCGTATCGGAGTCGACGCTATTCCGCCTGCACCACTCGCTGAGGTCGAACAGCGGCTGCTGCGGCTGCTGCTCCTGCGCGGCGGCCGCTGCGGGAGCCAGCCCCGCAGCACCCCCCAGCTGGGGGCCACGCTCGCCCCCCTCCCAGTCCCGCTCGAGCCTGCTGGGCTCCTGATCCGGGTGATGCATCTCCTTCTGCTGCGTCCGCCAGTCGGAACCCGGGCCAGCGCCAGCCCTTCTGCCCCCGCCCCCGCGGGAGAAACTGCTCCAAGCGTTCCGCTCAGAGCCAATCTCGCGCGCATGCCCGAAGGAGCCGCCTGCAGCATTTGCGGTGACTGCCTGCGACATTGCCAAGGAGTAGGGCGATGGCTGCTGCTGCTGCTGTTGTTGTTGCTGCTGCTGTTGCACCAAGGCAGATGCCAGCATCTTCTCCGCCTCAGGTGAGGACAGCAGGGCGACGAGCGCCTGCTGCTGCTGCTGGATCTGAAGCTGCTGCATCTGGTGCACCTGCTGCTGCTGCGCCAGGGCTTGCAGCACGCCGAGGACGGCAGGTTCGCTGGACAGGGCATCCTGCAGCGCATTCAGCGTGGGGGTGTCGAACTGCACCTGCGCAGCCTGCAGCACCTGCTGCTGCGCCGGCCCCATTGAGACGAGCGAGTCGACCTGCGCAAAGGCTGTCTTCAGGAAGCTTTCCGTGTGATCCTCGGGGGTGCGCACGCCCTTCCCCACCACGTCACAGTACATGTTCCACGCGACGCACCATTGGGGGTTGCTGTTCCGCAGGCAGTTCACCACGGTGACGAGCGACTGCCAATCCACAGGCACCTCGGGGGCCTCGGGTGTTGCTGGCGCCATCCGGACGCCAGAGAGGGGTGCCCTGCCAGCCCCCCTCCTGCAGTGGTGGTGGTGGTGGGCACAGGCGGACACAGGACACACACATCAAAGAAACCCCGGCCCCATATTCACTCAAGTTGCAGTGTCTAGCGAGGAGGGGTGGGGTCGAAGCCGGGCCAGACTCTCAGGGGTTCTCAGGCGGCAGAACCGATGAAAGCCGCAAAACCCGCCAAAAGCAGGCATGTGTGACACTGTGTAGCCTGTACACCCGGCATGCGTAAGTACAACAATTGCCTGCACGGTGGGGACGCACGGCAGTATATGGGTCGATTTTTTTGCCCCCCCCCCCTAAATCCGAAAACGATTTTTTAGTTTTTTTTGGGTTTTATCTCAGAACTACTTCCGTTCCACATGCCAGAGCATATTTTTTTGCACACCAAGGCCACTACAGGGTGATGCTGTACACAAATGCCTCGCGTGGGCCTTGGGACGCTATACAAGGAACTGGAGCCACTCTTTCTGGGTAACTGGCCCGAACGGGATGTGCGTACCCAATCTGTCCAGCGGATCTGGTTCCGGAAGCTGTTGAAGCTCATCGCGGGAGACGACACCGAGGCGGAAGTGTTGACCTCTCTGCTTGGCGACCTGCGACCTGCTCTCTGGGCCTCTGTCACAGGTTCTCAGCTCATCGATCGTCTAAACAGCGACTCAACAGAGCGGAGGCGACAGAACGTAGCTGCTCTTGAAGACGGCGGCTGGTCGCGTCCACACATGCAGCGCGCAGGCATCACCGTTGGTGACGATCTCTGGAAGAAGAGAAGGCACACTGAGGTGAAGCAGGGCGGGCGTTCACCCCTGAGCGAAGAGGTGCGTTCTCAGATCGCCAGCGACCATGTTGCCCAATCGACACCAACTTCACGGGTTCTGCTTTACGAGACGAAGAAGAGAGGCGAGGAGGTGCTTGTCCAATCCCTACAATGTACATTTAAGGAGGTCTACAACACCAGCCCCCTCTCGGTGGTGGACGAGGTGACCGGGAAGCCAGCAGTTTCTTACTCTGCTTTCCGGTCACACCGCCCCCCCGAGTTTCAACACAGCCCCCGTCGCACCGACGTGTGCGATTACTGTGTTTTTGGGAGCGAGCAGATGGCCAGACTGCGGACGCAGATAACTGCCCACGAACTGGGGTGGAATGCTGCTGACGACCCTGATAACCTTGCTGAAAAACTGAGTCATCTCACCCTCTCAAGCAGCGCAAAAGAGGAGCTTCGAAGGAGCATTTCCGCACTGCAGGCCGTGAAAGCCCATCGTGAATCGGCAGCCAAGATCCAGGCAGCACACAAGGAACACATTCAGAGCCCACCTGCTGGTGCGCTTGTAGTCATCATGGACTACAAGCAGAAGGGTAAGCTTCCGCTTCTCCCTGTCCAGCCAAATCAGTTGTATTATAATCAAGGCTCATACAGCTTGCTCGGCCTGACACTTCACTGGATGGACGAGGCCGTCCACAAGACACACCATTTCAATATTTTACTCCCATCAACCAACCAAGATGCTTTCGTCTCTGTTGCATGTCTCCAACAGGCCTTCGCCCATGACGACTGGCCCCCCCACACAAAAATTATATTTTGGGCAGATGCAGGAAGACACTTTTTGTGCTCGCAAGTTATTTCGTACGTTTCCGGTCTTAAACACTTTCACTCGTTCCGTTTTTTTGCTGGGCGGCACGGCAAGAATGGCTGTGACAGCCATTTCAGAGTGGTTGGGCGGAAGCTCCTCCTTGAGTCGAGGAAAAGGGAAATCAGGACACTCGAGGACGTCGTTTCTGTGCTCAACACCATTCCAAGCACCACAAACTTCATCAACACCCTCAAAAAGACCCGTGCAACACGAAATATCCTTGTTTTCCCGTTCCTTACATCCCTTCACTGTGTCACAAAAGATGGCAAGGACTTTTACGTCAGCACGGCCCCTGTTGAGGAACCCTTGCTCCTGACACAGAAGTGGGTCAAACAAACAACCACATTTACCCCGAAAGTGTCAGAAAAGCTTCCCCAGGCCACAGCGAAGGATTTGCACGATGACGAAGCGGATGAAGATGATTCTGATGAAGAAGATGGTGAGACACCTCTTGAAGAAGAAGGCATGACCCAGGCCCTCCACCGCGCGGTCCAGAGGAAGGAAGCCTTTGTGAACTTTGTATCAAAAAAAACCGGGAGGAAGTGCGGCGATTGTCTTCAAGAGGGGCACGACCGCCGTAGCTGTACAAAGAGACGGAGGAGGGAGTAGGCCATCGCCCAAAAAAAATGAAAAAGTGGCAGGATACCCACCCCCAGACCCCCAGATACCGCGCCCCGACCCCCAGGGACACCTGGGACCTAGTTTTGGGGGCCCACTGCGGGACCAGCTTTTCAAAAATCGTTTTCGGATTTAGGGGGGGGGGGGCAAAAAAAATCCACCCATATATATAATCAACTGTTGGCCACAGAATCCTAGCAAGCTCGCCAGGATGACGAGCCTTCGGTGAAAGACCTGAATCGGAGCATGCAGGCACCACAGTGCCACAGGGCACAAACCCCGAAATGGGACACGCACAGATGGAGATAGAACAAGGGGCTAGGACAGCGACGCGTCGCACACAGTTCAGTGTTTCAGCAGGGCACATCCAGCCGTGCCACACTGCCACACACAATCACAGATCGCGGGATCCCCTCCCGGAACCTCCCGGCTGCGGCATCCCACAGGATGCAGCGCAAGACAGCAGCGGGCGAGGCTAATCCTGCTTCCCCTTCGCGCCCTCACCCAGGAAGGCCACCGCCACCATGCAGAGCATGAGGGCCGCGCAGTAGAGGCCGAGCCCCTGGAAGCCGTACTCCATGGCGTACATCCCTGCACCCGGCGCGACGATGCGCATGGCGGAGGCAATCGCCATGTCGATCCCGATCATCGTCCCGCTGAGCTCCTGGGGTGCCGCCTTCGTGAGCTGCGACGTTGTGGTGCTGCGCAGCACCGTGGTGCACGCCGTCACTGGCACCAGCAGCACGCCCAGGGCACCCAGCATCAGCTGCACACCGCCCTCGCCCCCACTGAGCCGCACGGTGAGGGGCATCACCGCAAAGCACGCCGCCAGCACCAGGCCCATCGCCACGTTGACCCCGCGGTCCGACAGGCGGGCCTCCAGGCGTTGGATGGACCTGGCCCCGATCACCACCATCCCGACAACCGAGACGTACGACAGGAAGTAGCCCTGGAACTGCGGGCCGAATCCGAAGGAGGTTTTCGCCACAACGGCGAAGGTGCTCTGCCACGTCCCCATCGCCGATGCGGCGAACACCTTGCGCAGGATGGCGCGGAGCACGCCGGGGCGCCGCACCGCCGCCAGCACCTTCGAGGCAGACACGCCGCCCTTCTGCTGCTGCGCCTGCGGCGCAGCAGCGTCGGCCTCCGCCACCCCCGCACTGTGCGCGGGGGGCAGCATCAGCAGCAGCAGCGCGCCCACAGCCGAGAGGCCTGAGGCGAGGGAGGAGCTGGTGCGGATGTCCGTCTCCCCCAGGTAGCCCCCCAGCAGCGGCCCTGTGGCCATGCCGATGCCGTAGGCCATCTGGATGTAGCTGAGGCTCTGCGAGCGTGTCTGCAGGGTGGTGATGGCTGTGATGTAGGCTGCTGTCGCCATGAAGGCGTGCTGCATCACGCCGGGCAGCTGGCTGAGGTACAGCCCGTCCATGGAGGTGGCGGCAGCCTGGCCTGCGTACACCGCGACGGAGGCTGCGGCGGAGATGACCAGCAGCGACTTGGCGCCGAAGATGTCGCTCAGCAGCCCTGCGAGCAGACCCCCGACGAGCTGCACCGCAGCAAAACTGCTCTGGAGCTTTGCCCAGGCCAGCTTCCCCTCCTCACCGCCGGCGTAGGTGTCGACCTGTGCGAGGGTGTGTTTGGTTGATTTAAGCCACGGGTTTAAACCCAGGGTTTGGGGGGGTGGGAGTGGGGGTGCCGGCTGTCAATAAAACCATACCATCTTGGGAAGCACGGGCTGCTGCATCATATAGCAGAACGCGTAGAGCGACATGTTCGCATAGAGGCAGGCATATACAAACCACGCCGTGCTGCCTGGAGCGCTGCCCCCCTTTGAGTCATCCCCCGACATGGTGTAGCTCCGATAGGGTTCGACGACACGCTGCTGTGCAGTGCCGCTGTGCCTGCTATGTGTGGTGGGTGTGGCAGATGGAAAGCAAACCAACCCTGGCAAGGCAAACGTGCGCAGTGGGTTCATGATGGGAGGGTGACAGGTAAGAGGGGTGGGAAGAGGGGGTAAGGGGGGATAAGGGGGGGCAGCCCTGCCCATGTTTTGTCGCAAAAAATAGAAATCTGGCAGAAAAGCCAACAAGCTAGAGAAGCAGTTCGCCCACTGCCCTTCGTCTCTGGTTTCGGGGCAGCAGCTGCTGTTAGGACACGTTTAAAAACAATCTCTGGACGAGTTAGGGGCGCTGCGCAGCAGAGGCAAGGCGAAAGCACGGCTTTCTGGAGAAAGGGGGATGGGGACAGGGGGTGGGGTCGTGGGGGGGGGGGGGGGTCTTGGCCCACGCGCAGGATCCAGCAAATTCCAACAGAAACGCCTTGATTTGACAGTATTGAGAAGGGCCACGACCCCCCCTCCAACCCCACCCCCCCCGCGATACTCACGCTCCAGGAGGCGGAAACCGCACCGAGGGGGTTAGAGTGGAAGGGGGGGGGATGGGGGATTGGTTAGTGATACAGGGCATCGGGGGTTTGCCCCAATTGTATGACAAGAGAGAGGGATCAACTCACACCACAACACACACACATCCCCGACACAACAGTGATGCACACAGGGGCCTCGGGACCTCCCACACCGTGCCAATGGCGAGGCAAGGCACGCAGCAGGATAAGGCGGGACACGGCGGAAAGGGGAGGGAGGGGGGGGGTGAGCTTTGAGAACAAGCGCAAGGGGAGAAGTAGGGGAGGGAGACGGCGGAAGAGGGGGGGGGGGAGGGGGTGTGTGTGAGTGTGGTATCATTTTGGGAGGAGAAGGGGCGGTGAAGGTGAGGGGGGGGGGGTATAAGAACAGAGAGGGGTGGCCTCGACCCCCCCCCCCCCCCCAGGGAGCCCGAATGAGTCTAAAGAAACGGGAGCGCCCTCCTTCAACCCCCCTCTGATCGCACCTCCTCTGTGGCACGACTGTTAAGCTAAGTTTGCTTTCGGATATCATGATGAAGCGGGAAAGACACCGACGTGTGATAAATTGAAGCCGCGACGAAATGGCAAAAAAATAAATGAGGGGCCGGAGGGGGAGAAAGGGGAGGGGGTGGCCCTGGGATTTCTGAGAGAGCCGAGTTTCCGACACGGGTTTATTTATTCTTCGGAGGATTCTTCATATTCCTGGATTTCCCGAATTTCCTGGATTTCCCCCGGCCCCTTAGGCGATTTCAGGGCGGACAGGGCGGACATGCCCGGACCCGGAAATCCGGGTGTCCGGATGTCCGGGTCCAATTTTGACCCCCCCCCTCCCCCCCCCCCCCCCCGGACATTTCCCGAATTTCCCGCCCGGACATGTCCGCCCGGACATCCGGACATCCAGAAATGTCCGCCCCGGACAGGGCGGACATGTCCGAGCGGACATTTTCTGGTGTCCGGATGTCCGGGCGGACATGTCCGGACCCGGAAATTCGGGAAATCCAATTTTGACCCCCCCCCCCCCGGACATGTCCGGCCAGGACCTCAATAGTTTGATTTTTGGTCCAGAAAATAGTTTGAAAATTTTTGAAATCTGGGTGCCCAAAAAAAAATTCCTAAGACCGGCGATTTGTAGGGGGACCCTTTCGAATTTTTTTTTGGAGAAGGGTAAATTGAACGTTTTTGGCCAAATGAAGCCACTGCGACCATTCCCGGGCCTCGGAAATCAGATTTTTGCCCCTCAAATGCGGTGCCGGTCCGGACAAAAAACCGAAAAAACCGTGAAAAATGGCCCATTTTCCCCAGCCAAAAATGGGCCAAAAATGCCCCCCGGACACCCCCAGAGACATGTCCTAATCCGGGGTGCCAGTAGGGGGGACCTTTCGAATTTTTTTTCGAGGAGAGGTCAATTGAACGTTTTTGGACATCTGAGGCCACTGCGACCATTCCCAGGCCTCGGAAATGAGATTTTTGGCCCTCAAATGGGGTACCGGTCCCCACGAAATTCCGAAAAATTCATGAAAATCGAAAGGTCCCACGCACCAAATTCTGCCCAAAAATCGTCAAAAATGGACATGTCATATGCAGCAATGGGGCACCAATCACTCCCCAAATTTTGCTCAATGATTTCACGGCTAGCCAGATTTTCTGATCAATTAGTTTGTTTGAGCATGTTCCTGGCCCTTGTTTGGAAAGTAGATGGCCCCTGGCTGGAGAGGACGGTTGTGCTCGACCGGACGGAGAGAGAACCTTCTCCATATCCACCTCCACTCCACAATGCCAGAAGTGGCAGGAAGGCCGGGTGTTACAGGCCTCAACCAGGGTTCCAAGGCTCTCCACTTCCTGGCTGCGTCAGGGATCACCGGGTACAGCGAGCAGGATTCCCTGTCCTGACACCCCAGCATGTACCACCGGAAGAACCCGAAACAGCAGCCCCCCCTCATGGGGGTTGCAAGAGGCACGGAAATCGTTCAAATCGGACCAAGTCCGAAAATTCGGCACTTTCTTGGGTACAAATTGCGGTCCGAAATTTTCCGATTTTTTGAAAAAAGGCGAATTCTGTAAGGGGGACCTTTTCGAATTTTTTTTTCGGGCACTTTTTCCACAAGGAAATGTCCGCCCTGTCCGCTACTGTCCACTACCGATTTCAAGGATCCTCCTTCGCACAAAACTATCTGTGCCCCCGCTGGGTACTGCCGAAAGTTGTTTCGTTGGAACGCAGACCCCACTCTTTGTGTACACCACTCCCCGGTCTGATGAAGTGGTGTGAGTGGGGACGCACGATCCAGCTAACGGCACAGAAAGTTTCCCCAGTTGGCTACGCCGAACTAACAAAAAACCAAAAAAACCAAACATATGCCCCCCCCCCCCCCCGGAAACACACCCCATCCGCAGTAAATATCTCACATCTTGGCATCGTCGGCTGCCCTCTGTTGCTGACGCGCCACCTGCTCCTTCCGGATCTTCGCACGGATGGCAGCATCACGCCGTGTCGACACGAAGGTGCACGCAGCCTCCAGCGGCACACCCTCTGCGGCATGCAGGGCTAGCGCCTCCAGAGCACCCTCTGCGTAGAACATATCCTTGCAGGCAGGCACGGCAAGATCCA
Organism: Rhynchopus euleeides; assembly: GCA_963210315.1. Lineage (NCBI taxonomy): Eukaryota > Euglenozoa > Diplonemea > Diplonemida > Diplonemidae > Rhynchopus > Rhynchopus euleeides. Next base: position 2,295,142 of record OY723247.1, on the reverse strand, counting down.
TGGGATACGCCACAGACCCAAAGAGCTGCGACGTCGCCTCCGCGCGGTACTGCGGGTGCACCGTCTCCAGGAGCTGCCTGGCACGGAAGGCGGACACCCTGCTGTTGCGGCACCGCGTCGCCTCCAGCGCCTCCATCGCATGCGCCTCTGCCACCCCGTCGCCCAGAAGCTCCTGCATCTCGCGCGCCACCTCCGCCGCCGCGTCGCCCTCCCTCCGCTCCACCTCCACAGCAGCAATGTGCACCAACGACCTCCCTGCGCCCTGCGGCAGCCGCGCCGTCATCGCCTCATGGTAGTAGAGATGTTCCTCACGCGTCAGGGCAGGCGCCTGCGGCACTCCCTCCGCCGTGCCCAGCGCGTGGGACCCCCTGTGGAGGAACTCCTTGAGGTCACGCAGGTTTGCCTTCTGCAGCAGCGACGCCACGTCGGACGCTGCAGCCTCCACAGCCCTGCAGAGGCCCTCCTGCTGCTGCTCCGGGGCAGCGTGGGAGGCCAGCAGCAGGCTGTGGAGGGGCGGGTGGCGGCCAGCCTCCAGCAGGGCATGCAGCCTGTGCACCGCATCGGAGAGGCGGTGGGTCAAGGTGAAGGCACCGCGAGGCGCAACGAGGATGCCGTGGCCCTCCAGGCTGTTGACGTCCCCCACAAGATGCCCCAGCCTCCATTCGGGGAAGGTGTGGAACTCGCACCCCGCCTGCGCCACGAAGTACCGCGGGTAGGCCTCGCAGGTGGGGTCCAGCAGGTACACCCTGTTGGTGCTGAGCAGGTAGATGTAGTTGCGGAGGTGGTAGTTGGCATCCTCAGAGGAGACATGGGAGCCGATGCGCGGGTCGCTCGCGCCGCCCATGCTTGGGTCGCCAAGGGGGAGGACCGGAGAGGCGAAGGTGTGCCGGTATTCCCGGGGGAACTCCTTGGCGTGGAACACAATGGCCATGTCTGCGTCGGGCTTTGTGGTCACCACGTGGCAGTGGCTCAGGTCCCACGGCTGCAGCACCACCTCTGTTGAGTGCCCGTTCAGCCCCTTGCAAGGGGCATCCCGCACAGCGACAAACAAATCCTCGAGGAAGTCACTCACCTCTGGGCTGCGAAAACGCACGCACTTCCCGCCGGAGCTGAAGGGGTGGTTGGTGTCGTTGTTGTGTGTGTGGGGGGGGGGGGGGGGTGACAAAGGTTGCCAATGCTGTGTCAGTGGGGCCAAGCCCCACCCCATCCCCCAACCTCTCGCCTCAAAGCTGTGGCATTGCATACATCACTCGGGCAGCCTTGTCAGGCAGGTTCAGGGGGGTTGCATCGGAGACTCTATACAGCTTGTCTGCGATGTAGGGCGACATCTCACACCTGCACGCCTCGGCATAACGCAGGAAGGCATCTGGAGGGCCCCTCACGTCCGCCTGGATGTCCACAGCCCAGTCACATCCCTGCCGCAGGGATGCGGTGAATGAGGCGACATGGTCTAGCGCGGAGAGGCTTGTTGGTGACGGGGGCGAGGCGGGCGACGAGGGGTCCGCTGCCAATACGTCAGTCCGAATCTGCACCATGCAGGGCGTGTCTGATAGGGTGGGGCAAACAGGGCCCGCCTTGTCGAGGGCGTGTGGCGGAGGCACAGCCAAAGCCGGTGGCCTTTTTTTTTGTTGTGTAGAGAAGAATAGAAATAGATAGCAGAAGAGCAGATCACAGGAGAGAGAGAGGGGGAAGATTCTCCCCCTGCAGCTGCGAGGGTGCTGTAGTGGTGTCGCCTGTGACAAGGGGTAGGTGGGTGTGGGGTGTGGATGTGTGGGGCAGAAAGTAGATTGAGGAGAGTGGGCTATTGGGTGTTGGACCTTGCATTCAAAAATGCAGAAAAGGTGGGGGGAGGGGGGGGGGTAGTGAAATCGGAGTAGAATGAATCACAGGAACGACCTCCCTTCACTCAATATGCAGGTTGTGGGGCGAGGGGGTGGGGGGTGGCGAGGCTGGCTTCCCCTCCTGTTGGCACGGCCCAGAAACAAAAAGAAAGGAGGGCTGTGTTTTTTTCCACGCACGGGCAGATGCCCCTTTATTGGACTGGCCCCACCCCACCTCCCCGTCCCGGTATTCCCCACGCCCCCCCCCCCCCCTTCCTGATCCGTCTGGATTTGGCAAAGTATTATTCGTCTCCCCCCGCCCCCCCCGCCTCCCCCCGCCTTCTTGTGAATTATATATGTGTGGCACAACAGAACACAACACTCGCTGGACAGAGCAAGAAAAGGGCTCTCTCAACCCCCCACACTGGCTCTCTCTTGTTCTTCCCCATCGCCTGTGTTTTTTTTTGCCGGTTGATTATTTTTGGGTGTGCCCAACTTGTGTGGCGCAGTCCACAGCACTTAGTGGACAGGTCGACACCACCACCGCCCCGGTGGGCAATCCAACGGGGGTGGTGACATGCACGAATGCCGAAAGAAGGCACCGACAGAAATCATCATACTTTGGATTGCTGGGATGTGTTGGTTTGTCTTGCTTTTTGGGGTTGGAATCAACCCGAGGGTGTGCGTGTGTGTGATGTGACTTGAGGACAGCCTTGTCCATGCACGGGTTACGGCTAGGAAGCCAGCCGTTGCCATGGAGAGCGAGTGCCCGCGGAAAGGATCTGGGTATGTGTGTTGTACGCACGAACGGCAGTGGTGGGTGCCTGCTCTAGAAGTGCAGACCAGTGAGAAAAGGTGAGACGACTCGCAGCAGGAAAAAGGGAGGGGGGGGTGGGGGGGGCGTTGCCGAGGAGGCCCCGAACAGAATAAAAGAGCCCCACTCTCGTCAGTTTGGGTCCTGGGTAAGACGTTAAACTGCCTGGGGGGGCCGTCCCCGGACCATGACGGGTGCCTGCACCAGGAGTCTAGCACGGCCGTGGTCCAGGGCATGACCGAAAACTGCTTGGGTACCGAGGCTCCCCAGACCAGGAAGGGTGGAGACACCTGGAGTCTAAATAGTCACACCACGTCAGGCCAGACCTTCGCATTGCACTCCGCGAAGACTGCCACACAGCCGCGGGGCAGGTGTGCAGCCTGTGGAAAACCTCGTACAGAAAAGGGTCGGCGACCGCCCGCCCCCAGTCTGAGAGGCATCAGCCGAATCTCGGTGGAGGCGGGCACAAAACAAAAGGGAGAGTCGTCACTGTGCATATCAGCACGGTCCCGCCCTCTGTGCCAGACCAACACACCACCAAAGGAAAAGAGGAAGAGGCGACGTAAGGCAATGCCTCCGTGCGGCCAGGAGAACACGAAATAGCGACCCCCTCAACGGGGAATGCTACGAGCACGGCCAAAAATCGTTCAAAAATCGTTCAAAGAGGAGTCGCATGCATGCCCCATCACTGTGCCCCGCTTTGGACTTCCCCCTCCCCTCCATGCTCAGCTTGTGTTGCCGTCCTTTTCGGATTGCATCACGCCGGTGTGGAGAGGGGATCTGCATCAAAGCCGTGTCTGAAGGGAAACAAAACAGCCGAACTGTAAAAGAAAAGTTGTTTACTTCAGTCTTCTTCCCCGAACTCCTTCGCACCGTTTGTTTGATGTGATGGCGCTTCCGCACACACTTCTCAACTCCCTTCGCATGACAAAGGGTTGGCCAGGTCACAAGGCAGTGACGCGGAACTGGTTGCACGCGGTGGAATCTTCAAAACCAAAAAACCACGAAAAAAACTGACAACGAATAATAGTCAGCGTGGTTCTCTCCAACAGGCACCACTTTTCAGAGAATAAATAAAGTGAGCTCCCATGTGTTTGAATAGCATGGCATGGACTGTGTGAGTCACCGGTGTCCTCACAAGACAAGACTGAGAATCCTGTTCAAGAGGAAAGAGGCTGGGTTCGGAACGTGCCATCACCAGAAGGTCTGCACTGAAAATCCGCCGTCAATTGACATAAAGGAGAAACACTGACAGACTCCTTTTGTGGAGACAACATCGACGGCGCTTACCCTGGGATGGCTGGGATGGCTCCCACGATAATAAGGTGGTTGCATCAGGAATTCGGAACAGCTGTGTGTGTGATATGCGTGCCTCTCCTGAAGAAAAGACTTGTCGTCACCGGAAACACGGTCCCGCCATCTGGGGCGGAACAAACATAAAGACAAAAAGAGGAAGTGGCATGAGGCGATGCAACATGCAGCCAGATGAGCCAGCTCCTTCGTTCAGGGGATCTGGATAGGGCTCGAGATTGTTCATTTCGTTCTCAGGACTGCGACCTTTCCTTCCCCAACTCTGACAAAGAGCTCTCGTTTGTTGCGTTGACATTCTAAACACAAAAAAATAACCCTGCCCACACGAGTGCCACCACGACCACCACCCCAGAATCCTTGAGACGCATCAGCTGCAGGGCCCATTTTCATCAGAGGAGGAGATCGTGTATTGATCACATGCTGAGGAAGTCAGCGGGTATCGGCTTTCGGAGATGGTCGTTGCTACGCAGCAGCTCCGCAACCTGATGCGCTACTGTGTCATCCACAGGGCAGTTGGTGGCGATTGATTCGTAGTCCTTCTCGCGGAACGCCTGTGAGTACTTGCCTGACCAGCCCCATTCAGCCTCGGGTACCTTGTCCCAGGCATGAGGCTCCAAAGGGTTGGACACGGCAGGCTGCTGCACAGCAGCACTGGGAGGATCCATCTGGTACACCACGATATGTTGGCTGGTCGATGCAAGCGTCCATTCGTCCACCGGGCGTAGAGTGAGCCGGCTCCCATACGACACCTTGCTGGTGATGGTGCTGTACAGCCCGAACACGCCCAGGGCCATGGCAGACTGTGCCAGCAGGGTGGACAGCCCCAATGGAGACCCAAGGGTTGTAATGAACTTCTGCCCCAATGCCCCCGCGCTGCCCGTCATGACTGGGCCCGAGCTGACCCCGATGAAGAGGGACTCGCTCCCCCCGACAGAGGTGCGGTGCACAGACTCCATGAACTTGGCAGACGCGCCGAAGGGGCTGTGGTAGGGGCGGGAAGCATTCCAGCTGAGGATCACCGTCTGCCCCAGGAAGGCGATCACAGCCCCGTTGCTGTCGACCACAGAACCCAACACCCTGGCGGCAACCTCGTTCACCCGGGTGACAGGGTCGTCATGGCTCCCGGTGACCAACGACCCAGTGAAGCGCACCTCAATGTGAGCTATCACAGCACAGCCAACATGCGCCAGCCTTTCTCGAAAGCGCTGAGCTACTTTTGAAGTCGCAGAGCTCGAAGAGGAGACGGACACCGTGTCCGAGCTGGTAAACAGCGACCGCTGTGCCACAGCCGTCTGCAGCTCGGGCTCTACGCGCTTCCTGCGGTTGACCAGCCTCGTCGGCAGCAGCAGAAACACGGACACGGCGTCGTGCATCCCACGGAGTGCCACGTTGCCCACCCGGATCACCAGCGGGTTGCCGATGCTCTTCAACTCCACGCTATCCAGCGTGTCCTGCGTCGTGGCCACCGCGCCCCCGATGCAGACCCCCTCGAGGCGTGACGCTGTGATGACGGCCGGCCCGAGGTAGTCCGTCTGCCCGCCCGGCGTGCGTTCCACGTGGCAATCCCCATAGTGCACCCCCACGCGCACACACAGCCCCCCCCACATGGCGTCGTCGGAGGGCCTGCACAGATCCAGCTCCATGATCTCGTCGGGCCACGGTGCCTGCAGCAGGTCGATCTGCACCCTCATGCTGAAGAGGAGGGCGGCTGCCGGGTCATCGAAGGTGACCATGAATGCATCCCCGATGGTCTTCACCTCGTAGCCCCCGAACTCATGGATGCAGAGGCGGATGACGTGGTTGTGGAGGCGGATCGCCTTGCACATGCCCTCGGGGGAGGCGTCCCACAGGGGCGTGGAGGAGCGGATGTCGGTGAAGACGACGGCGAGCTCGACAGACTCGCGGTCCTCCGATTCGTATCCGTTGCGCAGCATGTCCTGTGGGATGTATTCGCGGAAACCCTCCAACGCCGCCACCATCAGCTTGAAGGAGTCCTGCATCCACGCAAGCTCGTGGATGTAGCTCGACGGGAAGCTGACCTCTTCCAGCTTCATCCACGCCACCCTGTCCATGTCGGCTGCGAGGATGCACAGCGGCCTGAGGAAGAGTACGATGATGCCGAACATCAGCAGGCCCGTACATCAGCGACACTGATCCCGACACCGATGTAGACGGCGTTGTTGAAGGCGTGCACCGCTGACTCCATCATGTCGGAGTGTGGGACTGTCACGAGGAGGAGGAATTGCAGGTTTCCCACATCCACGGGGACGGAGACTACCACGTTTCCACGCTCTTGCATCAGAGACGTGCCGGCGAGGGCATGGGAGAGTGCCCTGAAGCGTTTTACGACAGCCTCCACAGGCAAGCGGAGAGGTGAGTCTGCTTTGGCGATGTTGAACACATTTATCAGGCTGATTTTGGAAATCCCGCCGAGCGCTTCCTGCAGCTGCGCTTCGGGGAGGCCGGAGGCGAGTAGCACGCCGTGTATGTCGATGACCATCATGTGGCCGTGCCTGCTGGGCGACATGCTGCGCATCATCTGACCCATCGTCGTCAGGGTGTAGTCAACCGCTGCCACCCCGAGCTTCGTCCCGTTCCTTTGCAGGCCAATCATGCTGGTCAGCCCCACGTTTTTCTGCAAGAAATACACATAGGGGTCCGACCAACCCACGTCACGATTGTTGAGGTTATACCACGGCCTCCCTCGAGGGTCAAACGGATGGGAAGTCCCCTTCGACGGCCATATCACAAGATCCTCTGGTGCTGCATCCCTGTCGTACTTTGTGTCAAAGATCAGTGCGTGCCCCAAGGCGCAGGCGCGGCGGTCGACAATGTCGCAGGTCTTGGTGCAGTTGTAGTCGTTTTCACCCTTCCCACAGAGCCCTGCATCGCGGTACGCCGTGCAGTTCACATCGGGCAGACTCGCGCCTGCATCGTAGGGGAACTCGCAGCCACGAAACCCAGCGGGCATCGCCCCAAGCTTTTTGAAGGAAAGCCACATGCTCTCTGTACTCCGCTTGCTGAACCCAATCATCGACCCCTGCTCTGTCCCGAAGTAGATGGAGAAGATGCTGCTCGTCGTGTTGATCACCGAGAAATACATGTCTCTGAGGTAAAGCTGCGGCACCGGGAACAACCCCTCCACATCCAACGAGTTGGAGCGCACATTCGCAGCAATCTGCCTGAGGACTGCAGGGCCCACGTTGAAGTCGTTCTGGACAACACCCGCGATGCTGGCGGTTGAGACCAGCAGCTGGTCCACCCTGTCTTGGATTTCTGTGCGCGATGCCGAATACATCACGCTGGTTGTGACGAGCACAACGATAAAAATCGAACACCACACGAGGAGGGCCATCATGAAGGAGAGACGGGCCGTGCGCCCAGAGAGGAGCCAGGCAAACAGACCCAGGCACAAGGCCCCTGTCAACGCGCTGACAACAGAGACGATGGCAAGTTGAACCGAAGTGAGGGAGTCATCGAAGGGCTCCTTGAGAATGGTGTCACCGGCAGCCCCGCCAGCAAAGCAGCAGATCAGCACGCAGATCGGATTTAGAACCGACAGCCTGGCCGGCCATTCGTTGGACCTCATCCGCATCGCGCAGATTCTCAGGAGATTGGGCAACGCCTCCACCCACCCCCCCGACAGCACTGCAGACCGGAGTCTGGGGTGTGAGAGGAGTTGGCTCAGCTCAGACAGAGGCTGCGAGCCAGACACGCATTTCCAGGGGCGGAGGCGAGAGGGGACGGGGTAGGGTTGCAAAGGGTGCGGCGGTGGCAGAAGAAGGAGAGGCCAGGGAACAGAAGAGCCCCGGGCCAATTTTTGGCCGGCTTGCTCACACAAAAAAAATTGGGGGGTGGGTGGGACTATGATTTGGGGTGTGTTGTATCGTTGCTTTGCGGTGATGTGTAGGGGTGGGGTGGAGGGGGTGGGGGGTGGGGCGAATGAATATCTAACGCCGAAAAGCGCCCTATCACTTCACAGCTACAACCGCTCTGATGAATTTCCTTTTGTTTGTTGCGTTGACGCTTCTACACTGTGTGCGTTGTATTGCAGGTTTCGAATATGCACTCGGGGCGACGCTCTGCTGGCTCGTTGTCGGGGTGGGCGGGGTCGGGAACCTTCAGGGTGTCCCAATCCAGAGTGGCCATCTTCTCTGTTACGCAGCTCGGCGTAGTTACTGTCCCTCTCTGTTTGTTACACGCAGCACGGCGTTGTTACTGTCCCTCTCTGTAAGATACACGCAGCTCGGCGTAGTTACTGTCCCTCTCTGTTTGTTACACGCAGCACGGCGTTGTTACTGCCCCTCTCTGTAAGATACACGCAGCTCGGCGTAGTTACTGTCCCTCTCTGACCTCAAAATACGCGCAGCTCGGCGTACTCCCTCAGCCCGTAGTTACGCACGGCGTAGTTACTGTCCCTCTCTCTTCAGAACAACCACGCAGCTCGGCGTACTCTGTCCGCTTCTGTCACTCTTGCCCCCCTCTTGATTCTCTCGCCTGCTTGATAGTTTGTTGCGTTGACGCTTCTACACACAAAACCCTGAACTGATCACACCCTGAGCCTGATGAAGGGTGGGGTTAGTGTATAGAGCACGTTTGGTTGCAGCTGTGGTGGGGCGCTTTCCGCTCACACGAGTGTGCTTAAAAAAAGAAGTGTTCTGAAGAGGGGGTTTCCTGTGACGGGGTGAGGGTGGAGGCGGGGAGTGCTATCAAGGAGCAGGGTGTGAATATCAGTGTGGGGGGTTCTCCACGACTGATATTCACGACACCGAAAGACTTGCGGTGGGTGGGGTGGGTGTGTAGGCGTCTATATTTTGGCAGTGGGTAAAAGAGAGGACTGCACGAGAGAGAGAGAGAGAGAGAGAGAGAGAGAGAACTTGTTTTGTAATGTGTTTGTTGCGTAAGGCAGTCTCCGCGTGTAGCTCCCCGACACCTCCTGCGTACGCAGTGTGTGATATATGTGACCCACAAAACAAGTTCTCTTCCGGGGAACACCACGGACTAGTCGCCCGGACGACTAGTCGGGACGACGGGTGAAATGACGACGGGTGAAACGACGGGTGGCACCCGTCGACTCGACGGGTGGACCCGTCGAGTCGACGGGTGAACCTGCTGAAACGACGGGTGTTCCAGCCATTTCCTGTTGATATGGGCCAATTTCCATTGAAAACTAGGGGAGTACCTTGCATGGCATCAGGTTATTTTTCACGCCGAGCTATCTTCCCTGCACAGACCCACCCCCCCCATTACTTTCCATTTACAATTCCTAGTTGGTGAAGGGGCTGCCCACCGGTGGACCACCAGGAGGGGGGTGAGCCATCCAGGTGGGCAGGGGGCCTGGGGGTGGGGCCTCAAGACAACTCCCCCACGACGTCACTCCGCTCTCGAGGACAAACAAAATCACCTACGTACCTGAACTGCCAAACACCCCCCCCCTCACTTACGGGTGCGCGGATCTCATGTGCTCTTCGCGCTTTACAGTGGTTTTAAAGAGCTCGAAACAAACACAGCAACGCTTTTGTGTCAGCACGCGCGAATGGTGACTGAGGTAGTGCTGGCTCAGTCCCTTCGATTTTGTCCGTTTGCCGCACTCCTGGCATGTGACAGTGCAGGTCTGACACGGCGCGTTGTTTTGTGGCCGATGTGCAGCATCATAATGCGCAAACAGTGCTTCTCTCGTGTGGACAACTTTGGAGCACACAATGCAGATATGCTGCTGCACAGGCACTGTACCGGATGGTGTTGGTTCTGGCACTTCTGGCACATCCTCGCTGTTGCCCCAGGATTTGGACTTGCAGATGCATGCGAGCAGCGTTGCCTTTGGAGTGGTGTTTTCCGGGTCGCCCAGAAATTGTTGGCCCCATCGCCCCCTTTTTGTGACGTGAGATCCAAGGCTGAGGGACTCGAGTCTCCGCTGCAGTGCTGCCGTTGCTCCCTTCCAACAAGCGTTCCTCGCGGTGACACAGCAGCAAAGCTTTATCGCGCCGAACTTCAGGAGGGTCGGGGTGCTCGGTTGGTCCAGCAGGCCGCACCCCTTGCCTTTGGTCCTCTGCATTTCGAAGAGCAGCAGGTCCCGTTCGGCGGTCTGCTGCGATGTCACCCTCAGGGCATGGCGTTTGGAGACGCCATTCCCCCTCTCCAGTTCCTCGTCACTCAGGGCGAGGGGGTGTGCATCTTCTGGATCAAACCAGTGGCTCATCGAATGGATATATGTAACACCACGCCCCTCGGATGTTCTCCCAGGTGACACCCACTCCAGGACAAACACAAGGATGTGCATTGCGATGAGCGAGAAGATGAACTGTTTCGCGCACTTTCCCTCCTGGTGGTACTTGATGGGGGATGTCGTTGTAGCGGAAATGCACAAGCATTTCCATTGAAATACAGAGTAGATGCTGCACCCCCTTCGTCTTGGTAATGGTGAGTAAGCGACTCAGAACATCTCTGGCCTGGTTTCCCGTCATGTTAGAACACGTTGAGCTGCCAAGGACAGCCTTCTGCACGGCAGGTCCATCAGGCAAGATCTCTGCGAGTATTGCGATGAACCCGTTTATGTCGGCAGGGGGGGTGACCCCTGCGTACAGGCTCTCAAACCCAGCTTCATGAAGTTCCTGGATGCTAGCCCTGTGGCAGGCGTGGAGCTGTTTCAACCAGTCATTTCGTGGTGTGGTACAAAACGCGCTCCTGTGCGAAGATGACCCCATCTTACTAAATGCCGACCACAGCTCAAGATGGTCCCCTGCTACCCTAAGCAGGCGAGCCGAAACATCACGTTCGCCTTTTCGAAAACCCCTCTCTGCACTCTTGCGATTTGCTTCAGGAAGTTGAACGTGAACCACGTTCTGTACTCATCCTTCTGCTTATCGGCAACTGTCACCAACCGTGTTGCGAAGGCACCGTCGAAAATGCCTACGGCCAGCCTGCTCTGCTGGGTCTTCTGTGCCTGTTTCTTCTCCGCCTCGTACAGCTTCACCATAGCTGCAGTGCCGCGGGGCAGGCGTCGGCCATCTCCTTGAGCCCTGTCGGGTGGTCCTTCCCGTTGCTCTTCCGGAGGCCCAACCCGACAAACTCGATGTCTGACCCGCTATTGACACGGGCAGCGTACATCGTGCGACCATCCTTCGCGGTCGACTTGCTGATCACCCCACCCCCCACCTTCTCATACTTTTTGTACAGGGCAAGACTGATGATGGGATCAGTCGACTTGATTATCCGCCAGCTTGCCGAGAAGCTGCTTCAGGGCCATGTGGCTCAACCCATCAGCATCACGCTCGACAACATACGTGTTGATCCAAGCACGTACAAACACCGTCATGTCCACAGCGCTGGCGAGGGCCTGCGCTGCAGTACGCTTTGCCGCTGGCATTGATTGGTGTGGCTCGTCTGGGTGGCCTGGGTGGTGATGATGGTATCTTGGGGTATCTTGGCCTGGGTGGTGATGAGGGTACGGTATCTTGGAGACTGCCTTGTGGGTTGTGCAAGGGTTGGCTGGGGCGAAAATTTGCCTGGCAGAAAAGTGATCACCTTCATGAAGTAGGTTGCTCTGTCAAACTGACACAGTTTGTCAGAGTCAAGATCCCTCGAACAATGAAAATCCACGAGAACAGCCGTCGCACATGCACTTGAGGCCCCATCACCAACTAGGAATTGTAAATGGAAAGTAATCGGGGGTGGGTCTGTGCAGGGAAGATAGTTCGGCGTGAAAAATAACCTGATGCCATGCAAGGTACTCCCCTAGTTTTCAATGGAAATTGGCCCATATCAACAGGAAATGGCTGGAACACCCGTCGTTTCAGCAGGTTCACCCGTCGTGCCGACGGGTGCCACCCGTCGAGTCGACGGGTGCCGCCTGTCGAGTTTTCACCCGTCGTCCCGACTAGTCGACCCCACCCGTCACTGCCCGACTAGTCCGTGGTGAAGGGGGGGGGGGGGTGGGGGTGGCCATATTTTCATCTTCTGAACCTCTCTTTTTCGCAACAGCTTGCACTTCCCTTATCTGCACTTCACCCCCCAAACCCAAACGACACGGCGGCCTTCGGTCAGGATTGCAAAAAGGCGACGAAAGGTGGCCGCCTCACAAAACTGGTGGCAGGTTTCACAGAGGGCTCCAGGCGTGGATGCGGTGAGGTAGCAGGTGAGACAACATGGAAATGTCGTGCAACCGACACTGCAGCCCACACACAGAACAAACCCCGGGGGTGGGTCTCACCGACGCATCGGCACACAGAAGGGGATGGGAACGCGTATCACGTATTCTTCACTCGCATCAGTTGTGCTCAGCGCGTAATATTGCCGACTCCTCCGAGGGTAAAGTGTGATCAGGCACAAGACATAGCCGCATCACAAGAGGTAGGAGAAATCCCAACTTGTCGAAGGAAACAACAGCAACCCAATCTGGAAAGAATCGGGGCTTTTGTGCGTGCGTGCACGGGCGGAAGGGGAGCAGGAAGGGGTTTCGGAGTTTGCGGGGAAAAGGTCAATGATATCTGTGCCCCCGACAAATCGATTCTGATGAAAGTTGTTTTGTTGGAACACAGGCCCCGCTCTTTGTCGCACCCTCTGGATGCCTCACACTCAGAAGTACAGATCCAGAACTACTACACTCACTCGTCGCCAGAACATCGCCCTGGAGACACTGGTACATCAGGAACACGAGTCAAATAGAGCCGAGGGCAGATCGATCGCAAGAACACAACCACGCTGCCGGTGGTGATGCTCTGCAAGGATGATTCTCGACACAACTGACGTCTCTCGAGAGCATTGAGGGCCTTCACGCTGTGTCAAATTGTGCCAGTGAGAGGCCTGGACAACAGCCGTCGCGGCTACTGTCGCTCATCGACACCAGCCCCCTTTATCCCATCGGATGATGCTGTGATACCGTCAAATCGTAGCGGCACTACGGACAACCGTGCATCCTTGTCCTTCGAGTGCGCCAGGCTCTTCCGGTACCTGACCTGACTTCCCTGCAGCACCGCAGGCAATGTGTTCACCGTGCGCTGCAGGGAGGACAGCTCAAACACGGGGCTGAAGGCTTTCAACGGGGGAGGCTCGCTCCCCCCCACGGCCAGGATGAGGTCGGTGTCCACACGCCGCAGCGGCGACAGCAGTCGATCGAATGCCGCGCCAAGCACGGCAGTCACTGCCACACCCACAGCGAGGGACACAAAGAGGCGCTCGAGGGAAGTGGCATCGGGCGCCCCCGCAATGGCATCCTGCGGGATCGCAAGGATGAGCAGCAGCCGCATGGGGTTCGGCGCGTCGGCAGCGAAGAGTATGGGGGCTGTCGCCACCGCGTCACCCGCATGCTGCACAACGGTACGACCGAACATGGCCAGACGCAGCGCGCCGTACTTCTTCGCCACAGCCAGCACCACCCCGCGCAGCCTGCTGGACGGCTCGACAACCCCAGACACATCCAGAAGAGTCCCCGCCTCACGCACGGCACCTGTGTCCTCCAGGAGCTCTGCGTCGCTCTGAGTTGTCGCGACGAGGCACCAGTTTTCTGCGACGATCAGCCCGAGCACATGGCCGGTCCCTCCGAAAAGCCCGGCCACGCTCTCCACCACGAAGCCCCGCAGCACCAGGGCCAGATCCGCCGTCGACACTTCCGCAGCAGCCACAACGCCCTGCCCCCCAGGCAGCACCACCGACGCCACGAAGTACGGCTCACGCGCCGGATGCAGCGATGCAGGATGGTCCACCTCCGATGCGTTCCCCTCCGCCCCATGCGCATAGGGCCCCGTCCACCGCACCTGCGCTGCCGCACCGCCAAACCACGCGGCTGACTCAAGCCGCACGCCGCGGAACGCGACAGGCGACACTGGAGGCCCGCCGCCCCCCTCCACGGACACCCGCCCGCCTCTCTCCACCAACCCGACCTGCAGGGAGACCAGCCCCAGCCCACCGGGGGCGCAGTACCCCGCCCTGGCGGGCAGCCCGCACGTCTCCCCGCACCGCAGGTCATACTCTCGCCCCAGCTGCCCGCAGGACGCCGTGGCGCAGAGGGGCACCCCCGGGGAGTCGTGCGGCGTGCACAGCACCCAAGGCGGGAGGAGGGAAGGCGCAGCCACGCTGAACCTTGCCGCAAAGGATGTCTGATTCCGCCCCGCCCCGCCTTCAGGCGGGCCGGCTGCGGCAAACCTGCCGTCGGAGGAGCTTAAGGAGAGGGAGGCGACACCAGCCATCCCGCCAGCTCCGTAGATGTGCTGCAGGTAGACAGCGGCGCCAAGAGGGTCGCCGGAGGCGAAATGAAGGACGCCGTGTCGGGCCTGGGAGGTGAGGGCATGCAGCGCGTCCCGAGCCTGGGTGAGCTGTGCCTGGAGGGCACCGGATCCAGCTGATGTGGCAGAGACGAGCTGCTGGAGGCGGAATGCGGTGATCTCGTCGCTCCGGCTGGACACAGCCCATGTAGCGAGGCAGCTGGTGAGGACCGCAAACCACACGCCGAGGATGATGCAGTAGCGGAGGCGGAGGCGCCGCCCGAAGATGGGTGCTACGGCTGCGATAACGCATGCCAGGCAGGTGACGCTCAGAAAGGCAGCGAAGACCACATGAGGGAGTGAGCCCTGTGTTGGGACATCGGTGACATCGACTAGAGGCGATCCTTCGGGCATAGCCGGGCTACCCAGGGGGGGTGAGGAAGCAGTTGTGTGTGGCGTCTCGCAGGAGGGAGAGAGGGGGAGCGAGGGAGCGACGCGGGGGTGAGGAGAGACTATAAGGGGGAGGACTTCCCTCTGTTTCGTGAGGGCGAAGTGAACAAAATCACCTTGGCATGAAAGCGAGGGGAGGGGGGGGGGGGTGGGGGAGGCTGTGGCTGTCTGCAGAGGGGGTGGGTGTGGCGTGGACAACCGGGATGGGGAGGCTGTGGCACCGTTTAGCAACCGTGATCCCTTCTTCCGTTTTTAATGCTGATTCCAGTTTTTCCGTCCCACAGCCTTACAGCCTGCTGATTTGACGGGGTGTGGAGAGGACATGTGAACACGAGAGAGCTCGAGACACACAAAAGAAGCAGGGCCGGCGGAAGCACTCTTACACTTTTTACGCTTTATGCAAAAAGCCTGCAAGGGAATGGGGGTGGATGGGGGGCGGGAGGCAGCCCACACGCCACTCGTCAGTTTGAATCCACAAGTCGCTTCGAGCCGTGCCACTTCAGCCACTGACACCGACAACCGCCTTCGGGCATGTCGGCCGTGTTCATTTTTTGAACACATCCGAGGACAGTATGACTCGCCGTTTCTGCTTTGTCAGTGGGTGGTGAACCAGGGCCCGGCATAGAAGCAGATGAACCGGCCGGGGAGGCCATCTGTGTGGTTCATTCTGCTCTATGCCCGGCCCTGAGGAGAATCATAATTGTGGGGAATATTCGGAGGGAGAAGGTCGTGGCGTAAGCTATCAGCGCCCCGCTGGATCACGTGAGGGTGACAGCAAAACGTGACAACAATAAAATAACCAACTGCTGACAAGTTGGAACGCAGCTCCCTCAGTCTGATGAAAAGTGGTGTAAGTGTGGGGGGGGGGGGGGGTTGCATAAGATTCGGCAAATAAAAGGCAATGCCCCAAATTGTCTGCGCCGAGCTCTGAATACAACCCCTCGCAACGGGACAGGAGGTGCCACAATGTGCACAATGTGCCGGACCTTTCAGAAAGCAAGGGATTGCCTTTCGACATCACAAAAGGGGGGTGTGAAAGAGTGGCGTACGTGGGACAACCATGCCATGGCCAGAGCCACCCAGCCAGTGTGGGTAGACACTGTGCCAGCCAACAGCAGCCCTGCTCAGAGACGCGAAATCCCGAGCGGATCACAGCCCACTTGTGTACATTTGCCATGATTTGGCCATGGATTATGCCCCTTCTAGAGATGTACATGGTTGGCCAGCCGGGCCAGTCCCCCACACAGCGTGAAGCAGGGTGGGAAGAAACTAGGCGGTGCATGTGTTTTCTGGGTACCTGAATCGCTTCGGAACTCAGGGCTTCGAGGGGGAAGGTCGTAATTGTCAGTGTGCCCCAACTAGCACCCGGTTCCTCGCTCTGATGAATTTTGCATCAACAAGAAGACTCGGAAGGCGAAAGGAAAAAATAAGCTAGAAATACTGGTGTTATCGAAATAGGGGCAACTTCGCACGAACGGGGCACGAAATATCAGGGTGGGCCAGTGTTTAAGATACTGTTATGAAAAACGGGGCTTAGCCCCGGTTTTTGAGATTTGAACGATTTTGAACGATTTTTGGCCGTGCTCGTAGCATTCCCCGTTGAGGGGGTCGCTATTTCGTGTTCTCCTGGCCGCACGGAGGCATTGCCTTACGTCGCCTCTTCCTCTTTTCCTTTGGTGGTGTGTTGGTCTGGCACAGAGGGCGGGACCGTGCTGATATGCACAGTGACGACTCTCCCTTTTGTTTTGTGCCCGCCTCCACCGAGATTCGGCTGATGCCTCTCAGACTGGGGGCGGGCGGTCGCCGACGCTGACGCGCCTGGCGGCCTGTGGAAAGTGACGTGGGGCTGGGATGGGGGGGGGGGGGGGTGCTGGGAGGTCGGGCCGAAGCCCTTGTTCTCTGATGATGTTATTTGGTTCACGCGTTCAGGTAGTCCTTCTCGCCGTGCTCCGTTACCCCTGCCTCGGCCAGGTAGCGCAGCGCCTCCTTGCAGTTGTGCAACAGCAGGTTGTGCACGTTTGTGGCTGTGAGGTGGTGTCGGGCCGACGCTGTCGCGGGGCAGCCGAAGAAGAGGTGCTTCAGTGAGACCCCAGGCGGGGGGTGGCCCGGCGCATGCTTCAGGCAGGGTTGGCAAGGTGGTTGTGCCGTGCCCGGGATGTCGTGGTCGTAGACCAGGCGGTGGTGGTCGGCCCGGAGTCGGCGGATGGTGGTAGCAGAGGTAGGTAAGGAAAAAATAAGCTAGAAATACTGGTGTTATCGAAATAGGGGCAACTTCGCACGAACGGGGCACGAAATATCAGGGTGGGCCAGTGTTTAAGATACTGTTATGAAAAACGGGGCTTAGCCCCGGTTTTTGAGATTTTGCCCCGAAAAACCGGGGGTGCCTCTTTTTTTTTCCACCGGGATTTTTCTGAGATTCTGTCCGGGTACTATTCCAGGGTACTTTTTGGCCAGAGGAGGCCGGGGCCAAGAGCACAGTGCCCTGCCCCAGGGTTAGCCCGATGAACCTGTTGAGCACAACGGGTGCACGTTGACTACATGCGGCGTGCGACTATGGAGCAGAATCAGCTGTTCGCTACCGTGGCCTCCGGCGGCTGGGGGGCTCCGCCCCCCAGACCCCCCTGTGCCGTCTGCCTGTCTTATATCCAACACCCTTTGGGGTCAATTGGGGATGGAATACAGACCACCCCGGGAGGATGCAGGCAGCTCACAGAATCGTACGGTTACAAGGAACAGATGCTCACTACCGTGGCCTCCGGCGGCTGGGGGGCTCCGCCCCCCAGACCCCCCATGTGGCCTGTGCCTGTCCAGAACCAAGTCTGCAAGGGCAACCTGCGGTGCTTTCAACACCACCGCGCTCTCCCGAACGCCTTTCTCATCGAGTGGCTCCTTCGCGTTGGCGCCAAGAAGGAGCGCGCTCCTCTCGGACCTGGCAGCGGCCCCCGCAGAGGAGCCACCCTGCCCATCCCAGTTGAGTGGCGTGGGGTGGTGTGTTGTGGGAAGGGAAAGCCCTTCCAGTTGGAGAAATGGCTGAAATTTTACCCCCGATTACCCCCGGTTTTCGGCGCGCAGCCCGGAACCCTATCTTTTACCCTGGGGTGGGCCCTTTTTTTTTTTTTTCTTGGTGGGATTTTTCACGTATTGCCTGTGGTTTTCATGAACCACCCAAATTTCGCGTGAATTTTGTGCATGTATAGGCCCGGATAGACCCGGACAGGCATGTATTGTCCCGTTCTGGCCTGTTTAGGTCGGCTGGAGGACGTTAAAGGAGTGCCGTCTCGCTGAGGGTTTCTCTTTGGTGTTGGTGGGCCAGCACCAGGAGAGGGTTCCGATATATGATCTACGTCAAACAGGTGGGGAGACCAACCTTGGCAGGGGGACTCATCTGCCCGTGGGCATGACTGCACACGGGCAGATGAGTCCACGCTTGTGCAGACGACCCTCACAGAGGAGGGCTACCTCCCGTCCACTCCGGGATACCGGTTGCTGAAGCGGAACGACCTCTGGACGACAGAGTTTAAGGAGGTGGGTGAGGAGGTGCTCCCGTTCCTGCGGGAGAGCGACGTGGTGTTGGTGCAGTGCACCGAGCTGCCGAGCCCGTGGTCGCGGAAGGAGCTACGCCATAGGGTGTGCTCCCTGATCCGCAACGGGATGCCGTGCTGCAACAAACCGGCTGCTCTCCAGGACCTGTTCATGGTCCTGGACCACCAAGTTCTACCCCGGCCAGTGCGCGGTTTCTTGTAGTTGGTTGTGTTGTTGTTCGTGGAGCACATATCATCGTGCGCCCGTTGGAAAAGTATGGGAGAAACCTGCTGCGCCCCCCACAGTACGACAGGATGCGCGCAGGCACCGGGCCCGAAACCTGAATGTTGAGTCACCCGCCCCCGCCCCCGCCCCAGCTTCCCCGCCCACCTGATCTTCTCAAGTTACCCCTGGTGGTCCACCGACGGGCAAAATCAAGCGAATCTGGAGAGCAGTTGTCCGTATCCAGCCCGGCATTGAGTGTTCTGGGGTGCGTTCTGCGCCACTGCGTGGCAACGAGCTCCTGGAACGGGGAAAACGGGGGCCGCAAAAAACGGGGCCCAAACGGGTTTTTGGGCACGAACAGGGCACGAAATATCAGGGGGTCGATAACACCAAATACGGTGGAAAATTGTAAGATGTGGTGGAGTGTGTGTGCAGAAGAGGCGGGGGGAGAGACAAAGACACAAACAAGAGGAGCCGCCGCGACAACATTTATGCGCACCTGTTTGGCGCTGCTCGGTGTGTGCCTCGTCGTCGCATTTGGCTCACTCGTGTGCTTCGGTTTCAGGGTGTTACATATGCGGGGGATGGCGAGCGAGGGCACATGAAGCACATGCGCTGCAACAGTCTTCTTTGCTAGAGACCAGGAGCCTGGTGAGAACGCAAAAATATAGGTTCGGAAAACCGAACCCACCACCAATGGAAAGAAGGGCAAGAAAGTACTGCAGCGATGGCAACGCAACTCCGCAACACCGACAGAAATCCTAAAACGGCGTATAATGCACCTGCGGGAACTGTGATGCGGAGTTGTTGCGTCACTCCAGTGTGTAACACAAAATTTTAAACCACCTGCCCTGCCAGGGGGCTGGGCGGCGCTGCTCTGGGATTGATACTACAGGGGCCATTGGTGTCGAACTCTTGCATATTGACGACCAAAGGCTGGCGTGGTGGAGGGGAACAGGGTGCTTCATTGCAAAGCAAATATGGCGACGCGTGTCTTCCAGGACACGAGGTCGGGTACTGCTGGCCAAACTATACCACTCCCACGTCTTAGGGGCGGGACAGCGCTTAGCAGTGGAACGGCACCACCGTGGCCTTCCATAGATAGGCTGTCTTGTCAGACATACACAGACGGTCGGAACGCGGGTGCACAGACCAGTGGGTTCGGCCGGTTCCTTGTGTCTTGTGGGTGGCTGCTTGACAATAGCGAGGGAATCCCAAGAGGCGAGTCGTCCGAAGAAGAAACAGAAAACGAAAAAAAGGCAAAAATATATGTGCCCCCCGAGGGATCGTGACAGCAATTGTCTTGTTGGGACAAGACTCCACTCTTTGTATGCACCACTCATCCAGTCTGATGAAGTGATGTGAGTGGGGTTGCAAGATCCAGCTGACTGCACAAAATATTTTCGCCATTTGGCTACGCCGAACTATCAATGACACAACAAGAAAATGTGCCAGTTCTCCTCTCTACGTGGTGTACACCGGTCGAAAGGATTCCGGACATCAAAGGAAAAGAAATCGGGATTCGTGTCGCGACGGGGACAGCGCCGGGGATGGCGCGCGGGGTGGATCCAGATTCCAAATACAATACCCAAGACCTGACACGACCAGTCGAACCCCATTCGCACTCCAAGGCGGCCGTGCCGAGGAGTCTTGAAGGGGCACGGCAGTTGGCTCTGAAGAATGGTGGAACATCCCATTTTTGTTGAACGCGCACTGAGTACGAGCGCGATACAAGCACAAAAGAGGGACATGGCAGAAGAATATTCGCAAGGGAGCGACCCGTTTTGTTTCCAACTACACTGAGTGGACGAAGCAAAGCCCAAAGTATGTACTGAGTGGAAACTCGAGAGAGAAGGAATCGGTTGGTGCATGACATTCTCCCGCAATAAGGCGGAAGAACAACAAAACCCCATGGGGGCTGTGGCAAGATTCCAAACTCATCTGCGCTGCGAACGTATCAATCTTGGCACGACCACCCTCATGTTTGGACAATATTTTGCACGCTCGGGGGCAGGCGTGGTCGATTCAGGACGAGTGCTGGTTGCAGTCCTTGAGTCAAACAGGCGGGGCTAGGGGTAGAGAGCGAAAAAGGCACTGTGGACTCCCATATGGGCTTCTTATGGCTTTTCGAGAGGGCGCCCTGAAGGGGGGCAGCCTTGGCTGCCCCCTTTAGCACGCCCCCTTTTCAGCTCCCAGTTCCCATTCCGGAGCCCACAACAAACCCTGGCGGCTAACCTTCATCATGAGATCGGGCCAATTGACACCAGCGGGTTCTTTGGGCAGCGACAATCACGAGGACTACGTCGTATGGGGGGTAGTGAGGTAGAGACTCAGGGGGAAGCACAGGGTGGGTGAGGGGCCCTCGAGGGGAGATGCGCAAATAGCGTAAATGTAGGTGCGCCCCCTCGTACCCACTCCCCCCCCTGCCAGGCCCCAGGGCGTGGCTTCGGCAAGAGGGGGAGCTGGGTGTGATTGAAACGGGTATGCTCACGTTGTCTCAAGCTGCGCTACTCAGAAGAGCTCTCAGCCGGATCAGCAGAGATCCTTGTAAAAAATAAAGGAGTCGCTTGGATGCGTCAACTGCTGCAACACCCCACAAGCGCATCAAGCATTGGGTGGTGACAAGCGGTGCCTCAAAGGTGCCGTGTCACAGGATTCTAGTGGTGGCGTGGGGAGGTCCCTCCCGGAAAAGGGGGGGGGGGGGGGGCGTGTTGGGTTTTTGTGCCAACAAAACAAAGGCTCACGACCCACCCCCACCCACAAGCTTGCGAGCCTCATGCACGGCATATCTGAGAATGCCCAAAAGCAACACTTCCTCTGTCCGGTCGTTGTGCAAGAATACGCATGGTTTGAATGTTCACTTTTCGCGATTCACCTGGTGTGGGCACCACCTGGAACATTGGTATTTTTTTTTGCATGTTACCCACTGGGCCACTTCCCCGCTTGGCGGCAGCGGGTGAGGCGGTCGCCGGGCCACAGTGGGTGGCATTTCGCCTTGTGACGCCTCTCGCTCCCTGGTTGCCTTGAGTGCCGTGTTGCTCTGGCCCTCGGGCGGGGAATCGCGTCAGGCCAAACAGCCACTGCGAGGACGTCTCCCCTTGAAAGGAAAAGAAGAAATGGGGGTATTAGGGGAGGGGGGACAGTGAGAAAAGAGGGTGGAGGTTTTGTTTGTGGAGGGGTCTTGGCTGTTGCCATTAGGCAGGCCCTTGTTTCACGACACTGTGTGCTGAGTTTCCTGTGAAGCACGGATGCTGGTAAGCAGCCATGGGTCACAGCTACGCACGAGGGAGGAATATTAAACGTGTAAAGCCGTTTGTGCTGGGCGGCAACCCCGTGTAACTCTCACGTATTCCTCCAGCTTGCCCGGCAGTAGGCCTGCCGCCACCAGGTATCGCAGTGCCGCGCCCGGCTGCCCCAGCAGGATGTTATGCGGTGATCCCGCTACACCTAGTCGGCTTCGTAGTCGTGTCGTGTGCGGGCAGGTGGCAAAATACAGCAGCAGTCTCTCGAGTCTTCCTTTCAGATGATTTTTGCATTGATCGCTTCCACCTCAACCCGTCACTCGTCACGCGTTTTTTTTTCTCGCTGGCGCTAGTGATGTCGGCTGGCAGAAAAAACACACAACAAAACCCCCCCCCCCCCGCGTGTCGAGTGACCTTACCTGTCTGAAGTACAGAAAATGTGTCGGGTTGGGTGGAGCATACACACACACATACACATATGTTCACACAACACAGGGCAAACCGCACAAACGTGTTCACACATCCGGCATCCTATGCGAAATACCCGCCGCTCCCCGGGAGCTGTTGCGGGAACCATCTGCTCTTCCGACCCACCGAGACTCTTGCCGTATTTTCTCTACCACACGGGGTGTGTTTTACCAAAAACGTGTTGCACCGTGCTGTTTTGTCCGCAGAGCGTGCATGCAGGGACCCCGTCAGACGTGTCGAAGTCGTATACCAGGCGATGCCGCCGGGTCCTCAGTTTGCGTATCTCAGTGTCTCCAAGTCTTGTGAGGCCCTCTACGCGCAACGGGGGTCTGCGAGGTGGCGCGTCTGTAGCACCCGAGTAGTACAGTGTATCCCGCCGTGGCGGCGGCATCTCCCCACGGATGGCACGCTTCGCCGCTGCCTTCGCAGTGGCGAATGGGATGCGGGTCTGGGGCGCTTGTTTCAACCCCTCCTTTGTTAGGGCATCTGCTGCCTCATTTCCCGCGACACCGACGTGTGAGGGGACGTAGCGGAGATGCAGCGTGGTGTCCTTTTGTAAAGCCAGTTCACGGATGGTTTGCCATAGCTTGTGTTCGAGGTCCTCACGGGCGCGGTGAGGTCCCGTCTGCAGGGCCTGCAGCACAGACATCGAATCCGTTATGACCGCACAGTGGTCCCCCGGTGACACCAGTGTGGTCAATGCCTCCATCGCACGCACAAGCGCCAGCAACTCTGCTTGGAAGCTGGAGGCGATTCTGCCAGCCTCGTGGCTGCTCTCCAGGTATGGGGCGTTTGGCGTGTCTCCGCGATAGATTACCACCGCCCCCGCACCTCGGCCGTCGCTGACGCAGCCATCGGTGTACGCGTGCCACGCGCAGTCAGGCAAGTCCCGCAGCATCATCTGTGCAGATATGAAAAGCGAGTCGTTGGAGTATTTCGTCCGGGATGCGATGATGCCTGGGAGGGAGGTGCGGATGTCGATGTGCTCCGCGATCGCATTCCACTCCCATGGGTGCGTGGGGGTAGCCACGTGGAGGGGAGCGGCCTCTCGCTTTGGCATGGTCTCCCCAGATAAACCACACTCAGCGGAGGTGCATCTCGCTTGGTGCAACCAGCTGTACTTTGGTCCTACCAGGGTCGTCACCGCATTTCCTGGGGTACCGTCGAGCCTCCTGAAGCGTTCGTAGGTTGTGGCCACCGCTGTGTCGAGGATCGCGGAGAAGGTGTCTAGGTGGGCCTCCCAGAGCAGGTCCTCAGTGCGCGTGCTGGTAGGGCAACCGGTGATGAAGCGCGCTGCCTGGTGGTGCAGCCTCTCCAGCTCCGCCCGCATGGTATTGCTGAGAAGGGGGCCGTACACCCCGAGTGCATAGCTCACCGCCGGTAATGCATACGTGAGGTAGGCTGTGCGCAGTGTGTGCGCATTACACCCCCACGATGAGCCTGCGAGCATCTTCACCACATTCAGGCGTTGTAGCAGCTTGTCTATAACCCGCTCATGATGGTACTGCATGCTGCACGTAGGGTCCAGCGTGACTCCTAAGTAGCGTGGTGTCGTGGTGCGTTTCACAGGTGTGCCGTCTGGGTAGGCGAGCAGGGGGCCTTCCGCAACCTCCCGTAGGGCCCCCCGTTTCCCGAACACCGTGTGCTCCGTCTTTTCTCTCGAGATCTCCAGGCCACGTGTCGGTCCTTCTGCGCAGAGCAGTTCCAGCGCCTGCTGCGCCTTCGCTGCCACCTGTTCGATGTTGCTCCCAGATACTACAATCGCGATGTCGTCAGCATATATCGCCGGTCGGACGTCGTGCCCGAGGCCCGCCAGCAGCTCCGCCATTTCGTCCATCACGATGTTGAAGAGAAGAGGGGATAGGACCGTGCCCTGCGGTACCCCCTCCTTCATCTCGTACAGCCCGCTGGTCGCACCCTCCACAGATACCCGTGCCCGTCGATTTGTCAGGAAGGCTGTGAGCCAGGTGCGGTATCGACGCGGGAAGCCCATTTCCTCTATCCTGCGCAGTACGATATCCCGTTTTACGCGATCGAAAGCCTGCTGCATGTCTACGAAGAGGACCACCGATACCCGTGGTTTCCGCTGGGGCTTCGGGATAATTCTGATGGAGTAGGGCCCCGTCTGCTCCGTTTCATCCGGAGGTTCCTGCACGAGCTGTACGATATGCGCTAGTTGGTCTTCTGTGGAGCGCAGCTTTCTGAAACCTGCCTGCACTGGATGGTGCTGAGCGCAGGGCAGCGTGTCGTCCTCCATGAGCTGGACCAGACGCGCCTTTATCATCCTTTCCAGCACCTTGCAGCTGGTGCTGGTCAGCGCGATGGGGCGGTATGACTCCGGTTTTGTGGCCGGACGTTTGGGCTTGTGTATCGGCACCAGGGTAGCCCGCGTCCAGGCGTCGGGCAGGACTCCCGTGCACCACGAGAGGTTTAGAATGCCGAGGAAGGCTGCCCGTGCCCGTGGCCCGAGGTTGAGGAGGAATTCGTTCGGAATTTCATCGGGTCCGGGTGCCTTCCTCTTTCCCAGCGCCGCGAGCGCAACCCTGAGTTCCTCCATTGTGAAAGGCTGCTCGCTGGGGTGTAGCTCTGCCTGGTTATCGCTGGCAGACGGCGCTGTGCGGAGAGATTGTGTGGCGTTGGGGTCGAGCTTGGTACCTCCTCCACTCACCCCGGCGAAGTGCGCAGCCAGCATATCTGCTTTCTCCATTGGGGCGGTCACCGGCTTCCCGTCTCTCACCAGTGGGAAGTTGGCATCTTTGATACTGCGGCCATCCAGCTCGCGGATCAGGGTGTACGCAGCCGAGGGGTTGACGCCTGCTGCCTCGCAGCGTTTCTCCCACTGCACCCTTTTGGCCGCCGCCACCTCTACGGTCGCCTCCTGACGTAGTCTCTGCAGGTGTAGAGCGTCTTTCTGAGCGTCTTTCGCAGTCGGAGGCTCAGCTTGTTGTCGTCGGGTCTCCTCGTTTCGTGCAGCGATGGCCCGTTTCACCCGAGCGTTGAACCACCGTTTCCGATTTGGGCGGCGGCGCTGCTGGGGGATATGCTTTAGGGCGACGTTGTTTAGGAGGCCCTTGAAACAGTGGTAGGCCTCGTAGGGGTTTTTCCATGCCTCCGCCTGGGGTGCCCTACTCTCCATCTCTGCCGCATAGCCCTTCCAGTCAGCGCGTGACCAGCACCATCTTACTCGCACATGCTTCGTCGCCTCGGACATTTCCTTGGGGGCCCCACCGAAGGGGAGGCAGAGCTCTATCGGGAGATGGTCTGATCCCAGGCTGTCAAGCGTCTTCCAGGTGCACCCATCCCAGGAGCTATGGGATATCACGATGTCTGGTGAGGAGCGCGTGCCGTGTCCGATGCGTGTCGGCACCTCTGGGTCATTCCAGGCGATCATACCGTTTAGGAGCATCCACCGGTGTAGGAGTACACCTTGCGGATCCTGTGTCGCTGCGGCATCCCAGGTGGCGTGGTGGACGTTGAAGTCCCCAGCGATGATGGTTTGGTCATCGGTGGGGAGGTCCTCCGGGTCGAAGTCGTCGGTGCGTTTATCGTCGGGGGACCCTCCGATACCACCCGGGCGGTACACATTCACCATTGTGACCGCCCGCCCATCTTTCCCCGTCACCCTCACGTCGAGCCTCTCGGTGCAGGAGGAGTCGGGGGTGACGTAGACCGTCTCAGCGTGGAGGGAATTTCGTGTGAAGGTCGCAACTCCTCCTCCGCTCTCCAGATCACCCGTACTTCGCTTGCGAGTCCTTCGCCGCAGGTGCGTTGCGTAGCCCTCTATCTTGAGGGTGGCGGTCTGGGCCCTTTTTAGCTCTTGTATAAGGAGTACGTCGTAGTGATTTTTAGATACGTGGTGTTCGAACTCTGCCCTGCGCGCCCCCTCCAAGCCGTTGGCATTCCAGGAGAGGACACGCAGCGTGGTTGGGGGCCCGGGGTTTCGCTCCACATCTCCGGCACACAAAAGCATAGGTATAGTATGCCAGTCGAAGCCAAGACACGCAGGAACAGAATTGAGGGATTTTGTTTTGGCAGGGGCCTTCTCCTCCGAGTCCTCTGAGAGTGGGCCCCACACAGGAGGTGGGGGGCACACCGGCACAGTTGTGACACAGAGTGAAGGGCACCCTGCAAACTGAATTTAGATTGGGCTCTCAAAAGATGGGCCAAAACATAGTATTCGCGGGGGGGAAGGACTTCGCCCTCTCTTCGCTTTTGCGGCAATTTTTCGGGGGGGGGGGGGGGGGGAAGCAAAAAATCTCGGCGTACCTCTCCTACAAATAGAAGGGGGTTTGCCGGATTTGCCAGCAAACCACCGTTTTTTTCAGCACCGCAGCAAAGACCCCGCCCCCCCCACAAGCAAACAAGACGAAACGCGGTGGTAGGGAAACGAGGGGGATAATAGTGGCGGTGGCGGCAAATATAAGTCCGGGGGGATTTTTTTTGTTTGCGTGCACAGAGCGGAAACGAGTGCCCGAACTCCTCCGCGCCGTCTTGCCAATAATACATACAGCCACTGGAGGGTACCAACTGAAGCACAATATGATCTCCCTTCACTATGAAGGTTGTGTCTGAGCCACACTGAGAGGGGGAGGGGGGCGCGGGGGGGGGGGGGGGGGGGGGCTTCACTCGGGGGGGGTCAAGCCTGTGTCTGTGTAGCCCCTATCTGTGAGGCACTCGCTTTCCTCTGCCCTCACGAGTGAACCCCCCCCCCCCCCCATAAAACGACACCAGGGTGGAGAAAGGGCTGGGTACGCCGCATCCCAGACACGCGAATATTTTCGAAGCAGTGCACAGCACACCGAGCACCTCTGTTCTTGGTGTGATCTGCACTGCACTGCCTGGCACACTCACTCATGTGATCCCCTGCTCCCCGAGAGGGGCGGGTGACAGACGCCAGCTTGTGCCACGAGCTTGGTCGAGGCGGGCCGACGAGCGTGCTGTAAAGAACAGCAGTATACTCCCACCGCTGCCGTGGGTCGCTCATGTTGGAGAAGACCCATACTTGGTTGGGTGGGTAGAGGCGGCAGGAAACGGAGGAAACCCCCCTGTGGGTGCAGGGTCAATTGCTGAGGAGATGACCGGAGACAGTACCCCCTAATTCAATTCTTGGTGGAGAAGACAAAAAAATACATTGGGTGCAACCGAGTGTGTGTTGCCGGCTCTCGTCCTTTGATGGCTGGTTGATGAATCCATCCAACACAGATGAAGTCCCGAACGTAAGGAAAGGTTTCGTGATATTTGCCTATTTTGCGAAGGGCTTTGAACGATCTTGGGCCAGGACCAGGTCCACCCAGTGGGGGACATGCCTCAGGTGCCTAGACAATATGTTCCTGCCACAACGACCCCCTTCCGCTGATTATCCGGGATATGTGTGCACAGAGCGGGGGAAAGGGACAAAATACTAACGTACGGAACGTCTTATTGAAGACCCACCAACCTTCAGAAAGATGAAGAATACATCGAACGAGGGACTCGGAGAGGGTGCGTGGCTTTTGGAGGTTCAATCCTGGTTATCTGGATAACAAGAAGAGCAACAGTGAAAGAATTGGCGCGGCCGCCGTAAACCTCGCCAAAAGTCAGACACCCTCCCTGCAGAGTCTACGCTGCAGTGTATGCATGCACCAGATAGGTGACCCGAGGCAATGCCTGTCAGCTGTCGTGTTGAAATCCTACTTCGCTGGGTCTGCTCTTCGGATCGTGAAAGGTTCGAACGAATATTGAATTATTGACAACGTCGCACACAAACCACCCATGCCACGCGTGAACGATCTGTGCCGACTGGGCGATTCACGAAGCTACACGGGGATGGGGGGGGGGGGGGGGGGGGGGGAGGTGCCAACGTCGCCGCGGACGACATGCTAGCATACATTAATAGACACTGATTGTCACAGTCTTGCAGCACGTGTGTGCCACCCACACAAGCGCCGAGCTAAAACACCAGGGGGCCTTCGCTCTGTGTCGGTGTGGCAACCTGTTGAGGTGCTCACTTTGGAGTGAAGGCCCGTAATGTACAATGCACCCGTCGTCTGTGTGTGAGGGTTAAGTTGCTGCCGAAACAGCAACACCGGCCGACACAGGCGATCAAACATCAGGGTATGTCGGTTCACGCATGAGCCAGAAGAGGTGGAGACTACATGGAAAATAAAAGGAAAGAATGCGGGGAATTTCCTCCAGTGGCGAAAACAGGTAATTTTCGTGATGAACTAATCCATTTGTGATTTCTGCTTGGAGCAGTGGCGTCACCGAACCCCCCCTTGCCGCGTGGCTTCGTTTTGTGGTTGAGAACTTAAGTTGAGGGAAACACGGCGACCCGATACGCACGTCGTGAGTCGACGAATAAGGGTGAAGCCAGGGGTGGAGTGGGGAGTGCCTGACATTCCTGATGCCAGGCAGTAGGGCGGTATGGCACGGTCTGAGCGCGCCCCCCGCGCTCACAACAGAAGGTACTGGTTGATGATCCGGTGCGTTGTGCCTGAGTGTTCCTTCAGCATAACAATAATCCTCCCGATAGCAGGGTCATCCCTCCCGAGCTCCTCGAGTTTGGCGTAGTCCTTGTTGGCAAAGGCATCTTCGTAGTCGTCCCCCCACGGGGCTGTCCCACGCGGGGTGGGTGCATAGGTGTCCTCCTTCGTGAGGGGCACATCCACACAGATGGACGAACCGGGGTTCACCTGCGTGATGGCGAGCGTCTGTGCCGGTTCTGTCACGCGCCAGTGCTGCACGGTGCGCAGGGTATCGGCAGGCAGGCCGAGCGAGCGTGCGGAACTGTCAGCTGAAAGCAGCGACGAGAAGAGGCACATCACCCCCAGCTCCATCGCCTCTGCACACAGCAGCCCTGAGAGCGTCACGGCGGGGCCAGTGGACGTGACAAACTTCTGCCCCGTCATCCCGACATTGCCTCCCAGAACAGGCCCGTGGGAGAGGCCGACGAAGACGTGTGCGCCGAAAGCCCGGCTAGCAGCCTTGCTCAGCAGCTTGACAAACTTGATGCTTTGTTCGACGTGCGACTGGCACGCCTTGGTTGTGTTCCACCCCATGGTGATGGACGAGCCGAGCACACACACGACAGTGCCGTTGGTGCGCTGCATGGCCACGAGGCTGCGCGTCATGATGTCGTTCAGCTTGGTGACAGGATCATCGCGCTCACTGATCAGCCCCCCTTCGAAGCGGGCCTCGACACAGGCAATGGCGGCACTGCCGATGCGCTGCAGCTTCTCCTTGAACCTGTCATGCGATCCGCGCCTCTCGACGTGCATCTGGCTACGCGTTGCACTGGAGCGAGTGAAGGTGGTCCCGCGCTCCCCGAGGAAGGCCTTCCTGTCAGGGGCCAGCGTGTTGAGGGGCTGCGCATCCTCCTTGCTCTTGCGGATCGCCTCCGTTACCGCACCAGACCGCCCCTCCAGCTTGTTGGGCAGCA
Organism: Rhynchopus euleeides; assembly: GCA_963210315.1. Classification (NCBI taxonomy): domain Eukaryota; phylum Euglenozoa; class Diplonemea; order Diplonemida; family Diplonemidae; genus Rhynchopus; species Rhynchopus euleeides. Next base: position 2,265,674 of record OY723247.1, on the reverse strand, counting down.
GGCATGACAGGAACACGCCGTCCTGGATCCCACGCAGTGTGACACTGCCCGACGACATCACGATCGGATTATCCAGGACGATCTCCTTGTTGGAGACAGACAACAGCACATCATCGGGCACGCAGACAGCACCAGCGGGACACACACCCTCGAGGCGCGCTGCTTTGTTCACGGTGTTCCCGAAGTAGTCCTTGCGCCCGAAAGCGTTGTTCGTCTCGATGTCGCACTCGCCGGAGTTCACCCCGATGCGCACCTTCAGCCCAGCCCAGCATCCGTCTTCGGTGCGGACACAGCGGCTGATATTCAGAACGTCCTCGGGCCAGTCGGCCTCCAGCAGGCTCTGCTGGATGTCGAGCCCACAACGCAGCGCACTCGTCACGTCGTCGAAGGCAATCATAAAGGAGTCCCCGATGGTCTTCACCTCATACCCGCCGTGCTCCGCAATGCACTTCCGGATCACATGGTTGTGGATCTTCAACGCCTTCCGCATGCCCTCGGAAGACTCCTCCCAGCAGAGGGTCGAGGCCTGCACGTCTGTGAACACGATTGTCGAGATCTTCGTCTCTGTGGAGTAGTCATCGAAGAGCAGCGCCTCCTGGCTGTCGTCGTTCAGCATCCCCTGGGGCAGATACTGCCGGAACTCCGTCAGGTTGCGCACCATGGTCCCGAAGGAGCGCTGCATCCATTCGATCTCCTTGATGCGCGACGTCTTGTTCTTGTCGATTTCGTCCAGCTTCATCCACGCCACCTTCTCCATGTCGGCTGCGAGGAGCTGCAGCGGAAGCAGCGTCACCGTCACAATCGCGAAGAGGCACAGCCCTGAGAGCAGGCTGATACCCACGGCAATCAGCAGCGCGCGGGTCGATGCGTCCTCCGCCTCACCGAGAAAGTCCATCACTGCAACGTCGATCACCGCAAGCAGCCGGAAGCCCCCGTGGGCTGTGATGGGGAAACTCAGGACGGCACGATCGTCGTAGTAGAATAGCGACTCGGCTTCCATTGCCTCCTGCATCGTGGAGAAGCGCTTCTTGATCTCCACCAAAACACCCAGGATGGCAGAGTCAGGGTTCGTGATGGTCTGAACGTCCAGCAGGGCCTTCCTGATGCCAGCGTTGCCGGTGTCCGCAACGAGCTCCTCCGTCGACATGCTGGAGGCCAACAGCATGTGCTTTGAAGACAGGATGTGGATGTCCGAGTTCTCCGAGGGGGGCAGCTTCCTCAGCAGGGGTGCCAGTGTGGACATCGAGTAGTCGAGTGCAATGGAGCCCAGCGCCGTCCCGTCGGGGGCGAACAGGCCAATGCTGCTGGTCATCCCCGGGTAGCCGTACCACATGAAGGGCTCGCTCCAGGTCACGTCCTTCGAGATCTTGTACCACGGACGGATGCGCGGGTCGATGCGCGAGAAGGAGGGCGTCGAGAGGGGCGTCATGGAGGAGTTGGCAGCGAAGTACCCACCAACCATGCCGGAGTGGCCGTGTGGGTCCCTGCAGAACTCGTTGGAGGGAGGGAAGCTGCAGTGGCGTGCGCATTCCCGCCTGTCAGCCGTCTCGTTCAGTCCGCACACATGCTGCTTGCTGCAGTCGAATGGGGGGAGCGCGAAGTTCGCAGCACGGCATTCCATCCACGACGGCACAGCGGTCGTATTTGCACTGCTGCCCATCAGCAGATATGCGGCGGGGAAGCCGAACCTGTCGCTGGTGACCCTGGAGGAGCCTTCGACGTCCCCATTCTCCAGCCCCAGGAATATGTAGGACAGGATGCGGGTCATGGGCTGGGCCCTCCGGTTCAGCCCCATCAGATACTCATTCGGCGTGGGGAAGGGGGCTGCAGGGTCAAACAGGCCCATACGGGTGTGCTCCTGCACTGTGCGGATAATGGACAGCCCTGCAGCGAGGTCGATCTCAACAGCCTTCACTGTCTTCGCGGTGGCGAGGAGCAGCTGCTCGTTCACACCGTTGATGGCGTCTCGAGACGTGGTGTACGTCACCGCCCATGTGACCATCCCGACAGCGACAATGACTGCACAAGCGCAGACCACAATGACAACGGACATCCGCACAAGGAACCTCCCGAGGAACAGCGCCAGCGTCACGAGCAGGGTTGCCGCGACCACAGCACCGACTGCCCCCAGCACGGCCTTGTGTGTCTCAACCAGCTCTGTTGGAGCGGCCTCCCTCACGCTGACCTCATCCACCGCACGCACCTCCGCCAGCAGCAGCGCAGCTAGCACCCCGGACAGCGCGAACACCAGCGGGGTGGGGAGGCCCTTCATGCTGCGCGCACTCCCAGACTGGAAATGTCCCATGGATCTGATATGACCTGCAAGGTGATGTGCGTGTGATGCGGGGTCGCCATCTCCTTTCACCGCGACAAGGTGTGTTGTCACCGCGGCCTCTCACCAGGGGGCGCTGTGAACAAAGCCACAAAGCGTTCAAAATCGTTCAAAACGGTTCGCATCGACTGCCAGTCATAACCTTGCCTCTCTTCACCCACCGCACCAAACGATGATGAAGGCCGCCCTTCCCTTTGGACATTGCCTCCGTGGCAATGCCTTGCCCCCAACAGCCCTGCCAATCCGGCATGGCCATGTGTGATCCAGAGTGGAAACATCCAGTCACAGGCCACCCCCCGGTTGGGACCAACACTTCGAGCCGGAATTTGCGGTGTTCCACAGTACAGTGGGATCCAGGATGGCATCCCTGCTCTGAAAGTTGAGCCCGACAGCGTCAAGGCGACAGCGTCGAATGTGCGAGCTCGCCAGAAATTACGCGCCAACCAAAGGATGCTCAAACATGCCAACGGGTTTAAGTGTTCAGCAGGCAGGGTGGAGGGTAGACGACCCCGACACGCAATCAAGAATCACCCCCACCCCCACCACCACCACCACGTCTCCCGCTCTAGAAAAAGCGGGAAAAGAAAGGCTACCCCCCTCACCACCCCTCACCCGAAGGAGAAGTTGCTGGCTGGGTTCGCGGGAGGGAAGACGGACCACAGCGCAGCTGTGCTGTCTCCGGAGGCGCTGATGATCTGGGGAAAGACCTCCGCCAGAGCAGCCAGGGCCCGCTTCCCAGATCTGAGGGACTTCCGGTCCCCCTTCGCGCCACGCCTGTCCCCGTCGTTCACGGGGAGCACGGTGAGCGACCTGACGCTGCTCTGGTGGTAGTTCACCACGCACACCTCCAGCGCCTTCGCCTCATCCCACAGCTTGATAAGCCCGTCAAGCGACGACGTCACTATCAGCGTCTGGTTCACCACCGCGACTGCAGTCAGGGTGGAGGCATGCGCCTTCACCGCCCAAACCTTCTGCCTCTTCTGCAGCATCCACTTGATGAGCATCGTGTCCGCCCCACCGGTGAACAGAGTGCACATATCCTCCTTCAGCGCCATACACGTCACGGGGCCCCTATGCCCCTCGGGATCAGCAGGCGGCACCTTTGCCTGCCAGGCACCCGACTCCCGCACAGCCCGCCCCATGCTGGACAGCGGGAGGTTCCTCCGGATGGGCGACGCCTCCCGGAGGCGGAAGCACAGCCGGATGGGGGGCGGGTCGAAGGTCGTCTGGAGAACGGTCGCGTTGGGGGAGACGTATACATCGACTTGGCCTGTCACATACCCTACCAGGAGGAGCTGCCCGTAGCCTAGGAGGCTACGGATCGGTGTTGGCTCTGCAGAGTCACCCAACGCATCTGCGCGTGTCGGGTGTGCGGCAGATGCCGGGTGGGGGTGGTGCGACGGGTGGGCGAGGGAAGAGTTTTTCCGCCCCACCGCTGTCTCCCCTGCTGAAGCCGCGGTGAGGCAGTATGCCGAGTGATTCCTCTTGGGAGTGCAGGCCGCGGCGTGGTGGTCGGACCTCCCACGCTCCTGCGGGAGCAGCGCGGAGTACGTCGAGAGCGACAGGTCCCACACCACAACCCTGCCCTCCCTCCCCGCAGTGACGAGCTGCCCGCCCCACACGCAGAGCGCCGCCAGCGCCCCGACATGCCCTCCGACAAACACTCTATGCAGCCTCTGCTTTGACAGGCTCATGAGCCGCACCGTCTTATCCAGGCTCGCTGTGATGAGGTACGTCTCCGGGGGCCGCCTACCCATCCCCCGTTCCCTGATAGGGCTGCACAGGATGTCTGTCACAGCGTAGTGGTGGCCGAAGTCCAATGGTATGCTGTCCGGAGGCACGGCAGCGCCATCCCAAGATGTCTGTGCTGCAGGGGCAGCCTCTGGAAGGCGGAGGGACATGACTGACCCCGATGCGGTGCCGACGTAGACAGCGCGGGGGTCTTTGGGGTTGAACGTGGTGCAGGTTGCCTTGAGAGGTGGGCGCCTGCGCTTCACGCTCTGCCAGTACTCCGCTTCGATTTCCGCCTCTGCCGCACCCTCCAGCCCGGGCGGTGGGGTGGACGCCTGGGTGTTAGCGTCAGCCAGGGGTGTGCCGCTGTCGATGTGGCGGTGTGACGTGGGGGCCTCCCCCCCAGGGAGCTGCAGCAGCCGCGCCGCGACCGCCATGGTGCACTTCTGGTAGCGGGAGTGGGGGCGGTGGTTGTCCATCTCCTCCGTCAGCTCGGCGGGGACCACGGTGCGGACCCGGCGGAAGGAGGTGTGGGTTGGCTTCTGGAGGATGGATGCTGCCTGCAACACCGCGGTGTCTGCGAGCTTCCAGAAGGCGGCGGTCAGCATCTCGGGGTCTTTCGTCTGCGCCTTTGCCACCGCGTCCTGTGGGAGGAGGGGGGCGTGGTGTCGAGCATGCTGGAGGGGCGTGAGGGACGTGCTGATCCTGCCCCACACCGCCCTTTCTTCGGCAAAACGCCATGCCGTGGTAAACAAAAAAACTGTGGGGTATTATGGTGCCCCCGACTACCCCCTACTTTCACTACGCACGAAGTCCGCAAATTAGGGGGGTCTCGTTTTTGGTCACCCCCCCCCAGTTTTTTTTGGTACCCCTTTCTGTGTGGCTACTGAGACAGGACTGGAGGCACTGTGCTGACCGAGGCAGAAAAATATTGCCAGAACTCACCTCCAGGAGCCACGTAGCACCGCCACAACACCGCATCACCCCACACAGACGTCATGAACACTGTGTGAGGATGTTACGCATGTTCCCTTAAGTGGGAAGCTGGAACAATGAACAGGATCGCTGTTCACCATCGTCGGCTTTTCGGAACCGCTACTCCTCACTGCCGTGGACACATACCAGACACTGTACACAGCTTTGGAGAACCGTCTGCCGCGGCGCAGGGGCGGAAGAAACAAGAAAACGACACGGACTTCAGGAAGCGGATGGGGCGGCCAATCTGGGTCAACCACTCTTTCCTGTGTGGAAAGAATGCACTGGAGGTCGGAAGCGTGCAGTTCCCACACGGGGAGCACGGGGTACTCGAGGTTGTCGACCTCGACACCTTCATGGCCTTCAGGGAGACCCGCATCAACTCCCTGAAGGTCACGCTCAACATCAAGCAGAATGTCGACACTGGAGCGGGACCCGGACGGGTATACAGAGGTCACCGCCGTGCAGGCGACCTCAGCTGACAACGTCAAGGAGACGTTGTCAGAGTGCATCAGCAGGCCCTCTACCTCTGCGTCACAGCCCCCAGGCGCCCCCTGTCCATCGCCGACCTGGGGATTGCAGTTGGGTACGGTGTCGTGACCTGCATCTGCAAAAAAAAAAAGGTGCCGAGCCACGTCGGGAAGCTCAGCAGCACCGACGCCTTCCTCCGTCATGCAATGGGTTGCAAGACGCTGAGGAAGAAGCTGGATGAGCCCGACCAGCTGGAGCTGGCACCCCGCCTAAGGGCACCACCCACCAAGAGCGTCGAAACCTGCACCTCCAGCACCTGAGGCACCTGTCGCGCCTGAACCCGGATCAGCAGGACCTGCTTGATTTTGGGAACCCGGAAAAGAGGCAGAGAACTGGCTGAGGCCGGAAAAGAAGACCCCGCCCCCCCAGGCATACTTGTACCCCCATATGGGGACCCCTAGTATGGGGTAAATATGGGGGTTCCAGAAAAGCGGCCCCTATATGGGGGAAAATGGCTGAAATATGGGGGAAATATGGGGCCCCATATTAGGGGGGTCCCCATATGGGGGTACAAGTATGCCTAGGGCAGTGGTGGCAGCGTACGGCCGTACGGTACGCGTACGCGTACGCCGTACGCACTTTCTGAAAATCGCGCTGCGTACGCGTACGCAGATTTTGCGTACGGCTGGTATTCCAGGTCTCTCAGCACACAGTAGGCCACCCAGCGGGTGGCTGGGCCCTGGCCCAAGAGCCCGTGAAGCGAAAGTAGAACCTGCCGCGCTATCCCCACCAAGCAGCCTCAGTACGACAGGATGCGCACAGGCACCCGCCCCTCTCCAAGACCCCTACTTTTCAATATTTTTGGGACAGAAGTTGTACCTGCGCCGCACACCACACCACACCACGTCGGAAAACTGAGCAGCACTGATGTAATTCCCCCCCACGCAACGGGTTGCAAAATGCTGAAGAAAACCGGATCAGCCCGACGAGCTGAAGCAGGCCCCGCCAAAGGGCTCCACCAACCAACAGAGCTGCAAAGACGACTGGGGAAGCGGGTACCGAGTTAAAAAAGCCCACTGCGTCGAAACCCGCACCAAAGACTGCAGCACCTGTAGCGCCTGCACCCGTCCTGACCCCGGAGCAGCAGGAACTGCTTGAGTTTGGGGGAGGCGGGGCTCTGGCTGGGGCTGGCAAAGGGGACCAAAACGCACAAAGTACGCAATTTAGGTTAGTCGGGGGCACCACGGTATACCTTTAGCCTTTCGGATTCGTACAGCAGGAAGGACCGCTCCTCCTTGGGGCGCTCGATGTCACTCCCCCACGCCTTGCGCAGAACAGTGCGGCAGGATGCAAGGCTGGAGAGGAATTTGCGCTGCAGTGGTGGTGGGGAGTGGCGGAAAAGTCGAGACATCCTGAAGCAGAGAGGGGGGGGGGGCTACAATGTTGTATTATATACAAGCGAGCTGGGGGCGGTGCCAAAGAACAGCTTTCCCACAAAGGTTCCCATCTGAGACCCCCTCCCCACACCCGGTACCCGCCAGCAACAACCCGACCCAAATGCACACCATCTTCCGGTTCGCGTCTGGCTCTTTCAACGCCACGGGTATCATGCCTGGGGTCTTCTCCGTGATGTCTTCACTCACGGGGGCGGGGAGATTCTTCGGTGTGGTTGTCTGCGACGACCCCGCAAACGACAGCGCGGAGGCAGAGCTCGAAGGGCGGGACCCACGCCTTAAATCCACGTCACTGGCACTCAGGCTGGGGCTGCTGACCCCACTCTGCGAGTGGGCACCGGATAGGGGCGGGATGAACGGGCCCGAGCGGAGACGCTGCCGCACCACCACAGGAGGCGTATCTCTCACAGGGGCAGTGGACGGACGCATTGGAGAGGCCCCAAGGCACCTTCCAGGCAGACCTACACCCGCCGCAGGGGCGGCTTACATAGTGCGCCCGGCCCGCCTGCCTGCGTGGTGGGTCGTGGGAGGGTGGTGGTGGTGGCGGTGGTTGTGGTCCTACAGAGAGAGAGAGAGGGAGAATGGTTGCTGCTCGCAAGACAAGGGAAGGCTGGGTCGCGGGGGGTGGAAGATCCCCTCTTCCACTCCAATTGCTGGTAGTGGAGCGAGAGGTGGGTCCAGCAGTGAGCCGACGAGGGGCGGGGGCGGGGGAGAGGTGTGGGATTCGTCTGGAGGTGGCAACACCGTTGTGTGGCAGCTTCTACGTTGCACTGGAGAGGAGGGTGGTCCTACAATCTAAATACGTGCGCACGTCTGGCGGATCTACGTACAGGGTTCGGGTGTTCATTCCTTCATTGCGACACACGGGGGGCACGTTGGATTGTCATGCGCGGGGGGTCGGGTAGGGGAGTGGAGCCTTCGCTAAGCAAAGTGCAGCAAAAAAGTGAGCCGCACTGACACAGATTCGGGGGGGGGGGGGGTAGGGGGGGTCAAATGGGGGTGACAAACACGATTTTTCAAAAAACCGGCGCAGAGGCCCCAAAGCCCCCGTAAACCCTCCAAACCCCCCCAGATCGGTCCGGAAACCCATCGAACCCCACTTTTCCACCATTCCGGGCACCTCAGGTGCCCGAATTGGGGTACCTAAATTTTGTGCCACCGTTTGGTACCGTACAGTGCCACTGTGTGGGAGGTTGGAAAAGAAAATGCCCCAACACACCACATCTGAGGGTTGCAATGCATGTTGCTTGCCAACCACGTCATCCGGTGGGTGTCAGGCGCTATGTAGGTGGCATTAGCCAGGTCTTCGATGTGTTCTGGCTTGTATATATACCTCCCTGCCTGCGGCACAGGCACTGCCTTTGTCCCCCACACCAGCCACAGAGAGCGTATTGTACTCGGTCCACGGTTGCTGATTCATTGTGATGCGTTGTATCCTCGAGTGAACGTCACACACTAGTGGCACCACCACCCGCCATCCGAGAGCTGTATTGACTTTGCGCGCTTCCGTTGTATTCACCTCGCCACGCATATTGCACCGTTCAGTACCAGTGCTCTTGGGCCAGGCAAAGTAGACCGCAGCAACTACCAATTCTGGCACAATGGGTACCACGACAGCGCACTTCGTGTGTTCCCGGAATGTACAGCTCGTGTTGCAACAGTCGTTGTCAACACATCCCGGTTGTGGAGCACTGCTGCACAGGAATCACACGACCATCTGGACTGTTCCGTACCTACAGGCAGCCTCCCGGTGCATGGTGGCAGGGAGGTATATATACAAGCCAGAACACATCGAAGACCTGGCTAATGCCACCTACATAGCGCCTGACACCCACCGGATGACGTGGTTGGCAAGCAACATGCATTGCAACCCTCAGATGTGGTGTGTTGGGGCATTTTCTTTTCCAACCTCCCACACAGTGGCACTGTACGGTACCAAACGGTGGCACAAAATTTAGGTACCCCAATTCGGGCACCTGAGGTGCCCGGAATGGTGGAAAAGTGGGGTTCGATGGGTTTCCGGACCGATCTGGGGGGGTTTGGAGGGTTTACGGGGGCTTTGGGGCCTCTGCGCCGGTTTTTTGAAAAATCGTGTTTGTCCACGTAAAAGGGTGGCATTTGACCCCCCCTAGGGGGGGGGGGGAGTACAGAGCGAAGCCCCTCCCCCTCGCACAACACCCCCTCCGCGGATGTATCGTATCCGCTGCTTCCACTACCGCCGGTTGAGACCAAACACCCACCACCCACCGAGGAAAGGTAGCTGTTCGTCGTTTGAGAGACGATGTGTCACGACTGCGACACACCACGCGATGACACGCTGTCGCTGAACCCCTGGGGTCGCAAGATATCTGACATTGCCTGTGAGGGTGGGTTTGGGTGACGTGAGGTGTTGCGTGCTGTGTATCCATGTGGGTGTGGGCCGCAAAAGAAGAAGCTGCCCCCGCTTTCTGAAAGAAAGGCTTCGGTGAAGAACACCGCTGATGTGGTGCTCGAGCCTCGGATAGGCCCTTGCATAACCAACCCATACCTGTCCTTCGGCAGCGCACTTCAACAGAAGGGCCCGTGCTCCTTCCGTGTCCCCTGTGCCGAGGGCACGGCAGGCAGACTCATAGTTCATCTGCCGACTCGAAGCGATCGCTGTATTAATAGAGGGCGTCAAAATGGAGCTGAACACGACAACAGACGAATCATCCCAAAGAGCAACACAGCCACCAGACCCCGACACCATACCTCGGATAGACGACGCATCGGACGACGCTGTGAGGGAGCGGTACACATGAGGCGACGACCCGCGCGACGCCTGGCAGTACCCCCCCGGATGCCCTCCGAGGAGGCCCGGTGCAACAGCGGACGTCATCGACGAAGGGTTCGACAGCCCTCCGCCCACCACCCCCTCGTGGCGGGCACCGGGGCCGCCTGCGCCGCTGCGCTCGCCAGCAGACCTGCTGTGCGACCTGTGCGGCACGCCGTGCCCTGGGTGGTGGTGCACCACATGCACCGCATGTGCGGAGGCGGGCACCTCCTGCTGAACAGGCAGGTCGTCGGGCCGTCGCTGGGTATGCCCGGCAGGGCCGCGGTACGCCAGGCGCGGGAGTGCCTGGCCTGTCTGCCCTGTTGGGTACTGCTCGTCTGCCGCAAAGGGCAGGGGCCCGGGGGGGCGTGCAGACGGGGTTTGCGGCACAGCCCTGTCGTGCATGGGCAGGGCGGTGGAGGGCATCTCTGCAGGCGACTTCGTGGGGCGCAGGGAACGCCTGCTCACCCCCGACACGCACGACGCCTGGCTGCTGCCCGCATCGCTCCCGCCAGGCACCAGGCGTGCAGGCGGGGGTGCGCACACTGCAGGGTGTTCGGGATACTGATGCGGCGCTGCCGCATACCCCTCCACAGCACCGCCAGAGCCAGGGCTCCCTGAGGAGCCGGACTGCGACCTGCAGGGCACCACACCCGCGCCGTCAGGCACGGACACATCGGAAGGGCGGCGCGACCACCTGCAGCGGGGGGGAGGTGTTGGCGTTGTGTGACGTGTGGTGTGCCAACAGACAGAGACATGCGTCCCCCGGTTCCCACCCACCCACCCACACCCACCCTGTCGTGGCATACCCAGGCAACGTCTCTGGCAGCGGCAGGGGTACGTCAGGCACGCTGCCACCGGAGTGGCGCCGCCTCTGCCTGTCCTGGTGCAGCATCCCGTCGATCTCCTCTGCCAGGCGCCGAGCCCGCTCCTCGGTGGAGCGCACCGCTGCCGACACCTCCGCCTGCTGCCCCTCCACGACTGCGGCGAGCGCGCTGCACCCCTCCGCCGCCTGCAGGCGGCGCAACTCCTCGTCGTGGATGCCGAGGCGCAGCTCGCGCAGCTCCGCATCGCCCTCGAGCGAGCGCACCCTGCCGTGCACCTCCGTCCCGCTGGCCTGCAGCTCCGACACCACCGCCTCCAGCCGCAGCACCCGCGACACGAGATCCTCCTTGTCGAGCGCACGCAGCCCCTCCGCCGCTGGCTGCTGCTGCTGCCGCCCTGCCCTCTGCCCCACACCCTCACCCCGCCCGCCGCTTCCCGAAGCCTCCCTGCCAGGCTCTGCCGCACCGCCAGCCCCATGCTGGCGTGCGGTGCCACTTCCGGCAACGGCAGCACCCGGGTCGTCACCCGCCCTGATGACAAAAGCCCTGGGCGAGGGCACGCCCCCTCCCCCGCCCCTCCCCTCCCCGGCGCAGTGGTGCGCAGGCGACACGACGGAGGAGCCCTGGCTGGCGTGCGGCCTGCAGTGCGGCACACTTCCGGCGCGAGGCGGGGGGTGTGACTCCGTCGCCTGCTGCTCCTCGGCTGCCAGCGGGGGGCAGCCCCGTCGGGAGATGCGCGTGGGTGTGGGTGTCGGTGCCGGCACAGACACGCCCAGCTCCAGCGCGCGCCGCACCAACACAGGGGAGGGGACGGGCGTCACCGCTGCGGCCTGCGAAGGCGAGAAGGCACCGCCACCGCCCCTGCCCTGCTGTATGGGCGACAGCAGATGCAAGGGCAGCGCGGAGCCCTCAGAGCCCACCGCAGTGACGGGGCGGTGTGCGGGAAAGCCGTGGGGGTGTTCAAAGAGGCGCGTCGGCAGGGCTGTGCGGTGTGGCTGCTGCTGCTGCTGCTGGGGAGGGCTCCGCGATGTGACATAGCGCTCCGAAGGGGCTGGGGGTTTGGGCGGGGTGTGGACGAAGCGCAGAGGCGAGCCCCAGGCTAGGCCAGCCGCTTGCGCAGCAGCGTCGAGGTGCTGCCACGCGTCCGCCACCATCACACGGCACACCTCATCTGGGCGGCTGTGGGGGGGGGGGGTTCAAAAGCCGCTGTTTGGGTGTGGCTGTGAGAGGGGTTGTCTGGGGGTAAGGGTGGTGTTAGGGGGAAGAGAGCGGAGAAGGTGCTCAGACGCAGGAGGCGGGGTGTGGGGGAGTAAGGAGAGGGGGGGGGGTGGTCAGGGCATCCAGGTCTGCTTGTTCATCAGTTCGCGGGGCGGAGGGGCTGGATCAGGGACCGCGGACACCGCAGGGCTCCGCGAGAACAGAGGACACAAGCAGCAACGCAGCACGTGTGTTGTGGGGAACAGTAAGAACGGCACGCACCCCGAATGCAAGCGTGGCAATCAAACAGAACCGGTGGCCCTGCCTTCACACCACGTCATATGTCTGGGGGCACCAAAGAGCGAGGCACAGACCCCAGAGGCACGGGCCTTGTGGGGTGCCACATCAGGCCAGAAGGGCAAGAGGACAGGAGGGATGCAGGATGAAAGAAGGTGGCGCGGGATGATGTGCGTTGGTGGGTGCACAACTGCCGGGTGTCAACCCTTCGAGACCGGTGGGGGGGGGGAGTGGGGTGGGGAGGTGGGTATCACTTTCCACAAATTCGATTGTCCTTGTCGCGAAAAGTGTTGGTATATCTGGTGGATTCGATTCATGCGAGTCGTTCGGTCTAGGAAGGGTTGACAAGACAGCGGTGCAAAGTGCAAAAACCACAGAGAGGCATATAGAGTGGAGGGGTGTGGGAGTGTGGAATGGGCGGGTGGAGAGGGGGTTGTTGCAGACAACCCCCCCTCCACGCATGCGAGGGTCTTTTGAGTTCTTTTGGGGAAAACGCCAACACCTGTGGCACTGGGCACCCCTTTCCCTTTCAACAAAACCGTAAGTAGTATCATTTGCCAGGAGAGAAAGCTGCAAACCTGACACGAGATCACGGCCAACACAGGGCAGAGTCCGGCACCTTCGCTCCGACGTGGAAACACACACAAGCCCATCTCTCAAGGACAGGGGTGTTTCAGGCCATGAAGCGGAAGTGCTGCCCCCACCCACAGCGCATCTGCTCCAGGTAGCGGCCCCAAACCGCCACGACACACTTGCCGCTGTGCGATGCGCGCAGCATGTAGCGCCCTCCGGGTGCAGGCACCGGCACAAACACGTCAGACTTCAGAACACCGCAGCGCGACGGAACCAGTGCCGCCCCGTCAGCGTGAGAGGCACCCTTCACAGCAAGGCACTGCTGCGACTGCATGTTGACGAGGGCATAGCCGCCGTCCCTGGCCTGCAGGCGCCACTGCTGGTTCCGCCCCCCCGACGGTCTGGACAGGCGCAACCTGCCGTTCGCCAGCTGCAACAGCCGCGACCTGAACAGGAACACACGGTACACACCCCCAGCCACCAGCGTGCCGCCCTCCTCCGGGGCCGGTGTCGGCGGGGTGGGACGCGGCTGCGGAGTCCGCAGAGGCGTCGGCTGCCGAGTCGGCTGCGGTCTCGGCTGAGGCGTCCGCTGCGGAACAGGAGCAGGAGACACACCGAAGGGAACCGTGTGGCGTGTGTACCCCGACATCCTCGGGAAGATGTCGCGCCAGCCCTTCGCCACGTCGGCCTTCCCGCGGATACCCACCACCTTGCCCCCAAACCGCACGTCAGGGTTGGAGAAGATCGGCTGTTTCGAGTAGCACATGATGGTGCCGGGGACGCCGTAGCGCGAGTGCTTCAACCCCTCTTTGTAGCAGTGACTAGCCCCACTCAAGTGCCCCGCCTCGTGTGCAAAGACCCTCGGGTGCACCCCGACCAGTAGGGCCCCACGCTTGCCCCTAAGTTGCCCAAGGCCTAGCATGTTCTTGTAGTTGTGGATTTCCTGTGCCGCAAAGGAGATGTCCGCACCGGAGCTAGCAATCTCCTTTTTCCACCACTGCGCATGCTGCTCAATCGCGACACTCAGCCCAGGGTTCTCAGGGTGTGTCGCCACACCCACCAGACGCAGGCGCCCGTTCGTCACCTTGCTGTTGCGCAGCGCCATGTTGGTCCAGCTGATTAACGACTGCGCGTTGGCACGGATGTTCCCGGCACGCTTCGCTGCTGCGTCGGAGAACCCGACAAACACATCGACGACGTACTGCCCGTTGCTGTCCTTCTCGCCCCCAGGCACTACTGCCCTTGCCAGCACATCAGCCTCGCGTGCATCAGCCTCCTCAGCCCGGTCGTCCGCCTCGTCTGCGTCCCCCTCACCCTCAGGAACGGCCCCCCAGACGTAGTGCTCTGCTGGGGGTGCCGCACGCCCCAGCTGGAAGGACCTGCCGTCTGCCGTGGTGAGGACCGCCTCGACAGCCCTGTCGCTGTGGTCCAGCGTCACCAGCAGGTTGGCGAAGCCCGGTTCGTCCGCACCCCCACCGTCACCGGCAGCAGCTGCGTGTGCCTCCACCGTCTCCAGGTCCCCGTCGCGCACGCGCGACAGGACACGGTAGGTGAAGGCGGCACCCGATTCGGTTGTCACACGGCCCTGCCCACCGCTCTGGAACCGCGCAAACTCGGCATCCGTCGTGGTTCCGTGGTGCTGCTGTGCCAGCACACCCCCTGCAAGCAGGAGCACCGCATAGCGCAACATCACCGCAGGTTGGGTGGCTCTGCCTGGGGGTATATATAACCTGCAGAGGTGAGGTGGGCTGGTAGTTGTGGTTGTGGCGGTGATCCTGAACGGTTTGTGTTGTGACAGCAAGAGAGCAATCGCAGGATGCAGGATGAGGGTTGGGTGGGGGTGGGCGGGGAGGTGTACTGGGGGAGTGCGCACGACACCGCGCGGCTCTGCTCGAAGCTGCGACCCACACCTGGCCGCAACCCCTGCAAAGCAAGGCCACGCTGCCCACCCTCTCTCCGCCGCAAGCCCAACCCCTATTCAGGGAGAACAACCCTCCCCACCCCCCTCACCTCGCAGCAGGCCCTGGCACCACCTTCGCCTGCTTGGGTGTGGCGACGAGGAGGGGTGAGTTGGGCCACGGTCTGGGAGCGTGGTGTGCAGTGCAGGGGGCTCTCCTGACACATACAAACAAAAGAAATCCGCCACTGTGGGAACACCCTCAATGTGGCACTGCCGCTGTGGAACCAGGCGGACGGGCAAGCCAGGCTGACGGATTGCAGCAATGAGACATGACCTGTTCATTTGGGTGGAGCTGGCTTTGGCACGCTCCAAAATCGTCCGTCCGACATTGTGCAAATACATAGCACGCAATTCGCGTGCACCACGTCGTCGGAGGCGGCGCGGTGCATTTCGCCAGATATCATACAAAAGAGAGAGACCGAGAAAGAGACAGGAGGCCGTTGTTTGTGCAAGAGCCGAGGAAACAAGCAGCAACGCACCGCAGCCTGCCCCCTGATGGGGAGTGGAGGCTTGTCGCTGGTGCTCAAAGCGCTGCCCTCCCCCACCCCCCCGCTATTTTTCTTGGCACCAACAGGGGGGTCCCTGTGCTGTGGGAAACAATCAGAACGGCGCGCACCCCGAATGCAAGCGTGGCAATCAAACAGAACCGGTGGCCCTGCCTTCACACCACGTCATATGTCTGGGGGCACCAAAGAGCGAGGCACAGACCCCAGAGGCACGGGCCTTGTGGGGTGCCACATCAGGCCAGAAGGGCAAGAGGACAGGAGGGATGCAGGATGAAAGAAGGTGGCGCGGGATGATGTGCGTTGGTGGGTGCACAGCCTCTGCGCACTGCCGTGTGTCAACCCTTCGAGACCGGTGGGGGGGGGGGGAGTGGGGTGGGGAGGTGGGTATCACTTTCCACAAATTCGATTGTCCTTGTCGTGAAAACTGTTGGTAGCTCTGTTGGATTCGACTCATGCGAGTCGTTCGGTCTCGAAGGGTTGACAACGGTGCAAAGTGCAAAAACCAAAGGGAGGCATATAGAGTGGAGGGGTGTGGGAGTGTGGAATGGGCGGGTGGAGAGGGGGTTGTTGCAGACAACTGCGCCCAAATGCGAGAGGGTCTTTCGCGCTTTTTTGGGAAAACGCCAACACCTGTGGCACTGGGCACCCCTTTCCCTTTGCAACAAAATAGTAAGTAGTATCATTTGCCAGGAGAGAAAGCTGCAAACCTGACACGAGATCACGGCCAACACAGGGCAGAGTCCGGCACCTTCGCTCCGACGTGGAAACACACACAAGCCCATCTCTCAAGGACAGGGGTGTTCAGGCCACGAAGCGGAAGTGCTGCCCCCACCCACAGCGCCTCTGCTGCAGGTAGCGGCCCCAAACCGCCACAACACACTTGCCGCTGTGCGATGCGCGCAGCATGTAGCGCCCTCCGGGGGCAGGCACCGGCACAAACACGTCAGACTTCAGAGCACCGCAGCGCGACGGAACCAGTGCCGCCCCGTCAGCGTGAGAGGCACCCTTCACAGCAAGACACCGCTGCGACTGCATGTTGACGAGGGCATAGCCGCCGTCCCTGGCCTGCAGGCGCCACTGCTGGTTCCGCCCCCCCGACGGTCGGGACAGGCGCAACCTGCCGTTCGCCAGCTGCAACAGCCGCGACCTGAACAGCAACACACGGTACACACCCCCATCCACCAGCTTGCCGCTCTTCTCCGGGGCGGGTGTCGGCGGGGTGGGACGCGGCTGCGGAGTCCGCAGAGGCGTCGGCTGCCGAGTAGGCTGCGGCTGAGGCCTCGGCTGGGGCGTCGGCCGAGGCCTCGGCTGCGGAGTCCGCAGAGGCGCCGGCTGCCGAGTCGGCTGCGGCCTCGGCTGAGGCGTCCGCTGCGGGACAGGAGCAGGAGACACACCGAAGGGAACCGTGTGGCGTGTGTACCCCGACATCCTCGGGAAGATGTCGCGCCAGCCCTTCGCCACGTCGGCCTTCCCGCGGATACCCACCACCTTGCCGCCAAACCGCACGTCAGGGTTGGAGAAGATCGGCTGTTTCGAGTAGCACATGAGGGTGCCGGAGATGCCGTAGCGCGAGTGCTTCAACCCCTCTTTGTAGCAGTGACTAGCCCCACTCAAGTGCCCCGCCTCGTGTGCAAAGGCCCTCGGGTGCAACCCGACCAGGACGGACGCACGCTTGCCCCCAACTTGCCCAAGGCCTAGAACACGCTTATCGTTGTTGAACACCTGCGCCGCAAAGGAGATGTCCGCACCGGAGCTAGCAATCTCCTTTTTCCACCACTGCGCATGCTGCCCAATCGCGAACCTCAGCCCAGGGTTCTCAGGGTGTGTCGCCACACCCACCAGACGCAGGCGCCCGTTCGTCACCTTGCTGTTGCGCAGCGCCATGTTGGTCCAGCTGATTAACGACTGCGCGTTGGCACGGATGTTCCCGGCACGCTTCGCTGCTGCGTCGGAGAACCCGACAAACACATCGACGACGTACTGCCCGTTGCTGTCCTTCTCGCCCCCAGGCACTACTGCCCTTGCCAGCACATCAGCCTCGCGTGCATCAGCCTCCTCAGCCCGGTCGTCCGCCTCGTCTGCGTCCCCCTCACCCTCAGGAACGGCCCCCCAGACGTAGTGCTCTGCTGGGGGTGCCGCACGCCCCAGCTGGAAGGACCTGCCGTCTGCCGTGGTGAGGACCGCCTCGACAGCCCTGTCGCTGTGGTCCAGCGTCACCAGCAGGTTGGCGAAGCCCGGTTCGTCCGCACCCCCACCGTCACCGGCAGCAGCTGCGTGTGCCTCCACCGTCTCCAGGTCCCCGTCGCGCACGCGCGACAGGACACGGTAGGTGAAGGCGGCACCCGATTCGGTTGTCACACGGCCCTGCCCACCGCTCTGGAACCGCGCAAACTCGGCATCCGTCGTGGTTCCGTGGTGCTGTGCCAGCACACCCCCTGCAAGCAGGAGCACTGCATAGCGCAACATCCCCGCAGGTTGGGTGGCTCTGCCTGGGGGTATATATAACCTGCAGAGGTGAGGTGGGCTCCTGCACGGTTTGTGTTGTGACAGCAAGAGCGCAATCGCAGGATGAGAGTTGGGTGGGGGTGGGCGGGCAGGTGTATTGGGGGAGTGCGCACGACACCGCGGGGCTCTGCTCGAAGCTGCGACCCACACCTGGCCGCAACCCCTGCAAAGCAAGGCCACGCTGCCCACCCTCTCTCCGCCGCAAGCCCAACCCCTATTCAGGGAGAACAACCCTCCCCACCCCCCTCACCTCGCAGCAGGCCCTGGCACCACCTTCGCCTGCTTGGGTGTGGCGACGAGGAGGGGTGAGTTGGGCCACGGTCTGGGAGCGTGGTGTGCAGTGCATGCGTCTCTCCTGACACTGACACGCAAAGGAAAGGCCGTCACTGTGGAGCCCTGGGGCAGCACAGCAAGGCAAAGAAACCAAAGAGCGGCAGGTGACCTACATCAGCGCCGGTGTGGAGCTAGACGGACGTGCAATGCAGGCAGCCGGATTGCCGCTGAGACATGACTCTTATTTCCTGGCTTTGGCACGCACCAAATCATCCGACATTGCGCAAATACATAGCACGCAAGGTAGACGCATTCGAGTGTACCTAGTTGTCGGAGGCGGTGCAGTGCCTTTCCCCAGAGGATATCATGCAAAAGAGCGTACGTACTACTCGGGCCGAGTCAAGCTGCCTTGCCTTTGAGTTTTAAGCTTTATCCCTGAGTCAAGGCAGTGCATAAACTCAAGTGATGCCTTGACTCAGTACACACACAAGGTGCGTTTCGTTTCTGCATTAGTGTTCGTCATGCAGCCAACTACCTTGAGTTTGTACTGAGTCCTGTATTCAAACTGATTCGGGCTGATGGTATACGCTGTGAATTACAGTGTACACAGCTACGAACACCCAAACGCAACAGTTGCCATTTCTGAGCCTAGGCACCTCAACTCGGGCAGAGAAGTGTTTATGAAAGAGATGACGGAGAAGAAGTTGTTCGTGCTTGAGGACAAGCAGCAACCCACCGCAGCTTGCTGTGGAGGTGTGTTGATGTTGCCCAAAGCCCTGCCCCCCCCTCCCCGCTAGCTTTCTTGGCACCAGGGCTTCCCCTAAATATCGGGTCTGGGGGCTGGGGACTGGTTTGGGATGCAAAAAAAAAGGCGCATATTAGGGGCAGGGGGAGGGACTTCTCGGAGGGGCTTCGCTATGTTAAGACAAACACCCTGCCCAGCAACTGCAAAAAAAAGGCAGATCGGGGCTCCTTCTCGCTGAGCGCACACTCCCGTGTCAAAGGCTGTGTAAGCCCCTGTGAAGTGACACGGAAGGTGATCATTAGAAAGCTTCAGTCGTACAGTTTCCTTCTTCTTTGCTCCGCTACTTCGCTCCGCTTCGTCGCTCGTAAGTGGTGCAAAAAAAATGTACACATGATGGGGGAAATCTGGAAATCGCCGAAGAACGGCTGGCACCCCGAATGCAAGCGTGGCAATCAAACAGAACCGGTGGCCCTGCCTTCACACCACGTCATATGTCTGGGGACACCAAAGAGTGAGGCACAGACCCCAGAGGCACGGGCCTTGTGGGGTGCCACATCAGGCCAGAAGGACAAGAGGACAGGAGGGATGCAGGATGAAAGAAGGTGGCGCGGGATAATGTGCGTTGGTGGGTGCACAGCCTCTGCGCACTGCCGAGTGTTAACCCTTCGAGACCGGTGGGAGGCAGGTCGGGTTCACTTTCCACAAAACTCAATTGTTCTTGTCGTGAAAGGTGCTGGCATGTCTGTTGTCTTCAACATTAGAGTCGTTCCGTCTCGAAGGATCGACGAGGCAGCAGCGCAAAGTGCAAAAAGAAGAAATAGAGTGCGGGGGTGTGGGGTGGAGGGTTGCAGACAGCTACACCCAGATGCGAGGGTCTTTCCATGTTCTGGAAACACACACCTGTGGCTCTGGGCAGGCCAGCAACACCACCCTCCCAGTAACAAAATAGTCAGCAATACCATTTCCCAGCAGAGTGCGGCGAAACCAACCCCGCCCCTGTCACACGACAGGAATCATGGTACGTGACCTCCGGAAGGGCAGCGGTGTTCATTCCGTGAAGAGGAAGCGCTGCCACCTCCGCCTTGTAGAGCAGCGCACCTGCTTCAGGCCGCCCCTCGTCCCCAGGAGACACTTGCCGCTGTGCGATGCGCGCAGCATGTAGCGCCCTCCGGGTGCAGGCACCGGCACAAACACGTCAGACTTCAGAGCACCGCAGCGCGACGGAACCAGTGCCGCCCCGTCAGCGTGAGAGGCACCCTTCACAGCAAGACACCGCTGCGACTGCATGTTGACGAGGGCATAGCCGCCGTCCCTGGCCTGCAGGCGCCACTGCTGGTTCCGCCCCCCCGACGGTCGGGACAGGCGCAACCTGCCGTTCGCCAGCTGCAACAGCCGCGACCTGAACAGGAACACACGGTACACACCCCCATCCACCAGCTTGCCGCTCTTCTCCGGGGCGGGTGTCGGCGGGGTGGGACGCGGCTGCGGAGTCCGCAGAGGCGTCGGCTGCCGAGTAGGCTGCGGCTGAGGCCTCGGCTGCGGAGTCCGCAGAGGCGCCGGCTGCCGAGTCGGCTGCGGCCTCGGCTGAGGCGTCCGCTGCGGGACAGGAGCAGGAGACACACCGAAGGGAACTGTGTGGCGTGTGTACCCCGACATCCTCGGGAAGATGTCGCGCCAGCCCTTCGCCACGTCAGCCTTCCCGCGGATACCCACCACCTTGCCCCCGAACCGCACGTCAGGGTTGGAGAAGATGGGCTGTTTCGAGGAGCACATGAGGGTGCCGGGGATGCCGTAGCGCGAGTGCTTCCCCTTCGACTTCTTGACGCAGTGAAGAGCCCCACTCAGGTGCCCCGCCTCGTGTGCAAAGGCCCTCGGGTTCACCCCAACGCGTACGGCCGCACGCTTGCCCCCAACTTGCCCAAGGCCTAGATTGTCTTTGTTGGGCATCTGTGCCGCAAAGGAGATGTCCGCACCGGAGCTAGCAATCTCCTTTTTCCACCACTGCGCATGCTGCCCAATCGCGAACCTCAGCCCAGGGTTCTCAGGGTGTGTCGCCACACCCACCAGACGCAGGCGCCCGTTCGTCACCTTGCTGTTGCGCAGCGCCATGTTGGTCCAGCTGATTAACGACTGCGCGTTGGCACGGATGTTCCCGACATGCTTCGCTGCTGCGTCGGAGAACCCGACAAACACATCGACGACGTACTGCCCGTTGCTGTCCTTCTCGCCCCCAGGCACTGCCAGCACATCTGCCTCGCGTGCATCAGCCTCCTCAGCCTGTTCGTCCGCCTCGTCTGCGTCCCCCTCACCCTCAGGAACGGCCCCCCAGACGTAGTGCTCTGCTGGGGGTGCCGCACGCCCCAGCTGGAAGGACCTGCCGTCTGCCGTGGTGAGGACCGCCTCGACAGCCCTGTCGCTGTGGTCCAGCGTCACCAGCAGGTTGGCGAAGCCCGGTTCGTCCGCACCCCCACCGTCACCGGCAGCAGCTGCGTGTGCCTCCACCGTCTCCAGGTCCCCGTCGCGCACGCGCGACAGGACACGGTAGGTGAAGGCGGCACCCGATTCGGTTGTCACACGGCCCTGCCCACCGCTCTGGAACCGCGCAAACTCGGCATCCGTCGTGGTCCCGTGGTGCTGCTGTGCCAGCACACCCCCTGCAAGCAGGAGCACTGCATAGCGCAACATCCCCGCAGGTTGGGTGGCTTGCCTGTGCCTGGGTGTATATATAACCTGCAGAGGTGGGCTGGTGGTGGTAGTGGTGGTGGTGTAGAAAACAAAACAAGCCCGCCAGGGCTGGTAGTGGCGGAAAATCGTCTGAAAATCAAGCCCCAAGTGTCTCGGAGCGCTCTACAACCCCCAAGCCCACAAGCAGGGCTGCGGGCTGTTACAAGCTTGCTGGGTCTTGACGGAGGGCAACATGGTGTGTGTGACATTGACAGAGCAATAGAACAATCACAGGATGAGGGTTGGGAGGGGGTGGGCAGGGAGGCGTCTTGGAGGATGGATGGGAGGCGGATTGGAGGAGTGCACAGAATACCGCGGGGCTCTGCTCGAAGCTGGGATATCCACCCTGGCCCAGCCCCTGCAAAGCAATGCCACGCTGCCCACCCTCTCGCCGCAAGCCCAACCCTGTTCTGCAGAACAACCCCTCACCTCGCAGCAGGCCTGGCACCTTCGGCTGCTTGGGTGTGGCGACCTGGAGGGTGGGTTGGGCCACGGTCTGGGAGAGTGGTGTGTGATGCACGTGTCTCTTCTGACAACGACAAGAAACCAAAGAGCGGGAGACATGCAGCAGTGCCGGTGTGGTCCAGGCGGACGGGCAATCCAGACCGGATTGACGCAACGACACATGCCCTGTTCATTTGGGTGGAGCTGCCTGTGGCACGCTCCAAATCATCCGACATTGTGCAAATACATAGCACGCAAGGTAGACACATTCGCGTGTACAGTGGAGATCACATCAAGAGCAAGTGCTCGACGTGTGTCTACACTAATATAAAAAGATTCACGTGTACCTCTGTCGTCGGAGGAGGCGGTGCAGCGCCTTTCGCCAGAAGATATCATACAAAAGACCGTACGCACGAATCGGGCCGAGTCAAGGTGCCTTGACTTTGAGTTTAATTTTGAAGCAGTTGCCTTGAGTCAAGGCAGTGCATATGAACTCAAGTGATGCGTTGACTCAATACAAACCCAAGGTGTGTTGTTTCTGCAGTAGTGTTAGTTCTGCAGACTACCTTGAGCTTGCACTGAGTCCTGAGTTGTAACTGATTCGGGCTGATGGGAAGCCGCTGTACAGTGCAGCCACCCAAACTCAACAGTGATCATTTTGGCTCAAGGCACCTCGACTCAGGCAGACGAGTTTCTGTGAAAGAGAGAAGAGGGGCGTTTTCTTTGTGCTTGAAAGTCGAGGAGCAAGCAGCACCACACCGCAGCCTGCTGCGGATATGTGACGGTGCTCAAAGCGCTGACTCCCCGCTATCTTTCTTGAAACAACAGGGGGTCCCTGTGATGTGGGGAACAAAAGGAAGGACTGGAACCCCGAATGCAAGCGTGGCAATCAAACAGAGCCAATGGTCTGCGTCCACACCACGTCATATGTCTGGGGACACCAAAGAGTGCACGGAGAGTGCAGAGGCACAGACCCCAGAGGCACGGGCCTTGTGGGGTGGCACATAAGGCAAGAAGGACAAGAGTTGCAGGATGAACGGTGGCACGGGATGAGATGATGTGATGTGAGCTGTTGCACAGCCTCTGCGTGCTGCCGAGTGTGAACCTTCGAGACGGGTTGGGGCAAGTCGGATTCACTTTCCACAAACTCGATTGTTCTTGTCGTGAAAACTGTTGGTCTTCGACTCGTACGAGTCGTTCGGTCTCGAAGGCTTGGCAGGGCAGCAGTGCAAAGTGCAAAGAGAAATATAAAACACAGGGAGTGTGGGAGTGGAGGGTTGTCGCAGACAACTGCACCCAGATGCGAGGGTCTTTCGCTGTTCTGGGAACACCCGTGGCACTGGGCAGGCCAGCAACACCACCCTGCCAGTAACAAAATAGACAGCAATATCATTTACCCATGTCTGGGGGCAAGCCGTGCCACACGGCACACATCCCCACAGACACGACAGGAATCATGGCACGTGAAGGCAGCGGTGATTAGGCCATGAAGAGGAAGTGCTGCCGCCTCCACCCTGAGGAGCAGGGCACCTGCTTCAGGCTGCCCCTCCTCCCCACGACACACTTGCCGCTGTGCAATGCGCGCAGCATGTAGCGCCCTCCGGGGACAGGCACCGCCACAAACAGGTCAGACTTCAGAGCACCGCAGCGCGACGGCACCAGTGCCGCCCCGTTAGCACGAGAGGCACCCTGCACAGCGAGATACTGCTGCGACTGCATGTTGACGAGGGCATAGCCGCCGTCCCTGGCCTGCAGGCGCCACTGCTGGTTCTGCCCCCCCGACGGTCGGGACAGGCCCACCTTGCCGTCCGACAGCTGTACCAGCCGTGACTTGAACAGGAACACACGGTACACACTCCCAGCCACCAGCTTGCCGCCATTCTGCGGGGCGGGTGTAGGCACAGGAGTCGGCTGTGGTGTCGGCACAGGGGTCGGCAGAGGAGTTGGCAGAGGTGTCGGCACAGGTGTAGGAAGAGCAGACGCACCGAAGGGGACAGTGTGGCGTGTGTACCCCGACATCCTCGGGAAGATGTCGCGCCAGCCCTTCGCCACGCCAGCCTTCCCGCGGATACCCACCACCTTGCCCCCGAACCGCACGTCAGGGTTGGAGAAGATGGGCTGTTTCGAGGAGCACATGAGGGTGCCGGGGATGCCGTAGCGCGAGTGCTTCCCCTTCGACTTCTTGACGCAGTGAAGAGCCCCACTCAGGTGCCCCGCCTCGTGTGCAAAGGCCCTCGGGTGCACCCCAACGCGTACGGCCGCACGCTTGCCCCCAACTTGCCCAAGGCCTAGATTGTCTTTGTTGGGCATCTGTGCCGCAAAGGAGATGTCCGCACCGGAGCTAGCAATCTCCTTTTTCCACCACTGCGCATGCTGCCCAATCGCGAACCTCAGCCCAGGGTTCTCAGGGTGTGTCGCCACACCCACCAGACGCAGGCGCCCGTTCGTCACCTTGCTGTTGCGCAGCGCCATGTTGGTCCAGCTGATTAACGACTGCGCGTTGGCACGGATGTTCCCGACATGCTTCGCTGCTGCTGCTGCTGCTGGGAGACAGGAAGGGGTCAGGTCATCCAGGTCTGCTTGTTCATCATTTGGCACTCCAAAATCGTCCGTCCGACATTGTGCAAATACATAGCACGCAAGGTAGACACATTCGCGTGCACCACGTCGTCGGATGCGGCGCGGTGCATTTCGCCAGATATCATACAAAAACAGAGAGACCGACAGAGAAAGAGACAGGAGGCCGTTGTTTGTGCAAGAGCCGAGGAAACAAGCAGCAACGCACCGCAGCCTGCCCCCTGATGGGGAGTGGAGGTGTGTCGCTGGTGCTCAAAGCGCTGCCCTCCCCCACCCCCCCGCTATTTTTCTTGGCACCAACAGGGATACCTGTGTTGTGGGAAATAATAATAACGGCGCGCACCCCGAATGCAAGCGTGGCAATCAAACAGAACCGGTGGCCCTGCCTTCACACCACGTCATATGTCTGGGGGCACCAAAGAGCGAGGCACAGACCCTGTGGGGTGGCACATCAGGCCAGAAGGACAACAGAACAAGAGGGATGCAGGATGAGATGATGTGCGTTGATGGGTGCACGGCCTCTGCGCACTGCCGAGTGTTAACCCTTCGAGACCGGTGGGGGTGGGTAGGTGAACATCACTTTCCACAAATTCGATTGTCCTTTTCGTGAAAAGTGTTGGTATGTCTGTTGAATTCGAATCATGCGCGTCGTTCGGTCTCGAAGGGTTGACAAGACAGCAGTGCAAAGTACAATAACAAACGAAGGAATATAAAGTGGAGGGGTGTGAGAGTGTGGAATGGGCAGGTGGAGAGAGGGTTGTTGCAGACAACTGCGCCCAAATGCGAGGGTCTTTCGAGTTCTTTTGGGGAAAACGCCAACACCTGTGGCACTGGGCAGGCCAGCAACACCACTGCCAGTAACAAAATAGACAGCAATGTCGTTTACCGGCAGAGTGCTGCGAAACCAATACAGCCCCTGGCAGAGAGAGAGCATCGCCCTCGCTCCGTGATAGATTCACACACGTAACATGTTTGTTTAGGGTCAGTCGCAGAGTGGACTCTGATGCGGCCCCGACCTCGCTGGTCACACACACTACCCCATGTCTGGGGGCAAGCTGTGCCACACGGCACACATCCCCACAGACACGACAGGAATCATGGCACGTGATTAGGCCATGAAGAGGAAGTGCTTCCGCCTCGTTGAATAGCAGCGCACCTGCTTCAGGCCGCCCCTCCTCCCCACGACACACTTGCCGCTGTGCAATGCGCGCAGCATGTAGCGCCCTCCGGGGACAGGCACCAGCACAAACACGTCGGACATCAGAGCACCACAGCGCGACGGCACCAGTGCCGCCCCGTTAGCACGAGAGGCACCCTGCACAGCGAGGCACTGCTGCGACTGCATGTTGACGAGGGCATAGCCACCGTCCCTGGCCTGCAGGCGCCACTGCTGGTTCTGCCCCCCCGACGGTCGGGACAGGCCCACCTTGCCGTCCGACAGCTGCACCAGCCATGACATGAACAGGAACACACGGTACACACTCCCAGCCACCAGCTTGCCGCCTTCCTCCGGGGCGGGTGTAGGCACAGGAGTCGGCTGTGGTGTCGGCACAGGGGTCGGCAGAGGAGTTGGCAGAGGTGTCGGCACAGGTGTAGGAAGAGCAGACGCACCGAAGGGGACAGTGTGGCGTGTGTACCCCGACATCCTCGGGAAGATGTCGCGCCAGCCCTTCGCCACGTCAGCCTTCCCGCGGATACCCACCACCTTGCCCCCGAACCGCACGTCAGGGTTGGAGAAGATGGGCTGTTTCGAGGAGCACATGAGGGTGCCGGGGATGCCGTAGCGCGAGTGCTTCCCCTTCGACTTCTTGACGCAGTGAAGAGCCCCACTCAGGTGCCCCGCCTCGTGTGCAAAGGCCCTCGGGTGCACCCCAACGCGTACGGCCGCACGCTTGCCCCCAACTTGCCCAAGGCCTAGATTGTCTTTGTTGGGCATCTGTGCCGCAAAGGAGATGTCCGCACCGGAGCTAGCAATCTCCTTTTTCCACCACTGCGCATGCTGCCCAATCGCGAACCTCAGCCCAGGGTTCTCAGGGTGTGTCGCCACACCCACCAGACGCAGGCGCCCGTTCGTCACCTTGCTGTTGCGCAGCGCCATGTTGGTCCAGCTGATTAACGACTGCGCGTTGGCACGGATGTTCCCGGCACGCTTCGCTGCTGCGTCGGAGAACCCGACAAACACATCGACGACGTACTGCCCGTTGCTGTCCTTCTCGCCCCCAGGCACTACTGCCCTTGCCAGCACATCAGCCTCGCGTGCATCAGCCTCCTCAGCCCGGTCGTCCGCCTCGTCTGCGTCCCCCTCACCCTCAGGAACGGCCCCCCAGACGTAGTGCTCTGCTGGGGGTGCCGCACGCCCCAGCTGGAAGGACCTGCCGTCTGCCGTGGTGAGGACCGCCTCGACAGCCCTGTCGCTGTGGTCCAGCGTCACCAGCAGGTTGGCGAAGCCCGGTTCGTCCGCACCCCCACCGTCACCGGCAGCAGCTGCGTGTGCCTCCACCGTCTCCAGGTCCCCGTCGCGCACGCGCGACAGGACACGGTAGGTGAAGGCGGCACCCGATTCGGTTGTCACACGGCCCTGCCCACCGCTCTGGAACCGCGCAAACTCGGCATCCGTCGTGGTCCCGTGGTGCTGCTGTGCCAGCACACCCCCTGCAAGCAGGAGCACTGCATAGCGCAACATCACCGCAGGTTGGGTGGCTCTGCCTGGGTGTATATATAAGTATAAGAACCTGCAGAGGTGAGGTGGGCTGGTGGTTGTGGTTGCGGCGGTGATCCTGAACGGTTTGTGTTGTGACAGCAAGAGAGCAATCGCAGGATGCAGGATGAGGGTTGGGTGGGGGTGGGCGGGGAGGTGTATTGGAGGAGTGCGCACGACACCGCGGGGCTCTGCTCGAAGCCCCTCACACATATCCCGCACATGCAAACAAAGGAAAAATCGGGCGGGCGGGGACAAAACGAAACTTAGTCACTGATGCATCGTTCCGCCGCTTCCGCACCTTCGGCACTCGGTGCCCGTCTGAGAATCACTGAGACTAGGGAATATAGGGTAAGCTGTCGAGGGGGGCTAGTGGGGTCCGGAGAGCCAGCACGGCGCATCAGCGTCCTGGGGCAGGGGGGGGGGGGGGTAGGGGGGGTCAAATGGGGGTGACAAACACGATTTTTCAAAAAACCGGCGCAGAGGCCCCAAAGCCCCCGTAAACCCTCCAAACCCCCCCAGATCGGTCCGGAAACCCATCGAACCCCACTTTTCCACCATTCCGGGCACCTCAGGTGCCCGAATTGGGGTACCTAAATTTTGTGCCACCGTTTGGTACCGTACAGTGCCACTGTGTGGGAGGTTGGAAAAGAAAATGCCCCAACACACCACATCTGAGGGTTGCAATGCATGTTGCTTGCCAACCACGTCATCCGGTGGGTGTCAGGCGCTATGTAGGTGGCATTAGCCAGGTCTTCGATGTGTTCTGGCTTGTATATATACCTCCCTGCCTGCGGCACAGGCACTGCCTTTGTCCCCCACACCAGCCACAGAGAGCGTATTGTACTCGGTCCACGGTTGCTGATTCATTGTGATGCGTTGTATCCTCGAGTGAACGTCACACACTAGTGGCACCACCACCCGCCATCCGAGAGCTGTATTGACTTTGCGCGCTTCCGTTGTATTCACCTCGCCACGCATATTGCACCGTTCAGTACCAGTGCTCTTGGGCCAGGCAAAGTAGACCGCAGCAACTACCAATTCTGGCACAATGGGTACCACGACAGCGCACTTCATGTGTTCCCGGAATGTACAGCTCGTGTTGCAACAGTCGTTGTCAACACATCCCGGTTGTGGAGCACTGCTGCACAGGAATCACACGACCATCTGGACTGTTCCGTACCTACAGGCAGCCTCCCGGTGCATGGTGGCAGGGAGGTATATATACAAGCCAGAACACATCGAAGACCTGGCTAATGCCACCTACATAGCGCCTGACACCCACCGGATGACGTGGTTGGCAAGCAACATGCATTGCAACCCTCAGATGTGGTGTGTTGGGGCATTTTCTTTTCCAACCTCCCACACAGTGGCACTGTACGGTACCAAACGGTGGCACAAAATTTAGGTACCCCAATTCGGGCACCTGAGGTGCCCGGAATGGTGGAAAAGTGGGGTTCGATGGGTTTCCGGACCGATCTGGGGGGGTTTGGAGGGTTTACGGGGGCTTTGGGGCCTCTGCGCCGGTTTTTTGAAAAATCGTGTTTGTCCACGTAAAAGGGTGGCATTTGACCCCCCCTAGGGGGGGGGGGGCCAGGGGAGGGGGGGGGGATGATGACAGAGAAGAGCTACAGAGGAGCGAGGTGTCTCCACCCCGCAACCCCCTCCCCGCTCATCCTCTTGATGCGATCTTCACTCAAGCATACACACCCCAACCCTTCCGCCCTCCTTCCGCCCGCCCCCCCCCCAACCGCCCCGCTCCGCCACAGAATCACACAAACAGGGCTGGCCGGGATTCCCTCCTGCTGCCTGAGGCGATGCATCCACATCCACGAGGCACACAGCACACACACAGGGGCACACTGTGTGAGGGTACAAAAGCTGCTGCCCATGCAGGCGGGGGGGTAAAGAGTGGAATGTAGAATTGATTGTTCCACAGTATGCAGGCGGGGGGTGGGGGGTTTGGGTTGGCACTATGCTGAAGAGGCTGCCGCAAGGGCCTGGAGGTCACGCAGCTTGGCGGCGATGTGCAGCACGCTGTTGTCAAGCTCGAGCTGCAGCACGCGCCGCTCCAGCTGGGCCTCCCGCGACAGGGGCGCACCAGAGGGGGCCTGCGCCGGTGCGGCCTGCATCGTCTCCTCCTCATGGAGGCGGAGGCGCTCCCGCATGGACATCTTCGGCTTCTTCCCTCCACTCGGTGTAGGCTGCGCGCTCAGCTTCGGCACACCAGACCCAGATGGTTTGGGCGCTGCTGCTGCTGCTGCTGGTGCTGCAGCCTGCGGGGTGTGTGCGAGCTGAGATGTGGTTGACGTTGCCAGGTCCACAAGGTCCAGCAGCTCCTGCCTCAGCACCTGCACCTTCTGCGGCAGGGCACCCGCGGCGGCACTCCGCTGCGCCAGCGGTGCGGGGGGTGTGGGCTGCGCGGCTGCAGAGGGCGGTGCCGCCACAACAGGCTTTGCCGCAGGCGCAGCGGTGCCAGCAGGGCCCCCCAGGTCTTTTGCAGACTGCACCACCTTCGCGATGTCACCCTCCTGTGCGTCTGCGCCCTTCTTCAGGAGGCTGCTCACAGCGTCGCCGAAGCTCTGCCGGGGTGGGGGAGGGTGGAAGTGGGGTGAGGAGCATGCCGCGTTTCAACAAAATATCATCTTTTTTCGAAGCCTGTCAGGAAAAAGAGAAACGAATCACCGCTGGTTGCACGTATGTGTTGCGCGACTCCCAGCCCGCAAGGTTCAAGCCCCAGAGGGGGGGCTTTGAAATAGAAGCAGAAGCTCAAGGATGATCTCCCTTCACTCGATATGCAGGTTGTGTGGGAGGAGGGGATGGGGGATGGGGTCATCCATACCTCGACCTGGTCGTACCCCTGCCCACCTGCCTCCAGCTCGTCGAGGATGCTGCGGCTCCTGGGAGGCGGCGGTGTCGGCGGCAGGCTCGACATCATGCTTGTTATCGACTGGTTGCCGTCAATCGCGCTCTGCAGGTAGAGGGGAGGGAAGGGGAGGGGGGGTGGGGTTCGTGCTGTGGGACACACACACCGACACTTTTCATTGGGGGCCTTCGCTCCGGAGTGCGGAAAAAAGAGAGTCGCCTCCACAAAAAAGGGGGACAAAACTGACAGAGTTTGACACAGAGCGAAGGCACTCATTTTGTCCCCCCAAGCTTATGCACACCGCGGGAGGGGGTATCACAAGAACGGAGCGCACACCTGTAGCCTGCGGTCCGCCTCCTCCACACGCTGCTGCTCGGCCTCCTTTGCCCGGCATGCCTGCCTGTATTTGTCACGCACCGCCTCCCGGAGCGCCTCATGCGCATCCTGTGCGGCAAGCTCCTGTGCGGTGGGTGCCGTCGCGATTGCCATCGCGTTTTCCGGAGGGGCCTGTCCGATGGGGAAGAGCTGGTCCAAAGCGTTGCCGATCTTCTTGTGCTCCTTCAGCTCTTGCTTGGGCCCATCCAGGTGGGCGCAGTCCGTGCCAGTGCCGACATCGTCCCCACCCAGCACGCACCCCATGTTGTCGGGGTCGAAGCCGACGTTGCGGTGCAGATCGATCGACTCCCTCACACGCTCCCCCATCGAGGCGCCCCCGCCCATCGCAACGGGGTCAGGTGTCGACAGAACCCACCGCCTCCCAGCCCCCGCCACGGCGCTGCATCGGAGCACCCGCTGCATCTCTGGGCTGTGCGGTGCCTGTCTGGGGGTGGTGTGATGGGGCATCCCATGGCATGCTACGTAAAACCCGCTTCGGGACAACAAGGCTGGCGGGGGAAGTGGCGAATCTCTCCTCATGACTAGGGCAAGGCTGGCGATGACAAGAGGGGGTAGGGTGGGACGGCCCTGTCCACCGTCGGACATCATGAGCCGGAGAAGCTTTTCACTTGGCTGGCGGAATCCGGCAGAGCGGAAGGTGTGACACAGAATCCCAGGATGGATGCGCTGCCAAGCAGATCACGTTACACACACAGGTCAATCAGAAGGCAAGCCAGATTCAAGTTGGTGCCGATTCATCTGCCCGTCTGTGTGACGTTTTCGGGACGTAGGTTCGTGACGCTTGGTCCGCACGACGCAGTAGCAGGGGGGCCCGACAGGTCGATTTCGACAAATCGGGCGACCTGCCTCCGATAACCGAACCGGAAATTTGCGGACCTGTTTCAGAATCGTTTCAGAATACGGTGGATCAGAGCCAGTCGAATCTGCACATCGATCTCATCGGAAGAACTCCCGCACCGCCGTGATTATTCTGCCACAAGGCGTTGTGTCTTGCTGTGGCCTCGCTTCTTTCTGGACTGACCGTTGCTCCTAATTTGTCTGGCTGAAGGGCTATCGGGGCGCACCCCCGACCAGAGGGGAGGCCACGCAACACCCTAGAGATCCACACATTGTTCGTTATGCGTTTGGTGTGTTTTGAAGACGGTATGTTTTTTTGCCGTGATCAAAACAGCGTCGGGTGGGTTGGATGATAATATGATAACGTTCCACAACTGTGTCGGGTGAGGAAATGTAACCACCTGTGTACCATCTGTGACATACATGTGGCCGCCCGGTTGCCTTAGTTCCTTCAGAGTCTCGATGCAGAACATCACAGTTTCTCTCAACCTCGGAGAGGCCCACACCATCACAGGTAGACAGAGATCGGGAAAAATCCCCGCACTTCCAGGAGATTTGGTGTTGTCGCCAGCATTTCTTAGATTGCAAAAAATTGGCGACCTCCAGTTTTATTCACACAAGATCTTGTGCCAGTTGCAACACCCTCACCCCTTTTTACGAAGGACTGCCTCCCACTCAACGAAGACAACCGATGCCCTTTGGGGCAGTGAATATAATCTCACGGTCAGGGTGTTCTGCAGGGTTGAATCGCTGACCCCTGAAAGAGAAGGAGGGAAGACCCATGGGGGAGGGATGGGGCGGGTGGGGATGGTGCAAACATGATGAACAAAAGGCTCGGTTCTTAGCAGGGGCTCAGTGTGAGGAGGGAGGTGTGATGGTCTCCCAACAACAGGACCTGCCCGGTATCGAGCTGTGCTGCTGTGTGAGTGTAAAGAGGCACCCGACTCTGCCAGCAAGGATCGCCTCGCCGCACTGCGTATCAAGGCAAACCCCCCACCCTCCGGTGGGTCGATGATGACAAGCGGATGCCCTACACTCTGGAAACATGAGGGAGGTTTGATTTCTGCAACGTTTTCTCAGCAGTATTTTTCCATCAGTGATTCTGCACTGACACGTGAATCTTTTGATCGCGGCGGAGACAACACCGAGCACTTTATCTTGGTGCCTCTCCACTGTACACACGCACACACACAAGCCCTCAAGACTCTTGAAGCGGCCTGACTATTTAGTGTCTACGTCGCAGCAAGGGGGCGATATATACCACCCTTTTATTGATTTCACGTGTCAGTGTTTGACTTTTTCGCAACTTCATTTCTTCCTTTTTCTCCCTCTCCAACCCCACCCGTGACACCACCAGGGTTTAGCTAGCCCTGGTCCGATTATCCCCGGTTCTTCGCTGAAGAGACGCGGCCGGGGGGAGGGGTACGAAGAGTACGCGTCGAAACCGGTGTCACGCCGTGTTGGGGAATCCTTCGGGAGTGCGATACTGAAGGGGAGGTGCTACTGCCCGTGCAGGGCGACACCGCCTTAAAACTTTATAACCACACGCACACACACGTATATCCTTTTTTACTCGTGCAGAGCATACCGAGCACCTCTTGAAAGTTGATGAATCTCCAGGCTGCACACGTCAATTCTCTGTTCAGTGTAGGTCACACCGACCTCGGCTGCTGCTGCATCGACTGCACGAATACTTCCGACCCACATCAACAATGCTCAAATGGAAAGATTCCGGGGTTGAGCGCGAGGCGCGGGTGCTGAGCACCCAGCAAACTTCGCCCTCACACGTGCCACAGTCACCACACATGAGACGAAGCGATGGAGGAGATGCGAATATGAAGCAGGAGTTCGCTATGTGGATGGAAAACTCGAGCGAAGGAGCGGAGTGGGGGAGGGGGGGCGGGAAGATAGCGTGGAAGATAGAGAAGCACAGCGGATCATGGCCCAAAACTTTTGTGGCAAAGGATCCGCAGGGCATCTGGTGCAACAGCGGCTTGCGCAGGCGCAGCACGCGCAACCCACCCTCAGAATGGTACGACCACCCAGCCCTCTCGAGCCGCCAGTCTCGCATCTCGGGTAGGGGCAATGCTGGTGTCAATCACAGGGGGCCTTCGATCCGGTGTCAAAAAATGGCGAGGTTTGGCGCAGCTCCTCCTGTTTCTACCTGATTTGACCTGTGTTTATTTGATTGGTGTCGGACTTTCGCCGAGTTTTGGCAAGTTGCGGCAGTGGTTTTGCCGGAACTGAGGGACTATAGGATAAGGCCATATTCAGGTGACGATTAGGGAAGGAAGCGCCGCACCTCCACCGAAAAAAATCCCGGAGAACGAAGGCCCTCCCCATATATGTGGAATCAAAATCGGGGGGGGTCTTCGCTCCGGGTCAATTTGGGTCAACTTGGGTCAATTTGGGTCACCCTGGGGTTTTTCACCTTAGGAAAATGGGGGGCTTCGCTCCGGGTCAATCTGGGTCAGCTTGGGTCAGTGACCCGGAGCGAAGCCCCCCCTTAGGTGACCAAAAATAGGTGAAAAATTTTGCCTATTTTCCCTTGTGTCAAACTTGGAGTCTGACCCAAAAATCGGAATCTGTGACCCATGGTTTATATGGGCAAACCTGAAAATTTCCGACTTTTTCCTCAATTTTTCCCACTTCCTGGCCATACCTTTCCCGACCCAAAATCAAACAAATGCAGCGGAAAATGGCCAAAAATAGGCCAAAAAACCCC
The DNA here is from genome assembly GCA_963210315.1 of Rhynchopus euleeides. Classification (NCBI taxonomy): domain Eukaryota; phylum Euglenozoa; class Diplonemea; order Diplonemida; family Diplonemidae; genus Rhynchopus; species Rhynchopus euleeides. The sequence goes on along the minus strand of OY723247.1, from coordinate 2,231,773 downwards.
AAATTTTTTTCCGGGGGGCTTCGCCCCCCGGATCCCCCTTGCGTGGGGGGCTTCGCCCCCCACGCCACACGCACCTCCCGGCCGGGGGCCGGTTCGGTCGTCGTTGGCTGCGCTCAAAGGGCGTGCGGTAGCCGACGCCCTTTTGTGCTCGCCTCCTCCTCCCACACTTCAGTCTGTCGTTTCAGGTGAGTCCGTGTTCCTGCTTTGTTGTTCTGTCGACTGGGACGGGCCAGTCCTCGTGGGTTGCCGGCCGGTGTGTCCTCCCCCGGGACACCCTCCTCCTCCTACCACTTGCATCTGGTTCAGCTTCAGTGAGAGGTGAGCGGGAGCCATACTTGCTCTGTTGGAGCATTTGTCCGCAGTCCTGCATCATGAAGAGTTAGGTAATGCCCAGTCGCAGCCATCCCGCGTCCCAGGTGTTCTGCCGTGGGCCAGGTCAGCATCTGCAGGTCACCCCGTCACACACCAGTGGGCAGGCCCTGTCAACGATATCGATGTGACTGCTCTTGCCGCAGGGCAACGGATGTGTGCCTGCATTGCATCCTTGCCGCTCAGTTCTGTTCCCACCGGAGCTTCTTGTTGCGCCGCAGGTCGAACAGCCTTTCGTATGGTCGGCGCTGATCTTGTATAGAACGTAGGCAGTAGGCTGCTGTGGGTGACCTGCAGGTTACCCGTCCCTTTCGTGCAGGCAGCGCGAGAGGTGCGATGTTTTTGTGTGGGAGCACGGCAGCTGCCCCACACTCCATTTTGCTCTCTTGTCTGCTGTTTATGTTGAACAAGGTCTGGCTGCCAGTGATCTCGCTGGGGGTCGGGCAAACCAAAAAACAGGTCGGGCACAGGGTGGCCGAGCTCGCGAGATAAAATGTGCAGCCCAACCCCGCCCCGACTTCCCGTGGTATGATGCAAACAGGATCGAATGCACGGCCACAGAACATTTTCCCCCAATTCGAGAGGCACCGGATGTTGCTGCCTTTGGTCGTCCTGCTGGATCAAAAATCAGGAATCCAGCCCCCCAGCCGCCGGAGGCCACGGTAGTGAACATCCTGAAAGTCGAAGGCTAGTCCCCACACCGGTTGATGCTGTTGCACATTCCAGGCGGGGATGGTCCTTCGCTTGGGGCATGATGAGGTGCGCTTCAATGAACACCATCAAGCCCCCAGCATGCCGTTGGGTTTTCATACGCTGCGGCGCATGAAAACTCGGCCACAAGGCCGAACCCAAAAGCCCCAAAATCTGACCCGGGAGGTAGGGCCGAGGGTAGGGCCATGCCACCCCTGGTGGCCCACCCTCCCAAACAATTACAGAAAAAGGGAGGTGGGGCCGCGGCCCCCTGCCAGCCCTGGCACGGGATCACTGCTGGCGGGTAGTTCAGGCTCGTGGCCCTCCTCGTTCCGATAGCCCCTCGGACATCCAAATGATTCACGTGCAGCAGCCCATGCGCAGAGAACGGTGTGCCGTCTTGTACAGCAACTGTTGGACAACTGTTGAAATCGTTTTTCACCAAAAAAAATCACTCTGCGGGCCAAGTCGAAGATTTTTCTGGGGACTTTTGGTGTCCCCAATTTTTCAATTTTCGAAAAATAAGCTCACTTTGCTAAACTGGACCCAACTCCCCACACTCTTTTTTTTCCGACTTTTTCACGGGGTTTTTCCGGGTTTTTTTGGTTTTTTTTTGGCGGATGGAGCGAAGACCCCCGGGGTCTTCATCTTGTGGGAGGTGGGCAAGCTGACTCGGCACCCTGCAGCACGGACAATGGAAATGGCTGATTCCCACCTGCAAGCTTAATGCCGTTCCCTTGTCGATCGCAATGCTGTGTTGAGGCCTGTGAAGCGCCATTCAGGCGCCAATCCCAAAGCTTCAGTCGTACGGTTTCCTTCGTTACATCGCGGCTTTCTCGACGCCCCTGTCGATCGCAAGGAGCAAAAGTGTCTCCTCCCGACACGGGGTAGTTTGATTGTCTAGAGTGAAAGGAAATCAAGTCTCCCAGCACCTTCTTGCAATCGACACGGGGGTGGGGGGTTCGGTCTAGAGAAAGGGGGTGGGTTGATGGAATGTGAATCTGGCAGTTCATGATCACCTGCCATTTTTCTGTCTGACATCGGGCGACCTCCGGCGTAAAATACGGGGCGACCAGACAGTGGCATACACAGTGCCACTTGAAGGCGTAGCGCTCACGGGGTATAGACGCAGTTTGTCCTCACACCTCGGCGAGAGAAACTCACTGTGGAGAGGCAGCAAGGCTTTGAAAGGATACCGTATACGTAAATATTATGGAACGTAAATATTATGGAACGGGCCCATTTTTGCCCGGTCCGTTCCATAATATTTACGTTCCAAAATATTTACAGGGCCAGTTGGGGACTCGGTGGTGAGGATGGTTTGCCTCAGGAATCGCACGAAAAGTGCACGAGTAGGTCCCGTCAGGGACTCTGTATGCCGTCCGATCACCTGGTCCAAGTCCCCGAGTCGCAGAAAGCCCTGTAAATATTATGGAACGAAAAAAATCTGGAACGCCAACCCACCAGCGTTCCATAATATTTACGTTCCATAATAATTACGTTCCATAATATTTACGTTCCAAAATATTTACGTATACGGTAGTAAAAAATAGTTCAGTTTCTTGACAGCTTCTTCCTCGCACATTCTTTCTCTTACTGATGCATACAAGGTTGTCCCAGAGGGGGGAGCTCACTGGTGCAGTCCGCGTGAAGTACGTCTTGTGTTGGGCCTACACTGCCCTGTGAGCCGACCCGACCCTTCTTCCCCTCACTGACTGACGATCCGTGACCCATAGCGAAGGTCCCCATCTGCATACGAATCATGAGTCGCAGGCAGGACAAAAAAAGGAAGACGCCACAGGTTTTGCAGACCGTCCGATACCTTGCTGCTTTGCGGAGCATCGACAGGCCTGGCAAGCACCCAATGTGGCAGGGACGACAAGAAAATTAATTAGTGTAGCCCCCTCCATGGTGGGCACACCAAAAAGGTATTTTGCCCGACGTTCGCTACGGATCAAGCCGCCTCCTCTGGAGGCTGCGCTGGCACTGTGATGGTGCTTTTGAACGAGGCACACCGGAAGGTCCCCCCATCCACAGGCAGCTGATACACACGCGACGACACGCCGAAGGGCGGCACCACGCCGCTGTTGCGCAACTGCCGCCTCAGAGCCGCTGGGAGATGCCCCACAGAGCTGTCCGGGATATAGGCATAGAGGCACCAGTGCCCCTGCTCCTCTGCCACCACACACAGCGACCAGCTGGCCCGCACAGGGGGGCCTACCGCGTTGACAAACCGCTGAGTGGACCCCCCGACATCGCCGTACAGCACAGTGCCTGTCGCCATCCCAAGGGACTCGATACCCTCGCTGATACTGCGGCGCAGGAAGTGTGCAAAGCGCAATGCGGCCTCGCCATGCGCTGTCACCGGACGGGCGAGGTTCCACCCCACAGCGACAAAGCTCCCCAGCACGGTGAGGACGGTGCCTGCGGATCGGTCTGCGCATGTGGAGAGTGTATGCAGCTTGCTGCTGAACCCTCCCGCAGCATCCCCCTCGTGCGGGTGCACAGCAAGCTGCACCACGCACACACTCGCATGCAGCGACTTCAGGTGCGGCTCCCTCTGGGAGAGCTCCCCGCCACCCAGCGAGCTGTACATCGACTGGAAGATCGAGGAGGGCGCCCGATGCACCCGGTCCACGAGGGGGCGGAAGCGGCGCTCGGCGAGGGCCGCAGGCCACACGACCTGCATGCTGACGTTGCCTCGTACGCCTTTCAGCGTGACCTGCTCGATGTCCTCAGCCATGGAGGGGTGGCAGTGCTCAGCTGCGGTCTCCCACAGCTCCTCGGTCGTGGCAACAGCGCCCGGTGGGCAGGCGCCCTCCAGGCGGGCCGCGAGGTTGACTGTGTTGCCGAAGTAGTCCATGCGGTGTGTCAAGGCGTTCTCCTCTGTTGTGACAGGCCCGCTGTTGACGCCCACCCGCACAGTGAGGCCCCCCCACACTGTCGACTGGCGTGCGCAGAGCGGGATCTCGAGAAGTGGGGTCGGCCAGTCCGCTGAGAGCAGTGCCTCGTGCACCGCCAACGCGAAGTTGAGCCCGGATGTGACGTCGTCGAAGGCAACCATGAAGGAGTCTCCGACTGTCTTCACCTCGTACCCCGAGCATGTGTCGATGGTCCGGCGGATCACGCTGTTGTGGATGCGTATGGCCTTCTTCATCGAGTCGGAGGAGGCGGCCCAGATTGCCGTGGACGACCTGATGTCTGTGAAGGCGATCGTCGCCTCCTGGGTGTCGATCCCCGGAGGGGCGGCCATGAGCAGCGCGTTGCTGTCGCGCGACCCCTCCACCTCGAACAGGGCGTGCGGGAGGTAGGGGCGGTATAGACGCAGGTTCTGCTCCAGGCTGCGGAGGGCTTCGTAGATGTGGGGCGGGAGGTGCAGGTGTGCGCTGTCCAGGATGGAGGCGACGGTGTCAATGTCATATGCAGAGAGCCCTGTGGCGATGCGCTGCGTCGCGTCGATGGTGCGCTGCATGGAGGCGGTCTCCCGCTCCAGCCCATCTGCAAACCGGCGCTTCGTGATGAAGTCGAGGATAAAGATGACACTGTAGAGCATCGCGCGTGCAATGTGCTCCTCCATGCCTGCACTGCACGGCGGCTTGCTGCACGACGTTACACGAACCTGCCGTTCCATCCGCGTCTCCTGCGATGGGGTGCCTGGGATGTCGAACAGCCCGAAGCGGAATAACGACTCCAGCTCTGCGAGCACCAGCCACGCCACACACACCGCGATGAGGGCGGATGTGGCCTTGTGGTGCAGGCGCAGAATCAGCGCCGCGTCGACCACCAGCACAAAGCACAGCCAGACCTCGGCACTCGGTGCCAGCGTGCGTGCTGAGAGGTCATGCCCGATCACGACCAGCACCATGCTGGCCAGGTATGCAAGGACAAGCTTCTGTGTCAGCTTCCCCTCGCAGGTTAGGAAGAGCGAGGACCCTGCCGCGACGATGAAAAGCAGAATGCCCGAGCCCGTTTCTATCGGGGAGTCCTGCACCTGCCCCCGGATGAGCGACGGCACCGAGCCCAAGACGGCTGCCACCGTCAGGAAGAGGGCCATCTTTCGCTGCTCCACTTCGGCCGGCGCAGCCCGTCCGCTGCGTGTGACGGCATTCGACCACCAACCCATCCCAACCCACCCACCGGACCAACCCCAGCCGCGGAGTGCTGAGCCTGTGTGATGGTGGTGTGGCCTGTGGCCTTCGGGCGAGGTGGGCTCCTGGCTACACAGAAGCATCCGCATGGAGAGAGCAGGGGGGCTGAGGGAGTGGCGAAGAGAGTCGGGGGGCAAGGGGGGGAGGGGCGCACCGGTATCGTCCTGTTATTGTGACATTCTTTCATTTCCTTCTCAGAGGGGGTCTTCGCTACGGGGTGATCGTCAGTGCATTTTGGTGCATTTCCTGTTGAATTGGCTGAAAACTGACGAAGTTTGTCGACCAGCGAAGACCCCCAGAGTGGTTTGATTCGGCCTGAGCTGTGCGGTTCGCGCGAGAGTGTGGCCCTGCAGACGCTGTGTCTGCCGCCACACCCGCGCATCCGCCTCGGGTGGTTTGTAGATGTATCTGCATATGCATGTGGTATGCACATACGTGCGTTGCCCTGGAGCCGGGCATGTTGCGCCGGCGCCAGGGACCGCCGCAACAGCGGATCAGATGAAACGGGTACAGGCAAAGGTGCCTGCAGGGTTCCTCTTCCCTTCATCAATTGTACTTTCTTGATCCGCAACAAGGGTTGCAGTCACAACGCGTGGAACAGACATGGGGCACGAGCGCGCCCACCCGATCAGGGGCAGAAAAACGCGACATACCGGCCTGCACGACGTGCCTGAGCTTGCACTTGCCTGCTCAGGTGGCCCCCCACCCGATCATCGGGCATCGGCGCAGCACACAACCTCCCAGGGGCTTTGGAATCAACCACAGACGCGTGTGCGACCCGCGAGCGGGGGCAACATGCCGCGGCTTGTCCATAGCACCCCGGGACGGGTTGGGATTCCCACCGACACAAAACAAGCAAATGTAAAAGTAAAAGGAAAGGCAAGTCAAACAGCCAGGGATGGCCGGGGGGGGGGGAGACACAGCAGGTACGAGCAGCCAGAAAGAGGGGGTGCGGATAGCGTGCGCAGTGGGGGCGCGTGGGGTGGCGGAGAGAGAATGGAATGTGTGCGTCCTATCGATGTGGTGGGTGTGTGTGCAAGCGCAGGCCACCCCTTGCCTCTGTGTTCGCGGTTGCAACCCAGCACACAATCGGCCGCAGCAGTGCTCAGATATCTTCTTCCCTTCCCACGGAGGCCCACCCGGGTTCCGGTCCCCTCCTCCCAAGCTAGGATGCTCGTCCCGTTCGTCCGCCCGCAGGCACGCCTGCCCCGCCACACGCACGCACAGGGGCGCGTGCGTGGGAGGGGGGTTCCGTCCCGCACACAGCAGCACGGAACCAGCAGAAAACTGGAATTGATGTGGCAGATTGGGGGTTTGCAGTGAAGGTGGAAAATTGACAATGAAAGGCAAAATCAACGCCAAAGCGAAGGCGAAAGCGGGGAACGGGGGCAGTGAAAAGAGGCAGGCGTGTGCTTGCCTGAAACTGAAGACTGAAAAGAGTTGATTGTGTGAAGACGTAAGGAATTTGCGACCTGAAGTTCAGCAATTCAGGGAGGGGCAGCTCACAGCACCTTGCACTGGTCGTACATGTCCGGCCTCGACGCACCCACCATGCGCAGCCACTCGGGCGACGGGGCCGCGCGGCTCTCCCCCAGCAGTGAGCACACGTACAGCGCAAGCTCGCGCAGCAGCTCGCGCTTCGACAGCTGGGTCGACTCAGCAACCAGCTCGTCGTGCTTCGCCTGCACCAGCGGGTTGGAGAACTGGACGGTCTGGGCGCTGCCCGCGGCCGAGCCCGCCACTGCCGCTGTCCTCGCGTCGCGCGTCGTCCCCACAAACTTGCAGGTGTTGCTGCAGCTGTCGGCGCTGACCCTGTTCCCGTCGTCGCACTGCTCCCCCGCGTCGCGCGTCCCGTCCCCGCAGCACGTACGGTACGGCGTCGCCTGCGGCTGCGCCCAGACCCACTCCACCTCGCTAGAGCCGGTCTCCTCGTCCGTCCCGGCCAGCTGCGCCGCCAGACTGTCCGGCCCGTACGTGTACGTCACCCCGTTGGGAAGCGCCGACAGGCTCCACATGTCACGCACCGTCACAGGCTCCGCCAGCTCAGGCAGCGCCGACCCATCCCTGTCGTAGGCGTACGGCATCGTCGCGTCCAGGTCGAAGTCGCTGTCCGGGATGGACGACCACCAGCGGCGCGACTCCGCCTCGTAGTGGATCCCGTCCTGCAGCGCCGACTTGTCCACCTTGTCATGCTCGTGGTAGTCCTGCCACAGCGCCCACAGGCGGTCCACGTTCGCGTGGTGCATGAAGAAGACTGGGTCCGCGGGGGACTCCATGGTGGACATCTGGCCACCGATGTAGATGTGCGGGGCAGCGTGCGGCGCACCCTCGACACGCACCGAGAAGGCGCGGAAGGTCCGGTGGCTGGTGATGATCTCCAGCAGCGCCGCCTCCCCCGTGAAGCCCTGCCCGGTCCTCTGGCGCGCCAGGCACGCCCCGTTGCGCAGCGTCCATGTCGACGCAATCCCGTTGTCGATGCACTGCCTCTGCCTCATCGGGTGGTTCACCAGGTTCCCGAAGGTGCGGTTCTTCAGCGGCGCCGACGCCGCCTGGCGCTCCTCGCTCCCCGCGTCACGCTCCCAGTCCCAGTACGGCACTGTCACGCACTCGAACCCGGGCAGGCTGCGCAGCATGTTCTCGTACTGCAGCACGTACTGACGGTGCCACGCCAGGAACGCAGACGTCTGGTGCGCGTACTGGTCCTGCATCAGGTGCGTCTCCACAATCCTCAGATACGTTTCCCGCCGGTCCCGCACGAGCGTCTCCACCGCGTCTGCGTACAGCTGCCTCTCCGAGCACGTCAGGCTCGAGTACGCCTTCCGCACACGCGGCCCGCAGCCGTCGTTCGTGGAGTTCTGCTGTGCCACGCACAGCGCGGCACACCCGCCCAGCAGCAGCAACGTGCGTGCCATGCCCGCCATTATGATTCCTCTTAGGACAAAAAGAACAACTGCCGAGGGGGTTGGGTGTGCACGTGGGGGGTTGCACCGCACAGGCGGCAAGGTGTGATCATCACAGTCAACTTCATACGGATGTTGAAACACATGAAAAATAGCCACGCGGCTTCAATCCACCAGGAAGGGGCGGTGGGAGGCGGGAGGTGGGAGACTTGCGTTCTCGACTGGCCAACCCTCGAGAATGACAGGCTCTTTACCAACGGCTGCTTCGATATGGGTCGGTGGGCCCAGAAATTCCTACCATCTCTGACTCTCACTGAGCATTGCCCCACTTCCAGCAAGAAAGAACCGGGGAAACGCTGGTGGAAGCCCAGAATTGTTGGCACCACCAGTCTATCTAAGGGGATCTCGACCTCAGCTACAGGGTCCTTGCGACAGGGGGTGCGGGGGGGAGGGAGATGGGTGTCCCCAACACGAGGGTGGAAAAACAGACAGAAATATATGCCGCACGTTCCTCAGATGATAAATACACGAGGCCACCCCCAGCAGTACAGGGAGGGGGTGTTGCAGTGAAGGGACGCACCCATTTTTTTTCACCTCCTGCCTAGACCTCTAAAGGGTTGAACACATCACACACGCACATCGCACCTTCCTCTCTCCAGGAGGGAGACAGGGGGAAACAGGAAGGCCAGCACAGCTGTCCGAGGCCGTCATACTCAGAGCAGAGAGAGTCGGGTGGGGAGTGGGGTGGGGGGTGATTTTTTTGACGCGAAGGCCTAGCGAAGGCATGACAACAAATATCCTCATAAAAACGGGGTATCTCTAGTTTTTTTTTGGGATGGATAGCGACAGAGAGAAAGCAACAAATAGGGCATCTCGCCTCCAGTCCCCCCCCACCCCCCAATAGAACCGTTCAACACTTGGGAACTCTTCTTCACTCAGATACGCGAGATGTGCGCCTCGACACAAAACTGGATATAAAGTGACACAGTTCGACCCGCAGAGAGCGGAGAAGCAGGAACCTGTGTGAGCATCCTCCGCGGCCTATCCAACGCCACCACCTCTACCAGGGTTTGGTCGCAACACAGTCGTTTGGCACACAGAGCGAAAGGCCCACGGGGCACGGGGGAGGGGGAGGGTGGGGAGGGGGGGCGTTTAAGTTTATGAGCCTTTTAGAGCATCGTTGGAGGGAATATCGAGGTCGATCCCCCAGCAGACCCCCCTCGTTCCGGCTTCTCCGACTTCCGTGTGGACGTCTCGGAGGTGACTGACGTGCCGGAGGCGCGCGACCCGGTCCTCCCGGGCGACTCAGCCACCCGCCCCAGCGCCGGGTTCCGCCCCTGCGTCACCACGGGGCTGACGGGGATCACCGGATTCCCATGCACCTGCGACACCAGCGTCACGTCGTACACCCCCATGTGCCCCCACCGGTAGCTGTTCTTCCGGCCAGTCTTATCCCAGAGCACGGTGACCCACCCGTCCTCCTCGCTCAGCGCGGTGCCCAGGGTGCCCGGACCCCCGTCCTGATCGCCCCACTTCCAGGCCTTCATATTGCGCGTCACACGGGCACCCCGCACGCTGTTCTCCGGAGGGGTGAACCCGGGCGGGGGCGACCTGGTGTGCACACGCCCTCCCCCATCCACCACCCCACGCCGCACCGGGGGCGGCTGGCTGGAGGCACCACCACCTCCACCACCACCACCCGCCCTCTCCCCACGCCTCCTGGGGCTGTTGCCGCCACCACGCAGCACGACAGGGGGCTCCGCACTCCCCGAGGCGCTGTGCGTCTCCAGCAGCCCCCCGCCCCCCCTCGCCCTGGGCCGCCCACGCTCCTCTCTGGGGCTCGGGGGCGCTGCCCCACCCTGCTCCACCCCCCCCTGCGTGGGGGTCAGCGCGCCGGCGCGGCTGCGGTGGTGCACCGCAGCAGGGCCACCCCACCCGGCAAGCGAGGGCATCGACAGCTGCGGCAGACGCCTCTCGGGGGCAGCAGCCTGCGGCTGCTGCTGCTGATGCTGCTGATGCAGGCCCCCCCCACTCATGTCAGGCCACGGCGATACGACAACCCCATCAGGCGGTGGCACCGGCGAGATACTCCGTGATGGTGACTTCGCAGGCGACGCAATGACATACGCCTTAGAGGGGGCATGCCCATGCTGCCCCTGCTGCTGGTGTTGGCCGAGCCCCCGCTGCCCCGCCTGCAGTGGAGACGCCAACCCTGTGGGGGCGCTGACGCGCCCCCACGTAGTGTCGCCCTCAAACACCCCAAAAGCCCCAAACACGGGAGATGCGATGTCCGGCAGGGGGTGTCTGTCACGCTGCTGCTGCTGGGGCTGCGGGTGGTGGCGCGGCCCCTGCGCTGTCGGCGTGGAGGGGGTAGGGGGTGTGGCGGTGGTGGTGGTGTAGGTGGGGTGCCTACCGCCGCCCTGGGGGGAGCCGCGGCGCTCCGAGTGTGCCGTGTGCGCGCGGCGGGGCGGCGGGGCGGGCGCGTCGCCCGGGGGGGAGGCCCGGGAGGAGGCGCCCCAACGCAGCCCCCCTGCGCTGCTGCCGGTGTTGAAGACGGGGGAGTCCTGCAGCACCGGGAAGGCGGAGGGGGCCTCGTCGACACGCCACGACTGCGATACCTCCGTCGCAGCGCTGTCGTCGCGCCTGCTGCTGGCCTGTGGTGGTGGTGGTGGTGGTGGCGGGGATTCGCTCTCTTCACCCTCTCCTCATCAAAAAAAAAGTATCACTGGTGCCCAGTCGTGTATCTATTTCACGGAATGAAAATAGGAATTTGGGGAAAAAACATTTTTTTGCACTATTTTTTTTGCACTTTTTTCCTTTGGATTTTATTGTGACCCTACTTGGTATTGGCAGAAAATTTTTATGTTCCCGGTCTTGGATGTGCTCAAACATTCAAAAGAACACATTTTCCGTGGCCAAAAAAATTTTTGCACCCGGAGGTGGGGATGGGGGTGGTGGTCACTACTTTTTTGCACCATTTTCCTTTGGGTTTTCAGCAGAATTCTTCTATGTTCCCGGTCTTGGATGTGCTCAAACAGTCAAAAGAACACATTTTCCGGGTGCAAAAAAATATTGCACCTGGGGGGTGGAGAGGGGGGTCGGAGGGCGGTGGTGTGAGAGGCTTGCTCTCGAGCTCAAACCAACAGATGTTCACTACCGTGGCCTCCGGCGGCTGGGGGGCTCCGCCCCCCAGACCCCCCTGTGGCGTGTCTTTGCGCGACAATTTATCGTCCCCAAGCACAGTCACCAAAGTGATATCACCGCCGGCCTCAACCACCAAACTGCAACCGCAGAAGTTCCGCTATTCTCACAAGGGAAGGCGCCCTGGGATGTAGCAGTGATTTGTGTGCAGCGCCATCAAGTGACACTGACCGCCTTGAACAGAGAGGTAGTGTACAGATGGCGATCAGTGAGAGGGCGTGCTGTGTCCTCCCACTTCCCCATCTACCTCCATTCGTTCACCGTTGTTGATAGCGATTTTTTCGCCATTTTTTCGAATCGTATGCATCGGTCAGGCCGAGTGAATCAAAATAGCGCAAAAATCACACCAAAATCTGTGTCTGAGGCACAGAAATCGTGCAAAAAAGCACCCAAAAAAGTGCAAAAAACCCAAAATAGGATTTCGAAAATTGGCCAAAATACCCCCAAAATAGAGCCACACCTGCTGGTGCCCCTGAAAGGGCCGATTTACGTAGTTTTTACGTAGTTCTTACGTAGTTCTTTAGTGGGGAGGACCCTCTTTTTTTTTTCACCTATTTTCCCTTTCCCGGGTTCCCCATTTCCAAGCCCCAGCACGACCTGCGCACTGCTGACGCGGCCCAACTGCACCCCGCGCCCCACTGCCCCACCCCCGTTGTCGCATTTTCTGTCCACAGAAGCCACAAGGATGGAACCACCCTTTGTAGAGGGGGGGGGGCCCGGCCCTGTCGTCCTGTGGCTGCTTTGTGGGGCGAGCGCAGCAGGTTCTCCTTTGCTTCTACGGGCTCTTGCCACAACAGCGTCGCAGCAGTGTGCCTCCGAGTCACCGGATCTGTGCGGTCTCGTAGTGGGGGCATTTTGGAGGTCGAGGTGCCAACCGGTTTCATCTCGAAATGTGGGCTGGCTCAGGGGCTGGTCCCACCCAGCGGGAGTCAAAACCCAGCGGGGGTCCCACCCAGTGGGACCCTCTCTTCGGGTGCTCCTAAACCCAGCTCTGTTGAACGTTTGGAATTTGTGCAGCTCGTAGTGGGGCCATTTTAGTGGTCGAGGTGCCAAACTTCTCCTATCAAACCTGGGTCTGGTTCTGGGACTGGTCACGGGAGAAGGTGACTGGGTGGCAGCCAGCCAACAGCACACCCACACCCCACCCTCCCAGCGGGACTCCACGGGTATTCCAAAACCCCGTTCTGTTGAACGTGTGGAGCTTTTGCGGATCGTAGTGGGGTCATTTTGTGGGTCTAGGAGCCAAACATCGTCCATGGAACGTGACTCTGGTTCAGGGGCTGGTCCTAAGAGAATGTGACTGGGAGGCAGCCACACCCCCACCCACCCATCGGGACCCCCTCCACGGGTGTTCCAAACCCCCGTTCTTTTGAACGTTTGGAATTTGTTCGGATCACAGTGGGGTCACTTTGGTGGTGTGCGGGCCAAGTATCACCCATGAAACACGGGTCTGGTAGGGGCTGATCGTGGGTGAAGGTGGCTGGGAGGCAGTCAGCCCACACCCACATCCACCCAGCGGGACCCCCTCCTCGGGTGTTCCAAAACCCCTTTCATTTGAACGTTTGGAATTTTTGCGGATCACGGTGGGGTCATTTTGGTGGTGTACGAGCCAAGTTTCACCCATGAAACGTGGGTCTGGTTCAGGGACTGGTCGTGGGTGAAGGTGCTGGGAGGCAGCCAGCACGCCCACACCACCCCACCGACCCACCCAGCGGGACCCCCCTCACGGATAGGTTCCCCCCTCGGATTTTCCAAAATCCCGTTCTTTGGGATATTTGGGATCTGTGCGGATCGTGCGGACCCGCACAGTGAAAAGTTTCCTGAGTTGGGTCCGCCAAACTTGCAAAAAGGAAAAGCCACAAAAAACCCGAACACCCCAAAAAACCTACAAAATCTCACCTACCCTGCAGGGTGTGCAGGTGGCCCCAGCGGCGACAATCTGACCATAACCGGCTTCTTTTGATTTATCGGGGCTCGCTGGGGTTGGGGTGCGACGGATGCCATATTTTCTCAAAAAATATTACTCTTCGCACATGAAGCTCTTCCACCGTATTTCTGCTTGAAAGCCATTCAGGCCAAACCCCCAAAAACCCCGAAAAACGCCACCCACCCCGTCGGGGGTGCAGGTGGGTTCCGAGTCAGCAATCTGACCAAAACCGGTTTCTTTGGACTTATTTGGGCACGCTGGGGTTGGGGGTGTGGTGGAACTCATTTTTCCCGAAAAATTTCACCACTAACCTGTGAAGGGGAAATCCTATTTTCAAAAAAAAAAGAAGGTCCACCCCCGATTTACGTAGTTCTTACGTAGTTCTTACGTAGTTGCGATTTCGTTTTCAGGGGCACCAATCACGCGATTTGTGATTTTCCGGGGTTGCTGACGCGTTGATAATTTCCACACACGCTTTCAAGCCAAAGGGGGGTGGTGGGGGGTGTGGTGCGGCGAGGCACACCTGCGACGTCTCCTGCGCCCCCCTCGCGCCGCCGCGCCACCCCTGCCGCGTGCTCCCTTCATCGCCCGGTGTCGGGGTTGCCGCACCGGTTGCGGCCCCCTCCCCCGTGCCGCAGCTGCTGCGGCGGTCGTCCTGCGAGGCCCTCAAGCGGTCCACCTCGCACTGCGCCTCGGACAGCCTCTGCTTGCTCTCTGCCAGGCGCGACTCGAACTCGCTCCGGATCCCACACAGCGATGCCTCGTGTTCGGCCCTCACCTCGGTGATGGCCTTCCGCAGCTCCGCTCGCACCAACGCCGCGTGATGCTCGTCGCCCTGTGGGGGGAGGGACTCAGCAGGCGCAGACGCAGACGCGGATGCCCTTGCTTCCTCGAGCTCCCGCCGGAGCGACGCGATGACATCAGCATCGTCGTGTTGCCTGGCAATGAGGCGCTCATTCTCCTCCGTCAGCTTGTGCACGCGGCTGCGCAGGTCGGCCACGGCGGGGCCCTGCAGGGTGGCGGCAGCGACGGCAGCTGCCGACACAGCGCCTGCATCGGGCTGCGAATTATCGTCGCCCCATTGGTTCCAGTCCCCCATCACCGCTGCAGGTGCCCCGCCCCTGCCGTGGGGGGCCACCGCCCATGCAGCAGCACAGGTGAGGCCACCTCGCCCTGGCGGTGGTGGTGGTGGAGGTGTCGAGAAAGCGAGAAACTCCTCACCCACAAGAAAGCTTGGCAAAAGATGTGCGGCGGGTGCGGAGGGGGCAGGGGGGGCGGTGTGGTGGGGGGAGAAGGCTGCCAAGATTCGCAGCATGTTTGCATGATGTGTTTTTGGTTCTTTCCGAGCTGGCAGGGCCTAGCGAGGCCAGGATAGGGAGGGGCCCGTGTGTGTTGTGATCAGGCGTTGAGCAAGCAGAGCGGGCCCTGGCCCACTGCCCTGTGTGTACTGGGGGGGAGGGCCGGGGTCGGAAGGGAGAACATGCCGTTTTCAGGTGACAACAGTAACAAAAACGGCAAAGAATCGGCAAAGATAAATATCAATCGTTTGGGATGCGGAGCCTCCGCCCCCAAAGGAAATACCAACCAGGCAGGGCAACACGCATAACGCTGTTGCGTTCAGGGGTGTTCGTTTGTTCGCAGGTTTTGTCCCCATCACCCAGGCGATGCTGCTGCTGCACAGCTGTGCCCGACAGGGAGTAGGCTTAGCGCTACAATTCGCAGTTGTAAGGAAGCTTGTCGGACGTGGTGTGCGCACCTTGCGCGTGTCCGTGGAGGGCGGGGCGACGGGGCGGCCCATATCGCATGGTGGAGAGGAAGAGGCTGCTGTAGCTCGTTCCGTTTACTAGTTTTCCCCGGTTAAAACCGTCGCAAAAAACACATTTTCGATCTCTTTACGAGATCCATTCCGGAGACAATCAGAGCTGTGATAAGCTGTAACCTCCGCAGCTGGTTGCAGTGGGCTTTGTGTTGCTGCTCGAGGTTTTTGAGTACGTATTTGCACAGAAATACACACGGAACAGCCTCTGCAGCAGCGCAGCAGATCTCACCGAGCACAACCCTGCTCTTGATGTGATCCCCAGCAGCAGAAACGCAAACCATGGGGGAAGCGGGTGGTGGGAAGTCGCCAAATTGAATGTCGTGCAACTAGCCACATTTTAGATGGGGTTTCGTTCTATTTTGCAGGAAGCCGCAGCAGCAGGGGGGGCACACAAACCCGTTAGCTGTGTTCTCGGCTTTGAAGAACAAGAGAGGATATGATAAGGGTGAAAGGTCTTGTGTGTTCTTATCACGGGTGGGGAGTACGGTCAGGGTACTTCTCAAAGACAATTCGGGAGAAACTGCCTCAGAACTGACTCGTTTCTCGGGCACGCTCCGGTGCATTTGCTCCATATCACGCAGTGTTGGCACAGAGCGAAAAATTCCCGCCGGATTTGTGCCTTGTGCCTCGCGGCAAGGCAATAGGGTCGGGGTTTGGGGGGAAGGTCGGCAACCTATCGATTGGACCAAAAGCAAGCACGACAGACCCAAGGCACCGAAAACTGCTGAGACAGGGAGTGGGGGTGGCGCAAAGGGGAGCAGGAACCGGATAGGAACGCAGTGCACGCAAGAGACAGAACAGCACGCCGCCAGTCATTCACACACAGGGGGCAGACGGCCACACCTGGCAGACCCGGGTTTTGCGGGTTTTGCCCACAGTGCTAACACAGCAGAGGGGGTGGCGAATGCCCTTGTAGAAAACCTTGTTCGACAATACCCCCTGTTCCTGGGATAACATACAAGCCCCTTCTTAGAGAGGGTGCACGGTGGCCTAGTCAGGGTTTTGACCAGGGGGGGTTGCAGCCCATTTTGCGCCCTGTACCCCTGGTCATGACCGGGGCGGGGGGGGGGGGTTCCGCAAAAGAAATGAACCACCCGTCATTCAGCACCAATGCCTACTGTGGAGGGCCTTCCCGAAGAAAGGCCTCGTCTCTTGGGAGAAGTGTTGTGACGGACGGGGGGGAGGGTAGCAGGGGCGTGCACACTCAGGCGGCACAGGCCCTGGAAACTGCGCGGCATTTGCACAGCCGTGGGGAAGCCAGACAGACATCATGTGTTTCACTGAGAGAGGGGGGGGACAGGGGGAAAGGGAGCGCTGGAGGAAAAGCGGAGAAAAAGCGGAGAAAAAGAAGCAAACTGTAGCAAGGGAGCAGCGCCCTCCCCCCTCTCTACCCTTCCGCTCTTCTGATGCAGTGGGAGGGGGTCTGCCATTTAGATGATTGGCTGGAGCAGCGGGCTCACACCCTCACTTGCTGCAGCCGACTGGAGCAGCACGCCAGGGGGGCACACTGTTTATCACTTGGGGGGAGGTAAAGAGAATGAGAGACGAACAGATAGGGAGTGGGCGGGGTGTGCATGTCAAGACCTTCATAACGCAAACAAAACAGATCGCCGTGGCCTGCCACGCACAGTTTTCTTTTTTTTTGCTAAACTATCAGTTTCGAGCACCCTTTCGGAGCCGGAGCGTGGCTGGCATGATTTTGTGCGGACGGTCTGCTTATGCCTCGGAGAACATGTCACGGAACAAGACACAAAATGCATGCGAATTACGTGATAAATATCCCTTGCTTTGCAACATGCTATCCGGCATAACAAAGGCGACTGAGGCGGGGCGAGGGGGGGTGGCCTGCTTGGCAACACTCACACAGACTTGAGAGACGGGAGTGGAGGAATCAAAACACAGGGGGTGTCCTTCGCCCCTGTGTCAACACTTGTTGTGCCGGGGTGGCGTGGCAGCCTCCTGTATAGTTGGCTGGGGCGGGGGGCCACCCCTCCCTTCTGCACGATGGGGGGGGTGAAGGGAGCCCCCCTCGACTCACACACGGCTGTCACACTTCGCCCCCTCTTCCCCTGCTGTGGTGGAGGCGGTGCGATGCGGCTGGTTCCCGCAGTGGCGCGCCACACTAAAAGCTCCTCTCCCCTTGGTGAGCAGGGGGTCATGAAGCCGTGCAGGGAGGGGCAGGCAGATCCGGCGGTGGGAAAGTGGAAAAAAGGTGAGGGGGGCTTTTCACGACAGATAAGGGCCAGGCGGTTCTATTTTTTTGGAAAACCTTTTCCAAACCCTGGTTGTGCCGGTATATCCCGTGTTGCAACGACACGTCGTATGCACACACGGGCAGGCCACAAGGCGCCAACGTCCACAACGGAGAAAGTCATTCGAAGGGCCACGAGGGGGGAAACCGGTGTTAAGACCGTCGCACCACAAGCTTTGAAAGGGCACTGGCCGGGAGGGAGTGGGGCGGCAAGCAGAGCCTTTCCTGAACAGAACGGAACGGCAGGAGTCCACAGAGCAAACACACGCAAAGCGGCGGAATATCAAGGGCAGTAGATACTTGGGGGCGACGCACTCAGTAGGGGTGGGGGCCCGATACACAACGTGGAGGGGAGCCCCCATGTGTGCCAGGGTGGGCGGGTGGGGGTATGAAGGGCAGGCTGCTCTGTTTTGAACACATAGCGGCCTTGCCTTGATGTGGCCCGGACAACACACGGCGCCACACGGCGGCACCCTTCTAGTTAGAAGCGTCGAGGATGTCCTCACAGACGATAAGTTGCATCACGAGCGGGAGGTACTGTGCCCGCAGCGATCCCAGAGCATTGCGTGCCCGCTCAATGGCTGAGTCGCCCTCCTCCTGTGGTGTTGGTGGTGTGCAGGGCAGGTCGTAAAGTAAAAAGGGGTAGCAAAAGACAAGAGGGGCAGCATCTCGTGTAAGTCTGGAAGGCAATCGAGAACTCCCCCCGCTGGATGCGGCAACTCATCAGCCCCGTCAACACCACCCGCGGGGGGAGGCCAAGCTCCTCCGCGAGGATGCCGGTATGCGGAAGGGTCAGGCGTCTCCCTGCATCCTCAGCGACCACTGCAGTGCCGAGAAGTCTCTTTGGTTGCATGCACCAGAAACTGGAAACGCGGTATCTGTGGCGGTGACTGCCCTCACGAATTGGGGATGGGAGGGTTCGGACGACACGGCGTGTGGCTGTGTAAGCGCGTCGACAGGCAAGTGCGAATCCGGCTTCGGCGATGTGTCGCGAATTGACACGCTGCTCACCGTCACGCCTCAGCCACGCTTTGGCAAAGCGCACGCGTGTTGCGCGCAACAATAGGCTGTGTCAGGGGTATGCAGGCAACGATGACGAAGGACTGGTGTACTCAAGACGCCGAGTCAACGACGGCACGCTGGCTCGCAGCACCAAGCGGGATGTGCGTGAGCTGCTTTCGGAGGAGCCCTGACGTCATTCTCATCTCACGAACAATCCTCCTCTGTTACCTCCACCAGATGGTGTCGGCGACTTCCTCTTCGACACCCTTTCCCTGCGGAAAGAGGGGTTCTTTCAGTGCCGTCAGGTGGACGCTGACGAGTTCCTGTCGGTCTTCCTCATGCGTCTGCACACAGAGTGGGCTGAGTGGGCGCTAATCTACGACCTGTACGGAGGGAACACTACATGCCGCCGCCGCGACTGCTCCTTATTTCCTCCTCACGCAAGAAGACAACCCGGCTGATATGACGTCTGTCCGACTGCAGGCAGGCGAGGTCGGGCAGTGTTCAGTAAGACCCATCGAAACAAAAGGTATCCGCACTCAAGCAGTCAGTTCTAGTAGCTGGTAGAAATGTTTCTCATCATGACGCATATCAGCAGACGAAGCGAGAACACGACACAGCGACAAGCATAATCATCCATGTGCATCCCAACGGCCCAATCAACTCCACTGCTGTGTGGCTGTGTGCGGTCAGTAGGAATCCAACTGTAAGAACAGAAGAGTTTCGTCATAAGTGGCTTTGGCTGTGTCATCATGCGCCCACATTGTGTGGCGGCCTGTGGTGTCACACATCACCACAAGCCCGCCTGGCGGTGCAGGGATCAGAGCTGGTAACTTGAACTTCGAACCAACCTGCCCCCTGCAGAGTGTATATGGGCATACCTCGCCTTCAGGCGCGTCCCTCAAGAGGCTGTACGCCTGCACGAGGTGTGAGGTGCCCAGAAGGTCATCGAGGTGCTGGCGGAGCACCTCTACCCGATAAGACAGCGAGGCGTCGTTGTCGAGGTTGGGCAGCCGGAATGTCGCGCCGTCCAGCAAAAACTTGCTGTTCAGCTCCGCCTGCGTGGCAGGCACCCGCCTCAGCAGGAACGGCTCCCCCTCGCCCCCCTCGCACGGCTTCTCGTTGAAGAACTCATCCTCCCCGCCCCCACTGCGCAGCGCCGCACGCATAGTGTCAGTCAACTCCGCATCCTCCTCATCCTCCACACCGGCGTCGCCGTAGTCAGCCAGCATCGCCTCCTCCGCCTCCTGCTCCTCAAACTCGTCGAAGACGTTCCGCACGGCCCGCTTTGTGCGGCTTGCACCCATGACATCGATGTCACAGGCTTTCAACACGAGGCCGTTCTTCCCAGGCGCCACCCCATCGCGCGTGACGTGCCCCAACGGGGGGAGAACCTGGGGCCGGTGCCCTGCGGCGCGAACCGGCGCGGGTGTGGGCGCAGCACCACCCTGCTCGACCTGCGGGCTGCACTGGCTGGAGTGGTCGTCGCAAGCCGAGGAGAGACCCCCCGAGCAGGACGACGCAGAGAGCCGCGAGGAGAGCGGAGACAGCGCGCCACCACCGCTGCTGCGCAGCGGCAGGCCCAGGCCTACATCCGGGTTCTCCACGCGGTGCTGCTCTGGCGTCCTGACGAACACATGCGGGTTGGCAAACGCCTGCGGGTGCACCCGGGCAGGGTTGGCATCCACATGGCTGTAGACGTTGCCCCCGGGGTGCAGCCCCTGCGTCGATGATGGCTGGTGCGCCACCACATCGGAGTACTTCTGCAGCGGGGGCAGCGGCACCCCGCCCAGAGGCACAGCATCCCCACCGGAGGCGTTCGCCGCCGCGGCCGCAGGGGGCAGGCGGTGTGGCGGCTGCTGCTGCGGCGCAGCAGATCCAGCAGCAGCGGGCTGTGGGGCAGGATGCTGTCGCTCCTGCTGCTGGGGCTGCTGCTGGATCTTCCGTGCCTCGATGGCGCGCAGGCGCGCCCTGTCGGCGGGGTCCGGCTGCGCCCCGCCACCGCCGCCGCCCGCGACAATCCTGCCCCGGCGGTCCACCTCGCGCCTCCCACGGTTGTCGTTGCGGCCGCCGCGCTGCGGGCTGGGGCTGCCCCCCGCACGCCCCACCCCTCCCGCGGGCTTCGGATTCCGCCGCGGCACCTCGCGCACCCCCACCACGCCCAGCCCGTCCGGGGCGGGAGGGGCCGACGGGGCGGGCGCAGGCCGCTGCTGCCGCTGCCCGTTGTTGTGGTTGTTGTGGTTGTTATTTCCCCCCGCCTGAAACCTCCTCCGGTGGGCCGGCGACTGCGCCGCGGGTGGCGCCGCATCCGGCTTCTGCACCACATAGCGTTGCTTCGACACGACGTACCTCGGCCCCCCCGGGGGCGGCTGTGCCGCCTTCGGCTTCGCAAACACGCTCTCCGTCTGCCCCGCCAGGAAGGCCTGGATCCGTCCCTTCAGCACCGGGTTCTGCAGCAGCCCTTGCACGGAGGGCCTGTTGGCCGGGCTCCTGTCGAGGCACACAGCCACCAGCCCCTTCAGGTCGTCGGAGTAAGCCGCTGCCAGGGGCTTATACCTGGCACGGAGGATTTCCGCCACAAGGGCCTTCATGCTGTTCGCCTCGAAGGCATGTTTGAGGGTCGCGAGCTCATAGAGCACGCACCCCATCGCCCAGACATCACTCCGGTTGTTGTAGGGGCGGGACTGGCAGATCTCGGGGGACATGTAATATGGTGTGCCGACCGCTGTTTTGGCGCACTGCATTGTATGGCTCAACACCTTGGATATCCCGAAATCCCCGATCTTGACAACCCCTTTGTCATTCAGGAAGATGTTCGACGTCTTGATGTCGCGGTGCAGGATGTGCCTCTCGTGAAGGTACTTCATCCCGAGGCAGATTTGGAGGAACAGGTCGAGGATTTGAAGCTCAGGGATGCGCTTCCCTGCCCTGCCCTTGATGAAGGCGTGGAGGTCACCCCTCGAGGCGTACTCCATGATGATGCGGAGTGCTGACGGCGACTCGAAGCTCTCGAAGTAGCGTATGATGTTGGGGTGGTCGAGGCGCTGCAGCATGGAGGCTTCCCGCTGTGCCTCCACCCGGTCTGTGGGCTGCATGCCTACTAGGGAGACGACTTTCATCACGTACTTCGACCCGGTGCTGCGCTGCCGCACCAGAAAGACCTGCCCGAAACTCCCCTTCCCCACAAGCTGCAGCCGCTCGTATTTCGCGTCCGGCGAACCCCGCTGCGCCTGCTGCTGCGGCTGCCGGTTGCGCTGCGCGTGGTGCACGGCATGGCGGTACATTTGTGGCGGATGTTTGGGTTTTCAGAAAAAAAAGGAGGAAAAGAGGGAAAGAGATCTGCTAAGGCGTGCCTCACGCGGGGGGGGGGGGGTGGGGGGGTGAGGTCACGGCCTTCACCACCCACCCCCGCCCCCACCCTCAGGCAATGAGGGTCGCGTCCAGGTTTCTTACAGCATAGGGTGGGGGGTGGGGTGGAGGACAGGGGCCTGGTGTGTATGCCCTATCCTCTGTGTGGGTGGTGTGTGGTGTGCCGTGGGTGGCGTACTACACACAGGCGAGGAGGAGGGCAGGCGGGTGGGGGTCATATTGGCTGATCGGCATTCCTAGGAGGGCATGCCTAGGCAAGAGGGGAGGTGGTGGGGGTGGGGTAGGTTCTCTCTCGAGTGTCTTGCGTGGGACCTTCTGCCCAAACCACACCTGCCGGGGTGTTTGCTTTCTGCCGCACGCACGCCGTACATCCCCCCTCCCACCACCCCACGCCCCCCCTCCTCTCTGTATCGTGTGGTAACTGTTGGTTTTACGCCCCAAGAAAACCCAAGGCAAGTTAGGAACCCTTGCCATGCCGGTGTTATATATGTTTCTGTTCCGTTTTTTCGTTCTTCTTTTTGGTTTTGTGTGTGTGTGTGTCCTCTTTTTGTCTGCATAGCGTTTTTGTTTGTTGCAAGAATTTCTTGGGTATTGTTTTCCCTTCGACATGTCCGCACGCAGAACATACAGACACATGAAAGCTGTGTGTGAGTGAGCATACCCATTTGGTGTCCAGCGCAGAATCTCACATTCTATTCTTCAGAAATGCCCTGTGTATCCAACACAGCACAGTTCCCAACTGTAAGATCGAAAACCAGACCCACAGGGAACCTGGAACCAGTGAGCAGCAGTGACCCCCCCGTCCATCAAAATCCGGAAGATTTACAAAAAAATAGAAACAGGGCTTCCGGGTGGGTCCTTCCAGGTTAAGTGGGCCGACTTCAGGCCGCACACAGACCCCCCTCCGCCACCCCATCCCAAAACGCCTTTATTTGTTGTTGAGGGGGGCAGGGCGGGGGGGGGGGGTCAATCCGAAATTTTGTTTCGCAACAAGCAACCCCCCCCCCCCCAGATTGCCACCGTCATTCCCAGCCCCCGAACTTAGGGCCAATTTCCTCTGAGCTCCTCTCTGGCTTGTGAGGGCAAGATTTCTTGCTCTGCACCGCTGAACAAAAGCACCCAAACTACCCCCCCCCTCCTCCACGTGAACCACCAGGCAATCGACCCCCCAAAAAAGACAAACAGACGAGCCCCGATTTGTATTGCTCTGAGGGGGAGGGAGGGGGGGGCTATATCGCTTGTCTCCTTTCTACCACCACCACCACCACCACCACACCAACTCCTTCAATCTGCAACTCTTTTTTTAGGCCATGGCGCTTTTTCCCCACCGGCAGCGGCTGCGGCGGGAGTGAATGTAGAAGAAAAAAGTAAAGCACAGAGCTGGTTTTCGATGGCGGTTGGCGAGAGGGGGGGGGGGGAGGAGGCGGGACGGTCTCGGCCTTTTCCGTTATCACAAAAAGAAAACTAAAAAAAATATCGTAAGAGAGAACTGGGCTGGATGGGACACAGAGAAATCCAGAAGAGGGGCACAGAGAACAGGCAGACATAATAATATAGGTGTGGCGCGGGGGGGCGGGGGGGGGGGGCACGGCAGGGGGAAGGTCAAACGTCACGACGGCGCACTGTCCAGGCATTAAGAAGAGGCGCGGTGATGAGTGGAAGAAAACGGGGGGGGGGGATGATTGTCGAAAGTGAAGGTAACCTTTTTGTTTGGGGGGGGTGTATATTTTCCATTGTCGCCACCAAAAAGCACCGTGATGTTGCTTACACTTCGACTTCTCACGATATTCTTGTGGAAGGCATACATGCCGGGGTTTCTGGCCGGGGGGGAGCCCTCTGCTGCGTGTTGCTATTTTTGGGAGGGGGGGGGGGGTGTTGGGTCAGGCGGGAAATCCTGATCTTTACATGTCATTTGACTCGGGGGCGAGAGAAGACAAATCGCCGACAGCGAGTGTGCCACCACTCCTGAGGGGCACCATTTGAGCCTCGCTCCCTCCCCTGTCAATAAAATTTGACCCTGGGGTCAACAAGACCTGGCGATGGCAAAGGGGGAAAATAAAGACGAAAACGACGAAAAAGACGATACGGGGGCCGATCCGCCAAGTCAAGCAGGTGGCCACACAGAACAGACGGGGTGGGGGGGTGTGGGGGGAAACGGGAACAGGACTAAACGACCGATTATGTTGCATTCGGAAGCACCACTTCCCCAGCCCACCCCAGCCCACTCACACACACCGAAAAATCACCGTGCCACAGAGGGACGCATAATTGCCCTATGTTTACCCGTTTCTCTGTTGTCCTGCTGGTCCTGTGGTGAAAAAAAATGGAAATATCTTCCCTTTCTCTCTCTCTCTCTCTCTCTCTCTCTCTCTCTCTCTCTCTCTCTCTCTCTCTCTCTCTTGGCAACGCACAGAACCACCCACCACCACCCACCCCCACACCCAAGGTCCCCTCTATCGAATACAAACCACATTGAACGAGATGATTTGTGCGGGGATACCTTGTATGTGCAACACCACGCCCCTTACACCCCTTCCTACGGAACTGCGGAGCGCGGAAGAAACGAGGGGCGTGGGTGTATGTGTGTGTGGGGGGGAGGCGGAGGGCCGGTGAAAAAAATGCGTTGGGCAAACAAAAAATAAGGGACGACGCTTTGTTCATGTCATCCCCAGGAGGAGAGCAGAATGTGGGAAAGGGGAAGAGGAGGGGGTGAAGACCAGTGCTATGTTGGAGGGGGGGGGTGGCCGAGCAAAGCCCTTTTTTAAACGAGGCACTCCTTGGAGGGGGGGGGGGGGGGGCATCATGTGCACGTACCGCCAGTGCGGCAAAGGGGACGCACACAGCGAAGAGGAGAAGGGGCTTGTGAGGGGGCCGCGTGAGCAGATGCCACGAAAGACCTGCACTGTGAAACCGCCGCCACGTCATCCCCACCATCTCTGGCACTGGAAAAAAACAGGGAAAAAATGCCTGATGTTTGCCAAAAAAAAGGGAAAACGTGTATGTGTCGGTGGGGGCGGGGCGAGGGGGTAGGGGTATTTTTTTTTTTGGGGGGGGGGGGGGAGATGTCGCTCGATTAAGAAAAAGAGAAAAAAATGGCAGAAGGCGAAAGAAGACGCAGTCGAGATGTGTGTGTCTGTGGGGCGGGGGGGGGGGGGGGGGGGTTGAGGGGTGCGGGAAGGAGGAGACGAAAGAAGTGAAGGCGTGTTTTGTGTCGGTCCATAATTCGCATGCGCCCTTTTGTTTTTCAACGGGAGGGGAGGTGCTCCTTTGCCGGGTTCAGCACAGAAATTTTTTGACCAGATGTGCTTCTGCCGGGAAGCGGATAGTGTGATTCGTTCAATGCAACTGCGACACCCCCCCACTGAATTCGTTTTTTTTGCTCCTGCATCAGTTTGCGACGTTGAAAGGCCCTTCCGGTTTACGCGCGTGTCACGGCAGTGCTTTGTCATCGGAACGATTGAACCGCTGGGTATGGGGACCAGAGAAGAGAAAACTTTACCTCCCCTCTCTCCCCACCCCCCGCATTTTTAGAACCACCCTCCCCCCCACCCCCACCCACCCCGGAAGCTCAACACTCCCACCTCCGCCCGCCGCCCCCCCTCCCCACCCCCAACGGGAACAAGGCCCACCCTTGCCTTTCTATCACGCCCCATCCCCCATCCAATCTCCTCTCCCACCGCTGAGGGGTACTGACACCACCACCACCACCACCACTTTGCATTGTGCAACGCGGCGGATAGGCCCTGTCGATAGCGCTTCAGAAGTAGATGCGGTAGATTGAGATATTGCTTTATTCACCCTCGTCGGAAGACGGGCCGTAGTCGTCGGTGCGCTTGGTCTCCTTGAGGGTCTGGAGGGTGTGCAGCGGGTTGAGAAGGACTTCCTTGCGCTTCATCTTCTTGGTGGCAACGCGGATGGATATGGTGACATCGGATGCCTTGCCGGGCACGATGTGGTAGTTGGCAACAGGCTTGCAGGCAAACGCGTTGAGATCCACGTCGAAGGGGAGCGACTCGGAGAAGGACCCGTCGGGGAGGAACTCCGTCAGCGCGAAGGTCGCAAAGGATGGCGTCTCCGACAGCTTCTTCCGGTCCGCGGGGAGGCGGTGCGGGATGCGCACGAGGTGCTCCCACTCCACCACCCCTGTGGCCTCCCGCATCGGCACACGCGCCGTCTCGGCGATCCCACCTCCCCGCTGATGCACCGCCACGCTGAATTTGTTGTTCTTCCTCTTCACCAACCCGGTGACCCCCAGGATGGTGACGTGCAGGCTGACAAGGGGGCCCTCCCGCCTCTGCGCCTCCGCCCCCACCGCGGTGGGGAGCGGGATGGCGCTGTCGCACATCTCCGCGCGGAGGCTGAGGAGCTCATGCGTCGAGTTGCTGATGATCTTCCCGCGCACCGCCTCGATCCTCCGCTTCTGCTCGTCACCCGGCGCGTTGCTGGGGAGGATGCGGGGGAGCAGCCCGTGCAAACCCTGGATGCTGCTGGCGAGGTTGTCCCTAATAAGGCATGCCTCGTCCGCCGCCTCCGTCCCCTGGAAAGCGTTTGTCTTGGAGGAGCTGATCTTCAGCAGAGCCTCGGCCTTGTCCAACACCATGGTGCCAGCGTACTCCAGCTCTGCGCGCATCTCCTCGATGTGGTCGTAGGCGAGCTGCTGGCGCTTCTCGATGTAGAGGCGGGCGGAGTTCTTCTTCGCCTCCAGCTCCTGCAGGGCTTTCCGCTGGTTGTCCTTCATCTGCGCGTGCATGTCAGTGAGGCCCCTCTCCGCAGCTTCCTTGTCGGAGTGGAGTCGCTTCGCGAGGGACTCCTGTGCGGCAACCTTCTTCTCTGCGAGGCGGAGCCCGTCCGCCTCCTTGTTGATCTCGCGGACGAGGTGGTCCGTCGACATGTTCTTCCATTTCCGCAGCTCCGCATTGGCCTTGGTGTGCTGCGCCTTCTTGTCATCGTGCTGCTGCTGCACCTGCGCCAGGCGAGACATCTCCTCATGGATGTTCCGGTCTGCGATATGCTGCGCCGCAGAGTGGATCCGGACACGGCGCTCCTCCGCCTGCGCCTCGATCTGCTCCTTCTTCTTGTTGAGAGCAGCCTCCTCACGCTCCTTAATGCTCTTGTCGGCACCCCCCTTGGTCGTCACCCCGAACAGCATCGGGCGGTAGCTGTGGACCTGCTTCGCAACCTCCAGCTGCAGCATCAGCGATGCGATCTCACGGTCCATCTGTGCCTGCTCGATGGCGAGGTGCCGGGTGAACATGCCTGTGACGGATGTCCCCATCTCGACAAGCCTCTTCGCGCAGGTGAAGCTGTGGAAGTTCTCAAGGATAACCTCGCCCTTACTGCTGAGGTTCATGAACACAATGCTGCGGGTGGGCTGTGCCTCCTTCGCCTTCTTCGCTTTGGGAGAGCCGTCGTCGCCCTTTGTCGCCTCCTTGCGGAAGCTCGCGTTTTTGATGATGCGCGTCTCGTCCTCCTTCTCACCCGTCTGGCGGTAGGCAAACCGCAGCGTCGATGTCCACTTGTGTGCGAGGAAGGGGACTCGTCTCCGCTTCAGCCTGATGGCCATGAGGATTGCCAGCACAGAGCACACAAGGCGCTGCACCTTCTCGTACCGCTTCACGTCGTTCTGCGACAGCGCACCCACCGCCTCAGGGCGGGAGTTGTCGGGAAGCAGGAGGAACGTTGCGGTGCACCACTGTGTGGAGGTGCGGTCCTTCAGCACGTCTGTGTCACCCGTGTAGATCACAGTGTTGACCACCAGGACCTCGTCGTAGAAAGGCTCAGGGATGTATGACGAAACGCCCTGTGGGAGGAGGTGGTGGGTGGGTACAGCATACGGCAGCAGAGCAACGATCCCCCAATGCACCCACCCCGTGGCAAGCAGTGGCGGTTCGCATGTGTGAAGGGGTGGGTGGTGGCGGGTGTGGTGCACACCTCTCCCTTGGGCTTCCGCAGCGGGCTGCTGGCGTGCACAAAGTCGTCGAGGTCGACAACGTCGTCCCCGTCTTCTGTGGACCGCTTGCTCTTCAGCGACATCTCCTCGGCACGCTTGTCCACGCGCGCCACCTCCTCCTCGCGTATCCGCTGGATGGAGGCCTTCATGTGGTCCACCTCCACCTTGGCCCCGTCGTAGCTGTTGACGAACGCGCCTGCAGATGCGGTGTGTGGCGGTGTGAGCGGACAAACACAACTCAAAGAGTGTCCTGCAAACCCCTTAAGTGTGCATACTCTGCAGCCCGGTGACGTCGGAACCTGCTCTCTTGGCGTCAGCATCCTTCATGTATGGCTCACTCTCGCCAGTTGAGATCAGGTCTGTCACCTTGTCGGTTGCAGGGTTATACGCGTACGCACTGACCGTAACCTGGTGGCCTTCAAGTTCCTGTGGCAGGTGAGTGTGGGCGGGCACAAAACAAAATGAAAAACGGCAGTGTGTCGTGTGCCTTTCTACTGGTTGGTTGGGGGATAACGCACACGCAGCCCACCCCGAGGCATACCTTTGCTTTGAAGAGCTCTTCGTAGAAGCAATGCAGCATCCCTTTGCTGTTCTTGGCATCGCCGAAGACCAGGGGGACCTTCTGGGTCTTCTCATCACCGAAGGACGTGATGACCACGTTCTCACCCTCGAGGAGACGCTCGATCTGTCCTGCGACGTACTTTTTGTACAGCTTCTCGGCTGCGCCTGTGCTGGTGACCTCGGACTGGGCGTGGACGCTGCCCCGCACCGCCTGTTTCAGCCACGGCGTCAGGGCAAGCTCGTGGGGGCCGATTTTCACCGAGGTGGGTTTTGTATTGGGGGGAAACTCAAATTGCAGCGTCCCTTCGCTGTTGACTGACGAGGTCTGCTGCCCCACCCCTTCGCTGAGGAGCACGATGGAGTCACACTCCATCACGCCATCGCAAGACGCCGCCATTGTTGTGTACTGTGCTTCTCCTTGCCGAGCCGGCCCGCCTGTCGCCCCCACAACAAAGCGTGGGCTTCAGAGGCCGAAGCTAGCCCCGACAACGCACCTTCCAAACGGCTGCCCTGTGTATTGCAGCTCCTGAAGGCACGGCGTGTGTGTGGCCTCCAACTACAGACAAGTGAAAGACAGAACTTGAGGGAGCAAGAAAGGCCCCATCCGCTGCTCCCCGCTATGCCTTCATCGGAGCTCTCGAAATAATCTGCGATGATGGGCTCAAGGCCGACAATCAGACAATCGTTGGTATGGCGACAGCTCTGGCATAATCTACTAAACGAGGACGAAGAGCAGCAAGGCCAACAGCTGGTTTCAGAGAAAGACTGCTGCCGCGAAGCTTTGCTTCTGAGAAGCAGAATCTACCCTTTCCCCACCATACCGCATCGGGACAGCGGAAAGTGCGCAGAGTCCCTTCACTCGCGAGGGGAAGGGGGTGGAGGTATGCAGCGCCTGCCTCAGCCTTATGTAGAACGATTTAAACGGTTTGATCCGGGTGGGAAACACCCGCAACAGGCAGAGAGAGAGTGTGTGCGTGCGTGGTTTCCATTTTTTGTTATAGTGCAGCCCCGAAATCGGACTCGGTTTTCGCTCGCTGGTAGAACACCACCCTGCCCCCCCCCCCTCCCCCCCAACAGCTGTGAAAAAGACAGCTCCCGAGAAAACCTCTTTTTTTAGGTGAGCGCCGTTGGAAATACATAACATATACCTGCTTGGATCTAACGATAATCCGAACGGCGCGTCAAAGGAGAGTGGCCCAGCCACCTCCTACCCCAAGCACCCATCCCACCCCGACCTCCCCCCCCGTGTTCTCTTCGGGGAGGAACGCACAGCCCCTGTTCGAAAGCCAGAGAGAAGAACACCTTATAAAAAGAGTTAGAAATGTAAGTAAGAAAGTTAGAGGTGAGAGACGGGCACACGCCCGTCAGGCGAGAGGTGGGGGAAGCTCAGGGAGGGGGAGGGGGGTGAGTTGTAAGATGCAGTGGCAGCCAGCCACGCCAGCACCTCTCTCAACAACCCCCCCCCCCGAACGCCCCTCCCCCCCCCCCTCACGCACACGGCGCGTTCACACGTGAATCTTGTTAAATTCTTGGAGGAGTGTGGACACAGCACAGCAGAGAAGCCAGCCGTACTGTGTCTTTCTGGAGGGGGGGGGGGGGGGGAGGGGCTATCGCAACAGAGTGCACAGATTTTGCTCCCCTTTGAAGTGCGATAGCCACTGCGGCCAAACAGAAAAGGAACTCCACTGGAACACGCACGTACGTTAACCTTTTGAAGGATTGAACGATACTTTTTCACCCATCGCAAGGCCCTTTTGCTACTACGCCAAGCCCTTTCTTGCTTCAGCGTAGGTAGGCACCGAGCGAACTCCGATGCCGCCTCACTGCAACACAAAGCACCCCGGGGGTTTCTGAGGCCCTATTTGATGGGATTGTTTTGCTGGCTGCGATTCGACCCATTTTCCCACAAAGCCTCGTCTCGTCTCATTGGCCTCCGCTATTGCCACGATGCTGAACAAAATGGGCCCATTTTGCTTTACCCAATCCGCCCTGCCCCGCCCCGTTGTTTGTTCTGCAGAGGGTACGGCATGGAGGCTGTGGCAATGCAGTGTTCCTTCTCCGCCTCCTCGTCAGGGGAATAAGGGTGGGGAAAGACAACGGGGAGGGAGGGCTCTTGTTTTGTGCGCCAAAAGCTGCCCCCCCCCCATCAAGAATAGTAGAACCAGATCCCGGAAACATAACAGAAGGTTGCATGCAAGGGGGGATGCAGCCAGGCCTGCCCTCAACAAAGGACCGTGATAGCCGTGATGAACGTTGCCAGGCCCCCCTCCCCCATCCCGCGTTGGCTCAGCCCAGCGCTTCACCCCGCTCTCGGGGGTGGGAGGGGAGCTTTTCTCTCCGAAGCGTGCAGCAAAAAAAATCGATCCTGGATGCACAACACAAGGTGCCAACAACACATTTGATGCAGAATGGGGCCTCGGCCCCACAACTGCAAATCAAGGTAGCGACACACTGGTTTTAATACGGCCAGGCTCCATTTTGGATGCAGTTCAGAGCTTCAGAGCAGCCCCCCACCCCCCACCCCTCGGGGTGTACGTGTCCTGATGATGCGCTGCAGCCATAAGGTGTTTCTCAAGGAGGCATTTCACCCTGGCAACGCCCTCTCTCCACACCTGCCCGTGGTGACAAGGATCTGAGTGTAGGTTCGACGGGGCACCGCCTGTTTCGGGTTTCGGGTTTCGACCTTTTTTTTGTGTCAAACGCACTGTGCTCACGGAAGGCGTTCAGAACTAAAAAGGTTGCAGTGGGAGCAATGTTTTGTTCACCTACACTCCACGCCCCAACGTGACCAGAAGGTTGCACAAACAAAACAAAAGAAACCCGGGCAATCCTTTTTCTGACGAATAAATTGGCTGCCGGTTGTTTGGCGCTGTGGATTTTTTCCACAGATCTTCTTTCTACACAGATATGCCTCCATCCAGCCCCGCCCATTAAAACTAAAGAAGAGTGCTGCTGAATAGGCCCGCCTTCCCTGAAGGAGGGGGGAGTTCAGGAGAGACTGCACATCATCAGATCGGTGCCTCTCTGCCTGTTCCTCAGTTCCGAGAGTTCAGCACGGTGAGGGGTGAAGAGAAGAGAAGCTCTGCCCCGATGGAGGCGTTGTTGTTTTGTTGAGGCAAAAAACAGACTTGGAGGTACGTTCTTTGTACGAACGGGCCTCAAAAAACAAGCGTGCCTCAAAAGAAAGAAATTCCAGCCATTTCTTCCAAGCATCGCGAGCGGCAGCGTTGCCAGCATACCATTTTTCATTTTTTGGTTCACACACACACACACCCCCCTCCCCACACCACCACCACCTCCACCACTCATCGCAGGAAATCAGCTCCTCTTTGAGGGGGCAATTCCATGGGAGACGCGGGCACCGGATACGCGGCGTGATTCTTCACGAACAAAACCTTCCGGGAAAAAGAATCGCCGTGGGGCGAGGGGGGAAAACTCCCCACCCCCTCTTCTGGAGTCCTACGACCCACTCTGTCTCCACCACCACCAGGGTTAGGTCAGGGCCGCCCGCCCTGCCCCATCATGGCCTGCATCAGGGGACCCCCCTCCCCCACCACGACCTCCACATCATCCTCCTCTGATTTGCCCCTCTTCTCTTCATCCGCACCGCCGCAGCCTCCACCATACCCAGCCTGCTTCTCCTGTGCTGCCGCTGCTCCGGTTGCAGGTGCGGGGAGAATGTGTTTTCCCTTGGGCTCCTTCCCCTGCGCCTCGCGTGCCCTAACCCTCTGCGCGTGCAGGGCAAACCCTGTGGCGTTCATCTGGTGGAGATCCTGCAGCGGCAGCCTCTGAGGGGTGCCCCACCTGTTGGGGAGGTTGTTGATGTCCTGCACAACCTGCTGCAGCGACGCCAGCCAGCCGAGCTCCGTCACATTCACCCCATCCCCGTGGGTGCGCAGGCGCCGCTTCACCACATCGCGCAGCATGCTGTGGAGGAGAACAGACGTCGCAGTCAGGGCAGACTCAAACACGCCAGACCCCGTCAACCCCATGCGCCACTTGCTCCCTCTCAGCGGGAGAGGATAACACCGCACATCCGAATAGGACACCTGCAGGGGGCGCTGGTTCTTATCATCCAAGGCCCGGATATAGGCGGAACATGTCTCCTCGTTGACATAGTGCGCGTCAAACCTGGAGCTGGGGCTTGCCGCCGCGCCCCCTCTCGAGGAGGGCGAGCTGCGGGACTGCGTGGAGGAGGCGGAGGCGGAGGTGTGCGACTGCTGCTGTGGGAAGGCGCCTGCGGCGCAGTCCTCCGGGGCAGCGGAGTTGCCGCACCGGGCAGCCCCGTTGAACGACGCGGAGACGTAGCACCGCCGCAGGGGGGTTTTGTTGAGCAGGATGAGCAGCGCGGGGGCGTTGGGGTGGGCGTGCTTCCGCTGCCCATCCTCCCGCCCCTCGGGGCGCAGCGTCTGCAGGCAGTCCGAATAGGCGCGGCGCAGCCGCGCCTGCAGGTCGCCATCCGCAAGGTTGGGCAGCGCCCCGCCCGGCGAGTTTATCATCCCCCCCTCCTCGCCACACCCATCCCACACATACACCACCACGTCGCCTGTGCGATACGCAAGATGCGGCAGCAGCTGCAGCACGCTGGGGCGGCGGAAGCTGTTGTGCATCTCCTGCGAGCTCCAATCCGCCGCGTCATCCGCCTCCGCAGCAGACAGCATGGGGCTGAGCGGCAGCGGCAGCGGCGACGGGGGGCACGGGTGGCGCAGAGGTGGCGGAGGCGCCGACGCGTTGAACCCCTCCGAGTCGAGGTAGAGCACGCGGTAGCGCTGCGAGGGGGTCACGATCTTCGAGGCGTGCAGCGTCACCCCGGAGGTGTGGGGGATGTCCAACACGTCGCTGTGCTGCCCCAGCTGGGACGGCTGCGGCTGCGCGAAGGAGGAGGCGGAGGAGCGTGACGATGCGGACACAGCGGAGGATGCTGTCGCAGACCCCTGCGGCACCACCAGCATCCACGGCGCGACGCTGATGGCAACCTTTTCAAGGAGGCGGAGCATGACGTAGGTCTTCCCCACACCGCAGTCGCCTGTGAAGAAGATGGAGTGGCACGGCTCGTGCGCCCTCCCCTTCTCGATGAGCGACTCTGCGACATCGGTGCGGAGGCGGAGGACGCAGCGCTTCTGCGTGCTGTCCCCACCGGGGGCCGGCTCGAGGCATATGTTGACGAGCCGCATGGGCGTCACCGGCTGCACAGTGCAGACAGGCGGCGAGAGGCATGTCGGCAGCGCGGTGGCAGAGGGGCAGCGAGGGAATGCGACGGAGGTTGATGCGGTGTCGGAGGCGCTGCGGTTGCTCCCGACGGTGCTGGCCCCGCTGTCGGCGGCGCTGCCCTGGGGGCGCGGGAGGTGGTGTCGTGACGGTGGGAGCAGGGGCGTGGGGGAGTTTGCCGTATTCGCGGGTGCGGCGGCAGCGGCGCCCGGCAGGTCAGCCCTGGCTGCCTGCTGCTGCATGGGGCCCCTCGCATTGTTCACGGCGGCGGGCCCGGCACAACCATGCAGGCGTGCATCCCTGGCTTGCCAATCGTGCGCCGTCAGAGCAGAAGCCAGAGACCCCTCAAGGCCCCTCCCACACCCCACAGAAGGGTCGCAGGCAGGCAGGGGTGCGGTTGCCTGCGTCCCCGTTGGGGAGGGGAGCGGGGGCTTGTCTGTGTTGGTTGTGTGCAGGGTGTGCACGGCCTGTGGTGGGTGGGTGGGTGGGTGGTGGTGTGGCTGTCGTGTAGCGTGAGGTGGAGAACTGAGAAGCACTGCCCAACAGGGGGTGGCGGCCGTATCACGCAGCGAAATGTTCAGGCAGGGGGGCGGGGGCTCCGAGGTCTGTCGAGAGTGAGCGCAAGTGCAAATCCCCACCGTGTCCAAAGAGGCACGCCCCAAAACAGGTGTGTCCTACCGGAGGGTGAGGGGGAGGCAGGTCTCCCCTTCCCTTCACGGTGGACTCCCGCTCCCCGAGGGCCAGTCTGGGCGGCAGTCTGGGACTGCCGCTCGGGCTCGTCTGGACCCCCGCGAGCGGGGGGTCGGACTAGCCCTACCGGGGTCCCACGCCCGATTCAACTACCCGCCAAAAAGGTGTAGCCTGACGTGCGGGAGACCACCGTGTTGCTGCGTGCGATTGACTGCTGCCTATTGGCCACGATTGCCTTCCTGTCGATCGTGCACACACTCGCATATTTTTTGCTTACTCGAGTGAACTGAGCGAACTCTGATGCGCACCACACCACACACATGGGAGCGTTGGCAAATATCAGGGGGTGGGGGTGGGGGATCCGTATATCTTATGCCCATCGCGCGGCATCCGACCCCAGAGAGACAAATGGAAAGGTGTGCGGAGAAATTCAGCCGCACCAGCCCAGTTGCTCATGAAGGTTACTCTTTCGGTTTGCAAAACCGAGACAACTGTGAGCCTCGAGAACGTCGTAAACTCAAAGAAGTGAGAACACAGGAGTCGGATGGAAGCACGCTGATTCAGCGGGCAGCTTTGTTGAGCAACACAACAGGGGATTGATGCTATAGGGAGTCTTAGCTACGGGGTGATCGTCAGTGCATTTTGGTGCACTTCCTCAGGAAACGAGGTGAAAACTGACGAAGAATAACGAAGCATAACGACCAGCGAAGACCCCCGTAATCTGGAACGGAGCATATCAATTTGAGAAACTGACATCTGGCCACAGATTGAAAAAAAAGGTAATTTTGCATGTGACCCAAAATTAAAGGACACAGACCGACTAGAGTTCGGCCCGTACCTCAGAACAAGAACGAGGTAGGATTTGATATTATTCAATGATGGCACTCAGTATCAGCAGCGCCGCTATGGCATTGCCTGCTGCAAGCTTCTGCAGCTGGCTGACGGGCGCAATACGCTGTGCTGAACACATACAGACCATCCCCTGCGTGCTGCTGGATAAGAGTCATATCACGGGAACCACACAACTGTGTCTCACAGATAGGACAGGCGGTGGGGCGATGCAGTCGCATCCATGAGCTCACTGGCTCCAGAGCTCGGGTGGAGCTCCTCCTGCGAAATAGTCTCCCAGTGTGACTGTGGTGTGCTGCCCTTCCGCACAATCATCGTCACCAGTGCCACGGCAACACCAACCAGCAGCACGAGCACACCGACAACAACGAAGATGACCCAGGTGTCATCACCAGACCCGTCGCTGCCAGAGTCACCATCACCAACTCGCTGTGCGCCTGCTGATGCACCCGACACTGGTGTGGCGCTGGGTGGGGAAGCCGGTGCGCCTGTGGCTGATTCTGTTGTCGGTGCTGATGTGTCAGGCAGTGCTGTCCGAGGTGTGGATGTCGCAGGTGGTTGTGTCCTGGGTGATGACGTCATCAGTGCCGGAGGTACGGGTCCCGGTGTAGTCGGTACTGTCGTGCCAGGTTGCGAAGTTGCAGGTGGCGACGTACGGGGTGTGCTAGTAGCAGACGATGCAGTTGGTGCAGTTGGCGGGGAGCGGGTATCATGCATGAATGTAGTTGGTGCAGGTGACGACGTATGGGGTGCGATAGTGGCAGACGATGCAGTTGGTGCAGTCGTATCAGGTGACGACGTTGCAGGTGCTGATGTCGGAGGTGCGATGGTGTCAGGCACTGATGTAGTTCGTGCAGTGGCGTCAGGCACTGAAGTAGTTGGTACAGTCGTGTCAGGTGACGGAGTTGCAGGTGCTGACGTCGGAGGTGCGATCGTGTCAGGTGACGATGTAGTTGCTGCAGTCGTATCAGGTGACGACGTTGCAGGTGCTGATGTCGGAGGTGCGATGGTATCAGGCACTGCTGTAGTTGGTGCAGTCGTGTCAGGTGATGACGTTACAGGTGACGATGTAGTTCGTGCAGTGGTATCAGGCACTGATGTAATTGGTGCAGTCATGTCAGGTGACGAAGTTGCAGGTGCTGACGTCGGAGGTGCGATCGTGTCAGGTGACGAGCTGGGAGGTGGTGTTGTCGGTGGGACCCATGGCTTTTGGTGGCACCATTCCCATCCGTAGTCACTCCGCAGCTCACAGCCTTCTGCCTTGCACTGTGCGTTGGCAACGTAGGCACAGCTCTCTCGGGCAAGCCAGCACATGCCACGGTGCCACCGACAGCGGCTCAGGGCCAGACATGCAGTTTCTGACGCCATCTCACATTCGGATCTGCCACAGAACGCCCTGCTGGCATCATAGTAACAATCCGGGCAATCGGATGCCGTCGGCGCTGGGTGGCTCTCGTACTTCTCGCAATAGGACTGGCACAGGGCCCCGTTCCACTCGCACCCCCGCAACCCGCCGTGCTCGTAGTCATTACACGTCTCTGAATCAGAGATCTCCCAGCATTCCGGCACCTTGGGCGTCTTCTGTTCACACACCTGCGACGCAGCATCGTACGAGCATGTCAGACGCAAGCCGTTGGTACCCTCGATGTGCCTCGTCTCACACGCCTGCTGGTTCCCGTCGAGCAGCCGGCACATGCTCTGGCATGTGGAGTCAGCTGCCACGATGCATGCTGCCAGCTTGCAGGAGGGCGGCCTACCGTTGCGGGTGCTGCATTCAGGGATGATCTCCGTGCGGACTGCGCACCTCGGCACTGCCGTCCAGTCATTCCAGAAACACTTGCTGTCCGCGGCGCACGATCCCTCCCCAGTGTGCTCCAGACACGGAGATCTGCACAACCCGTCGCCGTTCCCGCCGGTAGCGCCCTCATGCCACACGCATGTCTGACCCGAGCAGTCTGCCTTCGTCTCCTGATTCCCGCACGGACCCGCCTCGCACTTGCCACCCGACCACACACAAATGTTGTCCGCAACACAAGACGCCTCCGACCCCAGCGCCTCACATCTCGAGCTGCACACCGGGTGATCCCACAGGCACCGCGCATCTCTCCTGCACTGAACATGGGACGCATCCTTGCACACTGATGCCCACACTCCAGTGCTGGAACAAGACACACCGTCAGACACACCGTACCTTTGGCAAACGGAATACACTCCGCACGTGTCAATCAGCGCGTTGCAAGGCCGGCTGCACGCACCGTTATACCAGACGCACACACCCGATGGCGAGGCTTGGCAAGTTGCCTCGCTCGCATGCAGCTGGCATGTCCCATTTCCAGGCGTGTATGACGGGTACGCGTAGCGCTGGTTGTAGTAGGTCAAGTACATCTGTGCCCCCACCATGAGCCGTTCTCCGTCACTCGTTAGCTGCACAACCGTGCCGTTGATGCGCGCCTGCGGCACCTGACCCGAGTCGTCAATGTCGAGTGGCACGGGTTCCTTCCCGGGCCGCACGCTCGTCATGATCAACTTCCGCCCGCGCAAGATGTATGTGGGCCACTGGCTCGATGCCTGCAGATACAGGCCCTGCAGCGCACGCAGGGCAGGCGACACGGGTGCCGACACACCCCTTGCGTACTGGATGAGCAGCAGCGCCTCAGCCTCGCTCACGCCGGCCGGCCGGAACGACGCATCCGCAGCAGCCCACATGCCCTTCTGCGCCTGGTTCATCGTCGCAAACAGCGTGTGCGCTGCCGCAAACGTCCCGAGCATCGAGGGGTGGCTCGCGTCCCCGCTGTACAGCCGGTAGAACAGCGACCCGGCATCCGCCCCAGGGGCCGCATTGCCAGCCTTGACTGCTGCGTCGTACACAGCCTCGAAGGTTTCGCCGCACCGGGCGATGAGCGACTGTGTGTCGTTCGCACCGCCTCGCCGCCGCGCGTTGTCGTCCAGAATAGCGTACCCGTCCTTCAGCATCCGCTGCATGCTCTTGTACGTCCCGTAGTACTTCGGGAAGTACTGCTGATCACCTGCCCGCCGCCCCCACGTCTGGTACAGCACCAGCGTGGCACCGTGCCGCACAGCCGCAGGCGCGAACAGCTCAGCAACCGCCACACAGGAAGGCCGTCTCCATTCATCCTGGGGGGCGTCCGGGTCGTGCGGAATCATGTGAGCGTCGTACCCACCGACGAGGCTCTGATCCTGCACCACAAGGAAGTCGTACCCGCCCTGCTCCACCCTCGCCTTTGTCTGCGCGTTCCTATGGTGTTCGTACAGCGTCACACCCCCGGGTGTAATCGACTCGACAGTCACCGTCGTGCCCGGCAGCATGCTTTCCGCCACCTTCTTGTACACATCAGGGAGGTTGTTCACTGCTGTGTACGAGTTCCCCACGAACAGCACGCGCTGTTGTGCCGCTCCAGCACACCCGAAGCACCACAAGCACAGCAGCAGCACTGCCCCTTGAAAACCTATCATTGTCTGTGCTGGCTGCGTGCCTGGTCGACCGACCGGCTGCCTGTCTGGGGTGTGGTGCGTTGATGGATGTGTGGTGCAGGTGGAACGCTGATTTGAGCCGGTCCACAAAGCTCTGCGTCTCGACAACAGGTCGGCCTGAGAGGATACGACCCGAAGTCACACCACCTCCTTTTGCTCTACCGTCTACGGCATATGGATCTAACACAACTCTACCTCTAACGCACTGAACGCACTACTTAGAAGCCAATTGGCTCCAAGGCACTGCCCAAACGAAATGGGACAACTGAACCCCCACCCACCCTACACACACAATCTATTTCCCAACTGAACTCCCCCACATTGCCACGTGTAGGCCGCATATTTCATCGACACACCACCCCCCCCCTCTCCCCGACACCCCCCCACCACCCGGGGTATTATTGTTACCCCCACACTCCCCCACCGACTCCTCCAACCTGCACTCCAAACATCAAGCACCCCCCATCAGGCCAGAGACATGCTTCGGCCTGGGGGGGCTGACAATGGACCCACCTGCCGCCCCTATGGTGTTGACCTGCTGCGGCTGGAGGGGCGTGCCCCTCTGCGGGGCCGCAGCCGCCTGCGCCACCGCCTCCGCCGCAGCCACTGCCTCAGCCGTGGGAACCCGGGCCCAGGTGTCGCCGTCTGCCCAGCGCGCCTCCTCCCCATTGCACGACAGCATCGCCACACCCGCCAGCAGCACCGACCCCTCTGGGGACAGCTTCAGCGGCGCCACCACCGGCTTGGGCACCGTCGACGCGGTGAAGGTAACCGTCAGAGAGGACACATGGGCCGACACCCCGCTCTTCGTCCACCACAGCCCCTGCAGCAGAGGGAGGAAGTGCTGCGCGGCTGCCCTCCCCGCCACAAGCTGCGGCTCCAGCACCGGGGGGGCGTAGCCGCCCCTGCCACCACCACCACCTCCTCCCCTCCCGGGACTCTGGCTTTCGCTCGCGCTGCGCTTGTCCTCGCAAAGGAGGGGTGCTCCACGAGAGAATATTCCTCCTCCAGAGGAAGGCCTGCCGCCGTCGCTGCTCCCGTGGCTCCCGATGGACACCGCGTCGCTGAGGTCGTCCCCCTCGCCCCAGGGGTTCCCGTTGTGGACGTGCATCGGGCGGA
Organism: Rhynchopus euleeides; assembly: GCA_963210315.1. Taxonomy (NCBI): domain Eukaryota; phylum Euglenozoa; class Diplonemea; order Diplonemida; family Diplonemidae; genus Rhynchopus; species Rhynchopus euleeides. The sequence continues at coordinate 2,192,228 of OY723247.1, read as the reverse complement.
AGTGCGTCATGCGCTGCCCGTAGCTCCAGTTGAACTGCTTCAGGCGGGGCCTCTCCGCCTTCGCAGACACGCGGATCGAAGGCTCCCGGAGCCACCCCCGGTTCGCCTTTGTCGCAGAGGAGACCATCCACCCCTCCACCAGGTGTGGCATCGTGCCGTTGTGCGTCTCCGACATGACACGCCCTGCGCCGCTCTCGGCATCCCTCCCGATGCACCACCGATGCGAGGAGGCGCTGGTGAAGATGCTGTAATACGTCTGGTGCGACACCCAGAGGGGAAACCCGCGAACCTTCCGGTCGGACAGGCTGTACACCCCATCCGCCGGATGGCCCGCCCCATCGACGTATAGGGTGTGGGGTGTCTCGTTAGCGGTGACGAGCGTGTCGAGGAGGACTGTCACCCTGTGGAGGCGGGAGTCGGCCTGCCATATCTCGTTGAGGACATCCCGGGAGAAGGCGCAGTCCTCCGGGGCGCGGGCGACGCCCTGGAACTCCAAATCGATGACTGTCCCGAGGATGGGATCGGAGAGAACACTCTTCACCGTAAACATGCTGAAAGGGGGTATCACCGCAGCGTGCTCATCGGGGTACTGCGACACGGAGTGCACAGTCCCATCCCCTCCCTCCAACGCACCGGCACCCCCCCGGGTCCCCTTGGAGGTGCCTCCGTTAGGCACACGCACCACCCCACCGGCGGCCTCCGAGAAGATCGCCCCGGAGCCTCTCCGGACGAACTGCTCCTCGGAGGAGGGCAGCGGGGAGGTGTCGTGCTGCCTGCCCTGCTCCGGAGGGGGGAAGGAGGTGTAAGCGAGGCGGTTGCCCTCCCCGTCCGCCTCCCGTTTGCCCTTGGAGCCCCGCTGGGTGGCGTAGACCGCGAAGTCGAGGAAGGTGTCAACACCGTGGAAGCGGAGGAGCGCGGATGTGCCGCGTGATGAGGTTTTTTGAAACGCGAGCTTCCTCTGCATCACAAGCGTCGTGGCTGTGGAGGACTGCGCCCCGGCCTTCGACTCCTTCGGGCGCACCGCATCCGCGCGGAAGCTGCATGTCACAGGGGCTGCCCATCCGACGCAGCGCGGCGACGCCGCCACACCCCCTCCCGACTGCACCGAAGCCGCCTCCCCTCCACCAGGCAGCTCATCAAACGTCACACCCCCGGCGCCCCGCATGGAGGAGGGTCGGTGGTGGGACCCCGACATGTTGCCCGACACCCCACTCCCTGCCACCGCGGTGGCAGCAGACCCCCCTCTTTTCAGGCCCTCCTGAGGCGCGGCGACTGATTCCGTGAGCTCCGCCAGCACATCCCTTGGGATGTTCACCCCCGCTTTGAAAAGAACCGGGGGCCGCGGGGCGGCGGCGGGAGGTGCCCCGGCGCCATTGGATGGGGGTGGAGCTGACTTCTGCCCTGCCCTCTCCGAGCCCCCGGGGGTGGTGTAGTGCCGGTGGAATGGGTGGGTCGTGGTTAGGGCGGCGAGGGTGCAGAAGAGCTTGACCCATTTCGACGCCTTCGCCGAGGCGAGGTTTCCCGCCGTGCTGTCATCGAGGTGGAGGGATTGGAGGAGGGACAGCATCGCGGAGTCCATCTCCGATCGGATACACCCATCCCGGTGGAAATCATCTGCTATATAGGCATCCCACAGCTCCCGGTTCGGCGCATTCCCCTCCGCCCAGACCGGGGCATCAAAGAGCAGCAGCCGGTCCGTGTCAGGCAGCTCCTGTGTGAAAAGCAGCATCGCCAGAAGGGACAGGGGTGACTTGGTCGGGTGGAGGTGCCCCACCTTCTCCCACAGCCTATCCGCCACCTCCCGGAGCAGGGCGTGTGGGTGCGGCTTGTCGGGGAAGGGAAGGTTTGCCGTCAGCTCCTCCGTTATGTCCCCACGCTTCGCCCTCCACAAGGTTTTGATCCTCGCGCTGAGGGAGAGCATGTCGGAGGAGACAGACTCGTACGTCCCGGTAATCCACGCACCCCCGCCGCGGGGGAGCCACATCGCAGCCTGGGAGGTCTCCTCCTCGACGGTGAATGGGACACCCCGCGTTTGGATATGTGCCATGGCCTGGATGATCTTATGCCGAAGGGTGAGGTCCAGAGGTGCCATTTCCCAAACCCTGTGCCTCTGCCTGCGTCGGACGGAGTTCTGCCGGGTGCGGAGCGCGGCGCCCGGGGAGAGGTTGCGCCTCGTCGGGTCTGCCGACACAGCGCCCGCCTCGCTGCTGTAAGCATCGAAGTGCTGCCTCTCCGTCCTGATCTTCTTGTGGAGGTGCCAGCTGCACAGCCCCCCCAGCAGCAGGGAGAAGAAGATCAGCAGGGTCAGCAGCGCGATCGCCACGGCGTCCTCCATCCTGCCCCAAGAAGGGTGTGTGTGTGTGGCGACAAGGGGTGCCTGCCGCGGCGCCCCTCGTGCTGCAACTAGAGTTCGGCCCGTACCTCAGAACAAGAACGAGGTAGGATTTGATATTATTCAATGATGGCACTCAGTATCAGCAGCGCCGCTATGGCATTGCCTGCTGCAAGCTTCTGCAGCTGGCTGACGGGCGCAATACGCTGTGCTGAACACATACAGACCATCCCCTGCGTGCTGCTGGATAAGAGTCATATCACGGGAACCACACAACTGTGTCTCACAGATAGGACAGGCGGTGGGGCGATGCAGTCGCATCCATGAGCTCACTGGCTCCAGAGCTCGGGTGGAGCTCCTCCTGCGAAATAGTCTCCCAGTGTGACTGTGGTGTGCTGCCCTTCCGCACAATCATCGTCACCAGTGCCACGGCAACACCAACCAGCAGCACGAGCACACCGACAACAACGAAGATGACCCAGGTGTCATCACCAGACCCGTCGCTGCCAGAGTCACCATCACCAACTCGCTGTGCGCCTGCTGATGCACCCGACACTGGTGTGGCGCTGGGTGGGGAAGCCGGTGCGCCTGTGGCTGATTCTGTTGTCGGTGCTGATGTGTCAGGCAGTGCTGTCCGAGGTGTGGATGTCGCAGGTGGTTGTGTCCTGGGTGATGACGTCATCAGTGCCGGAGGTACGGGTCCCGGTGTAGTCGGTACTGTCGTGCCAGGTTGCGAAGTTGCAGGTGGCGACGTACGGGGTGTGCTAGTAGCAGACGATGCAGTTGGTGCAGTTGGCGGGGAGCGGGTATCATGCATGAATGTAGTTGGTGCAGGTGACGACGTATGGGGTGCGATAGTGGCAGACGATGCAGTTGGTGCAGTCGTATCAGGTGACGACGTTGCAGGTGCTGATGTCGGAGGTGCGATGGTGTCAGGCACTGATGTAGTTCGTGCAGTGGCGTCAGGCACTGAAGTAGTTGGTACAGTCGTGTCAGGTGACGGAGTTGCAGGTGCTGACGTCGGAGGTGCGATCGTGTCAGGTGACGATGTAGTTGCTGCAGTCGTATCAGGTGACGACGTTGCAGGTGCTGATGTCGGAGGTGCGATGGTATCAGGCACTGCTGTAGTTGGTGCAGTCGTGTCAGGTGATGACGTTACAGGTGACGATGTAGTTCGTGCAGTGGTATCAGGCACTGATGTAATTGGTGCAGTCATGTCAGGTGACGAAGTTGCAGGTGCTGACGTCGGAGGTGCGATCGTGTCAGGTGACGAGCTGGGAGGTGGTGTTGTCGGTGGGACCCATGGCTTTTGGTGGCACCATTCCCATCCGTAGTCACTCCGCAGCTCACAGCCTTCTGCCTTGCACTGTGCGTTGGCAACGTAGGCACAGCTCTCTCGGGCAAGCCAGCACATGCCACGGTGCCACCGACAGCGGCTCAGGGCCAGACATGCAGTTTCTGACGCCATCTCACATTCGGATCTGCCACAGAACGCCCTGCTGGCATCATAGTAACAATCCGGGCAATCGGATGCCGTCGGCGCTGGGTGGCTCTCGTACTTCTCGCAATAGGACTGGCACAGGGCCCCGTTCCACTCGCACCCCCGCAACCCGCCGTGCTCGTAGTCATTACACGTCTCTGAATCAGAGATCTCCCAGCATTCCGGCACCTTGGGCGTCTTCTGTTCACACACCTGCGACGCAGCATCGTACGAGCATGTCAGACGCAAGCCGTTGGTACCCTCGATGTGCCTCGTCTCACACGCCTGCTGGTTCCCGTCGAGCAGCCGGCACATGCTCTGGCATGTGGAGTCAGCTGCCACGATGCATGCTGCCAGCTTGCAGGAGGGCGGCCTACCGTTGCGGGTGCTGCATTCAGGGATGATCTCCGTGCGGACTGCGCACCTCGGCACTGCCGTCCAGTCATTCCAGAAACACTTGCTGTCCGCGGCGCACGATCCCTCCCCAGTGTGCTCCAGACACGGAGATCTGCACAACCCGTCGCCGTTCCCGCCGGTAGCGCCCTCATGCCACACGCATGTCTGACCCGAGCAGTCTGCCTTCGTCTCCTGATTCCCGCACGGACCCGCCTCGCACTTGCCACCCGACCACACACAAATGTTGTCCGCAACACAAGACGCCTCCGACCCCAGCGCCTCACATCTCGAGCTGCACACCGGGTGATCCCACAGGCACCGCGCATCTCTCCTGCACTGAACATGGGACGCATCCTTGCACACTGATGCCCACACTCCAGTGCTGGAACAAGACACACCGTCAGACACACCGTACCTTTGGCAAACGGAATACACTCCGCACGTGTCAATCAGCGCGTTGCAAGGCCGGCTGCACGCACCGTTATACCAGACGCACACACCCGATGGCGAGGCTTGGCAAGTTGCCTCGCTCGCATGCAGCTGGCATGTCCCATTTCCAGGCGTGTATGACGGGTACGCGTAGCGCTGGTTGTAGTAGGTCAAGTACATCTGTGCCCCCACCATGAGCCGTTCTCCGTCACTCGTTAGCTGCACAACCGTGCCGTTGATGCGCGCCTGCGGCACCTGACCCGAGTCGTCAATGTCGAGTGGCACGGGTTCCTTCCCGGGCCGCACGCTCGTCATGATCAACTTCCGCCCGCGCAAGATGTATGTGGGCCACTGGCTCGATGCCTGCAGATACAGGCCCTGCAGCGCACGCAGGGCAGGCGACACGGGTGCCGACACACCCCTTGCGTACTGGATGAGCAGCAGCGCCTCAGCCTCGCTCACGCCGGCCGGCCGGAACGACGCATCCGCAGCAGCCCACATGCCCTTCTGCGCCTGGTTCATCGTCGCAAACAGCGTGTGCGCTGCCGCAAACGTCCCGAGCATCGAGGGGTGGCTCGCGTCCCCGCTGTACAGCCGGTAGAACAGCGACCCGGCATCCGCCCCAGGGGCCGCATTGCCAGCCTTGACTGCTGCGTCGTACACAGCCTCGAAGGTTTCGCCGCACCGGGCGATGAGCGACTGTGTGTCGTTCGCACCGCCTCGCCGCCGCGCGTTGTCGTCCAGAATAGCGTACCCGTCCTTCAGCATCCGCTGCATGCTCTTGTACGTCCCGTAGTACTTCGGGAAGTACTGCTGATCACCTGCCCGCCGCCCCCACGTCTGGTACAGCACCAGCGTGGCACCGTGCCGCACAGCCGCAGGCGCGAACAGCTCAGCAACCGCCACACAGGAAGGCCGTCTCCATTCATCCTGGGGGGCGTCCGGGTCGTGCGGAATCATGTGAGCGTCGTACCCACCGACGAGGCTCTGATCCTGCACCACAAGGAAGTCGTACCCGCCCTGCTCCACCCTCGCCTTTGTCTGCGCGTTCCTATGGTGTTCGTACAGCGTCACACCCCCGGGTGTAATCGACTCGACAGTCACCGTCGTGCCCGGCAGCATGCTTTCCGCCACCTTCTTGTACACATCAGGGAGGTTGTTCACTGCTGTGTACGAGTTCCCCACGAACAGCACGCGCTGTTGTGCCGCTCCAGCACACCCGAAGCACCACAAGCACAGCAGCAGCACTGCCCCTTGAAAACCTATCATTGTCTGTGCTGGCTGCGTGCCTGGTCGACCGACCGGCTGCCTGTCTGGGGTGTGGTGCGTTGATGGATGTGTGGTGCAGGTGGAACGCTGATTTGAGCCGGTCCACAAAGCTCTGCGTCTCGACAACAGGTCGGCCTGAGAGGATACGACCCGAAGTCACACCACCTCCTTTTGCTCTACCGTCTACGGCATATGGATCTAACACAACTCTACCTCTAACGCACTGAACGCACTACTTAGAAGCCAATTGGCTCCAAGGCACTGCCCAAACGAAATGGGACAACTGAACCCCCACCCACCCTACACACACAATCTATTTCCCAACTGAACTCCCCCACATTGCCACGTGTAGGCCGCATATTTCATCGACACACCACCCCCCCCCTCTCCCCGACACCCCCCCACCACCCGGGGTATTATTGTTACCCCCACACTCCCCCACCGACTCCTCCAACCTGCACTCCAAACATCAAGCACCCCCCATCAGGCCAGAGACATGCTTCGGCCTGGGGGGGCTGACAATGGACCCACCTGCCGCCCCTATGGTGTTGACCTGCTGCGGCTGGAGGGGCGTGCCCCTCTGCGGGGCCGCAGCCGCCTGCGCCACCGCCTCCGCCGCAGCCACTGCCTCAGCCGTGGGAACCCGGGCCCAGGTGTCGCCGTCTGCCCAGCGCGCCTCCTCCCCATTGCACGACAGCATCGCCACACCCGCCAGCAGCACCGACCCCTCTGGGGACAGCTTCAGCGGCGCCACCACCGGCTTGGGCACCGTCGACGCGGTGAAGGTAACCGTCAGAGAGGACACATGGGCCGACACCCCGCTCTTCGTCCACCACAGCCCCTGCAGCAGAGGGAGGAAGTGCTGCGCGGCTGCCCTCCCCGCCACAAGCTGCGGCTCCAGCACCGGGGGGGCGTAGCCGCCCCTGCCACCACCACCACCTCCTCCCCTCCCGGGACTCTGGCTTTCGCTCGCGCTGCGCTTGTCCTCGCAAAGGAGGGGTGCTCCACGAGAGAATATTCCTCCTCCAGAGGAAGGCCTGCCGCCGTCGCTGCTCCCGTGGCTCCCGATGGACACCGCGTCGCTGAGGTCGTCCCCCTCGCCCCAGGGGTTCCCGTTGTGGACGTGCATCGGGCGGAAGTGCGTCATGCGCTGCCCGTAGCTCCAGTTGAACTGCTTCAGGCGGGGCCTCTCCGCCTTCGCAGACACGCGGATCGAAGGCTCCCGGAGCCACCCCCGGTTCGCCTTTGTCGCAGAGGAGACCATCCACCCCTCCACCAGGTGTGGCATCGTGCCGTTGTGCGTCTCCGACATGACACGCCCTGCGCCGCTCTCGGCATCCCTCCCGATGCACCACCGATGCGAGGAGGCGCTGGTGAAGATGCTGTAATACGTCTGGTGCGACACCCAGAGGGGAAACCCGCGAACCTTCCGGTCGGACAGGCTGTACACCCCATCCGCCGGATGGCCCGCCCCATCGACGTATAGGGTGTGGGGTGTCTCGTTAGCGGTGACGAGCGTGTCGAGGAGGACTGTCACCCTGTGGAGGCGGGAGTCGGCCTGCCATATCTCGTTGAGGACATCCCGGGAGAAGGCGCAGTCCTCCGGGGCGCGGGCGACGCCCTGGAACTCCAAATCGATGACTGTCCCGAGGATGGGATCGGAGAGAACACTCTTCACCGTAAACATGCTGAAAGGGGGTATCACCGCAGCGTGCTCATCGGGGTACTGCGACACGGAGTGCACAGTCCCATCCCCTCCCTCCAACGCACCGGCACCCCCCCGGGTCCCCTTGGAGGTGCCTCCGTTAGGCACACGCACCACCCCACCGGCGGCCTCCGAGAAGATCGCCCCGGAGCCTCTCCGGACGAACTGCTCCTCGGAGGAGGGCAGCGGGGAGGTGTCGTGCTGCCTGCCCTGCTCCGGAGGGGGGAAGGAGGTGTAAGCGAGGCGGTTGCCCTCCCCGTCCGCCTCCCGTTTGCCCTTGGAGCCCCGCTGGGTGGCGTAGACCGCGAAGTCGAGGAAGGTGTCAACACCGTGGAAGCGGAGGAGCGCGGATGTGCCGCGTGATGAGGTTTTTTGAAACGCGAGCTTCCTCTGCATCACAAGCGTCGTGGCTGTGGAGGACTGCGCCCCGGCCTTCGACTCCTTCGGGCGCACCGCATCCGCGCGGAAGCTGCATGTCACAGGGGCTGCCCATCCGACGCAGCGCGGCGACGCCGCCACACCCCCTCCCGACTGCACCGAAGCCGCCTCCCCTCCACCAGGCAGCTCATCAAACGTCACACCCCCGGCGCCCCGCATGGAGGAGGGTCGGTGGTGGGACCCCGACATGTTGCCCGACACCCCACTCCCTGCCACCGCGGTGGCAGCAGACCCCCCTCTTTTCAGGCCCTCCTGAGGCGCGGCGACTGATTCCGTGAGCTCCGCCAGCACATCCCTTGGGATGTTCACCCCCGCTTTGAAAAGAACCGGGGGCCGCGGGGCGGCGGCGGGAGGTGCCCCGGCGCCATTGGATGGGGGTGGAGCTGACTTCTGCCCTGCCCTCTCCGAGCCCCCGGGGGTGGTGTAGTGCCGGTGGAATGGGTGGGTCGTGGTTAGGGCGGCGAGGGTGCAGAAGAGCTTGACCCATTTCGACGCCTTCGCCGAGGCGAGGTTTCCCGCCGTGCTGTCATCGAGGTGGAGGGATTGGAGGAGGGACAGCATCGCGGAGTCCATCTCCGATCGGATACACCCATCCCGGTGGAAATCATCTGCTATATAGGCATCCCACAGCTCCCGGTTCGGCGCATTCCCCTCCGCCCAGACCGGGGCATCAAAGAGCAGCAGCCGGTCCGTGTCAGGCAGCTCCTGTGTGAAAAGCAGCATCGCCAGAAGGGACAGGGGTGACTTGGTCGGGTGGAGGTGCCCCACCTTCTCCCACAGCCTATCCGCCACCTCCCGGAGCAGGGCGTGTGGGTGCGGCTTGTCGGGGAAGGGAAGGTTTGCCGTCAGCTCCTCCGTTATGTCCCCACGCTTCGCCCTCCACAAGGTTTTGATCCTCGCGCTGAGGGAGAGCATGTCGGAGGAGACAGACTCGTACGTCCCGGTAATCCACGCACCCCCGCCGCGGGGGAGCCACATCGCAGCCTGGGAGGTCTCCTCCTCGACGGTGAATGGGACACCCCGCGTTTGGATATGTGCCATGGCCTGGATGATCTTATGCCGAAGGGTGAGGTCCAGAGGTGCCATTTCCCAAACCCTGTGCCTCTGCCTGCGTCGGACGGAGTTCTGCCGGGTGCGGAGCGCGGCGCCCGGGGAGAGGTTGCGCCTCGTCGGGTCTGCCGACACAGCGCCCGCCTCGCTGCTGTAAGCATCGAAGTGCTGCCTCTCCGTCCTGATCTTCTTGTGGAGGTGCCAGCTGCACAGCCCCCCCAGCAGCAGGGAGAAGAAGATCAGCAGGGTCAGCAGCGCGATCGCCACGGCGTCCTCCATCCTGCCCCAAGAAGGGTGTGTGTGTGTGGCGACAAGGGGTGCCTGCCGCGGCGCCCCTCGTGCTGCAACCCCCACCTGCCAGGCGGGGGTGGCAGTGATGAGGGGGCGCTGGGGTCGCAGCTGCCACCTGTTGGAGGGGGTGTGGGTGAAGGAAGCACAAGGATGATCCCTGCAGGGTGGGGGGGGGGGTTTGATCGTCGAGAGTGAATGGAAAAGCAAGTCTCCCAGCACCTTCTTGCAACGTTAGTCCTTTTTGTAGTCACTACACCAGATCTGTTGTGCAAGGTCAGATCAATGCACAATGGGAGGGTGTGTAGCAGTTGTCTGTCAGTAGGGGTGTCAAATCGGAGGGGGGGCAGCGGGGGGGGGAGGTGGTGATCTAGCGAGGTCGAAGCGGGACATGAACACGAATCACACCCGCCACCCCTGCCCCCCCCGCAGAAGGGCAGTGGCTGCGGGGATGTGCAGAAGACCAAGCCGGGTATCAGGCATCCCTCGTTCTTGAGGCACCCCATGATCAACCCAACTCTGGGTGGGCTATGTTGAAGTGTCACACTGCAGCAGCGGCTCGCTTTGCCCTCCCCCCCCCCCATTTTTTCACTTCTTATTTACGGTTGACATCCATCACACACACACACACACGCTAGTCCCTTTGGTTAGTGTCGGTGACACCGAGCGAAATCCGATGCCACAAACCACTGTCCCGCCTCCCACACCCACACGTGAATATTGTTTTCTTTGTGGCCGTGCATAATCACGCCGAGTCCCTGCTCTTGACGTGATTTCCACTGCCTGGCTCTAAGGGGGGGGGGGGGGATCTAGTCACTGCGCCCACGCAGCGTTCGATTCGGAGTTTTGGAGCGACATCCGTCTCTTATCTTCCTGTGCCAGGGGTGCGGCAACAGAGGTCGGGCGAGCAGCATAACCACACCTCGCACGCCAGTAGGTTTTTTTTGTTGTACTTCTTGTTGGGGTATAATAGTGTCGCCACAGATCTTGCCGAGCAGTGGAGGACACAAACCAGGCATCTGCTCTCGCACACCCAGCATATCTGCTGTTGTGAACGCACAAGAGGCGGGACCTCCCGGACACACTGTTTCATGGCCTGCATCCCCAAGAAGAACCCAACACACACGCCCAAGAGGCGATGGTTTGAAACAGCTTTTCGAACCGAGTGTTGTGAGCCGAGCCCAGAGAGGTGTGCAAGATATGCCGTTTCAAAAGGCAGAGAGCACAACGGGCCACAATGGCGGTGACGCTGGTTTGGTTGGTCAATACCTACTGGTCAGCATGCCAGTGCTGGCGTGGCGTAGTCAACGATCATCATAGCGAGTTCTGTCGTGCTGCTTCGGGCACAGTAGGGATGGCACCATAGACAGGATTGATGCCCATCAGACGAAACCGAAAAATTAGAAACAAGGATGGTTCACTTTGCGGGGTTTCTTAACCCTATAAGACCGAAGGCGATTTTGAGCCATTTTGGCCCATTTTTCTCCTTGGACACCCAGTTGCTTCAATTTTCGTTTTTCTGCCCGACCCTGGCCGTAAATGAACGCGTTTGACTGAAAGATTCCACGATGGCCATTTTTTGTCCCCGAAAAAAATGACTCTTTTTTTGCACGGTCAACAAACAGTGAATTTGAGGGTGAAAAAATGGCAGATTTTCGAAAGCAAAAATTTTCGCGAGCCGGGGCTCCCCAAAAAGTCAGCCGAGGATGACGTTATTGGAAAGAACGAGTCAAATTGCATCGACGGAAAAAAAAGTTCGATCAAAAAGACTGAGTATGAAGCCTCTGAATGGGCACTCCGGTTTTTTACCTATGTTCAGTGCCTATTTTCCCTTTGAAACCGTGGGAAAACACCCGAAATTAGGCTTTTCGTCAATCACACGCAGGAAGTCTCTCAGACGGCTGCAAGAGCAACTGTTGCGCTTCGCAGCAGTACTGAACCAGCGAGAGGTGTTCGTGTAAAGCTGTGACCCTCCAGCACTGTGGAGCTCGCTCTACTACCACGTGATGTCGCCGCTGATAGGCAGTGTCCGTCGACCCTCCCGCGACCAGATGTCGCATAGAGGACGCACCCTTCGGCCCGTAGTGTGACAGACCTATGTGCTGCAACTGCGCACAGAAGAGCGGAAGTCCCTCGAATACGTTATCCCCGGGTAGATCCAGTTGAGCTTGGCTCGATCTGGGCAGAACTGGGCACGGCCCAAAGCCGGTCGAAGATATCACCCATACATTTGACAGGCGAGGAATTGACGATCAGGCACTCCATTGCCTTCAGTTGACACGTGCACTACATCGGAGTGTATCTGGGCGGGTCTTGCTTCCTTAGAAAGGTTCTCGAGTCTCCTTTACCGGATGGCCAGGGTCGGGCACAAAGACCCCCGGCAAACCTTGTTGGGGTGTGCACAGAAAGCCAAGGGCCCAGAATGCTGTTTTCACCTGAAAATCCGACCTGGGCCCAGATTCTCCGAGGTGACGGCGGGCAACCGACAGACAGATATCTTGTCGATTTTTGTTGTCTTGAAAAGAACTGTCCAAACCATTTTCGTGGTGCCCAGGGTTTGCCAAAAAGACAAAAATGGGTCCCAACAAAATGTGAACCCAAAGTGCACAAGCAATATATTGCGCCTTCGGTCTTAAAGGGTTAACTCTTGACCCACAGCCGTGGCTATTATTCTCGTTCATTGTTTTGCACCAATGGGCCCAAATGAGGGGGCATTCTGAGGGCCTTCCCGCTTGGAACTGTGTCTCATCGTATGCCCCATACTGAGGCCCCCCCCCCCCCCGATCTGACCAATACAGATGATACGACGTTGAAAAATCCGTTCCTTGTGGTTCTTCTTGGTATACTGCTGTGGGGAGATACGCGTGACGTTTCCAGAAATGCATCCCGGCTGGTACCGCACACGGGCCAGACCTTGCCTCGTGCAGGTGGCAGAACAGTCTGTGGTTGTGCCGAGTAGGGGAGGGTGATAATTCTAACAAAGACAAGGGGGTCTTCACGATGGCGCCTCCTATTCGTGGGAGGATGCCACCGACTGCAGATAACTTGGCGATGCAGAGCGAAGACACCCGAAGTGATTTTGTTCAATAGAAGGGGGGGGGGGTGAGGGATACTATCTCGGAAAAGGAATATTTGCTTTGAGGGTGCTGGCACCACAACGGCAACGTTGCACTCGCCTCCAAGACACCCTTTCTCTCTCAAGGCAGAAACCATCACGCACTGCAGGAGTTTGCAAGGGGGACCAGGTGGCTAAGCCCGTACGCAAGAAAGCAAATAATGCGCGAGTAAAAAGTGTCTCTGCGCTTTGGTCGGCACTTTTTGCTATGGTTTATCTTGGGGGCCCTCGCTACCGAGTGAGAAAAAGTGAGAAAAAATGAGCGGAAAAACGCCCAAAAAAAGAGTGTGGGGAGTTGGGGGGTCCCTAGCCTGGGGAGCGTATTTGGACCCCGATTCTCGAAAAAGACGATCTCGGTGTGGCTCAGATCGAAGGGTTGACTCACAACATGGCGATTTGGTGCAAATTTCAGAGAAAATCCCACGTGCTACTGCGAACGACGAGACTCGGACGTCCCTGGGGAGGGAACCCCCTGGTCCCACGCATGCAGGTGTGTGGTCCGAAGAGCCAGTGGTACGGCTGGCCGACACCACAAGTGCAGCTCGTGGCGGTCGGACACAGGAGGCCAGCAGGGGCGCAGTACCGGAGGCACGTGCAGGGGCCCCTTGGTGGGTGGGTCAAGGCAATCAGTCACGGCGCAACGTGTTCCAGGCGGGCGAGGCTGTCATGGCGTTCGGCACTAACCTTCACCAGGTTTTTGGTTCCCCACACGGCCGCGACACCCTCTTCGTCTAGAGTGGGTCCGCGACTCGGAGTACAGAGCCGATCCACCCGCACCGATGTCCAACACCGCCGACTCCGGGCCACCCTCCAAATCCGCCCGTAGAGGGGCGCTGGAGAACGGCCCGGAGGTCATCGACGCGCTACCTTCACCCCCCTCGCGGTCGGCTTCATGGAGAAGCTGGTGAAGGCGATGGCGGGGGTGCGGACACCAAGGCCAATGTGGGACATCGGTGCAGGAGACGGTTCCCGCTGCACGGGGAGGCGAAGTGTATTAAGGGACAACGTCGGAGGGGCTGATCCCCGAGGCGATGGTGCGCCTGGTCAGAAGCGAGCTGAGCGGCGTGGTAGGCCCACCCCGCGCTCACGGAGGCACGGAGCAGGAAGGAGGCACGGGGGACGGCTACGACGCGAGTACAGCAGGCCGCGAAGCAGGATGGTATCCGTCGTCTACGGGAGAAGCTGCGCCGCCTCAACAGGGAGGCCCACAACGGGGGCCCTCGCCGAGTGATAAAAAGTGAGAAGTCAGCCATGTTTGGCTGAAAACTGACGACTCGTGACTCACAGTGACTCGGCGCGAGGACCCCCAACGTCCCACGACGCACTGTGGTTCCGGGTTGCTATGGCCCACGCTTACCAGGACAACCGACCGGCAGGGGATGTCCTGTCAATCCCCCCCGGGACATTGGTGTACTTGGTGGATTCCCCCCACGAACGCCTTTAGTCGAGTGGCTTCGCCACGGTCAGGGAGACTTGGAATAGGGAGGAGCGCGCGCGAGGTTTTTGTTGCTGCTTGGTTGCTGTTGTTTGCTGTGTTGTTTCTCATCACTGTTGCTGCATAGTGCAGTTTCCGCCACGTGCGTTGCACGGTTGGACGGGGGCGCGACCACCACCACCCTTCATCAGGAAATCGGGTTGTGTGTGCGTTGGTGATCGGCCCCTCTCGCAGATCTTGACTAGTCAGGCTGGCCCCCCTCCCCTCTCCGGCCCTCTGGGCAAACTATTGCTTTGTTGTGCTTCTCGCGTCGCGCGAAGATACTTGCTCCACACTATTCACTAAATCTCCGATTCCCCCCGATTCCCCCCAGCACATTCGTGTACTTGGCGGATTCCCCCCGATTCCCCCCAGTACATAGTCATACTTGGCGGATTTCCCCCGATTGCCCCCAGCGCATAGTCATGCTTGGCGGATTCCCCCCGATTCCCCCCAGAACATAGTCAGGCTTGGCGGATTTCCCCCGATTCCCCCCAGTACATTCGTGTACTTGGCGGATTCCCCCCGATTCCCCCCAGTACATTGTCGTACTTGGACGATTCCCCCCGATTTCCCCCAGTACATTGTCATACTTGGACGATTCCCCCCGATTTCCCCCAGTACATTGTCATACTTGGACGATTCCCCCCGATTCCCCCCAGTACATTGTCGTACTTGGACGATTCCCCCCGATTTCCCCCAGTACATTGTCATACTTGGACGATTCCCCCCGATTCCCCCCAGTACATTGTCGTACTTGGACGATTCCCCCCGATTTCCCCCAGTACATTGTCATACTTGGACGATTCCCCCCGATTCCCCCCAGTACATTGTCGTACTTGGACGATTCCCCCTACGAACGACTTTAGTCGAGTGGCTTCGCCACGGTAAGGGATATTTAGAATAGGGAGGAGCGGCGCGCGCGAGGTTTCTGTTGCTGTTTGCTTGCTGTTTTTGCTGTGTTGTTTCTCATCACTGTTGCTGCATAGTGCAGTTTCCGCCACGTGCGTTGCACGGTTGGACGGGGGCGCGACCACCACCACCCTTCATCAGGACATCGGGTTGTGTGTGCGTTGGTGCTCGGCCCCTCTCGCCTTTTAAACACCCGCACACACACACAACAATGACAGAGTGCAAGACTCTGGCCGAGCTGGAGGCGCACCTGGAGGGGGGGAAAGGGCAGTCGTACGACTGGTCCCCCCCGACCGCGCAGCTCGCGGCGGTGAACGTCGACGTGGTGCAGGCGGGCCTCGTCCGGCAGAAGGTGCCGTACCCCGCCCTCCTCGGCACCCTGAGGAGCTTGCTCGCGGAGGCTGCGACGAAGAACATCGCGCAGGACCGCATCCTCCCGTCGGCCCTGGACGCGCTCGTCCAGGGGGTCGGCGACTGGTCGGGGATCGCGCTGGTGAGGCTGCTGGCGACGGTGCAGCTGTGCACGGGGCGGCTGGGGCAGGTGGAGTCGGTGGCGCGCCTCCGCGGGGAGTCCACGGCCCCGGTGGCCTCCTCCTCGGTGGCCCCCCAGCAGCCGGCGGCGGGTGGGGGCATGGGCGAGGTGATCGCCCTGATGCACCAGCAGCGGCCCCTCTCGCAGATCTTGACTAGGCAGGCTGTCCCCCCTCCCCTCTCCGGCCCTCTGGGCAAATTATTGCTTTGTTGTGCTTCTCGCGTCGCGCGAAGATACTTGCTCCGCACTATTCACTAAATCTCCCGATTCCCCCCAGTACACAGTCATACTTGGCGGATTTCCCCCAATTCCCCCCAGCACGGGGGAATCCGCTAAGTACGACTATGTACTGGGGGGAATCGGGGGGAATCGTCCAAGTATGACAATGTACTGGGGGGAATCGGGGGGAATCGTCCAAGTATGACAATGTACTGGGGGGAATCGGGGGGAATCGTCCAAGTATGACAATGTACTGGGGGGAATCGGGGGGAATCGTCCAAGTATGACAATGTACTGGGGGGAATCGGGGGGAATCGTCCAAGTATGACAATGTACTGGGGGGAATCGGGGGGAATCGTCCAAGTACGACAATGTACTGGGGGGAATCGGGGGGAATCGTCCAAGTATGACAATGTACTGGGGGGAATCGGGGGGAATCGTCCAAGTATGACAATGTACTGGGGGGAATCGGGGGGAATCGTCCAAGTATGACAATGTACTGGGGGGAATCGGGGGGAATCGTCCAAGTACGACAATGTACTGGGGGAAATCGGGGGGAATCGTCCAAGTATGACAATGTACTGGGGGGAATCGGGGGGAATCGTCCAAGTACGACAATGTACTGGGGGGAATCGGGGGGAATCGTCCAAGTACGACAATGTACTGGGGGGAATCGGGGGGAATCGTCCAAGTACGACAATGTACTGGGGGAAATCGGGGGGAATCGTCCAAGTACGACAATGTACTGGGGGGAATCGGGGGGAATCGTCCAAGTACGACAATGTACTGGGGGGAATCGGGGGGAATCGTCCAAGTATGACAATGTACTGGGGGAAATCGGGGGGAATCGTCCAAGTACGACACTGTACTGGGGGGAATCGGGGGGAATCGTCCAAGTACGACAATGTACTGGGGGGAATCGGGGGGAATCGTCCAAGTATGACAATGTACTGGGGGAAATCGGGGGGAATCGTCCAAGTACGACACTGTACTGGGGGGAATCGGGGGGAATCGTCCAAGTACGACAATGTACTGGGGGGAATCGGGGGGAATCGTCCAAGTACGACAGTGTACTGGGGGGAATCGGGGGGAATCAACCAAGTACACTAATTTGCTGGGGGGAATCGGGGAGTGCCCCTACAGGAGGTGGGGACCACTGTGAGTCACTACGAGTCACGTGACTGGTAGCGAGGCCGGTCTGGACCTCTGGGTGGAATTTTCTCATATTGTGCCAAGTCCCCACCCGGAGTTCCAGACCGGCCTCGCTACCAGTCAAGTGACTCGTAGTGACTCGTAGTCAGCCAAAAACCTGAAAATTCACCCTTCTCCCCAGGCCAGCCAAAAAAGCCCCCTGACTCACTGACGAGCCGTGACGACCCGTGACTGGTAGCGAGGGCCCCCCTTTACTATGGTTTCTTTTTGCGTTGACGCTTCCACACTCACACTCCTGCTGATGATGGTGTCGTGAGTGAAGAGCACAAGGGCACGAGCAAAGCGCGAGAAACTTTCCACCCACATTGAAGCAGGGGATAAGATAGGTCTGGTTTTCCGGTTTTCAAAACCAGGGTTTCCCGGTTCCCGGTTTTCTGGAAAAAAAAAAAGGTCGGTCTCATTTTTGGCGGTTTTTCTTGTGACTTTGGGACAGTAAAACAGTCAGAAAAAACGCCATAAAAAAATAGAAAGTGACCCCATCGTGATCCGCACAGAGCTCAAATAGTCCAAAGAAGGCAGAGAAGCGGAGAAGAAAAATGGACCTAGCGGATGGCCCGGTGGGTGGTGACCTCGTCATGCAGGTCTCTTCTGTTTTGAAGGTGCACACATGGTGGACTCCAGCCACCATGTCTAAGAGGGAGTCTAAGACTGCAGTCTGGAGGGCTGAGACGAGAACACGAACGACTTTCAAGCAGTCTTGAAGGTCGCCAAGCCTATTGGGGGCAACTAACAGATGAGATTTGTTTGTTGCCTGTCGTCACAGCTAGGTGCCCATCTCCTCGATAACGGAATGTGTGCAGAGATCTCGTGGACCCTTTGGCCATTCTGTCGTGCACCCACTCCACCCACAACGCACACCTGTCACGAGTGGTCGCTCCCCCGTCCTCCTCCACCCTGAAGGTTGAACCCTCAAGGACCAGTGATCTCCTGCTGGCCGGGCTGCGATACAGCGAAGCCTTCCTACTTACAAGCGAATCCAGACTGTAGTGAACAGATGTTCACTACCGTGGCCTCCGGCGGCTGGGGGGCACCGCCCCCCAGACCCCCCTGTGTAAAAGCATTGCACCAGACCGGTTTTTTGGTCGAGAGTCCAAACTTTCAAAGCAGCTGCTGCGCCTGCCCCACCAAGCAGCCTCAGTACGACAGGACGCGCGCAGGCACCGGGCCTTCTCAGACTCTGGGAGGGTTTGCGCGGGTCGCGCGCGCCGAAGGCGCGCGCGAAAAATTTTCAAAACCAGAAAAACCGGAAAACGGCGCCAGAAAAAAAGTCTATCTTATACCCTGATTGAAGTGTGCGGAAAAATAAAAAAATGGAATACAACGCACTATGCGCAACAGAAAGTAAGAACTCAAAAAAGATGGGCCCGCTTCCTTGCTGGGAAGGCCCTCAGGGTGCCCACAGCGTACGGCAAGGCTGCGAAACCCACCACTGGAAAAACTGCACCCCAAGACACTTTTGCAGATCACCAGTTTGCTATTTTAGGACAGCAAACTGAGCCCTGACGGCAGCAATAGAGAGGACGCAGACTTCAGAGAAATGACGACATCAGACCCAAGGCTCTTGGTTCGCAATTGTTTCGAACGCTACCCTCAGCACGAAGCAGGAACGTGGGTCAGACGTGGACAAAGAATGGGAACGTTGGGGGGACGAACCGGGAAAATGACTACACAAATCCACGCACCGTCCCTGGCACTTTTTTTATTACACGCACCACATCAGGGCCTGTCGGCGGGTCACGACGGAGGTGCGTGAAGAGGCGGGACAGAGAAGAAGCACACGGCTTCATCACGGATTTTGCTGCAGTATCATTTGTTGTCGTCCCAGGGGGGAAAATGAATCGCGCAGGTCAACAGCCAGACACCTGCCCCCCTCCCCCCTCCCCCCAGTCTCCCAGGCACTTGGGAGAGGGGAGGGGGGGGGAGGAAAGGTGTCATCAGCAAAAAAAAAGCTCTGAACTTAGCCTTTCCGATCAACCACCACCCCCCCCCCCCCCCCACACGATTCCCACCGAAAAATTGGGCCAATCTGGAGGGATTTTTCACCTATCCTGCCGCCACGACCGCCACGACCCCTTCGCAGAAGAAGCCATGGGGGGGTTGAGATGAGAGGGGTGAAGACATTTTACTGTGGGGGGGGGGGGGGGGGGGGTAGGGGGGGTCATAAGCCCCCCTAAAAACGTACAAATACCAAAATTTTCAACATACCATCAGAACCGCCCTAATACCTGATCTGACCCGAAAATCCGACCCATACCCCCCCGGAAACTGTCTGGGGCCCACTTGTGACACCTGATACGCACTTTTGTGATGATTTTTTGGGGTCCTAAAAAATGTACCTCAGTTTCGTACCTTGCCTTTGTACCTGAACCACTCCCGACCGCATTATTTCGTTCTTTGCCTTTTCTGCGGTGGTTCTGGCTCAGGTGGCACGCATGTTGCCTTCCCCAGTGCCTCGGCAAGGTCTTTCTTGACCTGATTAGTGGGAATGTTGTGTTGTTGCGTCAGCAGAATGAGTTCAGCCACCTTCTGGGTGTAGTACTTCGATCGCATATGGGTCATTGTGAGTACTTCGTACGCCTGGGAGGCTGCATCGGCATTAGTAGGCAGCGTTGTAGATGCTTTTGCTTCGTCGATCTTAGCCTGTGAAGGCACGATTGGGATATTGTACGCCCTGAGAGCCGAAGTGGTTATGATTGTGCTGTGTAATTTGCGCCCCGCAGGATATGCACACCACGCAGTCTCGACAACACGTATGAGAGTGTACCATGTGGGGACTCAACAAGGTCATTGGATCGGCATCTGCCTGCCGACTCAGCCCCCACACAGTGCGACCGCAAGGTCGCCAGGGATGTCTCAACGCCAGGGGAATACCCTCCCCTGGCGTTGTACAACCCTACTCTCAACCCTCGGGTCCTCTCCTGGAGGCGGTGGTGGCGGGCCCGCAACGCTTCGTACTTCCGGTACAGACTGAGGTAGTCTGCCCGGCTGACCCGCTCATTGCTTCCTAGATCATCTGCTGCTCTGGAGCTGCCATCACTCTCACTGCCCACATCAGTTGGTGTGGGGGTAGGAGCAGGAGGAGTGGGAGGAGTAGGAGTGCAGGTGACATCTTTCTTGGCTAGCAAGGAACGCCGCTTTTCCCGCACGTGCGTGCAGTTGATGCACCACTGCATATATCTGTCGTCACCACGTCCCACTCGCTCTCCTATGTACCCAGCCCGACGGAGCGCCCGAAATAATGTCGCCTCACCGATGTCGTGTGCCGTTTTCTTTTTACGCAGGTCTGCCACAACGCTCTCTGCCGAGACCCCGCACATCTCCCGTTTGGCGAGCGTCTTTCGAGCAAGGTACTCCTCTGCAGCAGCATCTGACACCTCTGCGAGGCCCTGGGCACGCGGCATGTGTTGCTCGGCGTGCTGAGTGAGCGTAGTGACACCCTTCCCTTGCAAAGAACGAAATAATGCGGTCGGGAGTGGTTCAGGTACAAAGGCAAGGTACGAAACTGAGGTACATTTTTTAGGACCCCAAAAAATCATCACAAAAGTGCGTATCAGGTGTCACAAGTGGGCCCCAGACAGTTTCCGGGGGGGTATGGGTCGGATTTTCGGGTCAGATCAGGTATTAGGGCGGCTCTGATGGTATGTCGAAAATTTTGGTTTTGTACGGGCTTATGACCCCCCCTAGGGGGGGGGGGGGGGGCGGGGGCACGGCTCTCCCATGAATGGGATGTGAAACCCACACATCACACCTTTTCTTTGGTCCGAACGGTTTTGATTTTCTTCCCCCCCCCACCCCTTTTCTCGCCCCTTGGAGACCCTTCCTTTGAGACTGCAAGGGGGCGATTAGGGGGCGCGGGGGGGGCTGAACCAAAGAAAACTGCGTCGGGCTTCCATCAATGATCATGGGAGAACCGGTCCCAGCCTCCGACAGGGGCAGGGCGAAAAATCCCTGCGAAAAGAGCCTCACGATTTGTTTTCCGCTTGGGGGGGGGGGGGGGGGGGGGGGAAGTGTGGGAAGGGAGAGGGGGGGGTCTTCGCACACGGCACCGACACATTTTTGGCGTGCATTTTTTTCCCCCGCCTGTTTTCATTTCTCGGTGTCGGCAATCACAAGCAAAGCTTGATCCATCCCATTTTTTTTGGAACACCTGATTTTTTTCATTACTGTTTCGTGAGGCACACCGCCTTCCAACTGCCGGCAAAAACGTGACGTGGTAGACCCGGTCCCCACTATCGGACCAACCATCCCCCCCGTGGGGGAAGCGCAAGTCGAATCGGTCGGGACCGGACCACCCCGTCGTGAAGAATCCCTTCCCACACCCAACAAACCCCCTCACTCCCCCCCTCCCTTTGTGCATTGATTAGGTTCCTCTTCCGTAATCCGAGCAGCCCCTCTGTGAAAAGGGTCACTGGTGTTATCGACCCCCTGATATTTCGTGCCCTGTTCGTGCCCAAAAACCCGTTTGGGCCCCGTTTTTTGCGGCCCCCGTTTTCCCCGTTCCAGGAGGTCGTTGCCACGCAGTGGCGCAGAACGCACCCCAGAACACTCAATGCCGGGCTGGATATGGACAACTACTCTCCAGATTCGCTTGATTTTGCCCGTCGGTGGACCACCAGGGGTAACTTGAGAAGATCAGGTGGGCGGGGAAGCTGGGGCGGGGGCGGGGGCGGGTGACTCAACATTCAGGTTTCGGGCCCGGTGCCTGCGCGCATCCTGTCGTACTGTGGGGGGCGCAGCAGGTTTCTCCCATACTTTTCCAACGGGCGCACGATGATATGTGCACCACGAACAACAACACAACCAACTACAAGAAACCGCGCACTGGCCGGGGTAGAACTTGGTGGTCCAGGACCATGAACAGGTCCTGGAGAGCAGCCGGTATGTTGCAGCACGGCATCCCGTTGCGGATCAGGGAGCACACCCTATGGCGTAGCTCCTTCCGCGACCACGGGCTCGGCAGCTCGGTGCACTGCACCAGCACCACGTCGCTCTCCCGCAGGAACGGAACACCTCCTCACCCACCTCATTAAACTCTGTCGTCCAGAGGTCGTTCCGCTTCAGCAACCGGTATCCCGGAGTGGACGGGAGGTAGCCCTCCTCTGTGAGGGTCGTCTGCACAAGCTGTGCAGTCATGCCCACGGGCAGATGAGTCCCCCTGCCAAGGTTGCTCTCCCCACCTGTTTGACGTAGATCATATATCGGAACCCTCTCCTGGTGTTGGCCCACCAACACCAAAGAGAAACCCTCAGCGAGACGGCACTCCTTTAACGTCCTCCAGCCGACCTAAACAGGCCAGAACCGGACAATACATGCCTGTCCGGGTCTATCCGGGCCTATACATGCACAAAATTCACGCGAAATTTGGGTGGTTCATGAAAACCACAGGCAATACGTGAAAAATCCCACCAAGAAAAAAGAAAAAAAAAAGGGCCCACCCTGATATTTCGTGCCCCGTTCGTGCGAAGTTGCCCCTATTTCGATAACACCAGTCACTGTTTCCTTTTTCTTTTGGTATCGACGGATACCCGTGCTGCAGACCTTTCAAAGAATGCCGCGGGGGTGACTCCCTTCGGGGCCTTCGAGGCACGCGCCAGGCGAATGCCCAGGAGGGAAGAAAGAGCCACCCCCGGAGCTCAGGAAGGCAGCAGCACCAGGACACACACGCCAGCATCACTTCACACTGGATCTGTCTCCGAGAGCCTGTCGGGTGAGATGGCACTGCTGCCTCCATGTGCAGCCAGACTGATCATTTTTCTTGTAACCTTGCTGGTCCCAGTGTTCTTTCGAAGAAGAAAGAATCCAGAGAGGCGTCTATTCTCTCAAGAAGTGCAGAAACGTCAGCCCGCCTCGCTAATATCGCAGGAGACAAGCTGGCGCGGTGTGTGCCACAGAGTGAAGGGCAGCCTCCAGAGAAAATGCCAACAAGAAAGGCCAGACCAAATCAGACAAAAGTGACGGCCTCATAGACAAAACCTGGCTCTTCAAAAAGCAAGGCGCCTGCAAGACAAGACACATGCTGTCAGAAAAACCTCGGTCTGACTGTTGCGGTTTGGGAAAGCAAAAAAAAAATAAACGAAAGAATAAAATGGGGAGAGAGAGAGAGAGTGGCGGGTTGGTAGGATTTGTGCAGTATTTTGAGGACTGAGAAGAGAGGCTGGGGGGATGTGGTTTTGAGAAAGAGAAACGAGGGAATGTGTTCTTTTTTTTTGGCGGGGTTGGTGGGTGGTGGTGGGTGGTGGGGGGGTAGTGGTGGTGGCGGCGAAAGAAAAATACCAAAAAAAAATAGAGAATACAACCCACCACGCGCACCTGTGGGTGGGTGGGGCGGTGGGGGGGCGTGTGGGACGAGCGTGGCAGGGTCACAGCCCTGCCGCAGTCACCTCATGGCCCATGCAGTCTTCACAGCCGAAAAAAGCTAACGACCAACCGGTGAACACGGGACATTATCCTCGGAAAGACACGATGTGGCGATGCCAGCGCAAATGGGCGGAGCGGCCCTCAGCGCACGAGCGGGATGATGTGATGCGATTCGCAGCGTACTCACCTTCCCATGGGTTTCGTGCCATGGAAGCCTCCGCTTTAAAGTGCAGAGAGAGGTGAGACGTGCTTTAACACAATATGGGTGTCACGCCTGACGCATTTTGGCACAGAGTGAAGGCCCTGCTGTGCTATTGATACCAGCTGATGTCTGGTGATATGATGGTAACCCCCCTGGCGCACGCAGCGAAAGCTGCGTTGCCAACCCAATTTTCAGGCGGACTGGACACACCGGTCTCCCGGACCGAGAAGATCCGTGTAACACAACGCGACACTCTCACTGACCCTCCCGCTGTACCGGGGGTCGGGAGATAAGGTTGGCGTGAGTAGCTTTCCCCCCGCCAGACCTACCTCCCTCATGGGGACCACCGGTCCGATGGTAAAAACCCCCCTCTGGGGAGTCTTCGCGACCCAGCAAGGTTTATCGGGCAGGCTTTTTCCCCACAACAACAACAACAACAACAACAACAAAAAGGATGAAAATGCAACCATTTTCGTCACCGTTTCGTCTGGTTCCAAGTCAGGCAGACGTCCGGTTTCAAAACGCACCATTTTCGGCACCCCGTTAAGACCCCCGATAGTTGCGCTGTGTGAACAACTGCTCCAGGTGCTACTCCCAAAACCCCACGGAGGTCAAGGGTTGAGGGAGGGAGGGAGGTCGGGTGGGTTCGCCTTCCTATCTGCAGGGAGTGCGGGCAAGCGAGCTCTCGGGGTTGCCACGTGATCCGGCACTGGTGTGACACAGTGGTGAAGGAACGGGGGTGGTGGGAGCTTCGTGCCGCCACCCCCCCCCTTCCTTCGGCATTGATGTGTTGTTTCGCGCAACCTCGATTGACAAAAAAACTTAAACCCAAGGCCAATTGGGGTGGGTCGCGCAGGAATAAACAAGCAAGGCTGCCTATGCACACTTCATACTGATTGCTAGGGGAAAGTCGAAATCCTGAGGTCAGGCCAAGCGCATCGCGCAAGAAAATACGTCAACAGAACTCGGTACCCTCCTCGAGAGAGTACCAGACGGCAAGCCCTGTTCAGCTGGCGCGCAATGCCGACAACCACTGTTGCAGTCTAAGACACATTTTGTGATGCGCGATCCCCAGACGATTGCACGAGCGCAGCAACGTTGTACGACGCTCCTCTCCAGGAACAGACACATCCAGTTGACACTGAAGGAAAATGCTGGGGAAAGAACACGAAATACGACACATGTGCCTGGCGAAACGGATATCCGATCTGCCCATTGACTCATTGACAACGAGTTGCCTTTGCCTAAGCTTCACACGGATACATCCTCGCACAGTCTCGTTTCGGCTTCTTTGTGAGGGCAATGCAAGCAACCAGCAACCCTTCGGGGCTGCAAGGTTCTCTTTCCGGCTATGATTCACTCCACGAAACCTCTGTGCACCAACAGCCTCGCCCTGATGGGGCGGAAGGACATTTCTGTGCGGAGTGAATGACTTTCAGGTTCACTGTAACTGTTTGCGGGGGGGGGGGGGGGGGGGGGAACACCTGGCGGGTGCGAAGAAGGGCGAGGGAGAGAGAGAGAGGAGATGATATTGGGGAGGGGGTAGACAGCGGGCAGTGGGGGGTGTGTGTGCCCTGGCAGTGGGTGTTACTCGCCGGCAGCCCTATGGGTAGAAAACAAATCGTTCAATTCGTTCGACAATTAAAACACCAGCCCACCCCCCTTCCCTCCCCCCGCGGTTGGTTGCTCCACCCGCCACCACAACCACCGCCAAGCCGATTCTAGATGATTCACATCGGCGACCCTTATTTCTCTCTCTCTCTCTGTGCACACAACGGAGCAGAAACAAGGGCCGCATATCATGCAACCCATTGGAGCGTTTGACACCGTGACGTGACGCGCATAATGAGAATGGCCCCGGCCCCGAGAAGGGAGAAGGGAACTCCCATTTGAGTTGTCGGTGTGGTGTCATTTTCGGAGGAAGTCCATCGCACACATCACACAGCTATATATGCAGCCGCAGTCCCTCCTGGGAACCTTGGAGCTGTATCGCGGCGTGCAGTTCTTCACGCTTGTCCCCAGCCCTGCTGAGCACCGCAGCCAGGTCGTCGCCCCTCAGGAAGGCCTCCACAGCGGCGTTGTAGTGCACCCACATGGAGGCCTTGTCCCCGATGACGTAGAGCCACTCCTGGCCTGCCTCGTGGCGGGGGGACGTGAGGTCGTCTTCGCCTGTCAGCACATCGCACACCAGCTGGGGCCCCGCTGAGCAGGCGGGGACCTCCGTCACTCTGCCGGCAAGCACGCGCAGCTTGAGGAGGAGTACCGTGCAGGGGACGAGGCGTATCTGGTGCTCGCACTCTGCCTCCCGCTTCGCCGCCGCGTTGCAGGCGATGTGCAGGGAGAGGGCGGAGCCTGCGCGCTCCATGGCGCTCCCCTCGATGGTTAGCGGGCCCAGGAGGCAGAAGCGGCGGATGTCAGGCGAACCGACGTCGCCGCAGCAGAGCGTCCCGCTCGCGATGCCCATGTTGATGGGGACGTCTCCCGCGCAGGAGGCAAGCGTTTTGACCACCTTCTTCGCGGCGTGCAGTGCGGCGGAGGCGTGCTGTGAGCAGGCGCGGGATGCGTTGAAGGAGCACTGGATGCGGTCGCCCGCGAAGAATTCCACCATCCCGTGGCGGCCCTCCACAGCGGGTGCAACGGCCTCCAGCAGCTCCGTGAAGAAGTCGCCAAAGTCACACTCGCTCTCCTTCAGCATTGCGATGGATGCCTTGATGTTGACGAACATCACCGTGGCACGCTTCTGGTGGAGCAGCCCGATCTGCCGCAGTGTGGCGGCTTCGGCGATATCGGGGACTGTGCCTGTGGTGTCTGCTGGGGTTGTGCCGCTGAGCACACCCGGCATGGTCGCGCTCCACGACGCTGTGTAGTGCGGGGGAGGGTCGTCTGGGATGCGCGCCTCTGCCAGGGCGAGGCACGGCAGGCTGGACTTCGGCAGGTAGGACCTGTAGAGGCGGAGGTGCTGCTCGACACCCCGCAGGGCTTCGTGCATGCCGTGGGGCAGGCTGCCCTCCGTGTTGGTGAGGAGGTCCGACACGGCGTCGACGTCGTAGCCTGCGAGGAGGGAGGCGATGTGCTGCACCGTGTCGATGGTCTGCAGCATCTCGTCGTGCTGCCGCACCGCAGCTTCCGCGAAGCGACGCGTCACGACAAAGTCACACACAAACACCACGGCGCCTAACGCCTCCGAGAAGAGCGCATCCTGCACGTCAGCAGCGCAGGGGAGCTGGTGGCAGTCGAAGCCCGTTGCCCGTTCTGCCTGGGGTGCCGTGAGCGGGAGGTCGAAGAGGCCGAACCGCGTGACACTCTCGAGGAACGCCAGCAGCATCCACACCGTGACGGAGATGACGAGGGCAGCGCCGAAGCGGCGGTCGAGGCGCATGAGGAGGCTGAGGTCTGTCACCAGCACGAACAGCGGCCACACCGACTGGCCCCTGGTGCTGCGTGCGTCGATGTCGGCAAGGATGTAGGCAGAGCTGGTGGCGATCAGCCATGCGGCGACAGCGGTCTGTGTCAGGCGGGCAGGGGTGAGGCACAGCACGGCCATTGCGGTCTGGGCGATGACACAGACGAGGGCCGCGAGGGCGCCCATGCGGAACTCGCCATGTGCGGTGGTGGACAGCAACAGGGCCGCAGCCACAAAGCCCTTCACGAGGCTCGTGAAGAAGGCAATCTGGCGCTCCTCCGCTTCTCGCCCCACCAGCCCCCCCGACACCGCCTGCTCCAGGCAGCCCAGCATGGTGGGCCTGCAGGGGGTGGTGGTGGTGGGTGGTAGCGCGTATGGATTTGGCAAGCACATGCTGCAGTCACCAGGCGTTTCAAATACCTCACGGAAAACACCCCAGGGGTAGGAAGGGAGGGTAGGGAGGGTAGGGGCTCGGAGGGGTCGTGGGGTAGGGGGGTGTGGTGTGCTTCCAGTTCGTGCTGCCGCCTCCCCCCCTCTCCCCGTGTCGGTGTTCGTTCAAACCGGGTTCTTACAAGGGTAAAGGGGGAGGGTAAACGGGGAGGATGGCTGGCGCGGGTCTTGTTGCGAGCCGCCCCCTTCTTCGGAAAAGATGGGGTGCGAGATTGGAACACAAACGCCACCAAGAGTCTTGAGGAGAAGAATGTTGGGGTACAAGGAGGGGCATGGATTTCTAGAATAGGCGAGAAGGCGGGGGGGGGGGGGGGGAAGAGGGGGTGGCAAGCGGCAAGTGGCGGTGGCGGTGTTGGGGGACAAGCTGCGCAGAGGAAGAGAGAGACAGAGAGAGCACGGCATGTGAACCCCGAGGCAGCAGCATGCAAGACACCCGCCGTTTCGCCGACAACACGCATCACCCCCTTCCCACCCACCACCACACCAGGAAATAAGTCATCTAACGAACACAACTCACCCGGATGGGGATACACTCAGCCGCATATACACTGTTCGCATCGCTGTAGAACGGCGGATTCAGCTTGGGTTCGATGGTTCAAAAGACTGCCAACGAGCCCCCTTTCCTGGCTTCGTTTTTTTTGATTTTCTTGGCAGTGCCCGTGCCGAACAGCGTGCCCCAATCATGGAGAGTAGGACCTCACTGCTGCCACGTTTTGTTGTTTCGACCACCAAGGGATAGGTGTCCCAGCGAGACGCCCAGCCTGAAGAATCACCCTGAGATACATTGCATCACTCGCTTGCCTTGCGCGACGTGGTGTCGATGTGCGCCTGATGCCGCGCCCAATCGAGCCACGCCTCCAGCGTGCCTGCCTCCTGTGCGAACCCGATCTGCAAGGCGGTGTGTTGCATAAATCAAAAGGGGAAGGGGAAGCGGGTATTCCTTCTTGGAAGAGACCCTGTCACTGCCTCAAGCCTCACCCGATCACTCACACCTCCACCTCACACAACGTGCGCATGGGCGCGGGGCATACCCAGGGGTCGTTGGAGCTGCGCGTCTGCACGGCAAAGCTGAGGCCCAGAGACAGCACCTGGCTGCGGGGATCATGATACGCTGCAAAGCTCTGCGGGTTGGGGGGCGAAGAGTGGTTGATGGCAGTGGCCAGGGGGGGATGGGTGAAGTGAAGAAGAACAATAAGGAAACGCCAGCGGGGGGGGCGAGGGGACTTGCAACTCGTTTGATCCGTCTTGAGCTGATGACGGCGAAGCGGCCCACCCCCTGCCCACCCACCCCCCACGCCCCCCTCAACATACCTCGATATCCTTCAGCGCTATCCGCTCCGCCGTCTCCTGGTCGCTGTACTTCAGCGTCAGCTCTGCAGCCTCCACAGAGTCAACCCTCACCGCAGCCTCCGCATGGACCCCCTCCTGCTGCACGCGCTCCACCTGCCCCAGGGCCATCACACACCCCTTGTAGAGGTACTGCCCACCCGGCACGGCAGGGGGGTGCCGGATGTAGCAGATCAGGTTGTGCGCGGGGCGGTGGCTGCCCCCGACCTGCAGCGTGTGCCCCCCGGGGCCGTACTTCGAGGTGCTGAAGGGGGGCGGCAGGGCCGACACGTCGGGCTGCGGCTCTGGGTCCGCGGGGAGGGCTGCCGGGGAGCTGGAGAGGTCCAGGGCAGGGCCTGCCGGGGCTGCGGACAGCGATGCCTCCGTTGGCGAGCGCTGCTCCAGCGACGCCGGCACCGCCATCGGTGTGGGCTTCACAGACGAGGCAACGAAGGTTGATGCAGGCTGCAGCCCGCATGGTGCGACATGCGCCTCCTTCGGCACACGCGGGGCGGCACGGAGGAGGCGCATCGACGCGGCGTGCCCCTCGTCAGCGACACGACCCCCCGGCGGCGCCGCTGCCGGCTGCGCCTCGTCTGCAGACTGCAGCGAGGCCCTGCGCCCCCCCAGGTCCGCCGCCGAGTTGCGCCGCGAGGAGTACGCCACGCTCTCCGCGGCGTCGCCCAGGCCTGCCACCTCCTCGCTGCGCACCGACATGTCCAGCCGCATGCCGGCGGGGGCCGCTGCAGGCGGCGCGTCCCCCGAGTCGCTGCCCCTGTCCTTCTTGAGGGTGGACAGCTTCACGAAGCTGTTGTAGGCAACGGAGGAGGCATCCGCAAGAGCCGGGTCGGAGTGCGCCAGGTTCATGGCCTCCTTCATCGCGGAGTAGCTCTGGATGCTGTGGTTGCGCGAGAGGGGCACGGCGGGGGAGGGGGCGAACAGGGGTGTGTGTGCGGTGAGGCCTTCGTCTGCCTCGCGCAGGGTGCGCTCCAGGCAGTCGATGTAGCGCTGCTGCTGGCAGATCAGCATGGCGCAGGCGTGCAGCTGCACCTCTGCAGGCTCGCAGATGGAGGACTCCGCATCGTCCAGCTCCTGCCCACCAGGGGAGCGGTCCAGGCCTGGGATGGCCATCCTTCCTGTTGACGGTGGGGTGCGGTGGTGGTGGTGGTGGTGGTGCAACATAAAGCTTACCCCCCGCCGAGTCTCAAGGACTGTCCGTTGTCTGCGATATGTGATGTGCCCTCGAGGGGACGCTCTGCAATGCCAGCACACCGAACCCAAACTGCAGAAACCGGATGCAGAAAAAGGTGGGAATGCTCGCAGGGGTGGGGCGGGTGGGTTGGATCTCCCAGCTTCCTCAACATCGACAGCGGTGGGAGAGGAGCTCCCGCGAGCGGGAGGCAAACAGGCAAATCAATCTTGTCGGTGTGTGGAATCGTTCAAGGGGGAAAGCGGTCCAGGAATGGAGAGTCGCTCGCCCAGATTCCATCTCTTACCTCTCTGTGTAGTGTATACCGAAATGAAGGTCCATTGGAGGGCGAGCGGGCTGGGAGAGAGACGTTCCCGCAGGCAGCCCCAATGCGTTCATGCATCGAGTACGGTGTCACTTTGCCCGCGTATTGTGAGGCAGACATGCGTTTTCTGCACTTCTGAGTGAAGGGTCTTAACACCTGCAAAACCGGTGCCGGGGGGTGGGGTGGGGGAGTGGCATTTCCCGTAAGTTTTGGCGCAACCTGGGGTCGGCGATCTCCCCCGCACACGCTTTGGCAAAAGCGTGGCAGGGGGGGGGGGGGGTGGGGGTGTTGGCGGGGGGCGGCGGGAGCGGGGGACGGCGTAGGCACAGAAAAGAAGCAAATGGCACGGATTGTTTTTTGGGGGTGGCAAACATACCAAAGCAAATGTCGAAAAGGAGAAGGGGTGCCGCTGCAGAACCACTGCGAAGTGGGAAGCGGAGGGAGCGAGGAGAATATGCAGGACGACGTGCGCGTGCACTGCTGGCTGGCCTCGCCGTGCGCACAGCACATACTCGTCTTTAAAGATGTTTGCTGGAGTGTTGAACGCACTGGCTATTGTTTTGGAATAGACTATAGTGTACACACAAAGGAGGTGAGTCCTTTTGTATCAGTGCAGAACACACCGTGATTTCCCACTGCTGAAAAAATATAGGGCGTTGTTTGTGCGCCAAACCCAGAAAAAAATCACATCGCATCTCAGACAACGGAAGGAGTGCACCCCGCGATCTAACAAAGCAGGCGGAGTAGGGGCCAGGGGCCCCACCAAGGAGGGCCACCAATCCTGACACTTTACATCAGAAAGTGTCACTTCAACTCTGCCGCTCTTCCTCTACTACTTGGTACTTCGTTTGATGCGTTGACGCTTCCACACAAACACCAACACCACCCACACCACCCCATTCCACGGCAGTGGCTCGTGGGGGGGAACGGGAAGTAGGAACAGGGGACAAGCCAGTGGGCCCAACACAGTTGTGCAACTTTGTGACGTCAGGTTTCCTTCACCCCCCCCACCCACCACCCCCCAATTCACGACAGCTCCACGGGAGCGCCGGGCGAGGCAGCCTCCGGGGATTCGGGGAACCCGCCTCCACCACCGCCACCGTTATCCTCCTCCTCCTCCGCCTCCACCACCGCCGCTTCCCCCTCCTCCTCCTCCTCATCCGCTCCCTCCGCCACCCCAGCCTCAGCCATCTCCTCCTCCCCAACCTCAGCTGCTGCGCCCTCTGGGGCAGCCCCAGCATCGTCATGCCCTGCAAGCTGCCCAGACCCGCCATCTGCCTCCTCGCTGAACAGCTGCTCCGGCGCCTCCGCCGCGAGAATCGCCGACTCAGAGTCCTCCTCAGCAGCACGCGGGCTGTGCGCCTCCCCCACTCCCCCCGCCTCCCCCGGGCTCGCGGGGGAGGCCGCGTCATCGCCAGCATCATTAACACCCTCACCCTCACCACCACCACCCCCCACGGCATCACCGAGCCCCTCCTCAGCCAACCCCCTGGGTGAGCCACCAGTGGGTGAGGCCTCCGCCACATCCTCTGCAGCCTCAGCATCGCCGGGGCCGCCCCCACCCTCCCCCGCCGCGTCGGCACCCCCGGGAACAGCGGCGGGGGTGGGGGGATCCGAGGGGGCCTCAGGCGGAGGGGAGGAGCTCCCCTCTGCCTCTGCCGCTGCATCCGCCGCAGGAGGAGGAGGGGCATCGGGCCCGGCAGCTGTGGGGCTGTCCGCCGTTGGGGCGCCGCCGGGAGTGGAGGGATCCGAGGGGGACACAGGCGGAGGGGAGGAGCTCCCCTCCGCCTCTGCAGCAGGAGGGGCATCGGGCCCGGCAGCTGTGGGGCTGTCCGCCGTTGGGGCGCCGCCGGGAGTGGAGGGATCCGAGGGGGACACAGGCGGAGGGGAGGAGCTCCCCTCCGCCTCTGCAGGAGGAGGGGCATCGGGCCCGGCAGCTGTGGGGCTGTCCGCCGTTGGGGCGCCGCCTTGCTGCTGATCCTCATCCTGGCCCTGATCCTGCTGAGGTGGGGTGCCCCTCTCCGCCCCTGCATCCCCATCGAGGGCTTCCGGCTGCTGCTGCTGCTGCTGCTGCCCCTCCTCCCTCTCCGTGCCGTCACCCACGCCGCCTTCCACCTCCGCCTCCTCCCCAACAGCCTCCACCCCGGATGTCTCCCCGCCGGGCGCCGGCATGTGCTCCGACACGCCACTGGGCATCCCCTCTGCACCGCCCTCCTCCGCAGGCACCCCGGGGCTGCTGATGTCGCCGCCGCCGCCGCCGCCGCCGCCGACACCGGCATCTGGGGGAGAGGTTGCTTCCTGAGGCTGGCCCACCTCCTCCACCACCTCCTCCTCCTCCTCCGCCGCCGCCGCCGCCGCAGCCTCCTGTGGAGGAGCAGGCGAGGGAGATGCATCGGGGGTGTTGTCAGCAGCAGCGCCATGCCCTCCGCTGGGGCCGTGCATCGGGGTGGTCGGTGCGCCACCCTCAGCTGTCCGATCCTCCCCCGCGCCCTCCAGCCCAGGCTCATCGTGCCTCACAAGGCACTCCTCCTCCTCCTCCTCCACCTTCCGCACCGCCCCGTCTTCTTCCTCCTCAGCCCCCCCACCGCTGCAGGCGGAGGGGGAACCCCGCGTGTTTTGAACATCACTCTCTCCGCCCTCCCCCTCCCCTTCCTCCGCCGGCTTCGCCTCCGCCCCCTGGGGGTCAGGGGTGGCCCCCCCTGGGGGCTGCGGGGATGACCGCTTCCTCCGGCGCTTTTTCCGGGGGGGGCGGGTGGCACCCCCGCCTTCACCTCCTCCGCCCACCTCCGCAGGTGACGCCACCCCTCCCGGGGAGGGGGCCCCACCCACCCCGAGGGAGACGGTTGCAACGCTCGTCTCGCGCTGCAGTTTTTCCGCCTTTCTCTGGAGGTGCATCCGCAAGGCCATTTCCTCCTCAGCTAGGGAACCCGGGTCGAGGGAGTACGGCCCATAGGCATAGGAGCCTGGTTGGTTGTGGCTTTCCCTCTGCTGTGTCGCCATCCCCGGGGCCAGGACTCTGTGGGGCCGCGAGAGGACCGACAAAGGCTGCGAGAGGTAAGGTATAGGAATCCCCTTAGCGGGTGCCGCACCGCTGCCGTGGAGGAACTGCGCCATGTCGGGGTACCCTGCGCTGAAGATGGGGTTGAAGCTCCGGTCGGTGATGCACTTCGCAGGTGACTCCCCCCCGCCACGCCCCCCAACCCCCACCGCCGGAACTGACTTCAGCGGAGGCAGTGAGGGCGACCCACCCCCAGGCGGAGATAGCGGGGAGGCCGACGGGGAACCCCCCTGAGACGCAACGCATGGCGACGCATTGGCAACCCCCTGGCGCATCAAAGCTGCCTCCTTGTTGGCACGCCAGAAGGTGCGGTGGCTCTGGAGGACATCCTTTGTGTTCGACGCCCAGGGCTGCGCAGTCGCGGATGCGAGAATCGAGTTTGTCGGCTGCAGATAGGTTGGGAGCGGGGTGGTGGTGTACACCCCTGTGGTGCTCTGCCCTGCATCCTCCAGAAGGGGGCTCGCGGAGGCGGGCGCGCCGGGCGAAGCCGCATCCTCGGAGAGGAAGCTGTGGAGGTCGTTGAGGAAAACTGCCGCGGCCTCCCGGTCACCCGAAACGATCCGTGTCTTGAAGTCGTAGCTCATCCGGAAGCCCAGCTCGTGGAATCCCTGGCTCAGCACGTTCCAGTTGAAGAGGCGATTCTGAAGTGTCCCTTTCTCACGCAGCTGTGTCCCGCCCAGCTGCACGCGAAATCTCCTCGCATAGTATACCAGGATCCGGTAGAAGTGTATCCCAACAAGCAGAAGCGAGGTGTGCACCTGCGACAGTGCGACTGCATCGGGGTCGCATGGGGCATGCCCCTCTGCCGGGCGGGCGCAGCTGTGTGCGTCGAGGATGCCCAGACGGCGGAGCCACTTCCAGTCGTCATGCCTGATGAGAAGCGACATCTCCGTGCCGCATGGGTGCCACGGCGGAGTGGACGGGATGCTCGCAGGGGAAGAGGGCGGGCTGCGGGGTGTGGAGGGAGCGGATCTGCTGAAAAGAACGAGTCACACAGCAAGCCTGTCAGCGAGAGTCGGACAGACTAAAGAGATCTAA
Organism: Rhynchopus euleeides; assembly: GCA_963210315.1. NCBI lineage: Eukaryota > Euglenozoa > Diplonemea > Diplonemida > Diplonemidae > Rhynchopus > Rhynchopus euleeides. The sequence continues at coordinate 2,158,029 of OY723247.1, read as the reverse complement.
AAAAAATAACTGCAGAGAATGAGAGGAGAAAGCAAGACCTCCCCCGCCGCAGTACTCAGGAGTGTGTCAGGCCCTGTGAAGGGGGGTGGGGTGTGTGTGTTCGGTATGTCTTGCGAGAATGCGATGTGTCGGTGCGGTGATGGAGGAGGGGGTCGTGAGTTGACGTTTCACCTCCAGGAAACCTTGAGGGGGGGGAGAGGTGGGGTGGGGGTGGGGGTGGTGGAATAGAGGTAGAAGGGAGCACAGGAATGATCACCCGGGAGAGAGGGGGTGGGTGTGGGGTGGGGTGGGGGCGCTGTGTCGGGAGTGACGGGGTGGGGGAGGAGGAGAGGGGGTGGGGTGACGTGTGTGTGGAGGTCAGACAGATGGCTTGACCCTACCGCAAGAGATGGTGCGATTTCCGTATCATCCTCCCCCTCCCCCTCCCCCGCACTCGAAAGCCACGTTTTTTTTTGCTTTTTTTAACTGGTTTTTTTCCGATTCTTTTTTTACGCACACTTGTGAGCAGAAAATGTCACTCTACCACAGCCAAACGTGCTCCGCACACCACTAGCCTCCCCCATCACTGGACCTCGAGGGTGGTGACATTCTCTCGGGGGGGGGGGGGGGGTAACCGAGGTAGATATCATATAGCTGAGACACGGGGACCCTTGTTTGTTTGGGTCTGTTTGGACACACAGCACGCGCTTGCAAAAAATTAAAACTGTGTGCACGGTGGGATCTTGTAAATTTTAGGAGGTCACCTTAAGACACGGGGGGACATCCGGGGACAAATCGGTAAAATCGGGGAAAATGACCAAAAAAAAGAGTGTGGGGAGTTGGGTCCAGTTTAGCAAAGTGAGCTCATTTTTCAAACTCCAGAATTTTTGGGGACGCTTCCTGTACCCGGCCTCGCGGGTGGGGTGTTAGGGAATCCACCCCGTGGTCACCCACTGCCCCCTGCGACACGGGGACGGGGTTAGGGGACCGGCACAGCCCAGTACGGCGATGTACGACTTGGTGCTGCTGATAGGGACTCGAAACGAGAGCAGTGCACGGTCAGCAACGCACCGACACAGGTCGTTGGTGCCAGGCACGGTCTACTTTTGAAGCCGTACCCCAGAGACTCGGTCGCTCGACAGCAAGCGAAGGCACCGCCCGGGCGCGCGGGGGGAGGACATGGCAGACGGCCTCAGGAGTGCCGGTCCGGGCGTCCCACTGTACCTCCCTGCGCCAGCCACGCCATCCTCAGGTCTGCACCAGATCAACCTGGAAGTCGCGCAGCTCCAGCACGTGCCACCCACCGCCAGCTAGATGCTGCGAGAAGTGAGCACACCCCTTGTCCACACCCAGGTGCAGGAAGCGTGACACAAAGTTGAGGAGCACACTGCACTGCAACGCTCCACCATCCACCACGACGCGGCATGCGATGGTGGCACCTGTGAGCGGCACACCTCCGCTTCGCCAAGGTGAAGTCGACCGCGAGGAGATTGACGGCGGCACGCTGGGTACCACGGGGGGCCCACGTGTCGACTCCGGTCAGTATGTGGAGCCGCCACCATTGGTCGTTCGTCTGCAGCAGTAATACAGTTCCCTGCAACCGGCCCATCATGGGCGGTGGTGCATTCGGGGAACGCGCACCCTTCCTTAGGTGCCACCGGCTCGTACCCGTTCACCAATTGGAGAGGCATCAGGTTGTCTACATCGATGTCGCGCACTCTGAAGCGCTCGGCAGTCCTTGGGGCAGCCATGGTGTGAGTGCGGGTGTGTGTGTGTGAGGGGGAAAATGTGTTGCACAAGCGGATCTTTTTGTTTGTGCGCACCTGTGCGTGTATGGGTGTCCATACGTGCGCTGCCAACAGTCTTTTTTACCGTGACCTGAGCAGGTTATAGCAAAAAAGACCTGGTGTCTGCTTCGTGTGCACAAGCGGCCCACTATTGAGCCCCCCCCCCACCCCCCCCCCCCCTGCCTCCCTTGCCGTTTGCTCTGGCCCGTTTCTCAGCCGTACACACTGCGGCCTCGTTTCTTGTCACTCTGTTATTACTCTCCCGGTAGGCTGATCAGCAGCATTATAACCGGTCCTGTCAGGGGAATCTGGGAGGGGGGACGGGGGAATACTATGTTGCACCGGCTCCCTTCCATGGGAGAGTGCGCTGGGGCTGTAACGCCTGGCACGAGGTTCCTAATCGGGGTCTCCGAGGGGCGGAGGAGAGAGTCCTCAGCCGAACATCGGCTTTTATAAACGCAGCAGGAAAACAAAGGGCCGCGAAATTCGACACCTTCACCGTGTTGCGTTGCCCGGAGTACCAGGGCAAGCCCCCCGGAGACTCCACTGTGGTGCCAGGCCCATCAGGGGCATCGCATCGCATCGACCGGCACACCCTGCGGTGTGGCGTGGCTGTCTTCTCAAGGAGCCGGCATCCTTGCAGCGTTTGGAGGAGCCCTTCAGGAGGCATCACTCAGGGACCAACAGCAACTCAACCGCTTGGCGGGAGACCCCCTCATGGGGCTGCACCCGTGCACCGACGACCCATCACGCTAAACGGGAGAACCCCTCAGGGAGACTCACCCCGATCCGACAGCACGCCGTTTCTCCAGTGGAAGAGCCCCATCAGGAGGCATCGTTCCGGACTTGCGTTTCCTCTGGTCCCCGCAGGCAGTCGGGGCACCCCCGGTCGGTGGCAGCGTCTGCACTTCGCTTGGGTCCGTAGGCACCGTGCTTCTCAGGGGCACGCGGCATCCCATCTCCCCCCGGGGGAACCGGGAGAACCGATCCGCAGGGTTCAACGACGTATGTACATATCTCGCGGCGAAGGAGCATCCCGCATTGCTCAATGTGGAGACGATCTGCCCGATCACTTTTCCTGCCCAGCCATCTAAAGAGTAGCCCGCGTTCACTCCCTGAACGACAGCGGTGTTGTCGATGAAAAGCACAATGTGGCATGGCGTCTCCAGCCATCTGACACAGAAGCCGGCCAAACGTGCTGCAGCGTGCAGTTCCTTGTGATATATGGGGAGGCCGGCCACATCAGGCGGGAACGGCCCGTAGAAACCATGATTGTCGACCACACATCCCCACCCGGAGCTGCTGGCATCCGAAAAAACTGCGACCTGCCTGGTCAGAGGGGGCTGCCACATCCGCCACTCGTTCAGCTCAAGCGTTGCCAGCTCGGTCCTCATGACTTGCCTGCATTCGATAGGGAGGAGCACCGGAGCATCCCAGAAACCGCCGGTCATCTCGCCCGTCTCTGCTCGCCCGGCTCTCGCCGTGTCAGACATCCAACGAAGGATCGTTGCGAGGTGCGCCAACCGGAGTTTGAGTACATGTGCCCTCCAGACCAGGCAGCCGCACAGCCGCCACCACAGCCGCATTGGGAGGTGACCCTCCACATCCAGTTCGCGGGCAGCATCACGCACCTTCTCGACCCACGCAGGGGCCAGTCTCCAGCATTTGTCCCGCAGGTCAAGCTCCATGCCGAGGAATTCCCCCCGACTGCGTATTGGGGTAGTGTCGCCGATGATCACCCGATACCGCCCCCACAGGGCCCGGAACGACTCCGCAGCTCGTTGCAACAGCGCCGCAGATGTGGAGGCGAACAGCACGTTGTCTACCCATGTGATGTGGTCCACCCCACCCGCAGCAGCCCCCGCCAGCGTTACCGATGTTGCCTGTGCTAGTTGGGGACTGCCCGTGTAGCCCATGGCCAGGCGACGCATGCGCAAAACCTTGTTTCCCGCCCTGAAGGAGAAGAACCGTCGTGACTCAGCAGGGAGCTCCAGCTGGAAAAAAAAATTGGCAAAGTCAAAGTCGCAGAAAAGGGTGTTGCGCATCATGGTGTCGATGATCTCGGCGTAGGACGGGAGGTGGCACGGAGGCAGGGACACAGACGCCAGACACAGGTTCAGCTGCTTGCAACTCAGGATAAAGCGCAGGAAACCCACCCGCTTCTTTGCGACGGTGAATGCCCCCGAGTAGAGGGGCCTCGGTGAGGCTTTAGAATCCTGTCGAGGCGCTGGTTCGGCGATGTGCCCGTTCAGAAGGTCCGGCACCAGGGGCGTGAGGAGTGCGTTCGTGGGGCCCCGCATCCTACCACTCTGTTCCGTTGCATGCTGCTTCAGAAAGTCTGGGGAGATACATCGGAAGTGTCGGGCTAGTTCGGGGAAGTCAGCGAGGAGGGTCGAGGTATCGATGGGGTCCGAGGGTGCAGGGCTGATCTGGCCATCATAACATGCTTTTGGAGCGCGCGTGCCGCTAGTCGAATCAAACCAGGCCGCCGCATAGTCGTACCCCCGGAGCAGCCGGGTCAGCGTGACAGCCACTCCGTCGCCCCCGCTGACACCACCGTTGAGCCCCACGTGGTTCGATCCGTGTACTGCCGGGTTGTCTCCACGTTGCGATGGCGGCCCAGGGCCTGGGCTGCCTGTTCTCCTGCTATCTCTGCCGTGTGGGAGAGGGTGGCGTGTCGTACGAGGTGGGGCGTCACCCCGAGGTGGGTCTTCGTAAAGCTGAGGTATGTCCGGTACTCCAACTCGGGGAACACGTAGCCCTCGGGGGTCGTGCTTCCCACCCTGTTGAGGAGACTGCTCGCCACCTCCGCCGATCGGGGAAAGCTCAGTGTTTGTCCGAGGGACTTGCGATCTGTCTTGCCGCCCGCCAGGGTGATCACGATCCTCTCCCCCTGCACCCGCACATGCTTCGCCCGAAGCCGGACCAGGTCCACAAACCGTGCACCGATACTGACCTGAAGCAGCAGGGCGTGATGATCGACTGTCTGGCCCGACCTCGCTGCACTGAGGATGGTAGCCACCGGGGGTGTCGCTGCCCGCTTGGCCTCCAGCCGGTCGAACTCTTTGAACAGGGGGCTCAGGCCCTTCGTGTACGCCGACACCTGACCCACCCGTGCCATTCTGTAGAACGTAATTGCTTGATTTGCTGACGAGGCCTGGAAGTGGCCCTGTTGCATCTTCCATTCCACCCACATCAGATACGCCATGTCGTTGCCAATGGTGGGATCGTGGGCCTGAAGGGTGCTCCGAAAGGCATCCGCCCTCTTCAGCACCGAGAGGAAAGGCTGAGGGGAGGCGTATGCGCTGCGTATCCTCTTCAACGTCAGGTCCTTCAGATCCTCGATCGCGTCCGGTTCGATCCCTTCTTTCTTTCGCGACTTGATACGGTCGAAGACCGGCCGCCACTGCTCGTACACAGGGGGAGGGGGGGGAGGGTTTGCCAGGATTGGAGTCATGCACGGGGCGGGGGGATGGAGTTGGGGGGGTGGGGGGAGGGGTTGAGGGGAGGGGAGGGAGGAACAAGGAGGGAGGCACAGGCGGCTGTCACTTTCCCGCCTGCCGAGGGCCCCTGTTGTTGAACAGCTGGATGGGGCGCCTCTGCGGGTAGGGGTTGCTGCGGTGTTGATGGTGGGGCGGCGGGGGTGCAGGCTTCGCCTCCTTTGCCTCCTTTGCCTTCAGGTCGTTCGCTGCGACTGCCCGTGCGTCTCCTTCAATTCGAATCTGCCATTCCGCAGAGAACTTGGTCCAAGCCATGCGCTTGGCCTTGTCCTCGTAGTGCCTCCTAGCCCCCAAACCGAGCGCACCCAGTTTGATGGCTTGGAGGGTCACTACATTTTTATGCAACAGCTCCATGGCCGTGCTGTCTGGGGCCGCCCCGTCCCGGCACATCCTGAATCCCAAATCCAGGTTGTCGAATGCCGTGAGGCCTTCCCGCACATGGAAAGCGTTGGGGTCGCCATTCTGCAGGCCCGACTCGTTGAACGACACCGCACACTTGGAGCGCAGCATCATCCGGCCGGCGTCGCTCTGCACAGCAGTCGTCCACGTGGCGACCCGCTGGATGTCTATGGCACCCACATCACGGCTGGCCCTGTCCCGGCGCAGCTCAGCCTCCAGGTTGTTCACCTTCCTCACCATGAGGAGGATCACTTCCTTCAGCCTCTGGGAGTCCATATCATCCAGGAACTCCAGGTTACCCCATCCCTCAGTATTGTGGCCGGCACCATCAGGGTGCACAGTCACTGGTGGGAGGAGCCCCGCCTCCGGGCGGGGCTCGCTCTTGGACCCCTCATGGATCCAAGAGCAGACGGGGCACACACGCCTCCCGTCCTCCCTGGCCACCTGGAACGCCCGCAGCGTTCCTTCCGGGAGGAGCTGTTCCATACAGCTGGTGTACTCCCCGAGGCCACACACCGCACAGTTCCCTGCAACCGGCCCATCATGGGCGGTGGTGCATTCGGGGAACGCGCACCCTTCCTTAGGTGCCACCGGCTCGTACCCGTTCACCAATTGGAGAGGCATCAGGTTGTCTACATCGATGTCGCGCACTCTGAAGCGCTCGGCAGTCCTTGGGGCAGCCATGGTGTGAGTGCGGGTGTGTGTGTGTGAGGGGGAAAATGTGTTGCACAAGCGGATCTTTTTGTTTGTGCGCACCTGTGCGTGTATGGGTGTCCATACGTGCGCTGCCAACAGTCTTTTTTACCGTGACCTGAGCAGGTTATAGCAAAACATCCCGTTGGTGGCCGACGGCCACCAACGGGAGGTTTCGCGGTGGCGCTGAAGGGACACATTGCTCCGCGGTGCCACGGCTGCTGCGCCCTACGCCCTCACTCAATGACTCACTGACGGGTGCCCCCCCAGGCACGCACGTTCGCAACCCTCACGCAGCCCTCTCCAAACCTGGAAGTCAGGGCGTCGAGACAGCTTCGGTACCGACCAAGCAGGAAAGAGGTCGACGAGGTGTCGGAGGGAGGAGGCGAGCACAAAAGGGCGTCGGCTACCGCACGCCCTTTATGGACGGTCACCAGAAAACCGCCAAAAAAGTTTTGACAAGACACAAAAAAACCGGTGCCACCTACCGGTTTTACCGGTCCGCCTGTCCCGCGTGTCCCATGTCCGGTTACCGGTAAAAAAACCGGTTTTGTGACAAAGGCCCCAGCGGTAAACTAGCGGTAAAAACGGTAAAAACGGTAAATTCGGTATTTTGGGGTGACCTCCTAAGTCAAAAAACGCATTTTTTGGGGAAATGCGCCGAGGACCCTCCAGATCGTTTTCTGGGGTTTTTGGGCGATTTTCGGCCATTTTTGGGCATTTTTGGCTGAAATCCGCCAGATGGCCACCCAAAAAATTTTGAGCTATTTTGGCCAAGTCCCTGCCCGTATGGGCAGAAAAATGGAAATTCGATGACGCGTTTTAGGCCTCAAAACGGGCTCAAAACTCAGAAATTCCTTTGAAATCGGGCTCAAATATGCAAAATAGGCCCACCCCGGAAAAAATTTTGAAAAGGGTCCCCCTATGGACGGTCACCAGAAAACCGCCAAAAAAGTTTTGACAAGACACAAAAAAACCGGTGCCACCTACCGGTTTTACCGGTAGGTATAATATTTACGTTCCATAATATTTACAGGGCCAGTTGGGGACTCGGTGGTGAGGACGGCTTGCGTCAGGTAATCGCGCGAAAAGTGCACGAGTAGGTCCCGTCAGGGACTCTGTATGCCGTCCGATCACCTGGTCCAAGTCCCCGAGTCGCAGAAAGCCCTGTAAATATTATGGAACCAAAAAAATCTTGAACGCCAACCCACCAGCGTTCCAAAATATTTACGTTCCATAATATTTACGTTCCAAAATATTTACGTATACGGTATAATACATGTATTATACATGTATAATACTTGCATGTCAACTACCGTATACGTAAATATTATGGAACGGGCCCATTTTTGGCCGGTCCGTTCCATAATATTTACGTTCCAAAATATTTACAGGGCCAGTTGGGGACTCGGTGGTGAGGACGGCTTGCGTCAGGAATCGCGCGAAAAGTGCACGAGTAGGTCCCGTCAGGGACTCTGCATGCCGTCCGATCACCTGGTCCAAGTCCCCGAGTCGCAGAAAGCCCTGTAAATATTATGGAACGAAAAAAATCTGGAACGCCAACCCACCAGCGTTCCAAAATATTTACGTTCCATAATATTTACGTTCCAAAATATTTACGTACACGGTGGACTCCAGCGGCCCTAGCGGGAGTCTGGGAGCGGGAGTCTGAGCGGGTGTCAAAGACTCCCGCTAGCGGGAGTCTATACTCCCGCTAGGGGGAGTCTGACTCCCCCTAGCGGGAGTCTTTTCACCTATTTTCATCCATTTTTCCCATGATATAGTTACAGTCTACTGGCGTGGGGGGTAAAATCATGGTGGAAGAGGGATGGGGAGGGGCTTGTTTTGCTTCTGTCAGTTTCCCCGGACTCTGGACTACCTACCTATCCTCCTGGTAGCGGCTACACCTGCGGAGGTGAGCGGTTAGAATTTGAGGTGTCAAAGTGCGGCCATCGCCTGTCGTAGTTGTGTTACACCTTGGGCAAGACAAGCCATCCTGCAGGCCTCATCTTCTTCGTCAGAACTGTCATCCCCCTCCTGCTGTGCGCGTTGGTCAAGCGTGCTCAAAGTCGCCTCGGATGACACGAATGGTGTGAAAGTCGCCCCCAGCGGGATTGGCATTTTGCACAAGCAGAGCGATAATTTGCGGTGTCCTTCGGGGAACCGGAACAGGAAGTAGGGCGCGCTGATGGGTTCAACGAAGTCCTGTGTGTTGCAGTGCACAAACCCCTTCTGCAGCTGTGTCAACTGTGTGCAAAGAACATACACAGCCAATCTATGAGCGTGTCGGGTGTGCAGACACGGACACAGGATGACTTCTCTATACCCGAGGATCCCGTCCTGCGACAGGTGCGCAACCTTCCAAGGCATGCCCGATGCGCGCCGCTTCTCTTCTGCCATCGCAAGATCTCTCTCGTAAGTTGCGGAGCTGGCGATTGTAACGGCATCTTTCTTGCGATGTCCGTTCTCTGCTTCTTCAAATTCGTCGTTGTTCTGCAGAGGCACTGCATCTTCTGGAGCCCACCAATGATGGAGACTGTGTACGTAGGCATTGCGCGTTGATCCCTTTTCGGCATGCTCCATCAACCAGTGAAATATATGCCCTGAGATCCGAGCACGCAAGAAGGGAATCCGGGCTGACTCATCCTTGCATCCCCAGAAGCGCCAGGGGATGTCTGCATACCGGAAATGCATGAGGTCTGCAAGGGAGACAAAGAGGTAGCGGAACAAGCCCTTGTAGGTGTGTCCTGTGACAGGCAAGCACGACCTTCCGGAACTGAGCACCTGTCCCATGCTGCGACACATTCAGTGCAAGGTTTGTACAGGTCTTGTCGAATATTTTTTTGTTGTCTCATCCAGCAGGGGTGGAGCTTGAAATATGGGGTTGCGGGCTGGATCGGGTCAGATCGGGTCAGCCAATTTTTTCTTATGGGTTCCCCCCCGGTTCGTCTCAGAGATCAGTGCTCGGGCCCAGCCTCCCGCGAGGTACCGGAACCGATATGCAGCCCCGGACGCGCAAGGACTTGGTTACAAGACAAACACATGCCGTAGGGGGGGTCTGGGAGGCGGAGCTCCCAGCCGCCGGAGGCCACGGTAGTGAACATCTGTGACTTGCGGGCGTACGGATTCTGTGTGAGTTGGCTGCGTCCTCCTGAGGATACTGAGATTCCCTGATGTAAAGGGCTTGGGTACAAGACAGGCACATGCCACAGGGGGGTCTGGGGGGCGGAGCCCCCCAGCCACCGGAGGCCACGGTAGTAAACGTCTGTTGCACGGTACGGGTTGGGCAGCTTCATTTGTCCTCTATTGTGACTGTTTGAGGCCTGTGCTCATGTCGCTGGGGTCACTTTGCTCACGAAACGCCTCCTGGTCACCTTGAGGCCCCAAGGCGAGGAGCCAACTTTTCCGGTTTCCCGAAAATCTATATTTTTTTTTCTTTTTACCCCTGACCTGATTTTTTGTGAGGGCCTGCAGAAAATCAGGTCAGCTGACCCGAAAAAACCCCCAAGCTCCACCCCTGTCATCCAGTACCCTGATCAGCCGCATGGCGAGCCCCTTGCAGTCATGGAGTGCTGGGGTGACGTAGCGGGCATTGGGAAGCACACCTGCCAAGAGGGAGGGGTAGCCAGCCTCTTTCATCTCAGAGAGAGTCAGGTGCGGGTATCGATGCACCTGTTGATACCAGCGTTCTTCTGGGATGTCGCACAGTGAGCATCGGTGCCCTCGCCCCCCGCATCGCCTCATTGTTGCCCACTGCTGATCTATACTCCCGCTAGCGGGAGTTGGACTCCCCCTAGTTGAGACTCCCGAAAAGGGTTAAACCCGGTAGTGGTACCCTACCCCCGCTGGAGTCCACCGTGCAAGGCCGGATCAGCCCACGGGTGGGTTTGAGGAAGAAATCTGGGGGGGCAAATTTTGCTGCGACTTCCGGTTTCACCCGGCCGAACTCCAGCATCTATCCAGACCCACGGTGCCAAGCCGTTCGCCCGTGTCGCGATCATTCGCGGCTTCAGGCTGCCCCCGACGACACGTTTGTATCCTGCACCTTGCCATACTTCGCCTCCACCTTGTATATGACGGAGAGCGCCCTCCTTCCGCATCGTTGCGACTTCCCTGACAGCGAACTTATCCATGTCAGGGAAGACATGGCGATGATTGCGTTGGCCACCTGGGTGCTGTGCTGGTGGAGCTCCTTGCTCAACACCGTTGCTAGGAGCCTTCTAATGGATCCCAGTGTCAGCACACTGCCCCCTTTTTTAACAGGGAAGGCCGTGCAAAAATCATGCACAATGTTCGTCGCCTCCGCAGCCTCGGGACTCTCTGCGCTCTTCTTCTTCTTAATCGACTTTGCCGCCGGCTTCGCTGCCGGCTTCGTTGTCGTCTTCCCCATTTTTGTGAATCAGGTCTGCGAGCTGGGATGGGTGGAAACGTCCGTTTCGTTTGGTGTGGCTGTACTTCAGTGACGAGTGCCACATTGCATAGGTATCATGGGAAAAATGAGTGAAAATAGGTGAAAAGACTCCCGCTAGGGGGAGTCAGACTCCCCCTAGCGGGAGTATAGACTCCCGCTAGCGGGAGTTGGACTCCCCCTAGTTGAGACTCCCGAAAAGGGTTACCCTACCCCCGCTGGAGTCCACCGTGTATACGGTATTATACATGTATAATACATGTATATGCCTGAAATATACATGTAAAATACATGTACCGTATACGTAAATATTTTGGAACGTAAATATTATGGAACGTAAATATTATGGAACGTAAATATTTTGGAACGCTGGTGGGTTGGCGTTCCAGATTTTTTTCGTTCCATAATATTTACAGGGCTTTCTGCGACTCGGGGACTTGGACCAGGTGATCGGACGGCATACAGAGTCCCTGACGGGACCTACTCGTGCACTTTTCGCGCGATTCCTGACGCAAGCCGTCCTCACCACCGAGTCCCCAACTGGCCCTGTAAATATTATGGAACGTAAATATTATGGAACGGACCGGCCAAAAATGGGCCCGTTCCATAATATTTACGTTCCATAACATTTACGTATACGGTATATCAAGTAAAAATACATGTATAATACTTGCATGTCAACTATTATACATGTATTTTTACTTGATATACCGTAAACGGAAAAAGGGTGGACCGTAAAAATGTTCCAAGTTCCCAAAAAAAAGCCAAACGTTCCATCTTTTTTACGGTCCACCATTTATTGGGACTGAATATGGAAAAGACAATGCGTTTTTCGCCCGCGGGCTGGTGGGTTGCGGGGCGCGGACTGCGGCCTCCACGCCGCAGACACCCACACGTAGGCCTCCCGACCTCCCAGCTTTGGACCCTCCCTCCACCACCGCAACCAACACCAGCAAGAGAAGCAAGTCCTCCCTGTGTGTGGAAAAGGCACGATCACCACCACCACACCTCGAGAAGTGTAGTACCATGCAAGGAGCGTTCGGTAGAAGTAAAAGTAGAACCTGCTGCACGAGCCCACAAAAGCAGCCACAGTACGGCAGGGCGCGCAGACAGAAGCTGAGACCACCGGGCTCCCTCCAGATGTAAAATCGTGAATCAGTGCCCGGAAAATTCAGGGAAATCGTACTCCTTTAGTGTAGTACACCCTGCAGTAACTGTGGGAGAACAGTTCCCGGACGATGGTGAGCGCACACTCTGTGCTGAGGCCCTGTGGTGTTAATCCTGCAGCTTCAGTCGTACGATTTCCTTGGTTCCTTCGCGACTTCGTCGCGAAGGAACTCGTAAAAAAAACCGCCAAGTCCACGATCCCAACCGTAAAATAGGTGGACCGTAAAAATGTTCCAAGTTCCGGAAAAATCCCATTTGTTCCATCTTTTTTACGGTCCACCTATAGTACGGTTCACCTTTATTACGGTCCACAATATTTCCGTTTACGGTACATGTATTTTACATGTATATTTCAGGCATTTACATGTATTTTACATGTATAATACTTGTCATGCAAGTATTATACATGTAAAATACTTGCATGACAAGTAAAATACTTGCATGCAAGTAAAATACATGTATTTTACTTGCATGCAAGTATTTTACTTGTCATGCAAGTATTATACATGTATTTTACTTGTCATGCAAGTATTTTACATGTATAATACTTGCATGACAAGTATTATACATGTAAAATACATGTAAATGCCTGAAATATACAAGTAATATACATGTAAAATACATGTATATCAAGTAAAAATACAAGTATAATAGTTGACATGCAAGTATTATACTTGTATTTTTACTTGATATACATGTATTTTACATGTATACCGTATACGTAAATATTTTGGAACGTAAATATTATGGAACGTAATTATTATGGAACGTAAATATTATGGAACGTAAATATTATGGAACGCTGGTGGGTTGGCGTTCCAGATTTTTTTCGTTCCATAATATTTACAGGGCTTTCTGCGACTCGGGGACTTGGACCAGGTGATCGGACGGCATACAGAGTCCCTGACGGGACCTACTCGTGCACTTTTCGTGCGATTCCTGAGGCAAACCATCCTCACCACCGAGTCCCCAACTGGCCCTGTAAATATTTTGGAACGTAAATATTATGGAACGGACCGGGCAAAAATGGGCCCGTTCCATAATATTTACGTTCCATAATATTTACGTATACGGTATTTCAGGCATATACATGTATTATACATGTATAATAGTTGACATGCAAGTATTATACATGTATAATACATGTATATACTTGTAGTTATACATGTAAAATTTACAAGATCCCACCGTGTGTGTGTGTGTGGGGGGGGGGGGGGGGTCCGCGGCGCCTTGTAAATATATAGGGTTTCGCCGCGAGGGGAGAGATCCCGAGATCCCTGGAGTAGATCCCTGGTAGCAGTTGGGGCAAGCATCCGAGTATAACGTATACACACCGCAGACCGGGTTTAACTGCACAAATCCCAAAAAAACTAATTTGGGCGGCGGCTACTTTCTTTCTGGGAAGCCGGAAAACCAGACACAACACACCCTCCCATGAGAAACATTCTCACGAGAGTCTCGGGTTTCGTGCTGTGGCTGACTGAGACTACAGCCTCAGTGGTGCCAGCCCAGCTATTCTAAGACGACGGGAAGTGAAGATCGCTTGTATGGGTGTGCATTTGGGCCAAAGAATCAACGCAGGATGATATTCGATGCAATAGAAAAGGTCACAACCCGCATGCACAGCGTACAGCTTTATTCAGGAAAGCGATTATGCTCATAGCCACAGCAGGCACGCCGCAAAGAAGTAAGATGACCATTGTCGTGTCACTGCCATACCCTCTCCTTTGAAGCGCTTGCTGCAGAGCACTGATGTTCGTTCACATTATGAGAGGTCGTGCATCGCCCCATCCCAAAGGGAGGGGAAACACAGGTGCCGCTCGGCATGAAGGCACAGAAGGAATAAGGCGCAAAGGCGTGTTGTTTGACACACACCCGGCGTTGCTTTGCGCGTCAACTCAGACATTTGGTGGGTCAAGAAAAGGGGGGCAAGGGTGCCTCTGGGTGTGGTGCAGGAGCAACCTCTCAGACATGCATCAGTTTACTGTTTTTTTTGCGGAACCAACCCGACAGGAGACAGGAGAGTATTTCGCCGGAAAGGAGGGCCGTTTCAATTGAATATATAGGGTGTGGCCAACGCTGCGATGAACGACGAGCAATGAATTCTCGTCAGAATGCAACGGGGAGGGGGGGGAAAGGATCTACTATCATCTAGGTCATTTGTATTTGCTTGACACACACACACACACAGATTTTTTGTGACCGCCCGGTTCGCGCTGCACTTCCGCGGGCATTTCCTGTATGGGCCGTGCGATGTCAACCAATTTCTAGTGTCCGGTATCCTTTCCTCGGGCTTCCACACCCAGGGTCTTCAGGCTGGGTCAGCGAGAGAAGGCACATGTGAGTGCCACTCCACGTCGGTGTGATCAAGATAGAGGCTGGCAGAGGCGCGATAGAGGTTTGCATCGCGCCCAGCCATTCGTGTCAGATATTTCTGAGTTTCTTTTGATGTGAGGCATCGATTTCACGTGAGTTTGCCTGGGACTGATTCCCAGGCTGACAGCTGAAACAATGCCGTTTTTCCTTTTTCTTTCTTTCTTTTGCGCTTGATATATCGCGCGACAGTGAGACTTAACCTGCCGACATGGTGGAGTGCAACCCATGAAGGCTCGGTGCCTTTATTGTCTCTGGGGATGAAAAGATTCGGTTGAAAAATACGACGGGAAAGAGAGATCACTCGTACAAGAAACGTTCCTAAGCCAAAGGCAATACAGTGGGAGTCCAGCCCTGCAGCGCGATCTGTTCCCTCAGATCTCTCGATGATGACCTTGGTATTGTCTACAACAGCCATATGCAGTGTACACCCATTACACCTTTTGTCGTGGGGGGGGGGGGGTCGCAAGACCCAGCTGAAGGCATCGAAAGATTCCAGTTGGATACGCCGAAATAACAAGAAAAATACAGAAATATATCGAATCGACGGAGAGAGAGCACACAGACGTAGCGACCAGATGGGGGGCCGCTTCCCCTCCCAACCTTGCAACGGCAAGAAGCGGTCCTGTCACATCACACGTTCAGGCTACACCACCAAGGGGCTGAGGCAAGTTTGGGACATTCGAACCAGGAGGGTGCAGTTTGGGAAATGAAAGAATCCCTTCTGTCCATTTGGTCCTGGCTCAGGGTGGGTGCTGGCGGCAGTAGTATGAAACGACTGTGGACTCAAGCGACATGGGTGTGCACCTCATGCAGAACAGGTGTTAAAACCAGGATTCCTTGTGACTCGTATGATTTTATCCCCCCAAAGGGCCACCACTCGACGGACTCTACATTCAGGAGGTTGCAATCTATTCTTCTTGGCGAGGGTTCTGTCACTGTGTTGCTCACGAGCAGGCAGTGTTAAGTAGTTTTGAGCAATAGTCCTGTTTTCTTCGGTTTGATTCAGTACACTGTACCGCATTGAACGCACCCCACAATTCACAGTCTTGTTTGGGGCAACAAGAATGTAAGACAGCCGCCCCGAAACACGGTCACCCCTGGGGCAGAGCAACGAGTCCCTCACGGCTCGAAAGAAGAAGAGACAATACCACCACGACCTGACGAACAAGCACCAGATCCTCTGTTGTCGTCTGTCAGGCTCTGGTCGAATTTGCTCATCTGGGGCATGCGCTTCATTGGTGGGACACAGACCCCTGTAGTAAGGTAGCGTATTCAAAGACAAACTCGTGGCCCAGGCAATGTGTCTCCCACAGCAGCCACATTGGGAGCCCTGGGTGACTCCGCACTTTCACCCAAGGGCAACGGGGCACTTGAAGGGGATGCACAAAATGTTCGGAACGCCTGGAAAACAAAGCGGAAGCCACAACAACAAGTCCCCCATCGGCATGCGAACCTCCCGCGTGCCCAGACACACGCACACAAAAAGCTGAGCCCCACACCTGACGCGGTGAGCGACGCGCGACGGGTGTCGGAGAAGCACGAGATTGGAGAAGAATAAATAGCTCGCGAGAGGACGTTGCCTGAAGGACATGAAGATAACAACAAATGTGCAGGGCGGTATCTCCTTATCTTAGTTCTGGGAGCATCGTCTTCGTCGAGCAGAACGAGCTAAGTATTCGCCCAAAGAGCCTGGGGGTTGTTTGTGTGCAGGAGTGTAGTTTTGTGATACAGGGTGTCACGTCTTCACTCCGGTGCCAAAAAAAACGGTGCGCTCTCCTCCGATTCAGAGATGAGAGCTGTCGAACATTTGGAGACATAGCCTGGACACCCCTTTATTAACCCTATTCCGCCCAACGACCACATATGTGGCTGCTATTAGGTTCGTTGATATTCTGGGTGGGCTCTTTTTGGATTTTTTTGAGAATATTTCTTACTCGTGAAACCCGTTGGAGCGGCCCTTTTCACGACAAAAAAGGTCGAAAAGATTGTCACCAATCGATCCATATTCCTGCCACGCCAACTTTTCACACAGAATCGGATTTTTGGGATAATCTGCAGCCGCCAGTTGCCTAATATTGTTGGTTTTTGCGATCAGCACCAACATAATTTGAACTCCACTATTTGGCAAGTGTTTGGCCATCGAGAGTAGGGTTTGACAACTCTGCCCGAGAAAGCGACAGCGGACCCTGAGTGTTGAAGGCCCACACGGAAGGTGCAGACAAACCCTGGAGGACAAACCCTCACACAGAAGGAGCCAGGAACTGGGCCAGAAACTGCCACGCATTCCCATCCACATTTGCCCGAAATCCTTGGCATCTCTGGGGCGAACCCAGGGGTGTCGTGGATTCATTTTGAACAATTCTGTTCACGACACCCAGGGTTTGATTCCCGTCTGTCTGTGTGTCCCCAACAAACGCTGAAGAACTTGATAGTCCATGGGGGCCATAAACCAGAATGACACCCCACCCCCCTCTGGGCGGAATAGGGTTAAGTATCAAAACACACTGCTGCGCGCGCCGTACGCTCCCACTGAATCTTTCGCTGTGACATAGCAATCTTGGGCAAAGAAACACCCGTGCGGATAGCGCCGAGACAACAATAGGTCACCCGCCCCCCCCTCCTCCCTGAGTGAGACGGGGACACCGAAAAGGCCTGAATAAAAGCATTTCGTGACGAAGCTTTTCTGGCTCGCCATCGAAAAACGACCGCGGCTGGGGTGGGTGCGTTCGGACTTGTCGGCAGCTCTGGCACACCACTCTATGGGCAGCGTGTGGCCACAATAGACAGAGAAATATCTCCCTCGAGCAGATTCACACAATGTGAGTACGAGCCCGCTATCCCACTACTCTAATACGTCACGCACATCAGTCACCTCATAAACGCAGCCGATGCGCAAACCCCGAGGCGTGGGTGTCGAAACGCAAGAAACTGTGCCTGATACGGGATAGGGTGAGAGGAGCATGCCCCCATTCATACACACAGGGCAGGACCGCCTTCACCCCGTGCTGTGCTGGAGGGAGGGGATAGAGCCAAGAACGCCAAAGAAACCCCCCCCTTTCTCTCTCACCCCCCCCACACACCCCCCTCCCCCCCATCTCTCTCTCTCTCTCTCTCTCTCTCTCTCCCACACCACCTCAACAGACGTACTGGTCCGCGAAGTGGCAGCGGGTGACAGACACACGCTTGGCGTGCGCCGTGAAGAGCCAGCCCCCACAGGGCGTGACCACCGCGCTGCGCGAGGGCCCACACACACCCACACCCCCCGCCTCGTCGCTGGGCAGGGGAAGCTGGTCGCCGGTGTCGCTGTCCCAGAAGTGCAGCTCCCCTGTGATCCGCAGTGCCGCGACCTGCCCCCCCTCGACTGAGAAGGAGATGCGGAAGTAGGCACACCCACTGATCACACGCAGGCATCTGCCCCTCCCGAGGTCCCACACACGGATGGTCGCATCCCGGCTGCAGGACACGGCACGGGTGCTGCCGTGGGACGCAGCCACGTCGTACACCGCATCGGTATGTCCGAGGAGAGTGCAGAGGTGCCCCCCTGTCGCGACACTCCACACAACCAGCACGTTGCCATCGCAGGAGACAAGCCTGTCGTCTGCAACCGCCAGACCTGCGACGCACCGCGTGTACCCGAGGAAGACCCGCAGGCATGCCGCCGTCGCCACATCCCACAGGCGCATGGTGCGGTCCCACGACCCGCTCACCACACCTTGGCTGTCGGAGGTGAAGGCCACGCTTCTTACCGCATCGGTGTGGCCCTTCAGGGTGTGGGCGACCCTGCCGGTGTCCGCGCAGAGCAGGATGGCGTCCTTCGTGCTGTCTGTCGAGGCCAGCCATGCCCCGCATGGGGAGAACCGCACGCAGCACACCACCGAGGTGCGCGCCTTGTTGCGCCAGATGGGCTCGCCCGATGTGGCGTTCCAGACGGAGATGAAGTGGTGCCCTTCGCCGAAGGCTGCGCGGGTGCCGCATTCCGACACCGCGATGCAGCTTGCGCGGCACGGGTATGTGAATGGGGCACGCACAGGGGGCACCATGGCAACGTCGAGGGCAGAGCCGGCTTCGAGGGATGTCAGCCGCAGCGGCGTCGTGTCGCAGAGGTTATCCGCATCGCCGCGAAGCGCAATGGCGCCGCCCGGCACCCGGCTGCGTTTCGACCCAGACGTCCCCCCGGCCAGCGCCGCACTTATGCTCCTCTTGAGGGACCCGACTGTGTCGTCGATGCCGACATCGATAACGACCGCTGCGGCAGGTTTCGAACACCGCACGACAATTTCCATCAGAGAGAGACCGCGAGCGACTGAATCCGGGCAGACGGGTGGCAGTGAGAACCGCACAAATCGGGAAAAGGGTGAGGGGGGGGGGGGGGGGGGGGCGTTCCCCCTCTGCACCCCACGGTGCCTCCGGGCGCCCCCCAGTCGGGAGGGGGGGGAGGAGGGGAGGGGGGGGGCGGTCTTGCGTGGGTGCAGTGCAAAACTGCCTGGTGGGGTGTGTGTATGTGTTGCGTCGATTGGATGCCTCACAGGGCTCAGGAAGGTCTCGCAAGCTGTGGGTGTGAGGGGGCGGGGCATGCTGCTTGCTGTACCTCTGGAGGGGGATCACCGCCTCGTGAGCCAGGCCCACTAACTGGCCCAGCTTCAACCGCTGTACATTTCTAGCTGTGATGCACGGGAGAGGCGCACCGCTATTTGCACAGCGGCTCGATTAATATCGCTCTTTGCGGACTCTTCACGTCAGGTCTGGGTTCCGGGACAGCAATACGATGACATCAGCAGTTAAAAAACGCGCAACACCGCTGCTGGATGGGTTTCGTTTGCTCTGCAAAAAAAAAATGAAGCGCGCAAATAACTTCACCAATTGCTCGCCTGCGATTGCGTTGGAGGAACGGCTCCACCCCTCCCCCCCTCCAACTGACGCTGAACTATCAAACAATAGTTCCGGGTGTAGTTTCTACGTACGAGCGCAGGGGAATACGCGCTCCGTGCGTAGAAAGGATGTAGTGGAAAGGGCCTCACTGACACCACGGTGTTCATGGGATGACTTATGCAGAGAGCACACATGCATCCTCTTCACAAGTGTGCCCAAAATATACGCGTGTCTGAATCGGAGATCTGAATATCGAACGATGTTTGGCTGTGCAGGCGTGTTACGCCTGGGAATATATGGGGTAAATGAAGGGATATGAAAGGAACAGAAGCAGTATACCGCAGAGGAAAGGAAGAGACTGTGTTTATGAGAGGGTGTGGGGCGTCTGGCAGCTTTCAGACACATTGTCGGCCTTGGCACAAAAAGGATGGCTGCGTCGGCACCGCAGGGCTAAGCCCTCGAGCCAGGGCCAGACAGTGCTTTCCAGAAAAAGGTGAATTCGCTGGCTGTTCACACAACACGAATGTTGGCGGCATTGCTTGCATAACAAGTTGGGACAGGCTCCTGACAGCCCCGTATTGTCAATGGCGAGCTGTGCCACGAATTGGCTCAGGCGATGGGGGAAGGGGAGTGTGTGGGTGGGATTCTCTGCGCTCCAGCATCAAAAAAAATGGGCCGTATGGGGATGGGAAGACATTCAGGGAAGAAGCACAGTAAGGCACAACACGGCAGCGCTGTGGGGGAGTGTTCCGTAGCGACAGTGTGCTGATTTTTAGGGGTGTAAAAAGGGAAGGAAGCTGGACTACCCCACTACGTCGTGAATTGACAGCAAAAATCGTACTCATTTCGCTTTATTATAGACACCCTGTCCAGCAACTGTGGGAGAACAGTTCCGGACTACTTTTTGTTGAGCGCACACTTGCTGTCTCAAGGCTGTGTTGAGGCCCTGTGAAGTGGCATGAAGGTGCTAATCCAAAAGCTTCGTACGATTTCCTTCGTTACTTCGCGACTTCGCTACGCTTCGTCGCTCGTAACTAGTAATAGAAAAATCGTACTCCTTCCGCTCTAACAAGAGAACATACCCTGTCCAGCGACTGCAAAAAACGGATTGCCGGGTTTCTTTTGTTTTGTTTGTGCAACCTTCTGGTCACCTGCACGTTGGGGCGTGGAGTGTAGGTGAACAAAACATTGCTCCCACTGCAACCTTTCTAGTTCTGAACGCCTTCCGTGAGCACGGTGCGTTTGACACAAAAAAGGCACCGGGCTACTTTTCGTTGAGCGCCGATCAGGATGAACTGTCCTGCCCGACAATTGCTTTGTTGGGCTGCAGACCCTTCCCCCTTTGTGCACACTCCCATCTCCTGAAGTATTGCTACTGTGAGTGGGGCCGGGCAACTTAACCATAGAGACAGCATATGGCTCCGCCAGCAAGCCCACAGGGGACTGGGGCCAATGCTCCTTGGCTGCAGGGCATTTCGCCCCGTGTTTAAACTGTGATCAGTTGATGCGTTCTACACTCCGGGGAAGGTTCCCACACCCACACCCCCGACGCACACATGCAGTCACAATGTTTGCGTGCGATCCTGAGGCACTGTATTCACAGGTGAGCAGCCCTTAACGTACTGAGAGCAAAAAGAACCGGCCTGGGTGCGGATGCGGCGATCACATTTTTTGAGCGGAGACCTGCGGTCCACAACGGGCGGGGCAGCTGCCTGCAGGTTGATGAAATAGTTTGGGATAAGGCACCTTTTCGGGAGCAGGCCAGAGTGGCCTGCTATTCCGGACCCGCAGGCGCGAAGCGACAAGGCGCACAGCTTTGTGCGCGGCGTTGCCGCGAGTAATTGCGTGTAAAGCCCTCAGCCCTCCTCAGAGGGGCTTGGAGGGTCGTCTGCCCCAACGGGGCGAGGGGGTTCGTTTGGTTCGTTGTGATGGAATAAAAAAGCAACACAGTGGCCAGGTCGCTGCGGGATGACCTGAGCGGGATAACCTCCGTGTGGGATATGTTACTTATCCCGCTGGATGGCCGGCTCCAAGGCGAAAGACCCTGCGGGGAAAAGACACAGAGCGGGGTATCACGTGGGATAACCTGCGATCAGCGTTTCCCGCAGGTTTGCCAGCGCGGTTGGCCACGTGTAGACACGGAAAGAAGAAACAGCCTTAAAAAGGAAGCTGTGCGTGCTTATTTTGTTCTTAAAAAGGAACGAACAGAATGATCATGCATGGATGACACAACGATGCTAGAGGTTCATCACAGGACACAAGGTTGCAACGGGAAGCATCCTCAACCATGTGGCAAGATAATAATAGAATTACACGGCAAGAGAATAATAGAATTATCTTGGACATCTGCATGCGCTATGCCTTCCAAGGAAGAATGGAAGAGCACTGTATCACCGATGCGGTCCTCTTTGATCCCACGCACTGCAAAACATTCACGCATCGTCAAAAGAAGATAATTATCTAAACAGTCGCACATCTCCCCGTGCTGTTTCGGAAACTGGCCTGGGGAGGCTGCCACACAAGAAACACACAGCCCTTCGGGGGTTTAACCAAAAACCTCCCTCATTGAAATCAGCGTCTGGCATTGAGCCGCGCTGCACTTCTTGGGGCTATGATGTTCCACACACAGGAAATCAGACAAGGCGGGGTCTCAAAAGAGGCCCGTGCGGTTCGCACATTAAATCCTGCTCGAGAGAGGGTTGCCTGACCATCTCATCAAAAAAAGATACGGCATTGCTTGCGCCAAACAAACATCGCGTGCGAATAAACATCACGTGTTTTTATGCCTGAAGCGCGTGAGTGCGCGCACAGTCGTATCAACAAGGGAAGGCAGTGCATGTTTGCCACCCCCTCCCCCCCACAAGCGCGTGCCAGCAGGTTCGAAGGTAAAAACTTGGCACCTCCCACCCACCTGCCTCCTGGCTTGTGCATGCCACACACACACACACGCCTCCCTGAGCTCTGGAGGTGTGCAGCCACAGCTGCAAATATCATAAAAATATCATAAGGGGAGGGGACAGGGGCCGAGACGGGGAGGGGGCTTCGCCCAGATGTGCAGAAAGGAGAGATCACCTAGCAGAATAGGAGACAGGCTCACGCAGTATTGGCACAGAGCGGAGGAACCTCACCCACCCTCCACCCCCGGTGGGTTCATTATTACCTGGCATGTGGCGTGCCGATCCCAGGCCAGACACGAAACGGCCGGGGACTTCACTGTCCGGACAGAATAGACAGGCGCATCACATTGGTGGATCCAGGGGAAAAAATTATAGATGGAAGGTGAATTATATATACCGTATACGTAAATATTTTGGAACGTAAATATTATGGAACGTAAATATTATGGAACGTAAATATTTTGGAACGCTGGTGGGTTGGCGTTCCAGATTTTTTTCGTTCCATAATATTTACAGGGCTTTCTGCGACTCGGGGACTTGGACCAGGTGATCGGACGGCATACAGAGTCCCTGACGGGACCTACTCGTGCACTTTTCGCGCGATTCCTGACGCAAGCCGTCCTCACCACCGAGTCCCCAACTGGCCCTGTAAATATTATGGAACGTAAATATTATGGAACGGACCGGCCAAAAATGGGCCCGTTCCATAATATTTACGTTCCATAATATTTACGTATACGGTATATGAGCTTGAGGACGAGGGGGGGAGGAGGGGAGGGAGGGGGGGAAGGGGAGAGGTGAATCTTCGCTCTCGGCAAGAAGAAATCTTCTCGGTGGTATTCTCTCACACAAGAAAAGGAAGTAAGGTGAAATGCACCCAAAAAAAAATGATCTCCATTTTCTTGTTCACCGCAGCGAAGATCACCCCACCCCCCCACCCCCCACCCGACACGGCGCGCGAGTCGACGAGATAACTAAGTTTTCTGACGAGTGGACTAACGAGTGATATGCCTAAGGGATTGCTCTTTATTCTCGAGTGACAACTCGCCCAGATAACCAGTTGAAAACACAACTCGTTTACCTCACTCGCCAAACGAGCAACTAGGGCGCCATGCATCCCCTGGAGAGTCACGGAGGCATTGGAAAAGGCAGCGGGGGAAGACATGACGCAGCAGCCAGACACTCATGTATTGCTGCCACTCGCACCCCATCCGACTGGCTGTGATGTGCATATCGCGCCACCGCCGGGGGGGGTAGAGTCTGAGGCGAGCTTCCTTCTCTTGGCGCCGCCCTCCCCGACACCTTATCCATGCACAGGACGGGGTGCCGAGTTAAAACAACATGAGAGAGCCAAGCTGAGAATCCAAACAGAACGCAAAGCAGCGAGAGGTGAGCAGACAGGGTCTGGGTGGGGAGGGCGGGTGTGTGTGTGCGCGCAGTGGAGATCACTGATCTCACAGAGCAGGTCGCTCGGTGTGCTCTGCACGGCTCCAGAAGAACCCGGGTTATTCGCGGCAGTGTGATGTGGCCCCTGTGCTAGGAAGGCGTTGCTGTGATTAAGGTGGTTCTGTGTTTGCTCTCAAAACACACTGCACGCGCGGTACGCTCCCACTGAGCAAGCGGGTTTTGGGCAGATAAAAGGGATGTGCGGTGTGACTGTGGACCAGGTTTTTAGGCTTGGTTCCACACACTGCCCAATCCACGAGAAGCCAGCAGGAACGAGGTGAGAGAGGGAAGGAGGCGGAGGGACCACTCTACGGAAGGGGAAGACCACTTCATCGGTAGTTCAAACCGCAAGAATGAAAGCAAATTATGCTGCCTCAGTGCCTGGTGTTTCGTCCACCCCGTTCCTGCATATGTGCAAGTGATGAGTGTTCGGAAGGCAAATTTACTTCACGGATCTTGACGGTGAGATACACATTTTGTTTACGGGGGGCGATGCCCTCATTTGCAGCAACCCCACGCAATACGGCGGCGCAACGTTCGCCATAATTGGGCGGGGATGACTCCGATGAGGGCGGGGAGGGGGATGTGGTTTTCCGAAGTCAGAACGAAGAGGGCAATTATAGTGTTTACTGCAAACAGGGACGAACCCGTCTTCTGCTCACACGATTGGGCGATGCATCTGCGAATAACCCGAAGGGCGGTGACCCCTCTCACAGGGGTCAGGCAAGAATGATGGGCAAAAAAATCCGGCCAATTACTATAACCTGGAAGCGACCCTCGTAAGACAGGGCAAGAAGGCCAGGGGTGATGTTTGTTTGGCGAAAGAGAATGGGCATATAAGACGAATTTAGCGCATGGATGAAGACCCCTGCACAGAGATGCACAGGGCGCACAAAAAGAACAAACGCGGGATATCCTTCAGGGATTGGGTGTGATGGGAAGGTGACTTGACCCTCCGGAACCAAACCCCTGGCTTCCCGACGCGCTGCAAAGGGTGGAGTGCGATGAGATGAATGAATTTTCTTGCTGCAGGAGTGACTTGAATAATGGAATGGGATGCCTTGGTCCCTTGACTCTTGTGTGTGCCGGGCAAACCACCCCCGACAAAAGGCAACAGCAGTGCCCGAGGCAATACTGTGACATTTCTGGCACAGTGCCTGACGTTGTTTTAATCATGGCAGCATCCGGCGACACATTCTGCCAAGCCACACTCGACACAGTGTGAAAGCCTTCAACTGAAATCTCAGTTCGCCGACACGTTTCATCACATCGGAAACAGTCAGGGGCTTCGCTGTGA
This sequence comes from Rhynchopus euleeides, assembly GCA_963210315.1. NCBI lineage: Eukaryota > Euglenozoa > Diplonemea > Diplonemida > Diplonemidae > Rhynchopus > Rhynchopus euleeides. The sequence continues at coordinate 2,133,211 of OY723247.1, read as the reverse complement.
ATCTCTGCGAGTTTTTTTTCTGCACAAATTCGGCATCACGATACTCTCAGGGAAAGGAAGCGCACTAAACCGCAACCGTTTTCGGCACCCGGAGCAAAGACCCCTCCAAGAGCCTTCAACAAACCCATGCGCTGACGCAACACCCTTCAGACACACTGTGCAGGCATGCAACCTGCCTGCCACACTCGACAGATAGCGTTCTGCTCACGGGGAAAGAGGGTGAACCGGCACTGAGGAGACGGAACCGTCATCACAAGTATCATGTTCCAACACCTCATACACGATGTCGTCACACTCGAGGAGGGGCTGCAGCTGCGCCCGGAGCGCCGCAGGCAGATCGTTGGGTGTGCACACATCTGTGTAGAGGCATGTCTTCTGCTGGCGGAACGAAAGGTCGCAGAGCGTCCAGCTCTTCCGCACAGCATCCCCCACCACGGTGAGAAAGCGCTGGTTTGTGGACCCCACGTCGCCATGCTGCACGGTGCCACTCGCAAGCCCCACAGCCTCCAGGCCCCGCCCCAACGTCTGCCGCAGGAGGTGGACGAAATGCATCGAGCTCTCCGCATGCGCCTGCGATGGACGCGTCAAATTCCACCCCGCACACACGCAGTTCCCCAGCAGGGCCACCAGGGTCCCGCCGCTGCACTCCAGCAGCGGGGTGAGCGAGACGAGCCCGGCATTCAGCACGGCGGCCGCACTCCCCCCACTCCCGGTGTAGAGCTGCACGGCACCCATCGTGGCGTAGGTCGACTGCAGAGGAGGGGGTTGGTGCGCCGCAATCTTGGGGTCGTGCATCAGGGTGATGCAGTGGCTGGAGGCGGACACCTTGCTCGAGAGGGGGCACGCCTGACGCTCCGCCAGACCTGCGGGCCACACGAAGGACACTTCCACAGGCTCCGTCATACCCTTCAGGTAGGCCAGCACCCCACGCCCTTCCGCCGCTGGCTGCACCTCGCGGCACACCGAAGCCCAGGCATCGGACGTCACCGCAACAGCCCCAGGCAGGCAGAGGGTCTCGAGCCTGGCTGCGATGTTAACGGTGTGCCCGAAGTAGTCTGTCCTGCCGGTCAGCATATTCGCCTCTGCTGTGACAGGCCCCGTGTTGACCCCGACACGTGCAGTGAGGCCTCCCCAGAGCTCGTCGCGGGAGCAGATGGGGACGTCGAGGAGTGCGTGGGGCCACTCCGCGGAGAGAAGCTTCTCATGCACGGCAAGCCCGAAGTCGACACCCGAAACTGCCGAATCGAAGGCGACCATACAGGAGTCCCCGATGGTCTTCACCTCATACCCGCCGTAGGCGTGGATCAGCCGCCGGATGACGAGGTTGTGCATCGCAATGGCCTTCCGCATCGCCACAGGGGCAGCCTCCCAGATGGAGGTTGACGCACGCACATCTGTGAAGACTATGGTGGCGGTGCCGCACTCCCCTGGAGGGGCGACCGACCCCAGGGAGTCGCCGGGGAAGGGCATGTCCTGCCTGCCCTGCAGCTCGAAGAGGGCGGGCAGGTATGGCTGGTAGGCCCGGAGGTTCGCCACCAGGCAGCGCAGCGCGGTGTGCATTGCAGGGGGGAGCTCCCCTTCGGTGCTATCCAGCAGCTCCTCCACCGTGTCCACGTCGTAGTCGGAGAGGCGTGTGGCGATGTCCTGCATTGTGTCGATCGTCCTCTCCATCGCGCTCTGCTCTGCCATCACCCGGGTGGCAAAGCTCCGCGTGGTGATGAAGTCCACCCCCAGAACCGCAAGCGCAACGAGCCCCCTCGGGGCTGCGAATGCCATGGAGCAGGGCAGGGTTGTGCAGTCCGCCATCGCCATGACGTCCCTCCGCCTCTGCTCCTGCGTGAGAGTCCCAGGGAGGGAGTCGAAGAGGCCAAAGCGGAGATAGCCTTCGACAGCGCAGAGGGTCACCCAAGCGATGCAGACGCCACAGAGGGAGGAGGAGAAACGGCGGCCCGCTCCGAGGACAAGGGCACAGTCGAGGACAACGATGAGTGCGGGCCACGTCTCCTGGTATTTTGTGCGGGCGGCGAGGTCGACAAAGATGAGTCCAAGGCATATAGTGGAGAGCGCGATGTGGATCGTGGTGGGGGTGATGCGGTATCCCAAGAAGATGTATGATATCGCGGCAAGGCAGGCGGCGAGGATTAGCCCGCACCCAAATGCCTGCATCGGGTCGAACACGATGCCCTCGAACCCGAACACGTTGAAGAGGAACAGCAGGGAAACGGAGGAGACGGCGGTGCCGAGGAAGCACAGGAGAAGGAGGGCCTCCCGCCTACGCAGCTCCTTCCCGCAGACAGTCCCCCCGAGGGTCACAGCGCTGCGGCACCATGCTTGGAAGGACATGGCGAGTGGGGGAGGAGGGGGGGTGGGGGTGGCAGGGCGTAACCCCCAAACAAAAGCCCCCCCTCCCCAACCCCCCTCTCCCTGCGGCCACCCGGTGAGTTGGGTGTGGTTGCCCCTCCTCTTGGTACCCTGTGGAGGGGGGGGGGGGGGGATTTGATCGTCGAGAGTGAGTGGAAAAGCAAGCCTCCCAGCCTTCTCGCAATGTTGTCCTTTTGTAGTATATTTTTTTGTGTGAAGAACACACCAGGATTGAGTGATGAGAAAGCTTCAAAAGATCAACTGCAGTAAGCCACGGCACACAGCGCGCCCCACACCCCGACAGTGTGACTGACTACACGCGGACCACTTACCAAAAGGCCCTTCGGTATGACAAAGCGTGAGAGGGGGATGGGATGGGGGGTGGGGACACGGCGTTTATTTCGACATGATTTTTTTGAACCAGAAACGGATGTCCAGAGACAGACAGACAGAGCAAGGCGTCTTCCCCAATGCCCAAAGTGGGGACCACCCCCCCAGCAACGAAGGAAATCTATCGCCATAACACGTACCTACCCCCACTCACCACCCTTGCAGCTGTGCTGCTTCAAACTATGGCCCGTTAATAGCACACAACGGAGAAGGGGCACTGCCTTTTGCCTCAGGGCAAGACGCTTCGGACCCCCCGCCATGCGCTAGCCACCCTGGTTTGTAATTCTAAGCTCAGGGACCATCCCCTTTTGGTGTCTCCGTTCAGACCTAATGTTTTTGTACCTTGTGACATTATCTCGGGGTACCTTGGGTCGCAACAAAACGCCGTGGAGGTGGCGGCTGAGGGTGACACAGTTTTGGTGCAAAAACCACCAGTATTTTTGCAGAAAACAGGCACAGACACACACACCCCGACCCAGTCCTCCCCAGCCCGACCTATTCGCCCAACAAAGTGCGATGCGGGAGGGGGCAGATGCCGCATCGACGCAGCTGTGGCAGGGCACTGCTACAACAGCCATCACCCCGACGCACCCCTGGTCTCAGCTGGCCTACCGGGCTAGCGTTTGATAGGCTACAGCCGAGGGTCCACGAGTCAACGGCATGACTAGTGAGTGGTTGCCAAGTGGACTAACGAGTGGCGCGCACGACTAGTGCCACTCCACAGGATACATCGTTACTAACGAGGAGTCGCGTATGATCAGCTCTCTAGCAAACGAACTCAATATGACTGGTCATTTCACTCGTCACAAGCAGAAAATAGCGCGCCGTGTATTTGGGGCTGGCAGCGGAGCTGGCCGGGGGAGATGATCTCCTTGCACCTACGCACCCCCGCTCGCCAAAGTGTTTGTCGCCCGGTCGGCTTCGATGAATTGCTGCGGCCGGTAGGGGGTCTGGGGTCGCAGGTAATTCCCCTTGCCCCCTGTAAAGCAGGAGTAGCACAGCGTCCCAAGGACGAATAGAGTTGTCCAGATGCACTGCGGGGCGTGTGTGTGTGATGTGCAGTGAGGTAGAATCAGAGCACACTGGGTGTGGCACCACACTGCTATGACACACATACTATGACGAACAGCACGACACGCTCGAACATGTTACCATCGTCGTCGGCTTCAAACCCGCTGTCATCCTGTGTGCGGGGAGGTCGGCAGTGATGTACACCTATAGCGCGGAGGACACACACAACGCCTATCCCACAACTTGCACAGGTTTGCAACCCCCTAACCCCCTGCCCTGACTAACGGTGTGCAGCAAGCATACCACCACACGCACATAGCGCATTGTGATACGGTCGTCCAGCGGGCGGATATCCGGCTGTTGCGGTGGGGCTGGGGCTGGCGCACCTCCAGCAGCAACAGCCACCAGAAGCGCCAGCGCCAGCGCACGCAGGCATGCCTCTACCCGCATCGTTTGCATTTGCGGATGTCGGCGCAGCCCTCCTCCACACCCTGCGCAGAAGGTGCGGTGCAAAAAAAATCCCCCCCTCCGAAAATAGTGCAAATCGTAGTCCTTTCGCTTTATTATAGACACCCTGTCCAGCAACTGTGGGAGAACAGTTCCGGACTACTTTTTGTTGAGCGCACACTTGCTGTCTCAAGGCTGTGTTGAGGCCCTGTGAAGTGGCATGAAGGTGCTAATCCAAAAGCTTCGTACGATTTCCTTCGCCACTTCGCGACTTCGCTACGCTTCGTCGCTCGTAACTAGTAAGAGCTGGCCGGAGGGGGGTGAGGATCAACCGTCCGTCCTCAAGCAATACAATTTCAGAAAGGGGAGGGGCGCTGGAGCGGGGGGCAGGGGGGGTCAGGTCGATGAGGTGCATCGCTCAGCCTTGTCAAGCCTACACACAGCCCAGCGAAACATACAACACTGCCTGCCCTGCACCGGAAGGCACTGGGCAGACGGGTTGGGGGGGGAGGGGGCAACCGAGAGGGCGACGCTCCTCACCATCACATGGGCGGGTGGGGGGTGGGGAGTGGGCGGGTTGAAGATTCGTTTTGATTTCGGCACACCCTAACCACCAGACCCCACCCGCCGCCGCGCCGTTCATTCACAACCTCAACGGGACTCATGCCAGGCAAGGCAGAGTTTCTTGACAATTACAGGGGACGGATGAGTGAATGGCACACGCTGGCAAAGCAAATCACTAACGTGGGACACACAAAACCAATGACTGCGACAATTGTTCGGAAGGCCCCCACTCCTGCGTGTCGCACCACCTCCCCCCCAGGAAGTGGAGAGGGGAGGGGGGGGTCCGCAAAGATAGGGCATAACCATCACAGAGAATTCTGCCCCACCGCCCGCCCTCCCCTCCACCCCAGTTGGGCTCACAGAAAGCTGACGTCAGGACTCGTCAATACAGTAATACAAGGGGAGGGGGCTTTCGAGTTTGGCAAAAAAAAATACATCAGAACCGAAGGGCGGGGGGGGGATGCACACGAAACAGCAGGCCTTGTCAAAGGAGCTGTGCACCATGAAATGTATATCAGGCCGGGTTTTCCGCTTGTCTTGCTGGTGGCCGTACTGGAATATTTTTTGGGGGCGAGGAGGACCTCCTGACTGACTGACCGGCACAGGCAAAGCGGGTTTTTCGAGGAGCAAAAAAGTATAACTACTGGAAAGGGGCTTCGGTTTTGTTTGTGCGCCAAATCCGGGCAAAAAACAAAAGCAACTCCGCAGCCTGATGAGGAGGTTGAATTTGTTGCCCAAGCGCTGCCTGCTCTCTTTTTGACACTTCCGGGTCACTTCAGGCGGGGCAGCACCACAGGAGACCTGTTATCCCCAGACCCTGCTGACTCGTTCCGGCTCCTCCCCTTCTTGCAGGCCGACACCGTCATGCCGAGCATGCGCGCTGCCTTGGAGAGGTGATCCACCTTAAACTGGGCGGAAGAGGAGATCTCCAGCTTCGGCAGGATCACATTGCCGTTCTTCGTGAAGTCCTCCTGCACGATCCTCTCGCGGAGGGGGGCGACCGGGATGAGCTTGTTTTTGCGGAACTGGGTGCCCTTCTGGGTCTCCAGCAGCTGGGTCACCTCCTCGGTGAACATCGACACGTCATGCGGCTCCGCCTCGGCCACAAGCGACACCCGCGGCTGAACCCTCGCCGTGGAACGGAGCATATGCGCATCCACAGTCGACACCCCTCCATCCTGCCACTCCACTACAGCAACATCGCCCTCCTTATCCTCCGACACCAACGAGCAGGCGCAATACTCTCCACCTCTGAGAGCCTCCCATCGCCCCACATTGACCCTCGGGGTCCTGACCTGCATCTGCGCATCCTCCGCCACGACAAACGCATTGACAGGCCTCGACCTCCTCCCCACCGGAACAGAGGTCTCCTCTATAGCCCCAACAGTCGCCAGGTTGTTCTTCCGCGATGTGTAAACCCTCTCCTGGTCGTCCTCCCCCGCAGTCCTCTCAAACACGGTCAGCTTAGACAGCTCGGTGTTCCCCTGGGAGGCGTATCTATCAAGCGCCTCAACCATCCACCGCTCGACACGCCCCCCCGATTCATTCCTGCAGTAGCGGTGGAATGCCTCCAGCTGTATCCTCCCCCTCAGGTTGAAGTCAAACGAGTTGACCATCTCGGTCAGATCGGAGTATATCGTGGGGTATTCCGGATCCCCTTTGTAGACGCTGAGGAGGGTTTCCACCAGGAGGAGGAGCTCATAGCGTGACAGGTAGACCAACGAGAGGCTCTGGAGTGGCCTGACAGATACGATGTTGCGGCAACGCTGGAGGAGGGCGTGGATGTCGTCTGCGAGGAGGAGGAGCATTCCGTTAGCAATCTCCGCGACACCGACATCCCCATTTCCATCGCTGTCGACGAGGTCGAAGAGGACCTCGCTGTCGGAGGGGCTGACCGTCACACCGGGGAAGAGGGCCTGGAGCACCGCGCTGAACCTCTCCCGGCAAACCGTGTCAGCGCGGAGGATCCGGGAGAGGCGACCCTCAACCTCGACTAAACTGCACTGCCCCTTCACATTGCGGTAGAATTGTGTCTCCTTACAGAGCATCAGGTGGAAAAGGGTGTGGACCACGTTAGGTATACCCGCCCGAATATGCCTCTGCGGGCCTGTCGTGTAGGCCTCGACATCCGCCATCTCCTTCAGCATCAGCTCCGGGGTGAAGAACTCCCTCGCGGTCTGCACCTCGTGGTACGACCGGGACTCCTCGGTGCAGGCGTTGCTGACATCTTCCAGGGTCTTCAGGGTGGATCCGCGGTGGGGCTGCCGCTTGCGGGGGGCGCCGCCCCCACCCCCGCCCCCGGGGAGAGGCGTCGACTTCGCGGCGTCGCTCCGGCAGCTGACAGGCGTCTTGGCAGGGGCGGAGGGCAGGGCAAACGACACCCGATCCGGAGAAGAAAGGGCGGCGCCCCCGAAACCCCCCTGCTGCTCCAGAGGAGGAGCCGGGGTGGCCGCGGGTGTCAGGCAGGCCACCACCGGGTCCGGGGTGGCGGTGGGGGCGTGCTGTTGCCGCCTCCCCCGCCTCCCGCTCGGCTGCGGCTGCGGCTGCGGCGGGGGCTGCACCGCGGGGGTGGGCCCCGGGAGGAGGGCCTGCAGCAGCTTCTGCTGCCGCGCCGCCTCGGTGAGCTTGTGGTTGGCCACCTCCTGGGCACGGATGCTGCGGGAGAGGAGGATGGGGCGCTTGCCGTTGGGCAGGCAGGGCTCGTAGACACAGCCCAGGAAGGCGGGCGGGAGAGGGGCCTTATCGCGTTCTCCCTGCCGGCGTGCCCGGCGGGCTTGTCGGGGCGGCGGCTGCACATCCACAAGTGACGTCATCACCCCCGCCCCCCGGGGCGGAGCCCCTCCTGCCTTGGAAGGGGTGGGGTTGCTTAGAAAGTATCGGGTGCGTGTTGGAGAAGTGTTGTGTGCAGGGTGTGGTGAAAAAGCCAAGACACGCCAACACAGCTCAAGCAGTCGACCCCACATTCTGCGGTGCCACAAAACAGGTGTATCGCGTGGGAGCAGGTCACGGGGAGGGCGGCGGCGGTCTTCTTGCTTGTTCAGTTCTTGGCACAACGTGTTGCAGCATGTTTCTTTGGGCAGGGTGGTGACAGAGTGGGCCTAATCCTGACAGGCCAGTGGTCACATTTTCCTGCTGGACAACAAAGGGACAGATACGCACACCATCGGCTACGCTGAGATGGGTGTGCGGCATCAGGGACGCCCCAGTCTGTCCACGGGATGTGCAAGGTGCAAGGGGGCACATACGGAGCACATGCAGCGCTGGCAAGAGGCAAGGGAGCCGCGCTGCAGGAGCAGGAGGGAAAGGGGAAAGGCAGGCAACTGCCTTGGGGCTGGAATCAGATTTGAGAGGAGACCGTGTGTTGGGAGCAACCAACGTGAGGCGAGATGCGTCTTTTTTTTGCGGGGAACTGAACAAAACGTGCAGGGGGAGGGGGGGAGTACCGCTTCAGGAATCGCTTGTCAGATACACCTTTTTGTGCGCAGCACGTCGCGTGGGGGTCGGCATCTAAGACGAAGACACTTGTCGAAGTGGTGTGGCCTCATGCTAGCCGTCCTAGACTAAGTGATGCGACAGCGGTTCTCCGGCAACTTCCGCAAAGCCAACAACCAAGGATTAGGCATCCACGAAGCCAAGGCACCGTGTGATCTTCGACACATCTGCGATCGTCATCACCTCGACCATCACATCGCCCATGGGTGCCTCTTTGGCCAGCTCAGCTGCGACGCGGGGGCCCTCTGGCATGGGAAGCTCGTGCACCTCGTTGTCTTCATCCAGCAATGTGACAGCGTCACCCAGCGTGTCCAGAAGTTGCATCTCCTCCACCGCGACATAGGCGAGATCTACATCAACACGTGACCTCACAATAATTCGTTGCTTCCTCCCACCCTCATGCAGCTCGTAAGTGAGGCACGTCTTCGGGTGGCCACACTTGCCCCCGATCTTGCTGCGTTCCAATTGGGTGATGCGGCCTGCCTTCTTATCGAGATAGCACACCTGCCCTACCTCCACCTGCTGAGCAGTGATACTCACCGCACTCATGATGTACACCACTGGATACCCCTGTATCCTTCTCCTGTGGCTGTGCCGGTGCAGATAGGTGTTCGGGCTTGCATGCGGCCGACTAGCGCACGCTTCGGCAGAAATAGTCTTGTGCACAAGCTGTGCCGAAGGTGACCTGCATCGATGCTCGAAAAACAAAGGGAGAAAAAGAAGATGCCAAAGAATCAGAGGGTCTGATCCTGGCACACAGGCAAGTGAAATACCGTATACGTAAATATTTTGGAACGTAAATATTATGGAACGTAAATATTTTGGAACGCTGGTGGGTTGGCGTTCCAGATTTTTTTCGTTCCACAATATTTACAGGGCTTTCTGCGACTCGGGGACTTGGACCAGGTGATCGGACGGCATACAGAGTCCCTGACGGGACCTACTCGTGCACTTTTCGCGCGATTCCTGACGCAAGCCGTCCTCACCACCGAGTCCCCAACTGGCCCTGTAAATATTATGGAACGTAAATATTATGGAACGGACCGGCCAAAAATGGGCCCGTTCCATAATATTTACGTTCCATAATATTTACGTATACGGTATATATGTTGAAGAACCCTCCCCCCTCCCCCCTCCACCCCGAAGCCGCCACCCATAGCCAGGCAAGGGCTGCAGATCACCTCAGGCAGCGGGTGATCTTCGACACAGTTGACATCGTCATCACCTCGACCATCACATCGTCCACGGGTGCCGCTTTGGCCAGCTCAGCTGCGACGCGAGGATCCTCTGGTATGGGAAGCTCGTGCACCTCGTTGTCTTCATCCAGCAATGTGACGGTGTTCTCCTGTATCTCCACCAGGTGCATCTCCTCCACCGCGACATAGGTGAGCTCCAAGGTGTCGCGAGATTTCACGAAGGTGTGCTTCTTCCCACCTTCATGCAGCTCGTAAGTGAGGGACGTCTTTGGGAAGCCCCACCTTTTGTTTCCAAGCCTGCAGAATTGCCGTCCGGTGATGCGGCACGCCTTTGAATCCAGAAAGCACGCCTGCCCGACCTCCACTCGATTAGCAGTAATCACCGCACTCATGATGAACACCACCAGATCCCCCCGCCGAAGAGCCCTGCCTCCTGTGGCTGTGCCGGTGCAGATAGGTGGTTTTGGCTTGAAAATACGAAGAACCCTCCCCCCTCCCCCCTCCACCCCGAAGCCGTCACCCACAGCCAGGCAAGGGCTGCAGATCACCTCAGGCAGCGGGTGATCCTCGGCATATCTGCGATCGTCATCACCTCGACCATCACATCGCCCATGGGTGCCGCTTTGGCCAGCTCAGCTGCGACGCGGGGGCCCTCTGGCATGGGAAGCTCGTGCACCCCGTTGTCTTCATCCAGCAATGCGACGGTGTTCTCCTGCAGGTCCAGAAGTTGCATCTCCTCCACCGCGACATAGGCGAGCTCCAAAGTGGCGCGCGATTTCATGACGACGGTTTGCTTCTCCCCACCTTCATGCAGCTCGGAAGTGAGGCACGTTATAAACCTGCTGCGTTGCCATCTGGTGATGCGGCACGCCTTTGAATCCAGAAAGCACGCCTGCCCCTCCTCCACTCGATTAGCAGTAATCACCGCACTCATATGCAACACTACCAGATCCCCCGCCGAAGAGCCCTGCCTCCTGTGGCTGTGCCGGTGGTTTTGGCTTGTAACCACGAAGAACCACCCTCCACCTCCACCCCGAAGCCGTCACCCACACTATTTAGGTTGTAAGTATGAACCCCCTCCGCCTCCACCCCGAAGCCGTCACCCACAGCCAGGCAAGGGCTGCAGATCACCTCAGGCAGCGGGTGATCTTCGACACAGTTGATATCGTCGCCACCTCGACCATCACATCGCCCATGGGTGCCGCTTTGGCCAGCTCAGCTGCGACGCAGGGGTCCTCTGGCATGGGAAGCTCGTGCACCTCGTTGTCTTCATCCAGCAATGTGACAGTGTTCTCCTGCATGTCCACCAGGTGCATCTCCTCCACCGCGACATAGGCGGGGTACACCTTTGCTGGATGTACCATGCAGTCGATGCGCGCACCCGTCGCCCACGAATGGCACACGAGGCACACCTTCTGGTTACCATGTTTCCCTGATCTGACGCGTGTAACTTCGTGCACACGGGCTGTAACCAAGATATTCCCACGGGTCACCAGACACATCTGACCAGGCTCCATCCAGGGGGCATCCTCACACCGCGTCATGATCTGTGCTGAGGCGTCGATGGTGTGCAGGCTTGTGGCTGGCTGCGCCGGAACGTTGGAAACCCGAGGAGGGACGGGCAATGCAGATCCCGACAGCAGGGATCGAATGGTATTTCACTTACTGGGGGGTGGGGGGTGGGGACGCTGCAGTCAGAGTTCGCCACCTGATAGAATATTGCATTCGCAAAACAAAACGTCATCTTCTTCCTCTTCCAAAGTATAAAAGACTTGTTGCGTTCTTAATTCTGTACGAACTGCGACTGGGTGTGGTGCATGGCTTCGGACATCGGATCATGCGTATGTGCAGGATGCCGAAGTCCTGCTAACAACGGAGGGGGGGGATTTTTTTGTCTATTTTTTTCAGAAACTTCAAAAATCCCTCGGAACACCCCTGTAAGAGAGACAGAGAGGGGGGGGGGGAAGGAGAGCAATGGCCACAACCAAAAAAGGGTGTCATGCCCCCCCCCCCCCCCCCCGGGAAATCCCGAAAGGATAGACGCCCACCTCCCCACACCCCTCCACCCAAGTCTTCTCTTCGTGTATTTCGCGTGACAATATAGATGCATCTCTCACTAAAGAATGTCGGAAAAGCCACCGACAGTGCCAGCATAGAAGAACCGTTTCATCCAGGACTCCGGAGAAGTCCTGTTGAGCTCAGAGCCCCCCACTAGCAAAGGAAGAACATGCTGCGCTCGCCCCACCAAGCAGCCACAGTACGACGGGATGCGCGCCGGCACCGGGTATCCTCCCTGAAAGAAATCCGAAGAGTGACCCACACACAGTGGGCGAGTCAGTGTTTGCATCAGGCTTGCCCCTGGTGGGCATGCCATGAGGAAACTCCCGGCCCGACACGCGCGGGTAACGGGCGGGGGACCTTCTAACCCACCAAATGCTCCTGGTCATAAAAAGGCCTGGTCAGTGACCTGGTCATGACCGGGTACAGCATGCAGCATGGGCTGCAACCCGCCTGGTCACGCCGCTGACGAGGCCACCGTGGCGACAGCGTGAGGGTTTGAGGTGGTGGAGGGAGTGGGGAATGTGACGTGATGCGGCGTGATCAACAACATCACCCGTCCCGCCACCATTGTGTGTTTGAAATACTTTTTCGGGTTCAGTGGCACGTTTCTTTCTTCTGTTAACGAGGCCCCTCTGGCTGGGAAGGGAGGGGGGGGTGGATGGACATCGGGAACACGTTGAGGGCCGAAGATTTTTTTGAGAATATTTTTTTCGCGCCCCCCCCCCCCCAGTGTGATATGTGCTTGCTGTTGCGGTTTCGACGGTTCGTCACCTCACCCAAGAAACACGAAAACCACAAGGGAGGGGTCGTAGGGGAGAGAGACGAAGCTCAGCAGGCAGGAGGGGTGGGGAAGCGGCGTTGGAACAAAGAACAACAGCCTTCAACAAGCCATCTGGCTGATGAGCTTTTGCCTCGCCCTGGCTGTTGTTGTGGGCGTTGGAACAGTCGCCCCCGCCCCCCCCCCCCCCATCTGCCCCATCACCCACCCCTCTCCTCCAGAGTGGGATGGGTGGGGAGGGCGACCGGGAGGGTGAGGACGCCGGCACACAAAAAAGAAACAACTCGCGCAAGCCTAAACATAACACATCCAAAGGCAACACCTCCCCCCCCCCCCTTCTCTGTGACTGGGTGGCTGCTGCATTGGGCGCCCCCTACCCTGTATGTGTTCGGACTGGAGTGTCACATTGCCTGTCTGCCAACCGTGCCTGCTACACACAACTCCCCGGATCTTGCCACCGCATGCGATCAGCGTTATCCTGGGGGCAGTGGGTGGGTGACCAAGCAAGGAACGCTGGTGCAAAAAAAAAACAGCAGGACAGCCAGTCAGCATGTGGGTAGTGTGCGCCGCTGCTCAGCATTTCTCCAGACCACACGGAGTGCGTTGCTATTGGATGTGAAGAATTCAAAAAAAAAAAGCAAGATCTGTGCCCAGCCCTGTAGAGAGACAGGCAGGGGTGAGGGTGTGGGGAATGCAGGGCGGGGAAGAGTAGGGGGGGCAGGAGGGGGGATGATAGGTAAGAAAATCTGTTTGCTTTTTTGAAAAAGGGGGGGGGGGGGAGCGCTCCATTTCAAAAAAGAGTTTACGAGAAATCAGCTATGCATGGCAGGGAAGAGTAGGGGGGCAGGAGGGGGGGGGTGGTGGCGGGAAGAAAACTGTGTTTTAGTGCAAATCTGAAAGGGAAACAATAGAAGAGCCGAAGGGTATTCGTCGATCGCGAGAACACCCCACACGCCTGTCATGAAGTGTGTGGGAAGTTCTGCAAGGATCTGCACTGGCACAGTTTCCTGCGTTGTTGCACAACTCTCAAAAAGATTTTTCGACCTCTTCCTGTCGGCAGTCCAGCTGTTCGCAAGACCTGCCTCTTGAAAAGAGGCCCATTTTATTATCGAGGGTCAACTCCAGCTTGTTGATGTTTCGGATCTCTCTATCCTCAACATCCTTTACCACACACGTAAGGTTGTTCCAACATATTGATAGACATCTTTCGGTATGCACATCCATCAAGATAATACATATATGCATTGGCATGCACCTGATACCTCGTCTGCGATGGGACATATCGAGAAGCCAGGCGGTCCGTGGATTGTCATTAGTTGCCGCCTGGCTCGATCGATATTGAGGACATACAGGTGGCCCATAGAGAAGACTTGTCATCCCTTCGCTGCTCTCTATGGGCGACCTGATCCCATCGCAGTCTCGCTCATACAAGGGAGTAGCGCAGTAGTCATCAGGTGTTGTCAGGGTCGGGATCTGGCCTTGAGACATCCGATCTCCAGCAGACGTAGTCGGCGGTTGTAGTCCAGACCCATGTGTCTCAACGCAGGATGCAGGAGTAGTAGATACCATCCTGCGTTGTGATATCGCACCGATCGCGTGGGTCACATTGTCGGTCTGCGCAGGCTGCAGGCTTAGCGGACAGTTGGGACAGCTGATGAACTCTGTGGTGGCGAAGCGGTTGGTCCACGATCGTTCAGCGGGGCATGTGGGAGGATATATGGGTATCATCGATCTGGATCCAGTCTAGTGTATTAGCGCCGGCTGTAGTATCTCCGAGAAGTTCACTGTCGTCGGTCAGCTGGGGAGCAGTATTTTCCGCGCATCGATATGTAGGATAGAGTCGTCGTCTGGACGGGCTCGTCGACATTCGACGTAAACAGGGATTATGTTAGTCTGACGGTCATACCACGTAGGGTCGATCTGAGAGGTCCGTTCGCCCAGGTGACCGCGTGATTCATGCACCGTTGTCCAGGCCCCGCGCAGTCGTCTCAGAGAGCAGGAAGCGTCCACCGACGAACTGTCAATCGCAGACAACTTCGCCAGTTCGCACCAGGTATGGGTGCGATGTTTTCATCAGCTTCTGATCATCATGATGTAGTGGCGGTAATTCGTATTGTATCGCTACTCGGCTTCTTGCGCCTGGGCCTTCGCAGACAGCAGGGCGCGTACGGATGGCGGAGTTCACACCGGACGCAGGGTTGACGAAGGCCACCATGGAGGCATCTCCAATGATTTTCACTTCATAGCCTATGCAGGCCTGCATGAGACAGCGGATCGTGTGGGTTGACATGGTACGCTTCACGCCTCTCATATCGGCGTTGCGGAGCGCACATCGGTGAATACACTCGTCACATCACCCAGCTTTGTATCGGGGGCCACGACGCGGGCAGATTCGGCGTGAACGCAGGCATCAGCAGCTGTTTTGCGAGGTCCCTCTTAAGCTGAATGTGTTTGACACGGTGACGAAGGGGTCAACACACGTAGGTCCGTTTCGAGTCCTTCGAGACAAGGCCCCCGGGTGCTGCGATGCGGAGTATCTGCTCGTCTGCTGTCTATCCTCATCACCTCCGTGCACCTGAGGGTTCCTTGCAGAAGCTCGGTATACAGGGATCCAAATTGCTGCGCAGTGGCTTGGTGTCGAGCATGTCGCTAGGCCTGCCATGCCTCCCGGCGGGTGCTTCCTTACTCATGCGCCGGGTTGACCTTTTCGCTGTCGTCCGCAGCTTCGGGCTTGTCGTGGCCGAGAGTGCACTGCTGGTCGCCGCTGGCTCATTGTGGTGGGAGTATCTAGTGCAGCGGGTGCACTGGCTCAAACCATCAGCGCGAGGATCCGATGTTACACACACAACTGGGGGGGGGGGGGGGGGGGCGTCCATCTCCATGCCCGATCGGGATGAGACATTTGCCGGTATAAGGAAGAGGAACCGGTTGTGCGCGTGAAACAGGTATCCTCATGCCTGATTGCCCGGAGAGTTGCTTCGAGGTCGATGTAGGGACGAGAACATACCTGTCGGGAAATGAGGACGGCACTTCCGCGTATCGGGTACTATCAAAAGGAGGGCGTCGCCTCCGTACTAGATATTCATAATACGGATATCGCGTCCATGCCTAGGAAGCTATCGTAAGAGAGGGGCGTCACATTCACGTCCCTGGTGTTCTCAATAGGACTTCACGTCCGCACCTCGGGCGCTCATATTGCAAAGGATGGACGTCACCTTCGTGTCGTGGGCGCGGTCACAAAAAGGATGGCTTCACCTCCGCGTTCCCGGACGGAGGTCGCCTCCTTGTCTCGGCATCAGAGCAGAAGGAGTCGTCACCGATGGAGGTCACGCATGTCTGGTGCGTGGTTACGATGTATCTGTGCAACTGCGATACCTAGGCTGCTATTCCTCAGGGTCGAAGATCATGCACAAGGATGCGTCGATAGTTGCTTTAGGGAGCTGATCTGGCCGTGGACAGCTTCCGGTCCTGGGCTGCACACGAGGTAGGTGTTGAGGGTCTCCGTGATTTGAGATCCCTTTGTTTGTTGATACGCGGCCTGCTCGACGGGTGTGGTTCCTCACGGTATTCTGGTGTCGAGGGGCGTTGCGTTGTGTGCCAGCTCCACATCTGTCGCCTCTGACGCGGGGCAGCAAACCCACCTACTTCAGATCGTCAGCATCCGCAGCGCGCTATGCGCTGCGCCATACGTCGAGGAATGAGCCTCATTGGACCGATCGCTGTCTTTCTCGCCTCGTCTTGTGTGTCGAGCAGGAACGTTTGATCAGACTACCGTTATCCGTCATCGGCGTACTCCAAGGCGCATCCCAGCAGCTTGATATGCGGCATCACGAATCTTCTGCCAGTACCAACTCCCCGTCCTTCTTCAGGTGTGAGGGTGCACATTCAAGTGCGTCGGAGTGAACCTCACGCTCAGCTGGGCATCGAGGCGAGCATCGCCACCCTGTCTCTTCGACGGCCCTGCCGTCCCAGAGAATCGCCTCTCGTTGGATCTCCGCAGCCTGCGCGCGGTGCTCTGCACGTCCATACGTTGCGGGTATCTTTCGTGGCGGAGACGCTTCGTGCAACTTCCCTGTGAGGCCTGGGGTTGTTCGACATCCTCGTTCGCCTGGCCGCGAAGGGTTTCTATCTCGGGGTTTACGGTCCTCGTCTAAGGGGTCAGATACAACGGGAGGTTACTGACGCCATGACAGGTCACGCGCCACCGCAGAGCGGCCTTGTGCGAACCCTGGGGTCGGCGTGGATGGGGGCACAGTTGAGCATCCGGCCGCAGCCGAGGGACCACAAAGGGAGGGGGCAATCCCTGCGGATGAAGACGTCGTGAGAGGTCGGCGCCACCGCGGATGGCCACGCATCTGCGAGATCGGCGGATAAGCGGCGATCGAGAGGGGGTCGAAGGCGTTCTCCTGTAGGGATGAGTTTTCCTCCCTACATGTCAGCACCTCAGCGTCTTTGGGGTTGCGAGGCGTCTGTTGCGTTTGACCTGTCATTCCTTAGTACACGCATGATGTGGCATCCCGTATCCCTTGCGGCGTTCAATCACCATATCGGAGGTGCATCGGCGGGAGTCGTAGATGCCTTTGGCAGCAATTGAAGTGTCGTTAAGAGCAGAGAGGTCGCTGCCGGGAACAGCGCGCCGGTGATGCCCGGATTTACCCTGGCATGATGATTCCTTTTCGGTCCCCAGAGATGCAGCCACGGGAGGGACACGGCGTGGATCTTCGTCAAGCGGCGCAGACTTCACTGAGCGCCTGCCCGTGATCGCTACTGTCTCAACCCGGGGATAGTCTAGGTCAGCACGTGTCTGAAGCCACAGGCTCATGACGTCTTGGCACAGCCCTATTACTGGTCAGCTGATGGGCGCTTGTGACGAGAGCTTGCTAAAGGCTCCTATCTCACTTGCAGGGTGTGACGGGCATACTGACCGAGCCGATCGGGGGAAAGATTCATCCATGTGACAGGCTGAGAGGGCGCGGTGGTTCGGGTTTCTATACGTGGGTGTCGAAGAGACATCAGCGGTACTGCTAGGAACATCAGAGGTAGTGGGGGAGTCGAAGTGGAGTTGTAGGGGGCGCAGCAGGGGGTATCCAGGGAGTAGGCTAGCCGTATCGGATGATGAGCTTGAGGTGTGATTCCCCAGACGCCTCCAGCAGGTGGCGGAGGGGTTGGGTAGGTCGCTCTGCGACACAGCACCTGCCATCGACAGCGAGATCGGCGTAGCTCTCCAGGGTGTACATGTCAGGCATACTCATGTGGGCCGGGGTAAGGCGTGTTGAGTGGACGCAGCCGGTAGCGACAGGTGGACCCGCGGGTACGGATGCTGTGAGTGGAGAGCCGGACGCGTCCTTCGCTGTGTGCCTGCCATGGCTCCATTCGACGTCGGGGCCAATAACACACCTGCCTGGCTGCTCTGTCAGATAGCCGACTGCGCTGGCATCTCCATACCCCGGGCGTCCGAGTACAATGAGGGTATCTTCTCTCTGACCTGTCGTGTATACCAAGAGGGGAGCGCGTCTGAACCGGTTTACGGGCACGCATACGCCAGGTAGGCGGTACCCCTGGGTATCCGACGATTGTGACAGGTGGTAACATTTGCTAACAGCTTCTCACCTGAAGACTCGGGGCACAGCCGTTGTTTATGGCTCTTGCTCAGGAGACTCCAGATCGCGTACATCCGTACGGAGGTGTGTACTCGGTGTCCCATTATGATAGCACTCAATGATCTGTCCATGTCAGGCGTACTTGGGACATAGGCGGGGGCGGGCGCGGCCTCATCGTCCCCTTGGCGCGTGCACGACCGGGGGGGGGGGGGGGGGTTTCCTTTATACTCCTGCGTGGTGAGCCCCCGAGAGCCGTGCGGTCACCCACACTGCCTGAGGGTTGCCATCTACATCTGCCGACCACATGGGCACGAGGCGATGACACTTCCTGCCTCCAATGCTGCCATGAAAGGGTCTCCCGTCTTCGAATGTTGGACGCCTACATGCAAAGGAAAGTGTCATCTCCGAATACCGAGTAGTCACACACAGGAGAGTGTCTCCTCCAGACGCTGAGCGTTCCCATACCCAAGGAGGGCGTTGCTGACGAATGCCGAGCGTTCCCACATGAAGGAGGGGGTGACCCCTCCAGTCGTCGAGCGTTCACATACCAAAGGGGGCCTCTGAACGCCGAGCGGGCTCTTCAAATCCAACTCCTTGTCGCGGAGATCCGTATTCGAGGGAAGGCACCACTTCCTTGTGTCGGGAACAGGATATGTGAGGGCGTCTCCTCATTGCCTCGGGCATTTGCGCGTCAGGAGGGCGTCACCTCCGTGCCTCGGGAATTATGAGGTGTGAGGCCGTGCCGGGGCCAGTTGCTCCTGTTGACTAGCAGAGCCGGGCGCCTGTTATGGGGCCGGTTGCTCATTACATGCTGACCAGCAGAGCCGAGCGCCTGTTAAGGGGCCGGTCGCTCACTACACGGTCGTTAGTAGAGCCGGGCGCCAGCGAAGGGGACGGTTGCTCATCACACGCTGACCAGCAGAGCTGAGCGCCAGTTAAGGGGTCGGTTGCTCGCGACACGGTCATTGGCAGAGCCGAGCGCCGGTTAAGGGGTCGGTTGCTCATCTCACGCTGACCAGCAGAGCCGAGCGCCAGTTAAGGGGTCGGTTGCTCACTACACGGTCGTTGGCAGAGCCGAGCGCCAGTTAAGGGGTCGGTTGCTCATCTCTCGCTGACCAGCAGAGCCGAGCGCCGGTTAAGGGGTCGGTTGCTCACTACACGGTCATTGGCAGAGCCGAGCGCCAGTTAAGGGGTCGGTTGCTCGCTACAAGGTCGTTGGCAGAGCCGAGCGCCAGTTAAGGGGTCGGTTGCTCATCTCTCGCTGACCAGCAGAGCCGAGCGCCGGTTAAGGGGTCGGTTGCTCATCTCACGTTGATCAGCAGAGCCGGGCGCCTGTTTATGGGGCCGGTTGCACACTACACGGTCATTGGCAGAGCCGGGCGCCTGTTTATGGGGCCGGTTGCTCATCACACAGTCATTAGCGTTAACGTGCGCCACAGTGGGCGCGATGTGCATCCGAATTCAACTTATACCATCTGTACCTAGGGAGGAGTCGACCGTGCTTTAGGTATCACAAGAAAGGGGGGTAGTTGGGGGGTAACGAGAACGTGGCTAGCCTCCAAAACCGTCCATGGAGAAAAACTATTTGGTTCTGTAACGAGGTACGTTGATCGAACCAAATGCGGGTTCTCCAACCCGGTCGTGGAGGTTGACTAGCCGATAATAAAAGAACCTTCAATTCCGGCTTTCCCTCAAAATGTGGGTGCCTGCATTGAAAGTTACCTTTTTTTGTCCGAACAGAAAGAAGATGATTTGGGAGGGAGTGAGGAGTGAGGGGGGGGAGATAGGGGGGTTGGTTTCGTTTCCCGCGCAGACCCCATATATGGAAAGAGGTGAAAAGAGCGCCTGTGGGGACGGGGTGTTCGTTCGATTAGGACCTCGTCCCCCCCCCCCCCCCCCCCCCCTCCACACTGGCAATGCATGTGCTTCGAGGCACTCAAGGCAAGGCGCGCGTCCCCCAGCATACCAGAGCAGTAACAAAGCCCCAAGCAGATCAAGGCAAGCTTCGATGGGGACAATGCACTTTGGGGAAGCATTTTGAGCGGTGTTTTGAGGATTCGGTTCAAAAAAAAATAAAGCAACGATCTGTGTGCCCCCACCCCCACCCCGCCGGATGGTGAGGCGACAGCAAAATGTGACAACAAACCAACAACTGTCAAAATTGGAACGCGGGGCCCCCACTTCTTTGTGACACACCACGCCCATACGACTAAAGTCGAGCATTCACGATCCCAGAGGCGGTGAAGGGGGGGGTGGTAACAAGGGGTGATGCGTCCAAGCCCAGTCATGTGACAGTAAGCATAAGCGATAGAGGATGAGAGCCGGTCGGGAAGTTCACTTCACAAACTATGCTCATTGCGTGAGATGATCAAATCATGTCGTGCATTGCGCACTGCAGACGCAGAAACGGAGGTGGGTATGCCTCCTCCGGAGCGATATGTGTTCGTGCGGGTGGGTCGCGTTTCCCAACCATCACCCATAGAGTTGGTGCAATACCTGATGCACGACCAAGCCCAACGTTGTGGCTATTTTATTGCCGACGCCAATTCCACCGTGCGTTGACGACGGCAGTTGACGATACTCTCAACCGCCGCCATACACAGCACTGCTGTCATCCACTCGCGACTCAGAAGCGCAGAAAAGTGAATTTCCTCACAATTGAGCTGCCTCCCAGCAACGCATTCTCCTGATCCTTCCACAGAGCTCGCATTGAATGATTTCACATACGTGTGGGGAGCACCCACCCGAGCAGCAAGAAAAAGAATTGGCTCTGCGCTGAAAGCACGTTGATCGAACCAATTAACGGGTTCTCCAACCCGGCCGCAGGGTTTGGATAGCTGGTCATTATCCAGAGCCTTCAATTCCGTCTCCCCATGGCAGTGCATGGGTGGACTGCATTCAATGACCCTGGGAAGTCACCTATTTTATTTCTTCCACAGTGACGCACATACAGAGACGACCCACGGCACGGAGGTTGCAGCAGGCTCTCCTGCCAACCAGCACTACCTCGCAGAGCATCGCAGACCATACTGGGATGGCAGATGGCCTGGACAGAAACTTTGCCGCCGTGCTGGGCACCCCCCGAGGGGTGGAAATGAGAAAATGGGGCAGAAGGTTGAGGGAAGGAGGAAATGGCCACTCCGGCCCAGCGGTGTCACACGCACGCACGCGTCAAATTCGTTGTATCGACGGGACAACCCCCAAGAAGCAAAAGGAGACAGGGCTGTATGGCGGCAGTATTTTTTTCACGGGAAATCCGAAGCGGCACGTCACACAGGGCCCGGTTGGGATTGGCCAGCCTGTCAATCAGCGAGTGGGATCAACTGGGCGCACGGCAGGCATCTCCAGCAAGAACCCGCAACACCCTGCATACCCAGAGCAAGATGATGAAGCCTACCTGGATGACTCAGTTCACAGCAAGGGAGGCGCACACTAAACGACAGGTGGGGGCATTGTCTACGCAAGGCTGTGGTGGAGCCGGTCAAGGTAAGGTCAGGAGGGATGACAGGTTTGTTAGTGCACACCACTGCCAATAGGGGTGGGCGAGGCAACAGTCTTCATTACCCTGGCCTGAGGCAGGTTATTAGCAAAAACAAAGGAAGGAAGGCATCCAATTACGGGCCAACAGTGCCTTATTTTTTTCTTTTTGCGGCGGAGCAACCCGGGATAGAAACCAGCCCGATTGCATGACGGTGATTTTTTTTGTGAAAAAGAAAGATTCTGAAAGAATAGATGTACCCCCGCACACAGTTTCCCCCCACCCTCCCATGGTTTTCCGCACCCGCTCCCCCGTTGGAGCGGCGGTGGCGGTGGCGATGGCGTTGGGTGCTGGTGGCGAAAGGCCCGCTTTTGACATTACTGCAGGGGCACCCCCCCCCCCACCACCCTCTTCGAGAAGAGAACTCCCTCAAACACACTCAAAGGCAGGTATTGAGGCTTGTGGACTTAAAGTCGAGTCAACACAGGCACCCAATTCCGCCCGACGCACCCACCTCCCGATCGTTACCCCCCCCCCCCTTTCCGATACCCTGAATAACGCGGCTTCGCGAGCCCTCGGTGAACTTGGGAAAAATACTAGAAGGTTCCTTGCCCCCCCCTCCGCCTCCCCCCGCCCCCCCTCACCACCACCACCACATGGCTGGGGGTTTGGCGGAGAGAGCGTCAACTCTCCCTCAAAGTACGTTGTGTTTGAGGCGTAGTGCGTCAGGGGGGGGTAAAGGGGAATGGGGGGTGGGTGGGGGTGGGGGTGGGGAAAGCAAAGCAGAGAAACAGTAAGGTGCAGGGGGGGGGGGGGGGGAGGAGAAAGAAAGAAAAGAGTGAGTGGGTGAGATGGGGGGGGGGGGGGGGGGGTAACGTCGTCGACACCCCTTTCGTCTTTGGGTGGTGTCCGAGATGTAGTGCAATGCTAGGCCTGAGTCGGGAGAATGGAGGGGTGAGAGGGAATAGAGCGGATGGGGATGGGGGGGTTAGGCACCGTTCTCGGCAGAGGAAATTAAACTTGCAAAGCAATTATTCTCCCGTCACCGGGGAGGGAAGAGAGGAAGGGGGGGGGGGAGGTGTTTCAAAAACAAGGCGCACACAGCTTCGTGCCAATTTTGTTTTTTTGGGCGATATTTTTTGGGAGGGGGGCATTTTTCTACACCCCAGAAAAAACCCCCCTCAAAAAAACCCGAGCCGAGGAAGCCGTGTAATACACGCCTTGACCCCCCTCCCCCCCCCCCCTCCCTCCCAGTAAAATAGGAGTAAAATGCACCAAAAGTGTCACTTCAACTCTGCCGCTCTCTCTCTACTGTATGATACTTCGTTTGATGCGTTGACGCTTCCACACACACTTACGAACCCACTTGCCTGATGAAGGGGGTGGTGTGTAGAGCACGTTTGGCAGAGCTGAATGACACTTTCCGCGCGAAAGTCGTGTGCGTAAAAAAAAACTCACCGTTTTCGACACCGGGGGGTGAAGACCCTCCTCCGTTCCCCGCCCTCAGAAGCTCTGGCTGAAAAAAATTATGTGGACTTGCCAACGGGCATAAAGGGTATGCCCGGGATGCTTTGGTGAAGACAAAGACATAACCCACGGGTGGGGGCGGGGGGGTGCAGGAAGGGTTGGAGGGGGCGGGTCTGTGGAATTAAATGGGTCGCTCTCTCTCTCTGCCCCGTGTGCTTTAAGTGTGAATATCCTCGGAACGAAGATACCTCCTATATCAGCTGTATCAAAGACCCTTCGGGCCAGATGCTGCCACCCTGTCTCCTGGGGCCGCACTGTGCCTGATGGACAATCGACAGGGCTGGCCAACATGGCAGATCCCCGTGACTCCCCCCCAGGAAACCCTATCGCAGCACCCGTGTTTGCGCCATCACTATTATCTGGCACTTTAATGGGCGGGCCTATCCCACCCCACCCCACCCCCAACTATGTTTCTACGTTGTATCTACCACTTTCGTTCGCAAGGAATCACACGGGAATGTGGAGGTCTGAGAATCACGCACATGGACCATGGCTCGGGTGAAAACAATGGAGACCAAGGGAGAAGAGAAGGGGCGGCGAAATGCCAAAAAAAATAAAGCACATCTGGGATTTGTTGAGGCACAGCACACAAAAACACAACGCACAGCACGCTGGTTACGCTGGCCGCTGGGCGCGGAGAAAGAGATAGAGCGAGGAAGGATAACCGATGGATCCCCTTATCCCCTGCACCCACCGGAGCCAGGCGTGAATTGAACGATCTGAACGGATCTTGGGTGACCGTCGCAGCCCCTGTGAGGGAGGCACAACCACCATATTCTGGGTTTCAATTCAAGAAGTCAGTCAGTCTTAAAGCCGTCGAGATATGGTGATGCCAATGACCCCCCCCCCCCCCCCCCAGACGCCCCTGATGTGTGTTTGCTTTGGTATTGCGCTGTCACCCCCCAACTGCCCCATTCAAGCCAACACCCCCCTTCCGCAGGGGCTTCGTGATGTGCACATCCCAGGATACTTGGTTTTCTTGGCAAACACAATGTGGGGATGGGCCAGCACACACGCGGCGTGGTTTGCTCTTTTTCTGCTGTGATTTTTTTTAAGGCCAGCCAAGATAGAATGCACAGCGCGACACAGCACAGCGCATTGGGGTTGAATATGCGGCATTCAGAAAACAAAAAGGTAACACGCGAAGGGGGACAGTGGTGGTGGGATTTCTTTCCCGTTGTTCGCACACAACACACAGAAATTCAGAAGTTGTGGGAAGAATTGGCTGCTCTCTCTCTCTCTCTCTGCGTTCTGCCGGCGGTCTCACGCCACACGCTGCCCGGGTGACATTGCTCCGCCAACCTAACCGCAGAGAAGCAACACCGCCATCATGCCTCCTCCTCCTCCTCCTCCTCCGCCGCCTGCAGCACCGCCACCACATCAGCATACCGCCTGTGCGACGCGAGGTGACGGGGAGAACGCCCTCTGACATCCTCTGTGGCGGGCGAGGCCCCTGCGGAGAGGAGGGCACGCACGGCACCTAGTTTGTTATACTCGGCTGCAAAGGAGAGGGCTGAGTATCCGTAGGGGTCCTGTGCATCGACGGCTGCGCCGTACTCTGTGAGGCAGGCGACGATGCCCTCCGCACCGTGGTATGCGCTGACCATGAGGGGGGTGCGCCCATCTTCGTCCAGCATGTTGACCTGCCCGTGGCAGCGCCCCGTCTCCAGGAGCCTGCACACAACATCCCCCTGCAGCCTCTCCGCCGCCAGCAGCAGCACGAGATGCCCGTTGTTATACCGCGGCTCAACGGGCGCACCCAGCTCCACCAGCGCCTCCGCACAGTCGCACTGCCCGGTGCAGATCGCCTCCACGAGGGGGGTGCGCCCCCTCGCGTTCACCACAGAGGGGTCGGCGCCGTGATCCAGCAGGTAGCGGCACAGGGCAGGGTGGTTCCCCGACACGGCACCGAACACAGGGGTGCGGCCGTCGAAGGAGAGAGTGTCGACGAGCGCGCCGTGGCGGAGGAGCAGCTCTGCGACGTCCTCCCTCCCGATCTCACAGGCGGCGAGGAAGGCGGGGAAGGCGTCCGGCAGGTCGGGAGGGACACCCGCCTCCAGGAGGTAGCGGATGAACTCCAGCGTCTCGGCATCGCTGCGCACCACCCGGCTCCGCTCCTGCCGCACCAGGTTGGCGCATGCACCCACGGCTGCACTCAGGGGGTTTGTGAACCTCGCCCGCTGCGCCACGTCAGCCCCGTGCTGCAGCAGGAACTCACACAGCTCCCTGTTGTGGTGCCGCGCAGCCTCCGTCAGCGGCGTGGTGTGCAGCTGCGTGGTGGTGGGCGGGCCCTCCGCGGGCTGGTCGGACACCGCCACCAGGGCCCCCTTGCCGACGAGGTAACGGCAGAGGGGCAGGTTGTTCTTCTCGCAGGCAAGGCACACCGCGGACCTGCCGTAGGCATCCCTGGGGGGTGGGAGGGACAGGTCGAGGCCTGCTTCGAGGAGGATGTCAAACAGTTCTACGTCGCAGTGGACAAACCCGAGTTTTACGTCAGGCTCGACAAGGCCTGTTGCCAGCATCAGGCGAACCACGTCGTAGTCACGCCGAGAAACTGCCTGGCTGACGGTGAAATAGTCGACACGGCGGTGCCCCATTCCCGCAAGGGTCTCCTTTGCCTGCACATGCGGCGGGACTTCGACGGAGACCCACGACCCCTCCGAAAGCCCCAGATCCTGCAGGCTCATCTGATCGTGCCCAACCATCTCGCCGTCGAAGAGGAGGACCGCGCCATCGCTCCACCTCAGCTGCTCCGTCACTGCCTGGCGGAGGCCTGCCACTGAGTCACTCTCGGAGACCTCGACACTGTCGGTGTGAGCGCCCCCGCTGACTGACAGAAACACGAGCATGCTTCTTTCTCCCGGAGAGTCGGAGAATATGCTGAAGAGGGCTTGTGGGGAGGGCAAGGGTGTTAAATCAGAACACCCGATGAAAGGGGGGGGGGGGTTTCAAAAATAAGACTGGGAGAGAGTGTTTGACAAAAGAAAAGGAGGAGCAGGGGGGTCGAGAAGTGCGATCCTGTTCTTTCGGCTTCTCTCAGCCCCTACTCAACACGGCACCTCCTCCTCCCTGAGGAATTAAAAGTCAGCACGGCAATAGGAGAGAGGAGTGGGAGGGGGGGGGGGGGGGGCGTGTTGAGATTTTGCACTAAAAAATACGGCAAAATACAGTAAAACAAAAGAAGCGCAGAGGGACGGCGAAATACGCCCCCTGCTTGTGTATCCTGTTGGGGGGGAAGGGGTGTTGGCTGGGTGGTTGGTTGGTGGGTTGGTGGGTGCAGTGGCGCGGTGTGCGCGTTTGCCTTTGCCAAATTTGCGGGGAGGAACATGCAAAAGGAAAACATGTGGGGGGGGGGGGGAGGGGAGGGGGTGTCGGAGCATTGTTTGTTGGCGATTCCTGGAAGAGCCCGCGCATGCAGGCAGGCACTCCGTTTGTTTCTTCTCATTTTCTTCTTTTTTTTTGAATTCTTGCGTGGCGGGTCACGGGCGTGTCCCCACCCCGCCACGCGGCATTCACTTTGTGGGGCTCGTGGCCAAACAGCCTGGCGTGTGGTGGCCGGACCAACCAAAGGGGCACACGTGCCATTCCGTTGCTGATATCTTTGCTTCCCATCATCACAGAACTGCCTACGGCAGAACCGGTCCCAACCCAAAAAGAAGCGCGCACAAAACACCGAGATATCTGGTTCCAGGGATTGTTCATCGAGAAAAAAAGGATAAAGAAGATAAGATACAGTTGTGGGAAATCGTCCCAAAGGTTTCCTGGCGCCCTCACTTCAACCAACAGGCAGCGGCGTGCGCACACAACACATACTCTCTTGTGTGACAGTCGTTGGCATGGTGCGTTGCCCAGCACGGGAGACTGACAGATACTATCTGTCAACCCCCCAGAGGCATCATAGGAGTTGTTTCCTTTTGAGTTCTTTGACAGTTTGCGTGGCGTCTCGACCAACCCCACACCACACGAACCGCTTGTGCTTCGTCCGGAGGTGTTAATTCCCGACAGGCGATCCCGGGCATGATGGTTGGTCTGACAACCACACAGGCGACGCGCGAAGACCACACCAGTCACAGTACATTATACGATTGTTCTGGACAATCGACAACCACCCAACCCGAGACGAGGCTGTGCAGCAAAAAAATGTGCCACAGGTGGGAACCTCGGATTACCACTGAGACCTCAACTCGTGAGACGGACCTGAACGGATCGGGAGAAGGGAGGGGCAAATGCAAGAGTGTGCCAAGGGAGCTGTTGGAAAAGGCGGGTTGCCCTTTCCGTTCTGAGGCGTGGAACTTTCACCCGGTGCATCTGGTGCAGCGGATGCCCAAAAAAAAGCGCAATAAGCGTCGAAATCAAAAGGCTGCGAAACAGTGGTAGAGGATAACAACGCACGTCCGATGAATCCCGCACTGGATCGAATATAGTGAAAGCAAAACACAACAAAACCAGGAACTGAACGAAGTTGCCTTCGCAACACATACCCCACGCAACGTCCATACGGCTCCTGCCGATTGGTGCAGACTCTGAATGGCTTCGGGGGGGGGGGGGGTAGGGGGGGTCATAAGCCCGTACAAAACCACATTTTCAACATACCATCAGAACCGCCCTAATACCTGATCTGACCCGAAAATCCGACCCATACCCCCCCGGAAACCGTCTGGAGCCCACTTGTGACACCTGATGCGCACTTTTGTGATGATTTTTTTGGGGTCCTAAAAAAGGTACCTCAGTTTCGTACCTTGCCTTTGTACCTGAACCACTCCCGACCGCAGTATTTCGTTCTTTGCAAGGAAAGGGTATCACTACGCTCACCCAGCACGCCGAGCAACACATGCCGTGTGCCTAGGGCCTCGCAGAGGTGTCAGATGCTGCTGCAGAGGGGTACCTTGCTCGAAAGACGCTCGCCAAACGGGAGATGTGCGGGGTCCCGGCAGAGAGCGTTGTGGCAGACCTGCGTCAGAAGAAAACGGCACACGACATCCGTGAGGCGACATTATTTCGGGCGCTCCGTCGGGCTGGGTACATAGGAGAGCGAGTGGGACGTGGTGACGACAGATATATGCAGTGGTGCATCAACTGCACGCACGTGCGAAAAGCGGCGTTCCTTGCTGGCCAAGAAAGATGTCACCTGCACTCCTCCCACTCCTCCTGCTCCTACCCCTACACCAACTGATGTGGGCAGTGAGTGATGGCAGCTCCAGAGCAGCAGATGATCTAGGAAGCGATGAGCGGGTCAGCCGGGCAGACTACCCCAGTCCGTACCGGAAGTACGAAGCGTTGCGGGCCCGCCACCACCGCCTCCAGGAGAGGACCCGAGGATTAAGAGTAGGGTTGTACAACGCCAGGGGAGAGTATTCCCCTGGCGTTGAGACATCCCTGACGATCTTGCGGTCGCACTGTGGGGGTTGAGTCGGCAGGCAGATGCCTATCCAATGACTTTGTTGAGTCCTCACATGGTACACTCTCATACGTGCTGTTGAGACTGCGTGGTGTACTACACCCAGAAGGTGGCTGAACTCATTCAGCTGGCGCAACAACACAACATTCCCACCAATCAGGTACAAGAAAGACCTTGCCGAGGCACTGGGGAGGCAACATCGTGCCACCTGAGCCGGAACCACCGCAGAAAAGGCAAAGAACGAAATATTGCGGTCGGGAGTGGTTCAGGTACAAAGGCAAGGTACGAAACTGAGGTACATTTTTTAGGACCCCAAAAAATCATCACAAAAGTGCGCATCAGGTGTCACAAGTGGGCTCCAGACGGTTTCCGGGGGGGTATGGGTCGGATTTTCGGGTCAGATCAGGTATTAGGGCGGTTCTGATGGTATGTTGAAATTTTTGGTATTTGTACGTTTTTAGGGGGGCTTATGACCCCCCCTAGGGCAGTGAACCCAATAAACGACGTTTATTTCAGAAACCGTTTTTCAATAAACGTTAACCCTTTCTGTCCGGGAAGCCACTACAGTGGCTTTGCACTTTGCTTACGTAAGTAAATAATTATGCACTTCGAATTTTTCAGGATTTTTTTGTATGGTAAAAAGGGGGAGCTCAATCCTTTCAAATGCAGCAAGGGTTCATGGGAAAGGTGGAGATCCGTCCAACGTACTGCCGGAGGACAATTGCACCCTCAGGTGAGATTTTCGGGTTTGGGTAGTCCCTCATGGCCCCTATTTACGGGTCAACCATATCAGGTGTTCTTGTGCCCCATTTCGCTCGACTCCCCCGATCGTGGAAAGCTCTGGAGTTATTCTCCGCAAAAACACATCGATATGCAGACCCACAGAACACATTTCGACCCATCACAGGCGCGAGAGCTGGGGGGGCTGGGTGGGTATCAGAGGGTCTTGGGCAGGTATGGCCACTACAGTGGCTTTCACTTTGCCTATGCAGGCAAAGTTATTTGAATTTCGAATTTTTCAAGATTTCTTTTTATGGTGGAAACGGGGTGGACGAATCTTTCAAATGCAACAAGAGTTGGTCGGAAAAGCGAAACTCCGACCAACTTGGCTCTGTAACAAAATTGCACCACAAGGTGGAATTTTCGGTGGTTTTGCCCTTGAAACCACCTCCTGAACCTGCGTGGGAGGTATCGAGTTTTCCCAGGCGTCTTTTTGCCCGATTCCTTCGATAAGGGAAAGGTTTCCGACAGACAGTGTAGTCAGGCCTGCCCAAACAGGTAGTGCATGGTTTGGGCTGAATTAATTTCGAAAAAATGGGAAGGTAGTGCCGGCACGACCTGCCGGCACTACCTGGATTATTTTTCAAGTGGGGGATGAGGATGGGTCCTCTGGAACCACCCCCTTCTTCCTGTTTTTTTCAGCCCAAACCTGGGGTTTTCCAGCCAAAACCCGGATATTGTCCCCGCTCAGAGCCAGATGTTCGCTACCGTGGCCTCCGGCGGCTGGGGGGCTCCGCCCCCCAGACCCCCCTGTGCCGTATGCCTGCCTCGTAGATAGTCCTTTGGGTGCACAGCGAATGGAATTCAGACCACCCTCGTAGGCTCAGCAAGACGGCAGCTCACACAGAACAGTTACACCGCAAGGGACAACTCCGGCGGCTGGGGGGCTCCGGGTCTACCGGTAGCTGTGGACACTAGTCGGCAAGTTCATGGTCCACCCCCATGGGTGGCGCAAACGGCCCCCTCCAGCACTCGGGGGGTTTTTCATTTTTTCTTGAAAAAATTTGGCTGGCACTACCTTGGTTTGGGCAGATTATTTTTTTCTGGAGATTCCATTGACCTCACTGCCGACAGATGTCATCTGGGAAATCAGTTTTCAGACCTCTGCATCTCGAATATCCGCCCCAACGGGCTGTGCCGATGCACCACCCGATTTCGGCCTCCAGCCACCCATCAGTGAAATATGGTGGAATTCTCTGATGGAGATTTGATGCCGTCAGTCATCGGGCGGACATCCTCCATGGCCCCAGAGGGGCAGGGAAGGGTGTTCTACCTCGATCCAGGTGCCCAACGGGCTAACGGGGTCGCTGGGGTGGCTCACAGTCAGGTACCTCAGAACATGTGTTTTTGCACCTGTTGATATATTTGCCTTGTGCAAACCACTGCCTTCCCAAGTAAATTGTCTTCCGCTCCACCTTTTTCAACATTTTTTTTTATCGGGAACTGCGCTGGAGCAGAACTGTTCGAGAACGCCATAGAACCCGGATTTTTTGGGCGGTCACATACCGCCCTGAATTTTTTTCTGGATTTTTTGCACCTCGATTTTTGGTTTCTCGGGCGAGGCCCACATGTGAAATTTTTTTTTCGGGAAAAAAACCGGAACAATGCAACGTTCTGCGCAAACGCAGTTCCCGATAAAAAAAAATGTTGAAAAAGGTGGAGTGGAAGACAATTTACTTGGGAAGGCGAATTTTCCCAAAAATCGAAAAAATACCCCCCGGACAGAAAGGGTTAAACGTTTATAAACGCTAAACGTTTAGCGTTTATTTAGCGAAGCAGCTTGTGCCCGCACCCCACCCACATAATCTGACCTCACACACTCCCACACGATTCTGGTGGCAGAAAGTGCCCAATATGCTCCGGAAACTCAATTCCGCCCACTCCCAGGGGGTGGTATGCCCCCGACATGCCGTTTTTAGCAACCAAATTTTTTGGGACAGAACTTGTACCTGGGCTGCACACCACAGGACACATCAAGCAGAGCAAGCACACCTCAACCTGCCAGATGCACAGAAGAACTGTTGTCGTTGATTGTTCTGAAACATAACAGCTTCTCGGTGCCCTCCAGAGGCCAAAAGGCAAGCCAATATGAGGTAATCGCGCCAGGAACAGTTGTGGGAGAAGTATGGTACAGTTCGCGTCCCATTTGACGCTGTTCTTGGGAGCTTACGGCAGCTGGGTCTGTGGCACGGCGCATCCGTTGCCAGGGAGCGCGTCCTCGGGTGTGGTGCCTCACCTGCGAGCATGTGGCACAGGGACGCCATACGAGAGTCTCTCAGATGCCTCCTCTGATGGGAGGCAACTGACTGGAACAGGCACCTGGTACAGCAGGCACAGGTACAAGAAGTGGCCAGAAATAGCGCCGATGGTTTCGACCTTGCGCTTCGACATCTTGCTGTCCTCACCGCAGCGGTGCCCCCCCGCCCTGGAATTTGGGGTGTGGTGCGCTGGCCATGATGTATTATGATGTAAAGTGACTCAGTGGCAGAGCCTGCAGGGAAACGTTTATTAAGCGTTTATCTGAACGTTTATTTCCGCTCAGAATTCTGAAAAACGCTAAACGTTTATAAACGCTAAAACCCTGTGCCTGGAATTTTGACCGAGTTAGATAAAATTTTCAGTGCAATCCTTCAGCACCTCCCCCCTAGATTTTTAGGTTTTCTTGACCCAATGGTCGAAATCTGCGACATAGTGGAAATCCCGGGGACATGTCGAATTCGAAAATTTTGGGTTAAAAAACCCCAGGGGGGACCCTTTGGTTTCACCCCCTGTTGGGGGGCCTGGTGGGCGTTCAGGTGAGCTGCGACCCTTCGGGTTCTGACAGAGTGCAGCAATGGTAATCAACCGTCGTGAACGTACTTTCGTGCCGGCATGGCTATCCATGGGCACCGTGGCATGTCGCCGCATCCGTTCCGATCACAAGTGCCAGAGGCAAATCAGGAGTCCTGGTCCAGTGCAGGCACCTGCGCTGCAGATACCCAAGGGACTGTTGTGCACAAAAATACACACACAAGGACATCAACTGACCGAGGCAATGCACCTCGCAGCCTATCGATTCGATTCGGGGCACCAAGCCTCACGAGCTGGTCACGCGATACCAGGTTACTCCGCTGCGTGGCATATTCCGTGCAGCCGAAATGGCTTGGGCAGCAGTGCACAGGGGACTTCTGCTGCACTGCGGCAGGACAACCCAAGCACGTGCCGCGTACATCCGGAGGTGAAGCTGAATGAGGAAGATCAGTGGCTTCTGGGAGGAAGAGGGCGACCGCGTCCACGTCGCGGATAGCACACTCAGCACACGAGCGGGCGTTGCATGAAATCCCCCATGTGTAAACAGGGGAAATCGGGCTTTTAGGGGATCCTGGTCAGGAATAAAAAATTCCACACATATTTTTCGACTTCCTGAGGCCAAAAACCGGTGTTCCTGGACCCAGATGTGACATCTGGATGACATAATAAAAATCCAGAGTGCCTTAGAGGCGCGCGGGACATTTTTTTGGGGTTCGTGACTGGGGACCCCCTATTTTGGGGGATTTCCCGTAGGTGGAAAATGTCGATTTTCCAATTTTAAATCACTCTGGGGGCACCTGCGGGGCCATATTTTGCATTTTCAGACAGGGGGCCTATACCCTACAAACCCGATTTTCGGGTTTTTTGACCATTTTATGCCTTGTGCGAAAACGTGATATTTTTTGGACAAAATTCCAGGCACAGGGTTTAAACGTTTTCAACGTTTATTTAATCACTGCCCTAGGGGGGGGGGGGGTGGGGAATGGGCCGGACGGTCCTCCAGCCCATACCGTCTATATATCATTATCCTTTTGGAACGACAGTCAAGAGCTCGGGTCGATCTGTCGCATTGATGACACCCCGTTTTTTGCGAACATATTTCGGTGGTCGTGCTGTCCACAGTATCGACGACCACTGGCCTGACGTGCCGACTAGGGCAGTGATGTGCACAGGGTCGCCAGAAGGCTGTGTACTCCAATGATACCGACACAAATTGCCCCTCGAGGCCATGGTAACTCATTTTCCGGGATTTCCCTTGGCAGCCTGGCGTGCGAAGCAGTGGCATGCGCCAGGACTGCCGCCATAAGTATTGCAGCAGTGTGCAGGATCAGAACCATCCTATTGCAGAGATGTACCTCCAGGCTTGGCTTTCTTCCGAAGTATTCAAGATTTTAACTTGCTTGCCGCAGAGAGACGCCATGCATCTGTCACATCCGCCCCCCGCCAGCAACCTAGCAGTTGTCTGACTGAGTGCGGATTCATATTTCCTTTGGGCTGCCTTCGCTCCAAAGTGCAGAAGAGAGGGCCCACCCTCCCCGAACAAATTAGGCGCCGCACTGCCCACACACTGCGGCACAGGGGGAAGGGACTCCAATAATAAAGGCGCGTCGCTCAGAAATGCAGATAAGTGAGAAAACAAGGAGGCGAGCTGTGTGCCTCGCGAATTCGGTTGCAAAGTGACACAGAGCGGAAGGCCCACAGGAAACAGCACAGGAGGAGGGCCATGTGGAGTGGGGTTGCATTCTCTCTGCACGGCGCGCTGGCGCTTGATTGTTTGATTGTTTGATGAGGTTGTGCGGCCAGGCCAAACCATCGCAATCTCAGCGCGGCATGCGACTCATTCTCTCCTTGTTGAATATAATAAAGTTGCCGAACACCGGCAAATTGCCGCAATACACAAAAGTCAGCTCGATCTGTCGCCATCAGGCAGTGCTGCATAACAGTGTCGTCAGAAGGTCCTGTGATTTGGCTTCGACAACAGCGAAGCTGGGCTCGATCACACCATTCTTCTGACAGAGAATTGCTGGGAGTGATGAGAAGCAATCGGGGTGGGGAGGGGAGTGATGCACGATGTAGAGAAGAGCAATGCACACCCTTGACTCAAAATGAGCAGGCCGTGGTGCCCTAGCGCCCCCCCCCCCACCCAGCGAGAGGCTGCTCGAATAGTCTTTTTTGCAAAGAGAGAGAGGGGGGGGGGGTCGTCACTGCAGAGGGGGGGAATGTACCCGGAGTGCCTTGCGGCATCCCCGCATGGTGCTGATTCCACACCCTCATCGAACCCCCGCCCTCCCCAGCCCGTGTTTTCTTTCGGTTTCTGCGGGTTCTTTTTCAGAGGAGAACGTGAAAGGGCAGTTATTTTTTTGGTTTGGGATACTGGGGTCGGTTCTCCCATATCAACTCAGAATGCGCCACACCCCGTTCCATGGAATGGCGTGTTTTCTTTTCTCAGCTGAGAAGAAGAAATCTGAAAAGGGGTGTTCTACAATCTTCTGCAAGTAAACAAGGAACAGGAGGTAACGGCTAGAGGCCGGGGCTGCTTTTTCGTGAACGCTAGCACCGGCAGGAGAGAAGAAAGGAGATAGGGCGGGGTTGGCCAAAGCTTCGCGGACTCACATTACCCCCCCCCCAGGGAAATTCTGTCGGGGAGGGCCTCCAGCCTGCCTGCGTGAGACGGCCAGGGCAGTTAACGTGACACTCCTTGACGGTATTCCATATTCCCACAACGCGTGACTTTTTTTTCCGGCAACGCCGTGCATAATATTATCCTTCCTAACGAGCCCTCTGGTCGGCTCCCAACCTCCCCTCCGCTCCCCACCACATGTGTTACAGCAGAGCAAGACCGGGCCACCCGGTGCGTTCTGCAAGTCTACCAGAAAAGGACCAAACCGGATTGTGTACTCTGCTGAGGCGGAGCATGCGGGAAGGGGTCGAGACGTGGACCCACCCCGCCCTCTCCACACCCAGCCCCTCCCCCCGTTTTTCAGCTGACCCGACCCCTACTCCGTCTGCATCTTGGATCTCCGCCTCTTCTTCGTATGCAGCGAGTTCAGCTCCTGCAGCTGGGTCTTCCTCACCTTCTGGTAGATCGACCGCAGGTGCCTGCCGTGTTCCAACACCATCTGGAGGGTGGTGTCGGACTGGCCCGCAGCCTTCTCCCGCCTCTCCTCAGCAAGGCAGGCCTTGGTGGGCACCGGGTGGCCCTGCGTGATGATGTCCTCAGCGTATGAGATGTAAGCCTCCAGGGCCTGTGCGCGCTGCGCGCTGAGGAGGTCGCGCTGCGCGTCGGGCGACATCTTCTGAAACTTCTGGCGCTGCTCACCCGTCAGCGTCGCGAGGGCGAGGCACTTCTCTGTGGCACGTGTCAGCGACCCGTTGACAAACACGTTAATCTTGTCCTGGTCGACACAGCCGTACTTTGTCATCAGCGGGTCCTCCATGAAGCTAAGCAGAGACCGCACCTCCTCCTTCGACTTGTCGACAAACCCGTAGTACGCCATCATCTTATACGGGCTGATGTGGGTGCCGTACGTAATGAACAGATCCTCTCCCTTCGCGATCTTCCGGTTCGCAATCATCGACACGCCCCCATTCTTCGTCGCACGGGACTCGATGTTGAACCTCTTGGAGTCGTGGTTGAAGAAGTCCCACACGGGCAGAAGGTACGACACGTGGAACTCGCTGAAGTAGGTGTGCCGCGACACCACGTTGGAATACGCCCACAGCATCTCATCGTCGCTGAAGGGCTCCCTCCCCCACTCGGGCTTCGCCTTCCTGATCCGCGCTGAAATCGCGGTGAACGACTTCACAAACTTCGCATTCTCGGTGCTGGCCCCCACGCTGAGGCAGGTCTTCGCCACCCCTGTGACATCCATCGCATTGCGGTGCTGCCCGAGGCTGGGCAGCTCCCTGATGTACGCCTCAAACTCACAGGCCCCGGTGTGCTCCAGCTTCCGCTTCTGATTCAGGAGGAACGTGATGAGGGCCTGGTCCGCCGTCTTCTCCTTCTTCTCGTTGGGCTTGGCGGGATCGCCCTTGCCGGGGAGCAGACCGTTCCAAGGCGAGTAGTAAATCTCCTCCCCTTCTGCGATGTCCGCTGTGGCAACGGCGTACTGCCCCTTACCCTCCGCACTGACAATGTCGAACTTGTCGCTCACCCTGCCGCCGGACCGGCGGATCATCTCCGTGACCCGCTCGGGGTGACCATCCGGGTTGTGCGTGCGGACGTCAAAAATTTGCACCGGAGGCCCATAGGGGTCGGGGTCGCCCCGCAACAACACCGCCCCACAGCCCGCGGCAGCTACAACAATACCCAGGACGCATGCCGCAGCCCAGTACCCCTTCCCACAGGCACCGCTGGAGGTATCGCTCCCGGAAACACCCTTCCTCGCCTTACCCTTCTCCTGCAGGCTCTTCTTCGCCATGTCTGAGCAGCAGGGCTTGGGGGTGTGTGAACTGAGAGGGTGGTGTGGGTGTATGTGATGCAGATAATGGCGTGCGGTGGTTTCTTGACATGGCACTGGCGGGCTGTTGTGGTGAGGGGTGGGCCTCTCCCTCAGAAACGTCAGAACAGTTGACAAGAGGCGCAGCCTGCCCCCCCCCCCCTCACACACACACACGTGAACATTTTTACATTAGTGTAGACACACACCGAGCACTTGCTCTTGATGTGGTCTTCCACACACACACCCACAGAACTGGCTGGAAAGTGATGGTGTGGTGGTGTGTTCAAACCGTGCCACCGCACAGCCGTGGCACGGTCTGAACACACAGTGGCGCAGCGAAGGCCCCCTGAGGAGTCGACGATTTGTGCCGGAGTAAAAATCGAAGTGGTGGGGGGGCGGTGGTGTGGGGGGCCGGGGGGGGCGGGGCAGGAGAGAAAGAGAGAGAGAGAGAGCCACTCGACCACCGGTGGTCCTGCTGTGAGATCGCGACAGCTGACCCTCCCCTTTGCACCCCCCCCCTCCCCCTCCCCTCCCCGTCGCTCTCGACAGTGAGATCCAACACCTCCTTCTCTGCGGTGTGGCTGCTTACGCACACCCCACCCCGCCCACCCCCCACCCCCTCCCTCCCCAATGAGACCGTGCCTCCGTGCGCGAAATTACCAAGTCCCAGCGTCAGTCTCACCTGCTTCCCTGAACTTTTCCTGGAAGAGCTTCTGGCCTTTCAGTGCGCAGCATGGCAGTGTGCGTTACCCCCCCTTTTTTCGAAACAACAAAAAGGAAAGGTTATGCGAGGGGGGGCAGTTCAGTTTGCTGCGCCGTGTATGGTTGTGCATACAGAGTGCTGGCAAACAGTCTGCTGTCGCAGTGGCCTTGAAGCCCCGAGGGGAAACCCTGGGGTATTGTGGGGAACCCGCCACTCTAAAGCGCAGGAGAGAGTGAGCTCTGTCCGGGAAAAGGTAAAGGGGGTGTAAGACACCCTGACGCAGCTTTGACACATGCAACCCACCCACCCACCCACCCACTCACCCCACCCCACCCCACCCCACCGCCTCCAACTCACCGCACCTTCCTCGCGACCAAAAGCCGCGGGTTGTAGATTGTGGGGTGGAGCGAGGACTCGGTCCGCTCGCAGTACTGCGCATGCAGGACATGCTCATCGCGCACCACCTCCAGGCCCCTCGAGGGCAGCAGCGCCACAATCTCCTCCCAGCTCAGCTTGGGGTATTCGTCACCTCTGTAGAGAAGGGGGCCGTAGTTGACCCAGATGCCTCCGATAGGGAGAAGGTTGGAAATTGTCGTCAGGGCCTTTGTGATGGATCCCGGAATGGTGTCGAGGAAGAACGACGTGACGACGACGTCAAACAGGCGGAATCGCGACCCATTCTGGCAGTAAAGCGACTCAAACCCTCCCACGGTGAGCTTCAGCGTCTCCGCCTTCGCCGCCGAAGGGTCGGGGAACGGCGTCGGAACTGCGACCCTCCGGAACATCCCAGCCACGGAGTCCTGGTTATACCACACCCCGGCATGGGGGTTGACAACAAACGGCTTCTCCACCCGGTTCACGATGAACGC
The DNA here is from genome assembly GCA_963210315.1 of Rhynchopus euleeides. Classification (NCBI taxonomy): domain Eukaryota; phylum Euglenozoa; class Diplonemea; order Diplonemida; family Diplonemidae; genus Rhynchopus; species Rhynchopus euleeides. Next base: position 2,095,324 of record OY723247.1, on the reverse strand, counting down.
CCCGATCTCCGCAAAAAGCGGGGAACCCTCGTTTGCCTCCACCTCTTTGAAGAGCCCAGAGCACGACAGGTCATAGCTCAGCCTGCACAGCGCGTCACCCGGGGTGAGCACACGGAGCCCCTCCTTGAAATGCGCTGTGTGGGACCCCGTGGCATACTGCCCCTTCTCGATCTGCTCCCGAATGCTCTCCACTGCCTTGGAGACTGCAGCCAGGATAATATCGTGGTGGGTCTCTCTCACGTTGCTGTTCCCCTCACCCCAGTCGCGGACAAGCTGTATGAGGAGGTCGTGCATGTTGCAGTACCCCATGGAGGGAGGATTGCCCTCCGTCACCCTGTCGACCTTCAGGATGTCGCGCGTCTCGTTGGAAGACACGAAGAGTTGGTACAGCATGCGTGTGTTGCGGATCGCCTCGTCAACCGCGGAGGCCCGCTGCTCATAGAGGGGCCCCAGTGCCTCCCGGTCCTCCTTCGACATGAGCTTCACCCCGGACATCTCATTGAGGAGGGTGCCCCCGTAGCGCTCCACCTCCCGGCGGAGGATCTGCACGGCATCGCTGTCCGCAATCTCGGAGGGCGTCAGCAGTGCTGCCAGCAGCGCGCCGAACCCCATCACGGCGACGGCTGCGAGATGCAGCTTCGATCGATGGGGAGGGCCTGGAGTGGGGGGTGGGTGGAGGTGGCGGGTGGAGAGAGAGAGAGGGGGGGCAGTGATGTGTGCCTTGATTTTTATGGATTGTTTTTAGATTTTTTAGATTTTTTTTGGGTGTGTTTTCCGGTGATTCTTTTTGATTTTTTTGACCCCCTTTTTTGGGGGTTTTTGCTTGGCGGGGCAGCTGCGCAACAGCGCCTACCTGGCGGAGATGCTGAAGGAGAAGCAGCAGCTGTGCCGCCTCGCTGTGAAGAAGGTGCCGCTTGCGGCGGTGACCCGGTGGACCACCACCCACACCACCTTCCAGGAGGTGATTCGCAACAAAGTAGCTTTGCATCTTCTAGTTGCGGATGAAAAGGCCATCCTGCAGTGTCCGCTACTCCGCGACGTGCTGAGTGCTGAGTCTTGGGGCGATATTGTGATGCTCGCATTCTTGAAAGCGACATACGACAGGGTGCAGCTGCTTCAGAGTGACAGCGCGACAGTGGGCTACATCTTGCCGGCATTTGATCATATCCTGAAGGCAGTGGACAAGTGCATCGCAGACCTCCCCACCGAGGAGGCATCAAATATGCGGTCCGTGAGGGGGCAAAATCCAAGCACGGCACGACAAGTACCTGAACCACGAAGGTGGCTGGATCGCAGCTGCAACTCTTCTGACACCGGCTCTCACAACCTCCAGACCTGCACCTCCCAAGGACCCACACGCCATTGTGAAGTACACCGCATCTAAAGACGTGAAGACCATGGCCAAGAGGTACCTGCGCAGCATAGATGCAGAGCTGCCACCCGCCCTTCACTCCGGGGTGTTCGCCCCCAACGAGATGGAGGATTACTCCTCTCTTTGCTGGCGAAAGAGCCCAGAGGAGTGGTGGCGGCTGCTCCTCGAGATCCCAACGGATCTTGGGAAGGTGGCCCATGCATTCGTTGGGATCCCGGCGGCATCGGCAGCGCTTGAGAGGACCTTCTCAACCATGGGCTGGGTTGGGCATGGCCGCCGAAACAGACTGATTGCCGACAAAGCCAGCAAACTTGCTGTTATGCATGCCTCACTGAAGTGCAAGACCCCGGATGCCATGTGGTGGGATGCAGAGCAGCTGGCAGCAATCGATCGACGATGGGGCAGAAGAAGTCAACAACGATACGACTGTGGCGACGAAAGTGATAACTCGTGGGACTAGGACCACCGACATTCCCCCCCCCCTCCCCCGTGTGTCCCATGTACCTTGTTTGTTTTGTATGGGCGTATCCCTCCTGTGTTTGTATGGGTATATCCCCCTGTTTTGTAGAGTGGCAAGAATCTGACTTGCGTGGGCACTTTCTGAGCTTGCCTCATAGTGCCCTGGTTTCCCTTTCCCAGGATGTCAGAAATATGCGGGCTTACGCCGAACTACAGATTTTCGCTGTTAGCCCTTTGGGGTTTTCCCGAGAATCCCGAAAAACTGGCATCTCCCCCGATCCCCTGTTTTTGTTGCGTTTCACGGGTTTCGCGGCGTGTGATGAAACCCGAGAGCATTGTTGTTCGTGGAGTATGTGTTGACAGTGATGCGAGCCCTTGAAAGTAAAAGTAGAGGCCTGCAAAGTGGCAGCAAAGAGCAAGTGACGAAGGCGCAACGCCTCGACCATGAAGGAAATTGAAGGGAGAGTGGGGGGGGGGGGGGGGCTTCAGCACGCGTTTTGGTGGTGGGGCAGCGCCGTGTCGAAACAGCCTCTCTACACAAAGGGCTAGAAACCGACAGGCTGTCACAACAATCTCTGTCTGCCCCTCCCTTCCAGCCTGCTCAGCGCAGCCAGTAAGGGGGGGGGGGGGGCGAGCTTTCGCCTTACCCCACCAGGGAGGGAAGGGGGAGAGAGTAACAAGGAAGAAGTGCAAGGAGTGTTGCCTGCAAGTCAGCCCCCACCGGGAGGAGCACCAACTCGCCAAAAGACCGCCAAGAATGTAGCGGTGTCCGCGGAAGTAGCGTATCATGCCGAGGAAGTCGGCCTGCTGAGTTCGTGCGCAGGCTCCACGCATGGGGAGGGCCCACTGCTGCGCCGCTTGGCAGTTGCTGGCAATTCAGGCCCTCTCCGCCTGCACCGTCGTCGGTACAACCTTCCCAATCATCACCACGTCGTCGCCCTCCCAGAGGGCGATGCGCGACAGATGCTTGCAGTGCGTGTCCACAACCACCGCCCGCTCCAGGGCGAACACCACCTCCGCCATCTCGTTCGCCTTCAGGCTCGGTGGGTTCACCACCCGCTTCCCGCCCGTCTCCTTCCCTATCTTCCACACTATCTGCGTCATCCGCACGCGCACCCCCCCTGTCAGCAGGAAGCACACCGCCGAGAACCCCGCCGTCAACTCCCCCGAGATCTCGAGCATGCACACACACGCGTGGAACGACTCGGTCGCCATCAGCGGATCCTTCGCATACACCATCACATCACCCACGCACGGCATGTTTTCCGTTGGCAGTCCCTTCATGTCCAGATCGATGGTCGCACCCACTTCTGCGCCGTGGGTCTCGCACCTGCTCACCTTCCCGGTGCATGCGTTCGCCGCCGTGTGCGTCGGCAGGAACAGCACCTCGTGCGGCTTCACCACACCCTGCTCCACACGGCCCGTGAGCCTGTGTCCTCGTGCGAGTTCCCGAATCTGTGAAGCGGGAGGCGTGGAAGGAAAGGAGGGGGCGACCGGGCAGGAGTCTTGCGTGTCTCCTTGCACAGCATCTCACAAAGCTTGCCTTCACACGATGCCGCACACAAAGATCACCCTGGGCACACACCTTGGACACCCCTGTCACCACCATGCGCATCGGTGCGTCCAGCTTGCGGTCGGGAAGACGTGCCATGTCGTTCAGCACGTCCAGGAGCGTCTCGACGTGAAGCGTCGAGTTGTCCTGCTCGACCAGCACGTCCTGCCCCTTCCACCACGCCATCATCTCCGACTTCTTCAGCAGGTTGTCCCCCATCCGCCCCGAGATCGGCAGCACCGGCACACTCTTCTCCACGAAGTCCTTCTTCCACCCCGTCTTGACCAGCATGCTCTGCATCGCCTCCTTGATCTCGTTGAACCGCTCCTCCTGGTACTGCGCAACGTCGCAGTCCATCTTGTTCACCCCAACCACCAGCTGCTTCACACCCAGCAGGTTGAGCAGCCGTGCGTATTGGCGCGTCTGCCCTGCAGCCACGCCTGTCATGTGGTTCCCACGCACGATCGCTGATAAGAACTTCTCGTCAGCCGGCACCATCAGCAGCGCAAGGTCCACACGCACTGCGCCTGTGATCATCTTCTTCGTGAAGTCGCGGTTCACATCGGTCAACGTGTAGGCCCGCTTCTCCGTGAAGAACTCCTTCGGGGGGACTGAGATTATGATCCTCTCCCCGATGTAGCAGCCTCTATCGGGCTGTGTGACGCCTGCCCACGCAAAGGCGAGCCGGTCGCTCCCTGTGACGCGCAGCGCGTCTGCGCGACACCGCCGCACCTCCTCCTCCGAGACCCCGCCAAGCTCGAAGAGCAGGTGCCCGCTCGCCGTCAGCTTCCCCGAGTGGTCCTGGCCGCAGATCGCGAATGACAGGCGAGGCTGCTCCTCCGTCGCCATCGCCGGACCTCCCCTGGTCCCTGGTGGGCGTTGTGTTGAGCGTGGTTCCGCCGTGGGCGTGGTGAGGGAGTGGGAGGCGACGCTTCCGAGAGAGAGACGCTTGGGTGATATGCACCCGATTGGAGGTGCTCGCCCGCAACGTCTGCGGATGACAGACTGCCTGTGCAGGTCTGCAGTGCACACCGGCTGCTCCGATGCACCTGCAGCTTCTCGAACAGACAGCTGCAAGCGTGGCCACCACGGCTGCCGCGACCCCACGACCTGCTTCCCTGTGGGGTCTGCCTCGTTGCCTGAGCTAGATAACAGGCGTCCTACCGCATGCTGCAAGAAGGGCAACCACGCTCCTCCTCCTGTGTCACTTCCCTCACCCCACCAGAGCAGCTCCTCTCTCAAGCAAGGGAAGCCTACCGGGCCACGTGTCCGCGTAGTTAAGTAGACGACGCCCTTAGGGTGCGGGTATCTTCGTTCCGGCGGTGGGAGGTTAGTTTCTCCGGGCTTTGGCCAGGCCTGTCCCCCGTCTTAAATGGGCCTGGTCAAACCCCTGACTCAGACACCGTGTGTTGACAGTGCATTTTGGCAGTGAGTTCAACGGAAAGGGTGGTGCCGGGGAGAGGTGGGTATGGGGAAGGGAGGCCTCCAGCCGCTGCAACTCCTCCCTGAGAGATCTGTGTGAAAGCCTGTCGGATCCTCCTCCTCGTCGACACCCCCGCCATGGAACTCCGGAAAGAGACTCGCAGGAGGGCGGGCGGGGGCCACCACTCATGAGAATGGCAAACCGCTACGGGACACGACGCGATCTCCGCATCCTGAACAACTCTCCCATCATGCTATCACACCACCACCACCACCCCTGAGATGCGTGTTGGCGACCCAATATGGTGAGACAGGGCGGAAGGCCTCTTTTCTGTGGGGCAAAGAAACAATCAAGACAAAAAATCCTCAGAAGGGCAATACGAGAGAGTACAGAGAGGCACAGCCCCTTCAGCCTAATCGGATGAGACAGCCACGAGCCGAGGACACCCCTCGGCCGCAACACCTCCTCACGACCCTACGCCTCCCATGCGGATGCGCCACAACCCACCAGCCCCGCGAGATACTCATCCCCCACAGGGAGGAGGTGCTCGGGGCTGGGGGACCGCGACAGCGCCACCGCCGCAGGGATCCTGGGCTCCGGCGAGGTGCTGCCAACAGGCGGGCACCTGTCGGCCCCCGCGCTGCTGGGGGTCACCGTCTCCCTCCGCTCGAGGCACTCCGCAGAGACGGACACGACGTCGGGCTTCACCCCGAACGCCACGCGGTACGCCCCACCCGACAGCCCCACCACCACCGCCGGGATGGCCAGCTCCGCCCCAGGCAGCATGACACTCACAAACTCAAACAGCTCGAAGGCATGCCTCTGGGTGCCCTGCCGTGGCGTGCAGAGCTCCGGGGGCTCCACCACAACAGGCAGACACACCGGAGCCTCCACCACAGCCTTCCGCGGCGGGGGCGGAGGTGGCAGCCCCGGGGGGCTCGCATCCGCCACAGCGGCAGGCGGGATGCAGGGCAGGCCAGCCCCACGCGGCATCCGGACAGCGTGCTCCACCGGGGGTGCCGCCTTGCCGCTGCCGCCACCCCCCTTTTCCTCTGCCCTGCGCCTCCTCTTGGCTTCCGGCTGCGCCGGAGCAGCTGCGGCACACTCCGGGGCAGCGCTGCTGGGGAGAGCAGCCCGGCATACCTCCTGCCGAGACCCTACCCCACCCTCCTCTGGGGCAGCGGCGCGCAGCGCCTTGTCCTCTGTGGGAGTGTCGCCAGGAGGCGCAGCAGTGGCAGTCTTCCGTGCAGCAGAGGCTGTGTGGGCGGTGTGAGTGGTGGCTCTGGGCGAATCCTCCCCGCTAGTGGTGTTGTCGCATATCTGGGGCCTCTCCCACAGGGCGCTGGAGAGGGTGTAGCCGTAGTCCGACGCGCTTCCGCCGTAGCGGATCCAGCGGGTCATCTGGCGGAGGGTGAGGCCAACCGCGTCGCGGCGCGTGCCGGGGATGCCAATGTAATGCCCCGGGTCGTCACGCTTCGACAGGAGGTAGTGTGTGGCGTCCTGCGGGAGGCGGAGGTGGGCCCTGCCTCCGGCAATCTGGAAGATTGTGGTGGTGCAGGCCGCCCAGTGGTCCGGGCGGTGGTCGCGGGCGAAGAATTTTCCCGTAATGAAGAGGGCGCTCCCCGGGGGGAGGCGGAGGGGCGGGAGGCGGGTGCCGTAGGACGACTCGTCGCACCACGCGCCCCGCCTGCAGGAGTGGTCCAGCCACTCGCGGCGCAGCACCCACTTCCCCAGGGCTGCGCAGACCAGGTCCTGGAAGGTGAACTCATCGGCATCCCACTGCACGCAGTGCGTCACGTCGCGCCACACCTCCTCTACAACCCCGGGGGTCATATCGACGCGGCGGCCCCTCTCATGCAACACCCCACCGAGCGCCTCGGCCTGCCTCCGGTAGGACGCGCGGCGGTGCTCCCCACACCTAGAGACTGCCACCACGACAAGAGGGTGCGGCATCGTGGGGGTAGGGGGGTGAAAGAGAGGCGTTTAGTGTAACTATTTCGCCAGGCAATTTCTGAGACTGGGTGAGGGGGGGGGAGAAAGAAAGGCGGGGTGAGCCTGTGGATCTGTTGTGGAGGGTGTGTTGGGCAGGGAGTGGGGTAGGTCGTGGGAGTTGATGATGTACGTCGCAACGATGGCAAGGCGGTGGGGGGGGAGGAAGTGGGAGATGGGGAGGGGGACGCGCAGCGTGTGGTATTTCCCAGAGCAACGCAAGCAGCCAGAGAGGCGATGCTGGGTTTAGCGAGCTGGCCATCGGAACAGGGAGTGGCAGTTTTGCTCCGGGAGACGAGGCGGAAGCCCGGTCCACTCCGCGGGGGTGTGCCCATGTTCTGTTCAGGCGTCAAAAAGAGGGGATTTAAAAGGCATGGGGGTTGCAGGGGCGGCGGGGGTGGAACACCTGTTTCTTTGTTCTGCGAATCACCAAGACAGGCCGAGGGAAAGGGGGTGCAGATATGCAAGCCCGCTGTATGCCTCCTCTGCAGTGGTCACCAACATGCCTCCACGCTTTGTGATTCACAGGCTATATCGGGGTGAGTGGGTGGTGGGTGGAGAAGCACAGCCACCTCTGCACCACACCAGCTTCAGGGTGGGTTCACCGACGTGACACGAGGGGTACCGCAGGCCATGCAGAACTTCGCAGTCGCAATAACATGCTGTGTGTGCGGAGGGGTGTGATGGATGTTGGGGGGCAGGCCCTAAAAAAACTGCCCGCATAGCATAAAAACAAGATGCGGAGGGGGGGAGAGAGTGCCAGCTTCCCCAACCATTCACCCCCCCCCCCTCCCCCTCTTCCTGTTGCAGCCCATACCTTCTGCCCACACTCATGGCAGAACTGCGACAGAATCGGCAACCCCATGGTGCCATCCGACAGCCGTATGGTACCCGACGGTGCTGGCGGGGCACCCACACCAGCACCCCCCTGATCGCATGGAGCAGGCGACGGGGGCCCACTTCCACCCATTTCCACTGCGGCACGCTTGTCCATCACGGGCTGCTGCCCACCGCCGACATTCCCGTCGGAGGGAAAGCTCACACGCCGGGCGCCGGGCGCCCTCACCGACACAGGCGGGGGATGGGGTCGCTGCTCAGCAGACGACCCCTCCTCCATCCTGACGAAGGACTCCGACCTGCACGCCCGCTCCCTCTCCAGGCAGTGGCTGTGGTAGGCATGCCCTGCGTAGCTCTGCGCATCCTCTGGATCCGCCACCACCTGCTTGCATTTGAAGCACACAAAACAGGCTTCGTGGTACGCCCCACCGCCCCACCGCACACCTCCCCGCATGCGCTTCCCACACGCCCCACATTCCGACGGGCCAGCCCGGCTCTCCTCCTGCAGGCAACGCTTGTGGCAGGGCAGCCCTTGGAACTCACAGTAGGATTCTTCGATGAGCCCTGCGCACACCCCGCAGCGGAAGCAGTCGGCATGGAGGAATCCATCCATCACATCCACGCCCTGCGCTGGATCCGCGATGGGCTTATCGCAGTGGTTGCAGAGGGGCGACCCGTCACCTGCATACCTCCTCCCGGTCCGATTTATACTCCGCACGCCCCTTGCAGGGGTGCCTCTTGCATAGGGCTCTGCCTGAGACACTCCCTTCCGGAAGGGCCGAGCCACACGGAGGTAGAATGCCACCGCCTTCCCTGCGACACGCCACCTCATTCTGGGGTGGAGATGCCGGAGCGCGCCGGCAAGCCCCCTCCGGTTCCCCGCCGCCGGGCGGAGGTCGTGCTGGCGGAATGCATCGCATGGGAGCTTCAGGAACTCGTGGGCGAGGCACTGTGATGCGGTGAGCCGCTTCTCCGGTTTCGGCTGGAGGGCGCCCTTTAGAAAGTCGCGGGCTGCCTTGGAGACCCCCCGGGGGGCTGTGTAATCCGCTTCGCGGATCTTCTCCACGAGGTCCGGGCCGTGCCCCAGAAAGGGCTCCGTGCCGGAGAGGAGGACGTACGCCACGACCCCTGCGGACCATATGTCGACCCCCACGCCGTACCCCCGCTTGGAGAACATCTCCGGGGGGAGGTACTTCTGGGTCCCGACCAGCTTGGTGATGTCGACATCCTTCTTGACAAACTCCGCAGCGCCGAAGTCGATTAGGCGGATCGCATTCCCCCCGCGTGTCGCGAACATGATGTTGGTGAGCTTGACGTCTCGGTGTATGATCTGCTTGCTGTGCACAGTCTCCAGGCAACGGAAGAGGCAGCGGATGATGCGTGCGGCAGCTGCCTCCTGCATGTGGCCTCCCGGGCAGCCCGACAGGCGCTCGCAGAGATCCCCTCCCTCAATCCACTCCAGCACGGAGTAGAAGTGCGTCTCGTCTTCATGCAGCTCGATGAAACTCATGATGTTGCTGTTCTCTGAGACCGCGCGGAGTGCGTCCATCTCCTTGCGTATGCTGTGCTCGATGCCCCGCATGCTTTTCCGCGTCACCTTGATGGCAACCGTCTCCCCCGTCTCGCGGTTCACCGCGCGATGCACGCTGCTGTGCTGCCCCCTCCCGCTCGCCTCCTCCTCCATCTCGTACCGCGCCCTCACATCGGTGAACTCCCTGCAGATCCGGGGCCTCACGACCAGCTCCGAGTCGTTCATCTCGGCGGAACGACCCTAACAGGTCTTCCCGTTCCTCCCGAGGAGGGGGCGCGGGGGAGGGGGTGGCGGCACGGCCCTGCACCTTCTAGGCACCCTGAGGCATGTTGCGGCAGGCAGGGAGGGAGGGAGGGAAGGGTCAAACCTAGGCAGTTAGTGTGGGGGGTGCGGGGGGTTGTTGCGTGGTTCTGTTGTTTCAGGTCTTGCCGCAGTCCCGATGTGTGCGACGACCGGAATCCCCCTGGGGTCTGGAAGTGTAAATGGAGAGGGTGTGGAGGTGGGGGGGGGGGGGTGTGCCTGCAATCGTTGTGGTGGGAGGGTGATCGGGGAACTGGGTGGATGCGGGTAGGAAGCTGAGGGCGACACCGTTGATGGGGGCGGGGGGGCAGGGGCGCGAAACGCTTTGAACTTGAAACGTAAACATGGAACCCCAGATCCCTTCACTTTGCACTGATTTTGCCACCCACCACAAGCAGAGAGCGGCATCACACACAGAACCACTGTGAGCAAGACTGCAAGATTCGAGGGTGTGGACATCTGCCGAGACTGTCCGGGAACAGACACTTCTCTGTGCTGAGCTGCCAGATAAACAGGCGATGACACTCAACCCTAGAGGGACACTCAACCATGAAGGACTATGTCACCCGCTCGGGCTACTACACCAGAGTAAGAGGGTTCCCTCCCAGTGAGGACACGCAGCAGCGCGAGGGTGTCCGTGCACCAGGTGCTTCACTCTGAGCCGACACCAGAAGCTGCTCGTCGATAGAAAGCTGATGATATTGAGGGGCAGAAAAGGAAGTCGAGTCTGCGAAGAGCTCACACATTCCAGCAAGCTCTATCCAAGGCACAGACGGTGCCGACACCTTCCGCCAGGAAATGGGGTGAGCGTCGAAGAGTTCAACATGGAAGAGAAGAAGAGAATGCGATAAGGGGTGTGGTGGGGGACAGAAACGAATCAAAAAAATGGTGTACCTCTCGCAAATGGGCGGGGCTATCGCCTATGACAACAACGTGGCCATCACCTCCTCCGTGCGACGCACTTTCACAATGTACCCTGAGCATAGCTCTCAGTGACTCGGTCAAATTGACTGACTGACTCTGATTGACACTGACCGAAAAGTTGTCTGGGGGCTATTGTACTGACTGACTCCGACTGACTCTGACCCACAAGTTGTCTGTGGGTCAGTGTCAGTCGGAGTCAGTCAGGAAAAAAGCCCCCAGACAACTTTTCGGTCAGTGTCAATCAGAGTCAGTCAGTCAATTTGACCGAGTCACTGAGAGCTATGCTCAGGGTACACGCGGGCCCTGTCGAATTTCCAGACCCCCCCTTTCTATTTAGCCCCCCCCCCCCCCAGTAGGGTACCCCGAGAGAACGTCGCCCAGGGCCGAGGGGGGGTGACATTCTCTCGGGGTACCCTAGGTACCAAAAGCACCCGAAGAGAGGTCGAGGCACCCGCTCCACACCAGCATCATGGGCTGGGGGTTCACAGTTCCCACAGGTGAGGTCAGGCGAAGGTCTGTGGTGACACTCAACCCTAGAGGGACACTCAACCGTGCAGGACAATGTCACCCGCTCGGGCTACTACACCAGAGAAAAAGGACCCCTCATTCTCCACCAAGTTCGATCCTGGCACCTCTCACCAGTCCCGGGTACGACCTTAAACTGCCTGGGAAGGCTTCCCATACCATGACGGGCACTTGCGCCAGGAGTATGAAACAGCAGGGGGTGGCTCCCCTGTTCCATCAGGTGTCCTGAACAGATGGTGATGCGTCTCCGTGCTCCCTTGTGGGCACGGCAAGCCGTGCCAGGGGTGTGGTGGGGGACAGAAACAAATAAAAAATGGTGTACCTCTCGCAAATGGGCGGGGCTATCGCCTATGGCAACAACGTGGCCATCACCTCCTCCGTGCGACGCACTTTCACAATGTACTCAGGGTACACGCGGGCCCTGTCGTACACAACAAACTCACGAGGGCTGTTCTGCACAGCGGCAAGCACGCTGTCTGTGGAGTCGTGGCCCTCCTTGCAGTTGATGTGCCCCTGCACACAGGGTGGGCGCCGTGCCGCCTGTGCGCTGGTTCCAGCCTTCTCAGAACGAAGGTGTGGAGAACCCAGCAGCACGCGGCACACCAGCAGGTCGCACAGCCCGTCCTCTGCAGGCGACATGTACTCGTCGGACTTGCTGGAGTTCTCTGCGAAGTAGAGTCCTGCACCGTGCAGGCCCCACGTGCACACACGCTCGTCCATGCCCTGCGACACAATCAGGTCCGACCACTTCCGCAGTGTGCCGTGAAAGAGATGCACCTCGTTCACACCCCTGCTCAGGAGCTCTGTGCCCAGACCGCCGCCCTCCACCGCACACAGCGGGTCGACAGGCGATGTGATGCCTGTGGCTGCACGTGTCTGCATCTGACGGCGCTGCAGCTGGTATGATTCCCACAGGTCCACATGCTCCACACGCAGCACACGCTCCACACGCAGTCCCCTGTGTGCCTCGCCCATGCGGTTGTTGCGCCCTTGCCCCAACGCACCCACGTCGCAGCTCTTGCTGACCATCGACTGCATCACCTCACGCAGCGCCCCTGTCACGTCCACAACCTCTCCACGTGCGTGCCCATTCGCCCAAGCGACGGGTGCGGCGGTGCTGGTGCTGGGGCTTGTGGCGGGTGCAGTGGTGCTGGTCTGGGTGTTGGTGGCGTCGCCCTGGGACCCACTCCGCAGCAGCGGGTGCACCACCACCTCCTCTGCAGAGGGCCGTGCATCCGGATGCTCTGCAAGCATGCGCTGCAGCAGCACCACTGCCTCTGCCGGCACCGTGTCTGTGCTGACGGCGGGGGTCGCACCGTCTGAACCGTCGCCGCGGTCCACCGTTGCCACCACATCGTACACCATCAGCCCGAGGGAGTACACATCTGACGCACACGATGCCGCCCCGCCGCGCACCACCTCCGGTGCCATGTACCCGCGTGTGCCACGTGCCCCCCCTGCCATAGTCATGGCACCCGGTGCCACTGTCGCTGTCGCCATCCTCAGCGCCGTGTCCTTGCTGACGTCGAAGTCCCCAAGGCGCCCCACCCCATCCGCCCCGATAAACACGTTCTCAGGCTTCACGTCGCAGTGCACCAGCCCGTTGCGGTGGATGCAGGCAAGCCCCTGTGCCGCGTCGTGCAGCATCCGCAGCACAGCCTGCCTGCCAGCCCCGCCACGCATGGCTGCGGCAAGGTCGCCCCCGCTGTAGTACGGCATCTCCATGAACCAACCCGCCTCGTCCTGGAACACGCACACCACCTCTGCCACGCAGGGATGCTGCAGGCGCTGCAGGGCACGTGCCTCGCGCAGCAGGCGTGACACGCCGCCCTTGTCGGTTGCGAAGTGCTTCAGCACACAGACCTCGCCGTCAGGCCGCCGTGCCCGCCACACCGCATGCCTGCTCTGCGCCAGCAGCTCCCGCTCTGTGTAGTCGCGCAGGTGCCGCCGGCACACCAGCCCGCCCCACTCGCGCACACCCTCGGCACCAGCCAGCTCTGGGTAGAAGCGCACAGCAGCCTCCGCCACAGCCCGCTCCTGCTGCTCCAGCGCGGACTGTGCCCGGCCCAGCACACGCCGTGCCGCACGGACAGTTTCTTGGGGCCCGTCGAGTGGCTCCCCGTGGCGCAGTGCACGCTTCACAGCCCTCTCCGAATCGTCCAGCTCGTCCTCTGCTGACACCACCTGCTTGCTGAGCTCCTGCAGGCGCTGTGCCAGGGTCGCCTTGTCGGGGCGCTCTGCCGCCTCCGACACCACACGCTCGAGAAGGCCCCTGCCTGCCCGTGCGCTGCGCACACGCGCCTCCCCCTCGCGCACAGCCGCCGCAGCCGCACGCTCCAGCCCATCGCACTGCACAGCCGACGCGGCGTGTGCCGCCACCAAAGCGTCGCGTGCCGCACCCACATCCACCACACACTGCGCCACTGATTCAGGGTCTCCCAGCTTGCGCACCGCCGCACCCACAGCCTCCCAGGCACAGGCGTAGGCCTCGAGCGCAGCCGCAGACGCAGCACATGCAGTCTCTGCTGCTTCCACTGCCTGCGCCGCGTCGTCTGTGTGTGTGCCTGCAGACAGGGCTGCCGCATCCACGCTGCTGCTGGCCTGTGCCAGACGCACGTCGTCCTCTGCTGCCGCCCCTGCAAGGTATGCTAATGCGGCCTGTGCCGCACCGACGTGTGCTGCGTAGGCTGCATCGCGCTGCTGCACAGCTGCGGTGCTCTGCACATCATGCCGCACTGCCGACATCGCCTCCGTCAGCGCTGTGCGTGCGGCACCCACCTCCGCCGTGACGTCAGGCACACCCTCACCAGCCTGCAGCGCAGCCACAAGGCTCTGCATGCGGCGTGACCTCCCGTCTGCCGCCTGTGCCTGGGCACACACCTCTGCGACCCCGCACACGCACAGCACAGCACCCAGGCCTGGCGCCCCAGCAGCAGGCTCCACAGACACACCGCCGCACGTGCTGCCCAGTGCTGAGTGCGTCGTGTCGAGGGCTGGGTCTGGCAGCCCCAGTGACGGGGGTGTTTCTGCCAAGGGCACTTTCACGTGCTGCGGTGTGCCTGCGTGTGGGTGCTGCGGCGCGGCGTCTGCGTGGTGCAGCAGCAGTGCCACAACCTCGTCATGTCGGGTGCCTTGCAGTGCCGAGTGCAAGGGCGTCTCCCCGACATCGGAAACGACATTCGGATCCATCCCTGAACCCAACAGGCAGTGCACAACGTCGATGTGCCCCCTTGCAGCGCTGAGGTGGAGCGCAGTGCGTCCTGTGGTGTGAGGAGTGGTGGTGCCGTGGTGTGGTGTGCTGCACCAGCATACCATGCCGACCCCGCGAGTAGACGTTGGCCCCAAGGCGGACCAGGCAGGCAACAGCATCAGCCTTGCCGTAGAACGCGGCGGCCTGCAGCGGCGTGGACCCTGTGTGTGGCGTGTGGCAGCACGCTAACACGTGACTGGCATACCTGAGTTTGTCTGGGACGGCTTGTTGGGGTCCGCACCCAGCTGCACCAGCGCCTCCACTACTTTTACGTGGTTGAGCCTTACAGCAATATGCAGCGCCGTTACTCCTGTGTGCAAATGATTGGTTGAACACAGCAACCGGATTGCAGAGGACGCTGGGTCTGGCCTCCAACGCGTGGTTTCTGCCTGCTGCGGGCGAACTGCAGGCGGCACATGGGGCACGTGGCGGCGGTTCTGGGGTCGAGTGCTCCTGGCCTGAACGGGGGTTTTCCGGCGCCACGTCGCGATCCTGCATGTGGAGCGACCGGAGGTCCGCCCTGGGCTGGACGGACGCGGCGATGGCTGACTTCCTGTTGGCCTACACTGGGCAGCTCCAGACTGGGCAAGCCGGGCGAGGTCACAAGAGGGGGCCTGCATCGGACACAGAATGCCCTCCTTGACCAGTGGGACAACTCAGAACAAACCAACAAGGGACGAGGGATGATGCGACACTCCGGAACTGAATCCCTGGCAGGAAGCGCACCGACAGGCGGGGATCCGAGAAGGGAAACGAGTCATCGCAAGGAGAGCCTGTTCGGGTGGAAAGCAGTACGCGACAGCATGAGGGCCATCCGGGTTCCTGCTGCAGGTTCACCTCCAGCAACCTTGTTATGGCCTTTGCTTCCTCTAGCTGAAAAATATTGCTTGGGTTCGGAACGCACCCATTGGAAATCCAAGAGTCGCAACCTCCCCCAAGCTCTATAGCTCCTACAGCCAATCGGTAGCAACGACGGGCGGTGTGTACAAATGGCAGGGACGCAATCAGTGCAAGCTGATGACTTGTGCCTACTACTAGGCATTCGGGGAAGGGGCCGGCCGAGTTGCAGACACACCTCTCCGGGACCGAATCATGTGCGGCGTGTGGCAGCATGCTGACATGTGACTGGCATACCTAAGGGTGGCTGGGACGGCTTGTCGGGGTCCGCACCCAGCTGCACCAGCGCCTCCACCACCTTCACGTGATTCTGCCTCACAGCAATATGCAGCGCCGTCACTCCTGTGAGCAGGTGATTGGGGAAACACAGCAGAAGACGGTGCGACTGCCTGCCGGCTGTCTCTCTCGGGCATACCATCACGGTTCCAGGCGTCAACATCTGTGCGTGCCCCCAGCTTCTGAACAGCTTTGACATTCCCTGCAAAGGCAGCATCATACAGCGTCGTCTTCCCCATGAACGGCATGGTGTGCCTGCAATCGTGGTAGGTATTCATGCAGGCTAGTCGGCGGGGGAGGGGGGCAGCTCGAGAAAAGTCAGTCCGTTTCACTCGTCATGCAGGCAAGTGGGCGGGGGCGGGCGGGTAGACACTAGCGAGGGGTGGAGGGGTCTGCTGGATGTGAGGGTCACTTCGACAACTAACTTCTCTCCCAGAGTGGGGGGGGGGTAGTGAAATCGAATGTGAAGGGAGCACAAGAATGATCACCCTTCACTCGTTATGCAGGTTGTGTCTGAAATCCAGTGTTTTTTCCGGCCTGTGTTGTGTTGTTGTACTGTGTGGGCAATTAGGCTGTGATGGTATGCAAAAACGTTCTTTGGTTCTCATGATCAAACGTCAAGGCACTCATCTGTGGAAATGTGCGTAACTGGTGTCATCATTGTAGTCAGGTTCATGTAGCCTATGTGACCGCAGTGATGTCTTCAGTCATTCCATTTGCATGTCAGCTTGTTCGTTAAAAGAGGAACGTTCATAGGAACGTTCAGGGGGGGGGGGGGCGCAAAAAATTGCGTATGGTAGCAGTTTCGCCCAGAGTGGGGGGGGGGGGGGGGGGAACTGTGCCAAGGCGCATCGGTTTGCAAGATTTTTGTCACACCCAGATCACAGCCCGGGGGAAGACACGTTGGGCCTTTCTTTGGAGTTTCACTGTTGCCCCACCTGGGCTGCGTCTGTGTCGCGACACAAAATTTCGTCGACAGACAGCACTTTCACGCCGGCAGTTTCGCTGATAAAAACCCACCGCTCACAGGGGCTCATGTGGATGTGGTACGAGTTGTCCATCCCAGCCACCACACGCACACACTCCTCTGTGCTGAGCTGCCACAGCAACAGGTCCTCGTCACTCAACCCTAGGACAATGTCACCCGCTCGCGCCACTACACCAGAGTAAAAAGCATCTCTCCCTGTGAGGACGTGCAGCAGCGCGAGGGTGTCCGTACACCAGATCCTGGTGCTCCCGTCCTCTGAGCACGACACCAGAAGCTGCTCGTCGATAGACAGCTTGACATCGTTCACCTCGTCTGTATGCCCCTCCAGGGTGCCGGAGTGCCCCAGGCTGTGGAAGTCCCACACCCGAATCGTGCTGTCCGCAGACCCGCTAAATATGCTGCTGCGCGACACGGCAATCCCATAGATGGTGCGGGTGTGCCCCTCCAGCACGGCGGTGCAAACACCCTCCTGCACGTCCCACACCCGAACGGTGCGATCATTGGAACCCGACACCAGGCGCCCGCAGCGGCTCCATGCGACATAAAACACAGACCCGTCGCTGTGCCCCTCAAGCACCTTGCATTCTTCCCCCACCTCGGTGCTGTATATTTTGATCTTGCTTTGTGCAGACCCTGATGCGACCCATGCGCCACACCAGGAGAAGGCGACACACATCGGAGTGAAGGCCCCGTCGCCTTCATGTTCGACCTGGGCCACCACCTCAGCGGTGGTGGTGTCAACAACCGAGATGCCTCCCGCCCTGCCGACACAGCACAGCCCGCCGCATGGGGAGGTTGCAGAGTAGTCGGTGTCATTGATGTTGTAACTAGCAGGCGACTTCACTGCTGCCCAGCACTGCACAAGCTCCACATCGACGCCGTGCTCCAGAGGTGTGTCGCAGATGCGCTCGTCGTCGTGGAGGGCGACCCCCTCCTCCCCCCCGATGCGTAAGGTGTGCCACGCACTCCCGACATCGCCGGTAGGCGCAAATATGGCGTCCAGTGCGTTGACCTTCAGAGACATCACCGTGTCGATGTCAGACACGCTGACAACACAGCTCCGCCCACTGCCCTTGTCAAGCACGGTGACCTCCATGGCTGTGCAATGCAACAACTCACACTCCCCTTGGCCTGGAGGATTGGTGAATACGGCACGAACAGCACGGCGGAAATCGGGGTGGAGAAGAGGGGACCAGCGCGAACCAGGGGTGGGGGGTGAGGGGGGGGAGGTGGGGTCACAAAACTTACCGTCGATTCGATGCGACAACCCTGGGGTTGCGGTGGGTTTGTTCCCCAATTGGTTCAGGCGGGGTGCAAGGGCCGCTCTGATTGTGCGTGAGTGGGATCCGCAATAAAAACGATGAATATTAATTCATTCTCATGATGCAGAAGTGGCAACACACCCACCAGCGGCTGTGTCTGCCGGAGAGTGGTTGCTGTGTCGGAGACAGGCCCAGTCGTGGAGAGGCAGTGCAGACTAAGGTGCCGCAAGCTCGCCCGAGGAGTCTGACCCAGAGCTTTGGGTCAAACAAATCGGAGGGGGGGGAAAAACCCCAGACAGCTTAAGCTCAAGGCGTAGGTTCACAGCAGGGGGAGCAACCATACTGTGATGAGGGTGGTGGTGGCAGACACGCAGATCTGCCGCGCCGCCAGTGCACCCCCCCGTCTCCCTAGATCAAACTGAGCGTGGCAGTACGGCACTCCCGTATAGTGGGCCTTTTGATGAGGAATCCAACCGGGCCAAGACTCACAACACAGGTGGACACGCAGTTGACACGGGCAGGGTGTGGGGTGTGATGGGGCAAGAAAAATCGAAGCACGGAGAGAGAGAGAGAGTTGGGGCATCTTCCATATCGGCAAGCTCGACCAAAAACGGTGTTTTGGCGGTTTTCTCGCAGTTGGGGGGATTTGATCGTTGAGAGTGAAAAGCAAGTCCCCCAGCACCTTCTTTCGCAGTTGGGGGGGTGGGGTGATAGGTGTGTGCGAAATTTACCAAAAGTGGGTCTTCGCTCTGTGTCAAAACTGTGCCGCTTGTCTCATATTTTGTGAGGCAACTCGCTTTTTCTGCACTTCTGCGCGAAGGCTCCCAAAAAAAGAGAAACTCCACGCCGAGCCCCTCCCACCGACGGGCAAGCTGTTCCACCGCCTGATTTTTCGCGGTGTTTTGGTGGGTGGTTCGGCGGAATTTTAGCCGGGGAGCTGGGCCGGTGTTGCAGCTTGAAGCCAGGGTTGATTTATGGGGCGAATCAGGTAGCGGTGGAGGGTCTTCGGCAAGCGATTATTCACCTCTAAAGAGGAGGATCCTCGCAGGAAATGCGCCAAAAACGCACCGTTTCCATCACTTGCGTAGCCCTACCACCACCACCTCGTGAAGTTCCAATAAATAAACCGCAACAGGGGCCGTCGCTCAGGAGTCCAGAAAAAGTGGGGTCGCTTCACAAAATCGGGGACAAACTGACACACAGTTTTGACACAGAGCGGAGGCGCCCAATCATATTTTTTTTGTCTTCCGAGTCAGTGATTTTCCTCTCCGCTGAAAATCTCAAAAATGCCGGCGAAAAAATTTTTTTCCACCCGGAAAAATTTTTCTCGGGCGCGCTTCGCGCGCCCGAGACTACGCGGAGATGGCCAGTCGCATACGCCCAAGGACTCGCGAGACAGGCACACGCGACAGGGGGGGTCTGGGGGGCGGAGCCCCGCAGCCGCCGGAGGCCACGGTAGTGAACATCTGTTCTTTGCAGCCACCCTCTGCAGGTCTTGTCCTGCCAATCTGTGACTGCTTGGTGGGGCTCACAGAGCAGGCCCTCCCATTTTTTCCTGGGCCTGATTTTTTTCCCTCCAGGACCTCTCCCCAGACCCCCTGAAAAATTCCCACCAAAAACCCCCGTGGCGAAAAAACTTTTCTTGGACGCCACGCAACTTTTTTTCACGCACGCCCGGTTACGGTAATCACTTTTTTCTCACGCTTTTTTCTTTTTTCTCACGCTTTTTTTCTTTTTTTTCACGCTTTTTTTGGCGTGAAAAAAAAGTCCGTACAGTGATTTTCTGGAAGGGAACTGCGGCTGATTTTGTGAATGCACAAATCAGGCCTGAGCGGGTCTGCAGGTCACCAGGTCGGCTGCGGGGTGGGTTGGTGTGGTGGGTTCATCGGCCACGCTATCCAGCTCCCCCCGACCTCTGCCCAGAGCCAGAAGCGCAGCACCCCGCGGCGTGAGAAGTACGATCACCGCAAGCAGATAGACCTTTTAGAAGTGTATGCTGCATACCGTGTCGCACAGCAGGTAATGGTTCTTCACGGTGAACCACAGGTCAACCAGCAGAACCAGGGATCCCCAGGAAGACGAAGCTGTCGAGGGCAAATCAGAACGAGATGAGGTCGCCGTTCTTGAGGGCGGAATACCCCAGACTTGGCGCTCTGGACGACATCCCCTGTGGAGTCGATCTCAGTCAGGAGGTGGTACAGCCTGGAACCTCTGTATATTGGTGTTCTCAGACATACTCACATGAGCAACCTCAAAAATGGGGCACAGTTTTTCGTTTTCACGGTAATAAAGCGATTTTACGGTTTTTTCTCACGGCGTGAAGAGAAAAAACGACCAAAAGGCGGTTTTGGCGTTCAAAAGTTGCGTATTGTGCAAGAAAAACATGTCATCACCTTGAAAAGTACGGTAAAATCGACTCGGTTGGGGTTCGACGGCCACTCGGGGCCTTCGGCCCCTCGTGGCCGTCTCACCCCACCTCGTCGATTTTACCGTACTTTGTTTTCACGGTAATAAATAGTTATTTTCGCCGGACGATTTTTCCAGTGATTTTTTTTTTGCGAAATTTTATTTTTTCGCCACGGGCAGTGTTCTCGCGACTTTTGGGATTTTCAGAAAGTGCGGAGGAGTTTTTCTTTGCGTTTTTTTGGACCTGGAAAATTTTTTCCACCCTGAAATTTTTTCTCGCGCGCCTTCGGCGCGCGAGACCACGATCCTGAGCGGCCGGGTGCGAACGACAGTCACACACATGCGACGCGACACGCATGCAATGCGACGCAACAGCTTCCGTCTGAGTTGGCCAGAAGGAGGATGCTGAAGCGTTCCGTTCCTAGATGACACCTCTTTCCCGAGGTGTCATGATCGCATACAAGGACTTGGCGATGGGATGCATGTCACACAGGGGGGTCTGGGGGGCAGAGCCCCCCAGCCGCCGGAGGCCACGGTAGTGAACATGTGTTAGCCTGGTCCCCGAGTACGCTCCGCAGTCGAAGCAAAGTGGAGAGTCACATGCGGTTGGTGTTGCTCTTTCGTCATGAGAGCAATATACGGTGCGGTAAACGGTTTCAGGACTGCTGTAAAGGGCTCCTCCGCAGCCAGGTCCCAAATATTTTTTTTCCCGGAGGAGCTCCTCCACTCCTCCGGCGTCAGATTTTTTTTATTTTTTTGAGGAACTCCTCCGACTCCTCCGGTCGCGAGAACACTGGCCACGGGGGAAAATCACTGCTTCCGACACCCCCTCGGCGCCGGGGGTGAAGACCCCCACCAGCCCCAAAGGGACGCGCATCTGGATTTTGATTCTCATGGAATTGACATGACGATCCATAATTCCGACACACCACGGCCACAGCCAAACCGATGTTGCCAGTTGTGGCAGGGGGGGCGGAATGCCCCAAACGAATGCAGGAAGGGGAGGGGATGGGCTTAGACGAGCAGCGGGAGGGTACGGGAGTGGGGGATCCACAGCACACACGGCGTCGGTACCCCCCTTGGGAGGGTCGGGAAGAGGCGGTCGAGACCCCCGATGTTTCGGGGGCACCCCCCCGAGGTTCGGGGGGGGGGGTCGGAGAAACCCCTCCCCGACAACCCCCGCACCCTGGGGTGGGGGCAGGCACCGTGTGTGGGTGTGCTAGCATAGCAGCGAAAGACTTAGTGGGGTGCCAGGAGACCAACACGCAGAGTGTTGCAGCGGAAGGGCTTAGCATCCGGGGATCGGCTATCCAGCACACGGGTGGGTGTCAGAAAAAGAGGGGATACGTAATGCCCTTCAGGACGTTGCACAGACAAAGCAACTTCACTCGGCAAGCAAGCGGAAATCGCGTCCTTCAGCGCAAGGATTTCCTGAATATTGTCAGCACGACATTATCCTCCGGTGTGAAGACTCACATACCGCCTCGTCTGCAGAACTACGGCATGCATATGTCATGTATGCCTCGGCTCAACATGGCAGTGCTTTGTATGCGGGAAAAGAAGAGAAAATAGGTATTCGATGAGGGAGAGGGGGTGTTGCCATGCAGTCATGCAGTCATGCGACACAAAGGGTACCAAACCAACGGACTGGACTTGGGGGGTGGTGAGGATCGGGAGGGGGGGCGGGGGGCTGCTGCGGTGTTAGATCAAGGCAGCCTTTCTTCGTTCGTTCCGCCTGGAAAGGTGCACCACGGGCTCGCTGGTCAGGAGGGGCAGAAAAGGAAACGGGGTCTGCGAAGAGCTCGCACCTGCCAGCAAGCTCTATCCGAGGACAGACGGTGCCGACACCTTCCGCCAGGAAATGGGGTGGGCGTCGAGGCGTTCAACGTAGAAGGGGAGAAGGAGAGAGAACGATAAGGGGTGTGGTGGGGGACAGAAACGAATCAAACAAAATAGCAGGGATGTTTCCATTGCCGGCACACACGGCTGACTTGGTTCGCCGAAGGTGTGCCTCTCGCAACTGGGTGGGGAAGCTCTGCGAGATGCAGGGCTGTCGCCTATGACAACAACATGGCCATCACCTCCTCCGTGCGACGCACTTTCACAATGTACTCAGGGTACACGCGGGCCCTGTCGTACACAACAAACTCACGAGGGCTGTTCTGCACAGCGGCAAGCACGCTGTCTGTGGAGTCGTGGCCCTCCTTGCAGTTGATGTGCCCCTGCACACAGGGTGGGCGCCGTGCCGCCTGTGCGCTGGTTCCAGCCTTCTCAAAACGGAGGTGTGGGGAACCCAGCAGCACACGGCACACCAGCAGGTCGCACAGCCCGTCCTCTGCAGGCGACATGTACTCGTCGGACTTGCTGGAGTTCTCTGCGAAGTAGAGCCCTGCACCGTGCAGGCCCCACGTGCACACACGCTCGTCCATGCCCTGCGACACAATCAGGTCCGACCACTTCCGCAGTGTGCCGTGGAAGAGATGCACCTCGTTCACACCCCTGCTCAGGAGCTCTGTGCCCAGACCGCCGCCCTCCACCGCACACAGCCGGTTCACCGGTGCTGTGGTGCATGTGGCTGCACGTGTCTGCATCTGACGGCGCTGCAGCTGGTATGATTCCCACAGGTCCACATGCTCCACACGCAGCACACGCTCCACACGCAGGCCCCTGTGTGCCTCGCCCTTGCGGTTGTTGCGCCCTTGCCCCAACGCACCCACGTCGCAGCTCTTGCTGACCATCGACTGCATCACCTCACGCAGCGCCCCTGTCACGTCCACAACCTCTCCACGTGCGTGCCCATTCGCCCAAGCGACGGGTGCGGCGGTGCTGGTGCTGGGGCTTGTGGCGGGTGCAGTGGTGCTGGTCTGGGTGTTGGTGGCGTCGCCCTGGGACCCACTCCGCAGCAGCGGGTGCACCACCACCTCCTCTGCAGAGGGCCGTGCATCCGGATGCTCTGCAAGCATGCGCTGCAGCAGCACCACTGCCTCTGCCGGCACCGTGTCTGTGCTGACGGCAGGGATCGCACCGTCTGAACCGTCGCCGCGGTCCACCGTTGCCACCACATCGTACACCATCAGCCCGAGGGAGTACACATCTGACGCACACGATGCCGCCCCGCCGCGCACCACCTCAGGTGCCATGTAGCCGCGTGTACCACGTGCCCCCCCTGCCATGGTCATGGCACCCGGTGCCACTGTCGCTGTCGCCATCCTCAGCGCCGTGTCCTTGCTGACGTCGAAGTCCCCAAGGCGCCCCACCCCATCCGCCCCGATAAACACGTTCTCAGGCTTCACGTCGCAGTGCACCAGCCCGTTGCGGTGGATGCAGGCAAGCCCTTGTGCCGCGTCGTGCAGCATCCGCAGCACAGCCTGCCTGCCAGCCCCGCCACGCATGGCTGCGGCAAGGTCGCCCCCGCTGTAGTACGGCATCTCCATGAACCAATCCGCCTCGTCCTGGAACACGCACACCACCTCTGCCACGCAGGGATGCTGCAGGCGCTGCAGGGCACGTGCCTCGCGCAGCAGGCGCGACACGCCGCCCTTGTCGGTTGCGAAGTGCTTCAGCACACAGACCTCGCCGTCAGGCCGCCGTGCCCGCCACACCGCATGCCTGCTCTGCGCCAGCAGCTCCCGCTCTGTGTAGTCGCGCAGGTGCCGCCGGCACACCAGCCCGCCCCACTCGCGCACACCCTCGGCACCAGCCAGCTCTGGGTAGAAGCGCACAGCAGCCTCCGCCACAGCCCGCTCCTGCTGCTCCAGCGCGGACTGTGCCCGGCTCAGCACACGCCGTGCCGCACGGACAGTTTCTTGGGGCCCAGCGGGTCGCTCCCCGTGGCGCAGTGCACGCTTCACAGCCCTCTCCGAATCGTCCAGCTCGTCCTCTGCTGACACCACCTGCTTGCTGAGCTCCTGCAGGCGCTGTGCCAGGGTCGCCTTGTCGGGGCGCTCTGCCGCCTCCGCCACCACACGCTGGAGAAGGTCCCTGCCTGCCCGTGCGCTGCGCACACGCGCCTCCCCCTCGCGCACAGCCGCCGCAGCCGCACGCTCCAGCCCATCGCACTGCACAGCCGACGCGGCGTGTGCCGCCACCAAAGCGTCGCGTGCCGCACCCACATCCACCACACACTGCGCCACTGATTCAGGGTCGCCCAGCTTGCGCACCGCCGCACCCACAGCCTCCCAGGCACAGGCGTAGGCCTCGAGCGCAGCCGCAGACGCAGCACATGCAGTCTCTGCTGCTTCCACCGCCTGGGCCGCATCGTCTGTGTGTGTGCCTGCAGGCAGGGCTGCCGCATCCACGCTGCTGCTGGCCTGTGCCAGACGCACGTCGTCCTCTGCTGCCGCCCCTGCAAGGTATGCTAATGCGGCCTGTGCCGCACCGACGTGTGCTGCGTAGGCTGCATCGCGCTGCTGCACAGCTGCGGTGCTCTGCATATCATGCCGCACTGCCGACATCGCCTCCGTCAGCGCTGTGCGTGCGGCACCCACCTCCGCCGTGACGTCAGGCACACCCTCACCAGCCTGCAACGCAGACACAAGGCCCTGCATGCGGCGTGACCTCCCGTCTGCCGCCTGTGCCTGGGCACACACCTCTGCGACCCCGCACACGCACAGCACAGCACTCAGGCCTGGCACCCCAGCAGCAGGCTCCACAGACACGCCGCCGCACGTGCTACCCAGTGCTGAGTGCGTCGTGTCGAGGGCTGGGTCTGGCAGCCCCAGTGACGGGGGTGTTTCTGCCAAGGGCAGCTCCACGTGCTGCGGCGTGCCTGCGTGTGGGTGCTGCGGCGCGGCGTCTGCGTGGTGCAGCAGCAGTGCCACACAGGCCGGCTCCACAGACACACCGCCGCACGTGCTGCCCAGTGCTGAGTGCGTCGTGTCGAGGGCTGGGTCTGGCAGCCCCAGTGACGGGGGTGTTTCTGCCAAGGGCAGCTCCACGTGCTGCGGTGTGCCTGCGTGTGGGTGCTGCGGCGCGGCGTCTGCGTGGTGCAGCAGCAGTGCCACAACCTCGTCATGTCGGGTGCCTTGCAGTGCCGAGTGCAAGGGCGTCTCCCCGACATCGGAAACGACATTCGGATCCATCCCTGAACCCAACAGGCAGTGTACAACGTCGATGTGTCCCCTTGCAGCGCTGAGGTGGAGCGCAGTGCGTCCTGTGGTGTAAGGATGGTGCCGTGGTGTGGTGTGCTGCACCAGCATACCATGCCGACCCCGCGAGTAGACGTTGGCCCCAAGGCGGACCAGGCAGGCAACAGCATCAGCCTTGCCGTAGAACGCGGCGGCCTGCAGCGGCGTGGACCCTGTGTGTGGCGTGTGGCAGCACGCTAACACGTGACTGGCATACCTGAGTTTGTCTGGGCAGGCCTGTCGGGGTCTGCACCCAGCTGCACCAGCGCCTCCACCACCTTCACGTGGTTATGCCTCACAGCAATATGCAGCGCCGTCACTCCTGTGAGCAGGTGATTGGTGCACAACACAGCAGAAGACGGTGTCTTGGGCATACCATCACGGTTCCAGGCGTTGACGTCTGTGCGTGCCCCCAGCTTCTGAACAGCCTTTACGTCCCCTGCACGCGCAGCCTCAGACAGCGTCGTCTTCCCCATGAACGGCATGTGACTGCGAGGGAGTCAGTCCTGGGTCGGGTGGTGGGTACAACAGTGGCTACACGGCAAGACTGTCCCAACGCCACTCAGGGCGTCATGCAACAGCACTGCTGTTGGGCAGGGCTGGGGAGTTGGAGCTTCGATGGCCTTCTCACTGGCATGTGTTAGCAGAAGCCGAACGTTGTATGAATGTCGCCGCCGCGACGAAGCGAGCCAGAAGAAGCATACCGAACACGTTTATGCGACACAAGGATGGGAGGGAGACGAGCGCGCAAGTGCACGCGGTTCACACATGAAGATCACCTTTTTTTGAAAAGCTGCGCCGGGCGCCAGACCCTTGAGGTGCCGGGCCCAGAACAGCAACCCAACACAGCAAACCACGTCTCCCCCGAAGCACCACCATTGCCCAGCTGGCGGCACAACCGCCACCACCACCACCCTCTCCCCTACCGCAACCACGAAGCCCACTCGCTGCAAAACACAGGGGCACCACACGCCACACGGGAACCGGAGAGTACCGCAGTTCCTCCACAGGACGGAAACCCCCACTCCCCCCCCCCTCCCCCACCACCACCAGCACGCACTCATCACTTGGACTCCACGTCCATCGGGGCATTCTCGTCGGCACACCACTCGCTGAGGGAACCGTCGTACACACTGACGGGGATGTCCCAGCCCAGCTGTGCCACCGCCAGGAAAGCCGGCAGAGACGCCGTGATGCCCCCACCGCAGTAGGCAGTGAGGGACTCGGGCTTCACAACACCCGCCTTGGCAAAGGCCTCTGCGACCTGCGGCTTGTCCAGGAAGGTGTCGTGGTCCGCGGCATTCACAAAGTCAGTCGCAGGGAGCAGACGCGCGTTCCGGATGTGCCCGCAACGCCCATACTTCGCCGTCGCCCCGTCGAACACGCTCTTCGGGAGGGTGTGGATGAGGGGGTGCTTCTCGGGGTCTTGCACCGACCCCGCCACCTCCGCCTTCCCGACAAACGCGTTGTGCTCCGGCACCAGGTCTGCCTTGGGTGCGAGCACCGCAGGCGTCACCTCCACATCAGACGGGCCAGACGCCGTGTCGCCCCCCTCGGCGACCCACTTCCCCAACCCGCCATTGAGCACACTGTAGTCCCCGGAGAAGCCAGAGGCGTACAGCATCCACCACACACGGGTGGCCCACTTGGGGTCGGTGTGAGAGTAGAGCACGACGTGTGAGTCTGCCTCGACGCCCATGCGCTTCCCCAGGTTAGCCAGGAAGACCTCAGGCTCGGCCATCATGAACTGCAGCGGGTTGCCATAGGTGTCCTTGGGGACGCTGTCCAGAGGCTTGGAGAACTGCTGCAGGTCGAAGAAGTCGGCGCCCTTGATGTGCTGCTTCTCATACCCCGCCCGCCCCGACACCACGCGGTAGGGCTTCACATCCGGGTTGGACATGTCCAGCACCGTCGCGCAGTCGAAGACATGCACCTTCGGGTTGCCGACAGCAAGCTCCTTCCCGAGCCACTGCGCCGAGACAATCGCCTTCGCAAACCGGGACATCGTTCCGCGCCGCAACTCAGAAATCCTTAGAGAGGGGCAACCCGCACCACTCGAAGGAGGGAAGGCAAAAGGGGGGGGCGGCAGACGGTGGGAGATGGCGGGCAATGCACAACTCTCCTCTTCACGGGGAGGGGGGATCGGGGCGGGAATGGGGGGCTCTTCCTCACAACCGGCCTTAATGTGTATGCTAGCGTCTAACGTATGCCGTCTTCTGCGCTGCTCTAGGGCGGAGGGCGTGGGGGGATGTGTGATGCCGAGGGGCAGGCCTGGTAAGCAGCGCCTGCGGGAGCAGACGGGCAGCGTGTGGGGGAACAGGTGCCCGCACAGCACACACGCGTGAAGGAGAAGAAGGGGCGGGGGGGGGGGGGGTGGCACAAAACCCCACACGGTGGGATCTTGTAAATTTTACATGTATAACTACAAGTATATACATGTATTATACATGTATAATACTTGCATGTCAACTATTATACATGTAAAATACATGTATATGCCTGAAATATACATGTAAAATACATGTACCGTAAACGGAAATATTGTGGACCGTAATAAAGGTGAACCGTACTATAGGTGGACCGTAAAAAAGATGGAACAAATGGGATTTTTCCGGAACTTGGAACATTTTTACGGTCCACCTATTTTACGGTTGGGATCGTGGACTTGGCGGTTTTTTTTACGAGTTCCTTCGCGACGAAGTCGCGAAGGAACCAAGGAAATCGTACGGCTGAAGCTGCAGGATTAACACCACAGGGCCTCAGCACAGAGTGTGCACTCACCATCGTCCGGGAACTGTTCTCCCACAGTTACTGCAGGGTGTACTACACTAAAGGAGTACGATTTCCCTGAATTTTTCGGGCACTGATTCACGAATTTACATCTGGAGGGAGCCCGGTGGTCTCAGCTTCTGTCTGCGCGCCCTGCCGTACTGTGGCTGCTTTTGTGGGCTCGTGCAGCAGGTTCTACTTTTACTTCTACCGGAATGCTCCTTGCATGGTACTACACTTCTCGAGGTGTGGTGGTGGGTGAGTCTCGAGGTGAGATCGTGCCTTTTCCACACGCAGGGAGGACTTGCTTCTCTTGCTGGTGTTGGTTGCGGTGGTGGAGGGAGGGTCCAAAGCTGGGAGGTCGGGAGGCCTACGTGTGGGTGTCTGCGGCGTGGAGGCCGCAGTCCGCGCCCCGCAACCCACCAGCCCGCGGGCGAAAAACGCATTGTCTTTTCCATATTCAGTCCCAATAAATGGTGGACCGTAAAAAAGATGGAACGTTTGGCCTTTTTTTGGGAACTTGGAACATTTTTACGGTCCACCCTTTTTCCGTTTACGGTATATCAAGTAAAAATACAAGTATAATACTTGCATGTCAACTATTATACATGTATTTTTACTTGATATACCGTATACGTAAATATTATGGAACGTAAATATTATGGAACGGGCCCATTTTTGCCCGGTCCGTTCCATAATATTTACGTTCCATAATATTTACAGGGCCAGTTGGGGACTCGGTGGTGAGGGTGGCTTGCCTCAGGAATCGCGCGAAAAGTGCACGAGTAGGTCCCGTCAGGGACTCTGTATGCCGTCCGATCACCTGGCCCAAGTCCCCGAGTCGCAGAAAGCCCTGTAAATATTATGGAACGAAAAAAATCTGGAACGCCAACCCACCAGCGTTCCAAAATATTTACGTTCCATAATATTTACGTTCCATAATATTTACGTTCCAAAATATTTACGTATACGGTACATGTATTTTACATGTATATTTCAGGCATTTACATGTATTTTACATGTATAATACTTGTCATGCAAGTATTATACATGTAAAATACTTGCATGACAAGTAAAATACATGTATAATACTTGCATGACAAGTAAAATACTTGCATGCAAGTAAAATACATGTATTTTACTTACATGCAAGTATTTTACTTGTCATGCAAGTATTTTACATGTATAATACTTGCATGACAAGTATTATACATGTAAAATACATGTAAATGCCTGAAATATACATGTAAAATACATGTATATCAAGTAAAAATACATGTATAATAGTTGACATGCAAGTATTATACATGTATTTTTACTTGATATACATGTATTTTACATGTATATTTCAGGCATATACAGGTATTATACATGTATAATAGTTGACATGCAAGTATTATACATGTATAATACATGTATTATACTTGTAGTTATACATGTAAAATTTACAAGATCCCACCGTGCAAGGGGTGGGAGGCTTGTCGAATAAATGGCTTCGTGTTCGGCGGATGAAAATCGTACTCCTTTCGCTTTATTATAGACACCCTGTCCAGCAACTGTGGGAGAACAGTTCCGGACTACTTTTTGTTGAGCGCACACTTGCTGTCTCAAGGCTGTGTAGAGGCCCTGTGAAGTGGCATGAGGTGCTAAACCAAAGCTTCAGTCGTACGATTTCCTTCGTTACTTCGCGACTTCGCTACGCTTCGTCGCTCGTAACTAGTAAAAATACAAAAAAAATGTGTGTCGAAGATGAAAAGACGCCCCCTCCTTGCAGCTGCATTGCGGGCTAGATACGGCCCATCCCGTGTTGCGCCTATTTATAGAGATCTGCTGTCTGGTGCACGACAGAGCCTTCGGCCTGCAGAGTAGGGGTGGATCAGTGGATCAGTTGGTAATGACGCGAGAAATCACTCACCCACCCCCCACATCACCCCACCCCTTGGGAAGGCTGGGGGGCAGATTCGTTGTAGGGGTTGGACTGGTCACGGGAAGTGGGGACCGCTCCCACGGCTAATCCATCCGGGACCCGCTCCACTCAGAACAACGAATGGGGTTGCGTCTGATTTGGGCAACTGGTGGTCATACCTGGATGCGTTTCACAATGGCATCGATGTCAGGCTGCGGTGGGTCCTTCTGGTGGCTGAATATGTAGTCTGCAGGCAGGGGGTGTGGGGTCGATCGGCATGGCACAAAACAAAACACGGCCCACACCCAGAGCAAACCACATCAGCGGCCATCACAGCCCCGAGGCAGAACCACACCCGATTCCCTTCGATCTGTCTCCACCTCCCTGCATACCATGCGCCAGATAGTGCAGCAGCGAGAAGATCACTAGGGTTAGAGTTGCTTTGAAGAGAAGGAAAATCACCTGGTGCTTGAATGGCAGCTGCTTCACGAAATCCTCGTTTGTGGGTTCTCGCGCTGCCACCTTGGCCTTCGGCTCATCCGGGTCCTGCTGCTGCTGCTGCTGCTTCTGAGCATCAGAACCCCCCGCATCGCAGCCTTTTCGTCTCCGCAGTTCGTGCTGCGGCTCTGCAGAAGGACTCTCTGAGGGCGATGCCTGCTTCACATCACGCGCAGCACGTGCCGCCGCCTGAAGCTCTTTCACGCACTTCCCCTTCTTGAGGGCAGACGTATCACTCGCACTACACTGCGCGAAGAACTCATGCACTGCAGTGCGGATGTCCGCTTCGTCCATCCCCTCCAGCTCCCCCACTGCGCCCACCTCCGCCTCCACATACTGCAGGAACGCGGCCCACAGCCCCGCGTCGCAGGCTTCGAAAGCCGACTCGGCCCCAGCAGTATCCATGCTGTGTCGCTGCCCCTCCCCTTCGGAGACCCGAGCTGCCTGCTTTTGCGCGATGCGAGCCGTGGCTGAGCTGCACAGAATACTGCCTGCAGGCAGTATTCTGGACCACACATGGCAAAAAGGAAGGGGGTGGGTCTTGGGTGAGAGAGGGGGGTGGTCGGTAGGTTAAGGCTGCTGCTAATGCTGCTGCCTCGACGATCTTCGTTGTACAGGTTGTCATTCAAAAGGGGGGGGTAAAGAGGAGAATGTAGTATTGATCCAAAGGGAGGGGGGGGGGCACGATGTAAGTGATCCCCCTCCCGTGGACCAGTCAGTCACGGCAGCAAGGAACGTAAGCCTTTCACATTCGAGGGCGCTGACCTGGCGATGCGATGTCTGTTGCGCAGGTTGCGGCGATGCGACAGGCTGGGGTTGGGTGCGGGGGGCACAATGGCAGGTCAACACAATTCGAGAGGATCGAGGAGGGACAGAAGTATCGCATTGCACCCCGAACCACACCACACAGAGCGGGATGGGCTGAGCCTGGTGGAAGCCAGCAGGGCCCTCTCGAGAGGCCAGCACAAACCGCCACCCACCCCGCCGTGGCAGAGCCGCCAAGCAAGTGAGCCATATAGAGATGCGGTGCCCTTTCTGATGCGACCAGGAGGGTGACCAGGAGAGCTGGAGGCAATGACATTGAATGTCCTTTTGCCTTTGGAGAAGACGCACCTCGACCTGTGACGAGGTGAGGTGTGGCTCTGCATTCACGGCACTGTGCGGGCCGAAAACTAAAATTAAGATGCACGCGGCTCAGTAACACGCCCGCACCCCCGCTCCAACATACGCCAACACCCCGACACATCTTTCACTGACCCTGACAGATGGAACCCCGTGGTGCGACGCACGTTGACCGGGCCTCCGCTGGAGTGATCAACACTTCTGCTACTTCCACATCAACGAAGAGGGAGCAAGCACGGCTTCATCCAGAGCCAGTGCTGAAACTGATGCAGATCTGCCTACACTTGCATCAAGCTCTGCTGATGCTCAGGAACTGGCTCTGTGCCTGGTTTGTGGCGGCGCCACCAGCTCTGTGTGCGGCGGATCAGCTCATCCTGCACCCATTCAGGCAGGAGGTCGAAGAGGAAGAAAGGCCCCGACACGACGATGAACACGACTGTCATCCACACGCTGTGGTCGTCCACCATCTGGAAGGTGGCATGGACGCACGCCACACCCAACACACCCACAGCACACACAGCGCTGTACGCACACACCACAGGCAGCGCCGCTACCGCCTGGGGCACCTCACTTAGAGGCACACCCGATGCCAGCAGCACTGCGGAGAAGGGGTGCGACGAGGGGGTCAGGCACGGCATCCACAGAGGGGGCTCCTCGGCGAACACGGCACTCAGGGCCGCAGGGGAGACTAGGCGCACATCTATGCCCCAAGACCGCAGGACGGCGCACACGAAGCGCATAGTAAATTGGGGTGTGAAAGCTCGGACACACGCCACCACCGCATCCTCCAGGCTGACTCCGAAGCCGAGGTCGCGCCGCGTGCACTGCTGCAGCCGGTACAGTCCCCAGGGACGCGCTCTCTCTGCGACATCGGCCATCACTGCGGGCCGGCGCAGCACACCGGAGTGGCGTGCCGAGTCGGTGAACCTGGTGCTGCTTGACATGATTGTCACTAGCACCAGGCTGGCAGCGGCGGGGCGTGCCTTCCGCAGCAGCGTGTGCAGCACATCGGAGGGGGCGTCGGGGAGAAGTACGGAGTATTCGGGGTTGACGAAGTCGCCTTCGGAGCTGACGAGCATATCGGGGTACCGACCCTGGCTGCGCAGCAGCTCCGCCGTGCGTGCCGCATCGCCTTCGCTCACTGCGAGCAGCAGGTCACTCTGCGCATCCGAGGCAGACGCGGGGTGGGGCACCGCCTCGGCACACACCTCCACAACAGACCCGCTCTCGAGGGTGAGGGTGTGCAGCGGCGTGTGTGCAGGGCCACGGAGGCGCACGCCCCCCGATGTCAGGCGCACGCGCCACATCGTCCCGTCATCCCTGCTTTCCCCCGATGATGCAGACAGCACTTCGCGCAGGGCCCGCCGCCGCAGATCCCCCAGGGAGGCCCTCTCCGCAACGCACACCACCGCGACGGCACCCGTGGGGAGGCGCAGCGACAGCGGCATCCCGTCACCCGCATCCCCCCCGTCTGCAGGCTCACACCCCTCCTCCTCCTCCAACTCGTCGTCATCGCTTTCCTCCCCGCAGCTCTCGCTCCCCGCCTCGCTGCTGCTGGAGGGGGCTAACATCTCCAAGGCGTCCGCGTCAGCCCCTGGAATGTCAGGGTTGCTTTCCCTCCGCAAAGGTGGCATCCCTCCCATGTCAGGCATGAAGACGAACGAAACGAAAACAGGCGCGACAACACTGAAAAACCCCAACGAATCGGGGTTGCCGAGCGGGAGCCAGTAAGAGGTGAACGGGGTGTGCGTGGGGGTGGTTCCGAAGTACACCGCGGTCAGGACGGCGAAGGAGCCTGGCCCGAAGAGGAGTATGCAACGCCGCCCGGCAGTGTTGTCGGCGGCGTGAATGCTAACGATGCAGATGAAGCATACCACAGCGGAGCTGATGGCAAAGCCCCACTCCCCTGTGGAGAGGATGCGGTGTGCTGCAGCCACTGCGGGTGCTGCCAGGGATAAGTAAAAGAGGACCACCCACAATATGTGGAGGGAAGCGAACAGGATCGTGATACCCTGGCACATGCCCTCCTCCTCCTCCTCTTCCTCGTCGAACATATCGAGTCCCGTCATGGTGCTGAGGCTGAAAGAGGTCCGCACAGCGACCCACGTGCAGGGAGATAGGATTGCCACTTCCCAGCCTGACCCCTCTATGTCGGGA
This sequence comes from Rhynchopus euleeides, assembly GCA_963210315.1. Lineage (NCBI taxonomy): Eukaryota > Euglenozoa > Diplonemea > Diplonemida > Diplonemidae > Rhynchopus > Rhynchopus euleeides. Next base: position 2,061,755 of record OY723247.1, on the reverse strand, counting down.
CGGGCAGCATAGAAGATCATCAGCAGCATGCAGCAGGCCGAGGCGAGGCAGGATGACACCTGCCCGATGCGGCGGACATAGCGGGGTGGGGTTTGGAACCAGGAGACCACCAGACAGCACGCAGAGGCTGCAGCGGGGACAGGGTATACCAGCCCACCGAAAAGGCGCAGCGCGTCAGGCCCACTGTGGCGAGCGACGAGGGGACATCCGGGAATCACATCTGTCCCATTGTGCCCGGGCAGCGACATGGGGTCATCTCCGGCGCCCGCCTCGGTCCCATTCCTCCAGGTGCAGCGCAGGGTGGTGTTGTGGGTCGTGTCGTACCACGCGGGTGAGGCGCAGCTGGAGAGCCAGTCGCACATCTCGACAGGCTCCGCATCTGGGTGGTACGCGATGTAGTGGGGGGCTCCCGAGTTGAATCTCACCGTGATGACAATTGGGAGGGTGACAGCCAGGAGATGGAGGAGCGCAGCGGTGCCCCGCAACATGGTGGCGGACTGCCTGCCAGCTGGGGGAGGGTGTGGCATGTGGGATTGTGGGAGAAACCGCGCGTCTTCACCGATACGGGAGGAAGCGGTAATACTTCACCGCTAGCACGCATGCCAAAGGAGTCTGGAGGAGGGGGGGACATCACTCGGGGGGTTTTTTTTTGATTGCCGAGAGTGAATGGAAAAGCAAGTCTCCCAGCACCTTCTTGCAATGTTAGTATTTTTTTTGTTTACAACTTTGTGCCCGTCCCCCCCACGTCGTGCGTCATTTTTTTGTCACCACACCACGCCGCACAAGGCAGATCAATGCACAATGGGAGGAATGGGGAGGGGGAGAGGGGGAGGGGGAGAGGGGGCGTGGGTCTCGGTCTCGGTCTCTGCGTGGCCCACCTTTCCTGCGCATCCCACCCACAGCTCCTTCCTGTCCCCCACCCAACAGTGCCACTCTTTCCACCGTGCGATATTTCATTATGGGGGGGGGGGGGGGGGAGCGGGGTTCAATTTCAGATTATTTTTCTTTGTAGCGACGGGGGTCGGGGGTCGGGGGTTGGGGCCGGAGAGAGCTGTCAGTCAGGGAGGGGTCACGCGGGAGTTAGGTCAGAGAGGGGTCGGGTGGGGGTAAACAGGGGGATCTCGCTGCAGTGCCAGCCCACCCCCCCCCCCCCCACCCCGCTCCCCCCTGGCTCTGCCTGTAGGATAGTGCTGCAGAGAACACACAATAGTGAAGGCACGCAAAGCCGGACCCTGCTCCCTCCTCCCTTCACCTCCTATAAGCAGGGCGGTGTGCAGAGCAGTCTCTGAGGCAGCTGTCCCTGGTTCTGCAAGAGCTGAGCCGAGGGGGGGGGGGGGGGCCTGGGTTGCCGAGAGTGAAGGCAAAAAAAACAAGTCCCCTCTAGCAATGTGTGCCCCTTTTGTAGCCACTGCACCGAGTGAGCCGAGGGGGGGGTGGGGGTGGGGGGCTCAACACCCTGACCCGAAGACATTGGAATATCCTTGCGGGGGGGGGGGGGGGGGGTTGTTCCGACGTCATCTTGTTTTGTCTTCCCGGCATGAAGGTGGGGCAACCACACGCTCTCCAATGCCTGGAAAAAGTGGGCGGAGCCCAAAAAAAATAGCCTGTGCGTATAGGAGTGCGCTGTTGGCAACAGCCTTTTGTTTTGTTTTACCTTGACCACCTGGGGCAGGTGGTATCGAAATAATGTGCAGGCGCGCAACAGAGCATCCGCTTTCATAAGATTCGTTTTAGACGCATGGGGGGTGTGCATCACCGAGTCCTTCCTCCCCCCTACCCCCTTTGGCCTTCCCTCCCCTGGGTCTGCTCGGCTTAGTGTGGAGATACACAGTCCAATAACCCAATCCGACGCACCCACCAGATGGACTCCTCTCGCCCCACCCTCCCGCCCCATTTGAAGCTGCAAGCTTCGATGCAACGTCACAACGCCTCTGTTTGTCTGCCGCAGTGTTCCGTGCAGGTTTCGAACGGGCGAACCATATTGTGGCACTGTTGTGGGCCTTTGCTTGCCGACACTGCGTGGCTCGAAAAAACAAAGAAGTCGAGGAGATTGCGCGCCCTGTCTTTGCTGCCGCACCCTTCTTCCACCACACAAAGAAAACGCTCGTATGTGTTATGCCAACAACAGGGGAAGAGGGTGTCAGGACTGAGATTTTCCACACCCCCCCACCCCCTCTCTTCCCTTTTCAACCTCCTTCGACTCTTCCTTGATTCCCGCAAAGCCCGCAAATCACCCCATTTTCAATCGAGAGCCACCACTCGCCGTGTCTGTGCGCAGCTGCCATCCCATCCCCCCCCTTCCGGGGGGGAGGGACGCAGCGCCTTCCCAGTGTGCCCTAAGGAGAAACCCATGGGCACACCACCGCCCTCTATTGCCCGCACTGTCAGGTCCAGTGAGCTCCGGCCGAACAGTGCACTCCCCCGCCCTCCCTATCTACCGAAGAACCTTTGGGAGTGCCATTTCGCTACGGTGCCCGCAATGTTGATTTTGTATTTTTTTCTGGTGGATTTTTCAGCTTTGCAATTCAGTTGCAACACCCTTTAAAATCTGTGAGAAAAACTTGCCCACCCACCCCCCCGCACCCCCCCCCCCCTACAATTTTTCTTTGGCTGCGCAAAACCCGCAAAACCGGGTGCATGGTCTGTGTGCATGTGTTATGGGGATGTGGGTAGGGTGATCTATGGGTGAGTGGGGAGAGAGAGAGAGAGAGAGAGAGACGGCGCGTCACACATGCCTTTTGCATTTTGCTCTCTGGGAGTAGCCCGGGTGAGCCTTTCAGGGGAAGGGTGGAAGAGAGGTGAACGGAGCCCACAGCAGCACACAGCCAGGTGTGGCACCGATGTCTGCCCCGCCCACGCAAAAAAAACACACAGCTGCCCATGACCCCCCCCCCCCCCGCTCGCCCAGGAGAAAAAGTGGCTGCAGGCCAAACCCGATGATCCCCTCCCGCCCCTTTGTGCTGTGCTCTATGAAGGCTGCTAGCATCTGGGAGGGGGGATGAGGAGGAAGGAACTAAAGTGGAAAGGGGCGTAACACACGGCTGGTTGACCCCCCACTCCCTTCCCCCCCACCCCCCCCCCCCATGTCAAGGCAAGGGTTAGAGAAGGCCACGTAGCTCGTGAGGGGGAGGTGGGTGTTTTCCTGTCGACGTAACGCCCGGGTTGGAGGGTGGGGGGTGCGAGGTAGGTTCGCGTCGGAAGAGGTCTCCGTGTGCCGGTAACTCACCCACACCCCCACCACCCTTCCCTGCGTGTGCAGTGTATGTGATGTTGCTGTGGCACACAGAACAAAAATTCTCTTCGCCCAACACTTCGCTGTTGCTTTCAAGAGAGTCACTGCAGAGGCGCAGCATGCCAGGCGGCACATTGTCAAATTACTTGAGAGAAGAAGAAGAAGAGCCAGAGATGGGAGAGAGAGAGAGAGAGAGAAAGAAGCAGCCATGTACACAAAAGTGAAACATTTGAATTGGATGATTCCATTCCGACCAATCTTCCAGAAATGCATGCATGTGTGTTGCAGAGTGGAGGACGTATCAAGAGGCACAGGAGGGTGGTTTGTGTTCAGAGATATAGTTCTTCTTTCTGCAAAACTGCAAAAGATAAACTTCGCATGCGTGCGTGTGTGTGTGTTCTGGAGGTTTTTTTTGGTTCCACACAGCAAACAAAGTCGCGTTGCCCTGTAGAACCCCAGGGTCAATGCCCCTGGCAATCTCCTTCTCCACATGTGGATGAGATCATGAAGCTCTTCCACTGCACTCGGTGCGAGTCATTTTTGCAGTGCAGATCGCATCACTGAGCAGCATGCTCCTGATACGGCGACACACATGCGGAGCGTCTGACACAATCAGCAGAGGGCTGTCCACCCAAAGGTGGACAGCACGCCTGGGGGGCAGCATGCAGAAAGTTCTCCCAAGAAATGCCTAACACTCGAGTACAGAGATAAAAGGGTGTGCGTGCGAAGGGTCTCTAGAAAATAGGCTGAATAATCGGGCGGAGAAAGAGACAGAAAATAGAACGGGCGACAAAAAAGATCGACAGAGATAGAGACCGGTGGGTATGTTCTCTCGTAATAAGGGGCAAAGCCTGGCCCCTCGGAGGCTGTGGGGCAGATTAAAAAGAGGGGCAAAACATCGGCAACATTTAGGTTTCGGAGTGTTGGAGCTGTTGGCGCGAGGCACGCGCATGCGGGCACATGCCAAGCTTCCAGGGTCAACGTCTGCAGGTCATGCAGGCTTGCGCCGCCTGATGACACCCACGCCCTTCCCGGGGAAAGGAATCCGCTTCGCACTGCGATTTTCCGACCCCAAGAGAGTGGGAAAGCCATTTCTTTTGTTCTGACAACACCAGCATTGAGATCAGTGGGTACGGCGTACTGTACATAGCAAACAGAGCAAGCGGCACGCAGGGCGGCCAGCCACTCCCAGCCACTGGCAAAGAGTGAACCGTGTGTGCGTGGGGCTGGGCGGGTGGGTGGGTGGCGGTGTTAGTGGGGTCCAAGCGGGGCAGAAGCCGAGGCAAGAGAGGGGGGGGGGGGGGGTGAGAGTTGCTCCCTAGAGCTCACTTCACGTTCTTCGATGCCTTCCCGAGCTCGACCTGTGTGCGGTGGGTCGGGTGTGCGGCGGTGTGCGGCGTGGCACCCGTCCCGTACCGTGCAGCTCGGTTGCACGAGGGAGAGAGGAGGGCGACGTGGGGCGAGTCGTTGAGAGCGTTTTGGGTTGGCAACAGAGGGGGGGCCTGGCATGGGGAGGTTGGCCCTTGCAGAAGGGTATTCAGCACAATAATGATCCCACATACCTTCTTGGCACCAGCCGCAAAGTTCAGCGTCGAGATGGTCTCGGGGACGTTACTCGTTTTGGGCGAGATGTTGGCAAACATCAGGCACTTGCAGTTACCTCCGAGCGAGTCCTGGCGGCGGGTCGTGATGGGGTCAGAATGTGCACAAAGCAACAGGGCATACCTGCAGCAGCGTTGTGAGCTGGCTGTTCCGGAAGGGGATGTGGTCCTTCTTGTTGGCAAGGCTGTTGATGCACAGCCCCAGCTGGGTCAGCGACTTGTTGATGTGCACGGACTCGACCTTCTGATCCCCCTGTGGACAAGAAACGGGCGGGTGAAATATAGGTGTCGATTCAGTATTTTAACAGCAGTTAACGGCAGTGCATGTGCGCAGGGAATGGGTTCGAATAATGCCAGAGTACTCGGAAATGCTGTCCCACCCCACCCCAACAAGAGCGTCACTGCATACAGTGACTTCGGACTTTGCAAGGCGCTCAGAGCCTGCCAAGTCGACAAGGTGGAGCTTGCCCGTGATCATCTGCCCGGTGGACACGTTCTTTGCTTCAATCCACACCGTGAGAACGCAGTGGGAACGCGAGGAGTGCTCGTTCATCGAGGTGCCCCCGACCTTGCGGTTGGTGTAGGCTTCCTCCAGGGCAGAGATCACCTGGTCCGCATCCGTGACGCGCGTCTTCTCCAGAGGCACAATGGAGACGCCATCACCCCCCTTCACACCAGGCGTGACCTTGACCTGGATCCGCTTGTTCTGCAAGTCGAAGATCTTGTCGTTGTACACCTCCAGCACCGACACCGACAGCGTGTACACATACTCAGCCTCACGCTCCATCGCAAGGCGGAACAACTCCGAGACTGTCCGGAAGTTGACACCCCTGTTGTCCTTCGGCCCCTCCATGGTGTAGGTCTTACCACTCCCGGTCTGACCGTACGCGAAGATGCACACGTTGTACCCATCGAGGACACTGACCGCCAGGCCCTTCGCCTCTTCGAAGACATCCGACTGCATCGAATCCTGATCGAAGCACTTGTCGAACTCGAAGGGGGTGATCTTGCCGGACTGCGGGTCCTTGATCCGCACCGTCATGTCGTCCTCCAAGGTGACACACTCCGGCGGCTCGTCAGCCACAAGCCTGATCCTGCAGAAGACACGGATGTTGCCCTTCAGCTCCATCAGCTGGTTGTACAGCACACGCCGCCTCTGCTCCTCCTTCTTATACCGTGCGTTGGCAACCTTCAGCTCCTCGTCGTTCTGCTCCAACCGCTTCAGTGTGGTGTCCAGCTTCTCCTCAAACTTCTGTTTCTCCTCCGCCCAGTTGGACATCATCTTCTCCGCTTCCTCCTTCTTCGCACGGGCCTCATCCGCCAGCACCTTCGACTCCTCATACTGCTGCGACAGCTGCACCTTCGCCTGCTCCGCAGCCTCGAGGCTGGCCTTCGTCGCCTCCATCTCCTTCAGATGCACCGTCTCCTTCTCGCCCGACTCATGCAGCGCCGCGCGCGCCTCTGCCAACTCCATCTCGAGCCCCGCCTTCTGCCCGCCCATCTCCTTCTGCATCAGCTCCTTCTCCTGGCTCGCTTCCCGCCGCAGCACCTCGAGCTCCTCACGCAGCTTGTCCATCTCCTCAGGCGGAACGCCGCTGGGCAGCGCAGGCGCCTCTCCTGCCACCTCCGGAGGGGGGCTGGGCGACGAGGCCCCGCCTGCAGCCACCTTGTCGGCGAGCTTGCGGTTCTTCTTCTCCAGCTTGGCGATGTAATCCCGCATCTCCTGCACCTCGGCAGGGCTGCCGGGGGCAGCCTTGTCGCCGCCGGCATCCGCTTCGCCCTCCGGGGTCGGCGAGGCTGCCTTCTCCGGGTTCTTCTTCAGCTTATCCAGCTTCTTCTCCAGCTTGGCGTTGTACTTCTCGAGGGCGTCCAGATCCTCCTCCATGAGCTGCTGGCGCTTCTCCATCTTCCGCAGCTTCTTGTTCTTCTCCTTCAGCTCGTCCTCCAGCTTCTTCGAGGATTCGCCATCTCCGCCGGAGGCGGAGGGCGCGGGCGAAGCCCGCCCGCCGACGCTGGCAGGGGATGCACGCCCCTCCTGCAGCTTCTCCATCTTGCGCTTCCCGCGCGACACCACGCGGAGGTCCGTCTCTGTATACCAGCTGTCCTCCCCGTCGGCGTTGCGCACGCGGAAGGGCATCGGGGAGTCCTCCCCCTGGTCCTCCACGACCGTGCCGTGCTCGGTGGGCTTCAGGCACCCCGATGCGTAGTTGTTTGCGGTGTCCGCCGCAAGGCATACAACGTCGTGTTTGTCAGGGCGCTCCCCAGGCTGCGGGTCGGAGGTTTCCGCCTCTGCCGCGGGTTTCTTCTGGCGCTTCGCAGGGGCGTTGTCGGAGAGGTCCGGCGTGTCCAGGTCGTCGTCGTCGTCCTGCCGCTTGAGGTCCTTCTCCGCCTCGAACAGCTTCCGCTTGAGCTTGTCGTTGTCGGACTTCAGCATGGAGATGGCGTCGGTGGCATCGCGCAGCCTGTCGTGCACCGCTGCTTCCAGCCATCTCTCCAGGGCTGCATCCGGCTCGTCGCGGTATTCGCGTGGAGGGGGACGTTCGGAGCCTGACTCAGACATAGACTTCCAGTCGTCAAGCTCGAGGACAAGGCGGCGCTCCTTCTCATGCGCGGCAGCGAGCTGCTTCTTGAGGACAGGGAGCTGCTGGCGGATAGTGCCCGTCTCTGCGGCGAGCTGCTCCTTCTCCTTCTCGAGGCGGAGGCCGTACTCATTGAGCTTTGTGTTCTCCGCCGACACCACGTCGAGGTGTTTCCGCAGCTTCGCCACCTCGGCGCGGGCCTTGGCGAGCTTCTCAGGCTCCTTGCCGTCCTTCGCGTCGGTGTCGGCATCACTATCAGAGTCGAGCCCCAGCTCGTGGCGCCACTGCTTGGCCTTGTCGTCCTCAGAGGAACGGCGGGCCCCCCCCGCCTGTGCGGAGCCTGACGACAGCGGCAGCTGCTTCAGCTCCTTCGGGCGGTTGAACTTCAGCCTGTCCTCCACAACGCGCACATAGGTCGAGGGGAAGATCCCCACATCGTCGTTGCTGCGCTTCCCGATCCACCACCCGCTCTTGTCCTTCTCCAGCACCGTGATCTTCTCGTGAGGGTGGAGGCTGATTTGGTTCGGCTCCGCAGCAGAGTAAGGGTAAAGCACCTCCACTATGGTGTACTCCCTCCCGCCCGCCATCTGAGCGAGGGGGACCGGCGCCCCGCGCCTGCAGCACCTGGTGGGGATGTCCGGTGTGTGCCGTGGGGGTGTGCATGAAAGATGACACTCGCTGATGAGACCACAGACAGACATGAACACATGCGTAGAGTCAAGAAAAATGCCGTGGGTGGGAAGCTGGGGGTGGGTGTGGGCACCTAGCAACCGGGACCCGACGACTCGGACATGGAGAGCCCTCCCCTCGCCCCCCGAACCCTCCCCCTTCCGCCTCGTGGCCCCTCAGGGCCTTTCAGAAAAGCGGTGGCACACTCCCCCGCCCTGCATCGAACGTATGTAACTGCCAACGTTTGACGACGTTTAGCGCGTTCTGTCTCACCGCTGCCACAACCACCTCCCCCCCTCCCCGGCCAACCTCACGGAAACCCTGCAGTGGGTTTGCAGCATCTTCGTGTGAACAATCGGGTGATTTTGTTCAAAAAAATCTACTCGAGGGAGTGGGTGTAGAGTGAGTAACGTGCCCTTTGCTTTGGGCTGACCGCTTTTGGGCTTGCTGGAGCTTCAGGGGAGCAGCACGGTGCTGGTCACTTGAGAGATAGGGTGAGGGAGACAGCCAGCTCCTGCTCGCATGTCGACTCACGCGGTTGGCCGAGAGAATTCATATCTGTCGGAAGACGCCGTTCTCCACCATGTCGAAGAGGGCAGACCGGCGGATGTCCCAGGCTCGTCGGAAGATGGAAATATTCTCCCTATCCCGGATGCTGACGTACACGGTGGTGGGGCGCGGCCCCCACCGCTCGTTCTCACAGTAGAGATCCAGCTGCGTTGCGGCCTCCGGTTTGTACTTCAGCAGGTCCTTCACCCCCATCTGGCGGAGCTGCGAAGCGATACGCTTCACATCCCAGGTGTAAGAAAAGTTGAGAGAGTAGATGGCGATGACGTGCGAATCGGTCTCAGGGGTGGCGGGGGAGACCTTGGCGATTCCGCAGCCGAGCCCGCCTTGGCTGTATAGGCGGTTCAGGATTGTTTCCCACACCCTGTCGACGTCATCTCGCTCCACCACGACGAGCCATTTCCCCAAGACGTAATCGTGTTTCGTGAAGAGGGGCAGGATGCTCTCCATGTCGATGCGGTGGGGGACGCGCAACTCGTCCTTCCGCAGCACATCAATGCTGACCTTCTTATCGAACTCCGCGATGAGCTTCGGGTTGAGTGGCGGAGGGTCCCACTGCTCGTGCTCGTGGTGTGCGCATATCCAGGGCGTCGCCTCGTAGCTGGTGCGCGACGGGGGCAGCCGCCTCACGAACTCTGGCACAGACTCACCCGCTGCCTTGTACATCCATTTCCCTAATTTCGGAACTATTTCTCGCTGCTGCATCTCCCCCCCCCCTTCGCGACGCCCACACGCGCCCCACTCCTGCAGGTTCAAAACATGGGTGTCGGCGGATGAGCCACGGGGCAGGGTGTCGTGGGGGTGGGCCACGACAGGCAGAGAGGCAGGGGCGGGGCGGGGTGGGGGTGGGGCTCGGCTCGAACTTCAAGCGCCGGACGATTCGGCGCGTTGCGCTCGCATAGGGGGGGCCGCAGTAGGCACATCTGTTTATTTGGCTGCGGGGAGGTCCTTTATCGCTTCGATCAACGAGACCCAATGAAGCGGTTGTGATGCGATGCGAGGTTAGAAGTAATAACGTTTGTCAATAATGCGAAAGCGGAACACTTTCGACACATTGCCACTCAACACGGGGGTAATGGCTGGGGGAAGGGAGGGCTTGTGGTGAAACGCACACACAGAGAACAACGGTGTGTCCGGGGCGCCGGGTTTCGCTTGGCCTGAATGGTGTATTCCCCACGCGATGCCGGGGTAGCCCTCTCGAGCTAGGCCAGTGCAAAAAATAATTCGATGAAAGATGATATGCGGGCATGCGGTGAACCCAACCGCAGAGAGAGACCTGAACACACATGCATGCCACACGAAGGTAGGTCGGTTCGCAAGCAGTCGAATCTAAGACCACCTTCACCGTTTCCACCTCGGCGGGTGAGCCCCCCCCGCCCCAAAACCGACAAGTTGTCTTGTTGACATCAAGAGAGTAGCAAGAGAGACACACATGAGGAGCGGCTTCGGCGACCAAAAAAACACACCACACCCCCCACTCACAGCCTTGCCTGCGGTGGTGTGTCCTGGGGCAAGACGAATAGAGGTTGATCTGTGTGGGGGCCACCCCGATCTGCATGCCACTCGGAGAAGTGGTGGGCCACTTTGGTCAGTACAGCGAACAGAAGACGCGTCTTAAGCGATGCGGGGAAGGCTGCAAGCGACAGCAGCTCGAGGAAGATCTGCGCTGACTCCTCCCCGCTCTCCGTGACTGCGTCGCTGTTGATGCGCTCGCGGATCCGGGTTGCGGCACGGCAGATCACTGACTCCTGCATGGCCTCAGAAATCACATCCTGCACGATGTCCAGCAGCTGGCTGTCGGCGGCAACGCCGCCCTTCCCATCGTTCGACCGCAGGATCTTCAGAAGCTTGTCCACCACCGCAGCAGCAAGGCTGCTTGACAGGTCCCCTTCAACCACACGCAACAGCACCCGCTCCCAATGCGGGATACGCCCAAAGCGCCCCATCGCTATGTGAGCCTGTCTCGTTCCCCGACCTTTCGGGGTGGGGTGGTGTCGCGAAGTCGAAGGAAAGAAGAACTAGGGGATGGCCCACTCGGGAGGGGCGGGGGGGGGGGAGGGGGGGCGACGGTTTGTCGAAAAGCGAAGGCGGGGCAAGGTCTCACACCCAGCACCACCACCACCAGCAAATATATGAAGCCATTTTGTGATGTAGCCCGAGGGTCACCCACACGGGATGCCTACAGAGGACTTCCTAAGGAAATGGGGGAATGGCTCGCCTCGGAGTGACCTGAAGACACTGCGGGACCTCGGGCTGGTACTGGACGCGCACAACGCCAGGGAGAACAGCGTCCTCTCGGCGGAACTCTGTGCGCCACCCCCACCAGCGAAGCCTCCACGCAGAAGGGGTCGGCTGTCGCGCTGAAGCGGCAGCGACAGAAGGTCGCCCGGCAGGCGAAGGCGAAGGCCCACCGGGCCTTGATGGCCGAGCAGGCCTTCAACGCCCGGGCGGAGGACCTCAGACACCAAATTTATGGTGGGGAGCTGGGGTTTGGAGAGGCCGAGGCCGCCACGACAGACTCGGGAAGCGAAGCGGATTCTACGGCAACAGTAGGCACCTCAGGGAATTCATCACTTCTCTGCCAAAAAAAACCCGGGTCGGGGTATGGGTGGGGTGGGGGTGTGGAAAACCAGGCCGGTCCGATGCATAGTTCTTTCTGACGTACCCCCCCGATCCGAATCACATATCCTCCCACATCACATGCGTGCTACAGTTTAGGTGCTGCAGGCGTGCTGGGCATCGAGTCCACAATGAGGTGTGAACTCCTCTCCCCGGGGGATCACCCACCACCTGCTCCCAACTCCTCGACGTGACACCCCACAGGTCATCATCCCCCGTCATATGCCAAAAGCGCCCGCTTCTGTCACTCTTGCTCCCCTCTTGATTCTCTCGCCTGCTTGATAGTTTGATGCGTTGACGCTTCTACACACAAAACCCTGAACTGATCACACCCTGAGCCTGATGAAGGGTGGGGTTAGTGTATAGAGCACGTTTGGTTGCAGCTGTGGTGGGGCGCTTTCCGCTCACACGAGTGTGCTTAAAAACAAAATGCCCGCCCACCCCCTGCCCGATTCTTTCTTTTCGTTGACAGAAAAAAAACCCCCCCTCCCTCACACACACACCCACACAAGCCCTCAAGACTCTTGGAGCGGCCTGACTATTTAGTGTCTTTGTCGCAGCAAGGGGGCGATATATACCGATTTTTTATTGATTTCACGTGTCAGTGTTTGACTTTTTCGCAACTTCATTTCTTCCTTTTCTCCCTCTCCAACCCCACCCGTGACACCACCAGGGTTTAGCTAGCCCTGGTCCGATTATCCCCGGTTCTTCGCTGAAGAGACGCGGCCGGGGGGAGGGGTACGAAGAGTACGCGTCGAAACCGGTGTCACGTCGTGTTGGGGAATCCTTCGGGAGTGCGATACTGAAGGGGAGGTGCTACTGCCCGTGCAGGGCGACACCGCCTTAAAACTTTATAACCACACACAAACCCTCTATTCCCCCAGGCCTGATGAGCAATCCCCCCTGCCTCATGTTGTGACTTCCTTTCTACCTTGCACAAAACATCCCATTTGCCCCTTTACTTCCTTCGAAAGTGTTGTGACTTCCCCCCTACCCCACCCCTCGGGAGTGCCACTCCTCTGGTGGTTAAAAGTGACCCGCCGTTGTGCCTTCGGCATCTGTTGCGTGTGCCGTCGTATGCTTCCTATGCACTAGTTATAGCTATCCGGGGGCGGCCTGCTGTCGCACCAGTGGGCTGCCCCACCTCTGCACCCTCGGTTTTTAAGATGTTCACCACAGCGGAGAATGATCCCCTTCTCTGTGGCGATCGAGCCAAGCTGGACGAGGTTCGCCTTCGGGCGAAGGTCATGTGGGCGGACAAAAGGTGCCTGCTCCTGAGACTCATCAGCAACCTGTTTCTTCCTTCAAGCCCTCAAGACTCTTGAAGCGGCCTGACTATTTAGTGTCTTCGTCGCAGCAAGGGGGCGATATATACCACCCTTTTTATTGATTTCACGTGTCAGTGTTTGACTTTTTCGCAACTTCATTTCTTCCTTTTCTCCCTCTCCAACCCCACCCGTGACACCACCAGGGTTTAGCTAGCCCTGGTCCGATTATCCCCGGTTCTTCGCTGAAGAGACGCGGCCGGGGGGAGGGGTACGAAGAGTACGCGTCGAAACCGGTGTCACGTCGTGTTGGGGAATCCTTCGGGAGTGCGATACTGAAGGGGAGGTGCTACTGCCCGTGCAGGGCGACACCGCCTTAAAACTTTATAACCACACACACCCACACAGCATTCCTACCACAAAAGGGGTCACAAAACGGGTGCCAGGTCCTGGGCACGACCTTAAACTACCTAAGACCTAGGGAAGTCGTAAAACTCAACCCCACACCCCGAGGGCTCCCCCAGGCTGGTCCGCCTGGGCAACGGGGTCCCAGTGCATAGCACGGAGCACTGGGACAAAAGAGGGTCCGCCTTTTTCCGTCAACTCTGACATGGGGAGGGACAGCTGGAGCCACTGGCGGGGTGCTGTGTTGACTTCAGGGGGCTCCCAATGTGCTTCGGCACACCGGGTTCTTGGCCTGCGGCGGCATGGTAGTCGGTCAGAGAGGCCAGCGCTTGGTCGGGGACTACTCAGAGAGGGCGTGTGCGGACTTCAGGGGGCTCCCAACGTGCATCTGCACACCGGGTTCTTGGCCTGCGGACGTAGATTGCCTAAAGGTTTAGAAACCGGCCGAGCCCGTGGGGGTGACGAACGTACTGCCGGCCCGGGATTGTCAAGGTTCTTTCCCCAGATGGCTCACCAGTACCACCAAACCACACGGAGAGCAAAACCGCCGGGGAGGGGGTGGGGGAAGGTGGGAAGGGCGGCATGCCGAACTACAGCAAGGATGGCCAACAATGCGATCACTGCAAACAAGGCATGGGACACAAGAGGGAAAAAAAAAGGTCCTGGGCACGACCTTAAACTACCTAAGACCTAGGGAAGTCGTAAAACTCAACCCCACACCCCGAGGGCTCCCCCAGGCTGGTCCGCCTGGGCAACGGGGTCCCAGTGCATAGCACGGAGCACTGGGACAAAAGAGGGTCCGCCTTTTTCCGTCAACTCTGACATGGGGAGGGACAGCTGGAGCCACTGGCGGGGTGCTGTGTTGACTTCAGGGGGCTCCCAATGTGCTTCGGCACACCGGGTTCTTGGCCTGCGGCGGCATGGTAGTCGGTCAGAGAGGCCAGCGCTTGGTCGGGGACTACTCAGAGAGGGCGTGTGCGGACTTCAGGGGGCTCCCAACGTGCATCTGCACACCGGGTTCTTGGCCTGCGGACGTAGATTGCCTAAAGGTTTAGAAACCGGCCGAGCCCGTGGGGGTGACGAACGTACTGCCGGCCCGGGATTGTCAAGGTTCTTTCCCCAGATGGCTCACCAGTACCACCAAACCACACGGAGAGCAAAACCGCCGGGGAGGGGGTGGGGGAAGGTGGGAAGGGCGGCATGCCGAACTACAGCAAGGATGGCCAACAATGCGATCACTGCAAACAAGGCATGGGACACAAGAGGGAAAAAAAAAAAAGGTCCTGGGCACGACCTTAAACTACCTAAGACCTAGGGAAGTCGTAAAACTCAACCCCACACCCCGAGGGCTCCCCCAGGCTGGTCCGCCTGGGCAACGGGGTCCCAGTGCATAGCACGGAGCACTGGGACAAAAGAGGGTCCGCCTTTTTCCGTCAACTCTGACATGGGGAGGGACAGCTGGAGCCACTGGCGGGGTGCTGTGTTGACTTCAGGGGGCTCCCAATGTGCTTCGGCACACCGGGTTCTTGGCCTGCGGCGGCATGGTAGTCGGTCAGAGAGGCCAGCGCTTGGTCGGGGACTACTCAGAGAGGGCGTGTGCGGACTTCAGGGGGCTCCCAACGTGCATCTGCACACCGGGTTCTTGGCCTGCGGACGTAGATTGCCTAAAGGTTTAGAAACCGGCCGAGCCCGTGGGGGTGACGAACGTACTGCCGGCCCGGGATTGTCAAGGTTCTTTCCCCAGATGGCTCACCAGTACCACCAAACCACACGGAGAGCAAAACCGCCGGGGAGGGGGTGGGGGAAGGTGGGAAGGGCGGCATGCCGAACTACAGCAAGGATGGCCAACAATGCGATCACTGCAAACAAGGCATGGGACACAAGAGGGAAAAAAAAAAAGGTCCTGGGCACGACCTTAAACTACCTAAGACCTAGGGAAGTCGTAAAACTCAACCCCACACCCCGAGGGCTCCCCCAGGCTGGTCCGCCTGGGCAACGGGGTCCCAGTGCATAGCACGGAGCACTGGGACAAAAGAGGGTCCGCCTTTTTCCGTCAACTCTGACATGGGGAGGGACAGCTGGAGCCACTGGCGGGGTGCTGTGTTGACTTCAGGGGGCTCCCAACGTGCTTCGGCACACCGGGTTCTTGGCCTGCGGCGGCATGGTAGTCGGTCAGAGAGGCCAGCGCTTGGTCGGGGACTACTCAGAGAGGGCGTGTGCGGACTTCAGGGGGCTCCCAACGTGCATCTGCACACCGGGTTCTTGGCCTGCGGACGTAGATTGCCTAAAGGTTTAGAAACCGGCCGAGCCCGTGGGGGTGACGAACGTACTGCCGGCCCGGGATTGTCAAGGTTCTTTCCCCAGATGGCTCACCAGTACCACCAAACCACACGGAGAGCAAAACCGCCGGGGAGGGGGTGGGGGAAGGTGGGAAGGGCGGCATGCCGAACTACAGCAAGGATGGCCAACAATGCGATCACTGCAAACAAGGCATGGGACACAAGAGGGGAAAAATAAAAGGTCCTGGGCACGACCTTAAACTACCTAAGACCTAGGGAAGTCGTAAAACTCAACCCCACACCCCGAGGGCTCCCCCAGGCTGGTCCGCCTGGGCAACGGGGTCCCAGTGCATAGCACGGAGCACTGGGACAAAAGAGGGTCCGCCTTTTTCCGTCAACTCTGACATGGGGAGGGACAGCTGGAGCCACTGGCGGGGTGCTGTGTTGACTTCAGGGGGCTCCCAATGTGCTTCGGCACACCGGGTTCTTGGCCTGCGGCGGCATGGTAGTCGGTCAGAGAGGCCAGCGCTTGGTCGGGGACTACTCAGAGAGGGCGTGTGCGGACTTCAGGGGGCTCCCAACGTGCATCTGCACACCGGGTTCTTGGCCTGCGGACGTAGATTGCCTAAAGGTTTAGAAACCGGCCGAGCCCGTGGGGGTGACGAACGTACTGCCGGCCCGGGATTGTCAAGGTTCTTTCCCCAGATGGCTCACCAGTACCACCAAACCACACGGAGAGCAAAACCGCCGGGGAGGGGGTGGGGGAAGGTGGGAAGGGCGGCATGCCGAACTACAGCAAGGATGGCCAACAATGCGATCACTGCAAACAAGGCATGGGACACAAGAGGGAAAAAAAAAAAAAAAAAAGGGGAACACAACTGACACATCACACACACAATGTCCCACGCTGCCTCTGTCCCCCTGCACCCCTCCACGACGGGGTTCCCTGGGGAGGCGTCGGCTAAGCCGGCGCCGAGCGAAGCTGCAGGGAGGAAGCAGCGATGGGTGTTGCGGGAGAAGGAGTGGAGTGCCGACGTCAGGCACTCAACAGACGAGCTGGCCGCCAAGGGCGGCATTATGCTGTGCGCCAAAGGCGACGCACAGCGCCTGATCGCGAGGTGCAGGGAGCACCCGCCGCCGGGACCGGCGGCAATCCTGACCGTCGAGGCGACGGAGGGGGGGAAGGGGCGCAGCCGTGTCCTCTCCCTCCTGGTCGAGCGCGACGGCGAGACCCGGGGGCTGCGGCGGCACCTGCTGCAGCTCCACAGTGTCCCCGTACACTACGGGGCTAGCAGCAGCCCGGGCCTGAAAGCCCCCAAGGGCACCCGGGAGTGGGTGGTGATGGAAGCACCGCCAGCCACCCCCCTCACACACACACACATCCGCACCTGGCTGCGGGCCCACGGCGCGGAGCCGGACGCGGTCATCGCGATGACCGGCACCACCTGGGCCCGCCGCTTCAAGGTGGGTGTGGACAGTCGACAGGTCAAGGACCTGCTGCGTGCGAGCGGCGAGAGCGACATCTTCTGCCGCCCCCATTTCCACACCACCACACACCCCGACACAGTCGTGCGCCTGCCGCTCGACGCCACCATCCAGCAGGCACAGGAGAAGGCGGGCCGGCTGAGCGGAAGGGTCGTCCTGGTGAAGGGCGGCCTCGGCATCGCAGTGCCGAACACCGCCGGGCACTGTGCCACGGCAGCAGTCGTCGGTGACGAAGCTGCAACCCCCCTGCAGGGGAAATATGTACTGGAAGGGCTGCCCACACAGTACACCGCCCGCTGCACCAGGGACCTGCTAGAGGAAATAGGCTGGCAGGCCCACATCCTGGCGTCAGCCAGGGAACCGAACGGGCGAGCAGTGCTGCTGCGCGCCCCCACCGCCCCCCAAAAACTCGGCGCGTACTGCGTCGACAGCAACACCTACCTGGTGTTGCGGCGGTACCGCGAGCCCGAGGACCTGGGGCTCTTCCCCCGCCGACGGAGGGCAAAGCGCACCAAGCCCCCGCCGAAGCCGACCCCACCTCCCGCAGCCCCGGAGCAGCCGCAGGGAGTGCCGGGGAGTGAGCTGGCGAACAAGGCGACAAAGAAGACGAAGAGCAACAAGAGCAAAAAGAAGAAGTCCAAAATCGACGCTGAGATGAAGGACAACGCCCCAACGCCCCACGCCACCACGACCACCGACCCCGCCGCCGCCGCCACCGCCGCCGCAGCAGCCACCGCCACCGCCAACCTCGCCAGGGTGCAAGCCCTCCTCGAGCAGGCAGAGCGGCGTGCCGCCGAGGCAGAGCGGCGGGCCACCGCGGCAGAGGAGCGGGCCGTGAACCAGGAGAGCCAGTTCACGGCCGCCCTGCGAGCGATGCAGGCTCGCCTGCAGCACCTGGAGGCGGCAACGAAGCCGCAATCTAAGCCGAAGAAGCAGACCAAGCCGGGCTCCAACCCCCTTCCTCGAAAGGCCGACCCGGCCTCCACCACCCCAGACCGGGGGACCAAGGGCCCACCCCCGAAGTCCGCCTCCCCGAAGCCCCGGACACGCACGGGGCTGACTCCTAAGAAGAAAAGCCGGACACTCACCCCGACTCGGACTACAACCCTCCGCACGAAGCACATGGCCCCGGCGGAGCCGGTGCAGAAACGCCTGTGTGAAGAGCCCCTCTTCAACTGACGGGGAAGCCCGCCATCCCCAAACCGACCGCGCCACATCTTCGAGACCAAGCGAGACCTTCTCCTCCGGGCGGGTGACATCGAGCAGAACCCTGGTCCGGCACAGCACCTCAAGTGCCTGACCTGGAACTGCAACGGTCTCACCGAGGCGAAAAAAGCGGAACTACAGCACCACCTCGCAACCCAACGGTACGACGTCGTGCATCTGCAAGAGCTCCGAGCAGCACAGGGGGGAGACCCCAAGTTCCCGGGCTACTCCACATTTCTCCGACGCCGCACCCAGAAGCGCTGTAAAGGGACGCTCACCTCCGGAGGCGGGATCGCAACGCTAGTGCGGGAGGACCTACACGCGACTCTCATTGCCACCGCACCAGACGCTAGTGTAACAGAGACCCTCACAGTGCGAGTCACGGGACCGGAAAGCGCCGTCACGTTCACCAATGTGTACCGCCCCTCGGGAGTCGGCACTAGCAACGACCCACGCCACGATGACTTCTCTACATCCCTGCTACCACACACGCCGGAGTCCGTCATAGCTGGCGACTTCAACATCCACAACCGTGCCTGGGATAAACATGCGCGCTGTGACAACAAGGGAACTGATCTGTACCACTGGTCCCTCCTCAACGGCATGTCACTGTGCAACGACCCCGACCACCCCACACGCATGCGCCGCGACTCCAAGTCCTCGCCGGACATCGTCTTCGCCCACTACGAGTTGGGGGAGGTCACCTGGAATACCCTGGACCAGTGGCAATCAGACCACTTCGCCATCCAATACACCGTCCCTTTTGAACGAACGCCAGCAGCTGCGACACACCCGACAGCCAAGGCCCGTCAACTGTGGAACTGGGCAGCAGCGGACTGGCCCGCCTTCACCGAGGAGCTCGAACGGCTATCACGCAAAGTGACGAAGTGGTGTGACCCGAAGGAGTCCTTCCACAAGTGGCTTGGACTGGTGCGAACGGTCGCAGCCAAGCACATCCCGACGAAGCGTAGCTCACGCCCCCGCAAGAGGTGGTTCACGAGCAAGGTGAAACGCGCGGTACGGGCGCGGAACGAAGAATCACGCAGACACGCCCAGACTACACACCTGTCCCAGGACGACTACGACAAACTGGACAAGCTGACCACCGACGCCACCAACGCCGTCCTCGAAGCAAAACGCACAACTTGGGAAACCAGGTGCCAGGCTGCGAGCACCAGCAGCGACCTCGGCGCCACCTTCCGGCTTGTGCGAGAACTCGACGGCCGCAAACTTCAACAGGCCGCCTTCCCGCTTGTCGACGGAGGGGTCCCGGTGACCGACCCCAAAGCTAAGGCGGACCTCCTCTGCAGCCACTACGCCAAGATCAGTGAAGGGAACGACCAACAGTCACAATCGGTACCCACCCCGCAACATGCGAATGGCCAGACACCCCCCGAGCTCTCAGCTGCCGAAGACGACTTCTCCAAAGAGGAGCTGAGCGCAGCCCTGTCCGAACTGCAGGAGCGAAAATCCCCAGGGCCTGACGACCTCAACAACGAACTGCTGATGCACCTCGGCCCCCAAGCGCGGCAGGGACTCCTGCACGTGCTCAACCTGTCGTGGAACAGCGGCATCCTCCCCGACGCATGGACGCGAGCAGTCATCGTCCCGATCCTGAAACCGGGGAAGCCAGCGACGGCAGCATCCTCGTACCGACCAATTGCGCTCACCAGCACAGCATGCAAGGTACTGGAAAAAATGGTGAAGAGGCGCATGGAGCAGCTCATGCTTGACGACGCATACCCGCAAGTCGAGGGGCACTGCCCGAACCAAGCGGGATTCCAGCGACTGAGATCGACAACCGACCAGCTAGCCTACATCACCCAAACAGCGACGGACGCCCTCTCCTCCGGGAAGGCAGCTGTCACCCTGTACTTCGACCTCGAGAAAGCCTTCGACAAGGTCAGCAAGCTCGCAGTCATCAACAGCGTCAGACGAAAGGGCTTCCCCCCGAAGTTCACCCGATGGCTGCACAACTACCTCAGCAACCGCCGGGCCGCCGCACAGGTGCACGGGGTGAGAAGCGACTACTACGACTTCAACAACGGTGTCCCACAAGGAACAGTGCTCTCGCCCCTGCTCTTCAACTGCGTGATGGATGACGTATCTCGAGCCATCACCGCCTCCCCGGACGTCCACCCTGCGGTGTTCGCAGATGACATTGCAGTACTCGTCGTCGGGGACACCTACACCGACGCCCTAAGCACCGCACAGGGCGTCATATCAGCACTCGCCGCCGAAGTCCCACTCCACGGGCTGCAGCTCTCCCCCAGCAAGTGCTGCTACACGCTGATGGGAACGACGCCTGAAGCACTGGGCGAGCACAAGCGCATGGAGCTCCCAGACGGCACCCCCCTCCAGCACGACTCCACAGCAAAATACCTCGGGGTTTACATCGATGCCTGCTACACGATGTCGGACCACGTCGACCACGTCGTGACCACCTGTATGCGACGCCTGAGCATACTGCGTATGTTGGCAGGCACCGACTGGGGCTCAAGTGGAGACACGCTGCGCCAGGCCTACCTGACGTATGTCTACCCCATCCTGATGTACGCCGCAAGCGTTTACACCCCTGGCCTGACCGCGAGGAACCTCAAACGCCTGCAAGATGTCCACCGCACCGCAGCCCTGATTATCACAGGCTGCATGAAGAACACCAGCACGGCGAAGCTCCTCTGGGAATCACACCTACGAGACCTCGACCTCGACTTCAAGGTTGCGGTGTGCACAGACCACGAACGCTTCCGCCGCGTGCCCCACTCCCCAGGATACCGGGCGCAACTAAATACCGGGAACACGGGAGGCAGCTGGCTACATCAGGCACGGAGTCTGGTGAAATCCTCGAAGGTCGACGGGCGCACCCCCCTGCTGGCCCCCCTGCATGCAGCACACCCCATCCCCCCCTGGGAATGGAACCTGGTGCTGCCACGAGTGCACATCCTGGCGACGCTGCCGGGGCTCACCGCCCCGAAGGCCGCCACCCCGAAAGACACCCTCCGGGACCTGGCAGAGCAGACCATCCAGGCCCTCCCGACGTGCGCCTGGCATGTCTACACCGACGGGTCAGTCTCCAACTCCACATCGCGGCAGCAACAGGGCGGCGCGGGCGCAGCGGTGTACAGCATGCCGGAGGGCCGCCTCAAGAAAAAGCTCGCCTGGCCGGCAGGACTCCGTTGCATCAGCTACCAGGCAGAGCTGGTGGCCATCAGAGAATCCCTCGCCCACCTATGCACCGTGGTAACCCAAGGCGAAACGGTCGCCATCCTCACCGACTCGCAGAGCGCACTGAATGCACTGCTGAGCGGCCCCCAGCGAGCGAGGGGGTCCACCGAATGGGACATCTGGCAGAGGCTGCGCAAGCTCGCCCAAACATACGATGTCACCACCCACCTCCGCTACATCCCGTCGCATGTTGGGGTGGTAGGGAACGAACTTGCTGACAAGCAGGCGCAGATCGGTGCGTTCAAGCCCCAGATGGAGCCGATCAGCCTCGCGTCGGCCCGTGTCACCCTCCGCCGACACATATACAGCGGGACCACGTTGCCCCGCACAGACAGCGTGTACGCGTATCGGTCAGGAATCGGGGAGACGCGACTGCAGCGCCCTGACCTCCGCATGGAGGGCCTTACCCGCTTAGGGGAAACCACCATCCGCCGCCTCCGGGCCGACCACCACCGCCTGGTGTACGACCACGACGTCCCGGGCAGCGCACAACCACCGTGCAAACCCTGCCTGAAGCTTGCGCCGGACAGCCCCCCGCCTGGGGTCTCGCTGAAGCACCTATTCTTCGGCTGTCCCGCGACAGCGTCAGCCCGACACCACCTCACAGCCACAAGCGTGCACAACCTGCTGCTGCACAACTGCAAGGGGGCCCTACGCTACCTGGCTGAGGCAGGGGTGACGGAGCACAGCGAGAAGGACTACCTGATCTCGTGAAACCTGCAAAAATCAACAGCGGTCAAGGGCTTCGGCCTGACACCCCAGCACCCCCCCCCCCCACCCCCAGACCCACGTCACTTTCCACGGGCCGCCAGGCGCGTCAGCGTCGGCGACCGCCCGCCCCCAGTCTGAGAGGCAGCAGCCACGACTCGGCAGGAGGCGGGCACAACAAAAAAAGGGAGAGTCGTCACTGTGCATATCAGCACGGTCCCGCCCTCTGAGCCAGACTAACCCGCCCATAAAGGAAAAGAGGAAGAGGCGACGTAAGGCAATGCCTCCGTGCGGCAAGGAGAACACGAAACAGCGTCCCCCCTCACCGGGGGACGCGACGAGCACGGCCAAAAATCGTTCAAAATCGTTCAAAGGTGTTGATCTGGGGCGGGCACCTTTTTGAGATGTGCGTGTATCGGCATATCCTTATGAATGGGATATGCGGTGCAGAGGAGGGGGGGGGGGCTGGCCTTGGAATGGGGATGCGGAGACAGGGCTAATGAGAGAGTGAACGGAACATACCCCCGTCGCTCAGAAGCAGGTTGTGGGGAGGGGGGAGAGGGGGCGGGGGGTTTTGAAGAAAGAAGGGAACCCGCAAGAAAAATGACAAAAACAACCGAGTGATTCCCATGCGAAAAAGCCAGGGGGGGTTGCATAACGAGAGAGAGAAAATGGGCGGATCTCGTCAAAACTATCAGAGAAACACCCTCCCTCCCTCACAGCACAGGCCCATGAGAAGTGTTTCGGAAAGGGCTCCGGACGAACTGCATCCTGTGTCCGTTACTTCGCTACGCTTCGTCGCTCGTAACCACGGCTTTTCTTAGGGGGGGAGAGGGGGGAGGCGCCTTTCAAGCACGCCCCGAACCCACTCCCCTCCCACACCTTTTGAGAAGAAGAAATGAACAAATTTTTTTTGAGAAGAAATCTGACCCGATGGGCGGGGGGGGGGGGGGGGGGGGTGGGAGTAGGGGCTCTCCGTCCCCCCCTCCCTCTCCGTGTCAAACTGTGTGGCATGTTCCCCCTCACACCCTCACCCCCCTCCCCCCCCCCCCCCCCACTTCCACCCTGCCCCTGTCATTCTGTGAGGGGGGTAAAGGCAACACTTTTCCGCACAGGGGTTTCGTCAAAAAAATACACACTTCGGAGGCGGGGGTGGAGGCGGAGGACCGCACACTCCCTATATAATGATACAATTCTATGGTTCCTGGTTCGCTCCACACACACTGCCGTCTCGCAACCCGTGCCTCACACCCAAATAACCCCCTGCTTAACCGCTTGTGCAGACTGTGTGTCTAATCAAGGAAGTGGCACGGTAGTGTGTGGTACGTTATTTTTTTTGGCATCAGCAATCAACTGCCTGCCGTGTGAGACGGCACAAAAGAGGGAAAAAGGGGGGAATGAGTTGGTTTGGTTGGAATTGATGTGAAACCCTGAAGAGATGAGTGTGCAAGTTGTTTTTTTTCTGGCTGTGCCGACGAGCAACTGCCTTACGCTAAGGATAAACAAAAGGCAGGTTGGCGCGCACAATTGACGCCCCCCCCTTCACCCGCAAGCAGGCGAGAGGTGGGCTGGACTAGATGTTCACATGACACACTTGATCTCGCCGCATCACTCCCACTCCCACACCCACCCCACGGCTGTTTGGGGCACGATCGTGCCAAGTATCAAAATCGAACAGGGTTCCAGCATGGGAGATTTCCCAGGCACTGCGGAAAACCAGATAGCAAGATAGGAAGAACCTGCTTGCCCGACGCGAGGAGTGGTGGGGTGAAGGGGAGCGGGACAAGCAGATAAATATATATACCGGCCCACACATAGTCTTGACGCCGCCGGTGGCGGTGAAGCAGATAATCGATGAAGTGGTTTGTGGTGGGCAAAAATAAACGGGGAACAAGAGAGCAAGAAGCGGAGGAGTGGGGACAGGGGGCAGCTGCACGCAGGAATGCGCGTGGCAGTTGGGGCGGGTGTGGCTGCGACACAAGATGCCGGAAGCCTTCGGTATTGCGGGAAGGGTACAGCCACCAAGCACGTGGAGCAGAGCACCCCACCCTTGCCTCCGCCATATATGACACAGGGGTGCCAACAGACGCTAAGTACGTCATTTTTGTTGCAAACTTCCGTAAACTTTCGGTTGTACGCCACCCGGGCGAACAAACCTCACCCGGTTTGCCTGTTTGTGCGCACAGTCAAAGTAACAAGACAAGGTAGATTTGTGTTTGTCACCCAAACCCCTACCTACATTTTTTCACTGACAAGATTCTTGTTCTGTGTGAAATACAACATTTCTTGTGGGTTCTTGCAGGCACCCTCTGTCCGTCAGCACACACTGCCCCCGACTAACTTTATGATTTCGCGTCGGGTGCCGACGGCTCCCACACGCCTCACAATACCCTGGCCTGATGAAGAGGTTTGATGCCGTGCTTCCTTGAGGGAGGGGCGGGGAGAAGAAACGAACGACAGCGGCAGTGAGCCGCACGTGGCAACCTTGAGGGGCTGTGATCAAAAACTCGCCTCTTCTGCGCTGGAGGATTTGCCCTTATTCTTTTTACGCCTTTCCGCGCCAAAATAAGACGACGTTGCCCCACCTTGCAAGCGCGGATGAGACATTTTTCCAGAGAAAAAAAAACAAATGGATCGTTCGTGTGATGTCCACACCTCCACCCCTCCACACCTACCCCCCCCCCCCCCAGCGCCTGATTCGAAGCCCAACGAACAGGGCTGTTGCATCGGCAGTCAATACATCGCCTCTTCCCACAGAGTATATCACACGGTGCAAACCCATACAGCAAGTCACGATATCTGCGCCAGACCCATGGGAAGATACAACGGGAGTACTACAACCGAAACGACCTTTGCAAGCGGAAAGTTCTGCTCTGGCTCACTCACACGGATGATCCAATGTATACCAAGTCAAGGTCAAAGGGGGAGAGAGAGAGAGATAGATGGAGGAGAGTGGCGGTGGTGGTGGTGAAATGTTCGTTTCACTGGGGCTATTCACACTGCGGTGCTAAGTATACGTGAGAGTAAAAGAGGGGGGGGGGGGGGGCGGAGTAGAGAGCAACGGTGTCACTATAGAAGGGTTACCCCCTCGAGAGTACAGACGAGGGACATGCGCAGACCCGGAGGAAAGGCAGGGGCAGGCCGGCAGTGTGGGGGGAAAACACAGCCCGCATGTCTTCGAGGGCAGCGCGAGGGTGGTCTTGATGCACCCTGCCCGACACGCCCTTCAGGCTGTGCCTGAGAGGGTTCCTCCGGCGTAGATGGGCCACGCTCTCTGGTGGAGAAAGACGGCTCGGATAGTTTTGCACAGTGCTGCTTCAAGAGCGGCGTGCCGGCTGGGGCGGCACAATCAGAGCGAAGTGATGGGAGGTGCGTCGCTCAGGACACGAGGACAATGGTGGAGTCGTCCAGCCCGCCGGACAGGTGTGGGCTGTCCCGCATGCGCTGAGCGCGCTCACGCTCTGCCTGCACAACCATTGCCTGGCGGGTCAGCTCTTCGCACTTTGCGCCGACCTCGCTGTGGGCGGCCAGAGCGGTGTTGCGTGCTGCTTCGACATCGGCCATGAGGCGTGTGGCCTCCGGTGTGTCGCCCAGCTGTGCAATGCGCGACACCACCTCGTCCCATGCTGCTGCTGCAGCCTCCGATGCAGCCTCGGCAACAGCGTGGGCCGTCTCCGCCGTAGCCAGGACGTTGTCCAGCTCTGCGTCGAAGGCGACGTGGGCGGGCAGGGAGGTACCTTCTTGCACCATCACGACCTCGTCAGCGGGCAAGCACGGCGTGGCGTTGGTGTTGTGCAGCAGCCAGTCGGCAATGTCGTGCTTTCCGCACTGCATAGCGAGGGACAGCGGCGTCTCGCCGACACCGGAAACGACGTTCACATCCATCCCTGCAACCAGCAGGGACTGCACGACGTTCATGTGCCCCCTTGCAGCGCTGAGGTGGAGCGCAGTGCGTCCTGTGGTGTGAGGAGTGGTGGTGCCGTGGTGTGGTGTGCTGCACCAGCATACCATGCCGACCCCGCGAGTAGACGTTGGCCCCAAGGCGGACCAGGCAGGCAACAGCATCAGCCTTGCCGTAGAACGCGGCGGCCTGCAGCGGCGTGGACCCTGTGTGTGGCGTGTGTGGCAGCATGCCGAAGAGAGGCGAATGGCATACCTGAGTTTGTCTGGGCAGGCCTGTCGGGGTCTGCACCCAGCTGCACCAGCGCCTCCACCACCTTCACGTGGTTATGCCTCACAGCGAAATGCAGCGCCGTCACTCCTGTGAGCAGGTGGTTGGTGGAACACCGCAGAAGACGGTGTCTCGGGCATACCATCACGGTTCCAGGCGTTGACGTCTGTGCGTGCCCCCAGCTTCTGAACAGCTTTGACATCCCCTGCACGGGCAGCATCATACAGCGTGGCTTTCCCCATGAACGGCATCTTGCAACAACTGGGTCACACAGACGAGGCGACCTGCTGAGCTCACAAACTCAAGCGGGAAGGTTCTATTGGGGATTCGGTAAGGGCAATGTAAGTGAGCGTGGCACACTACTGAAATGTAAATCCCTGATGGATGGTGTCGATGTGTGGGCAGCACGAACAGGGCCGAAGACCAGGGGACCCCGACAAGACGCACCCAAGCTGCGAGGTGGTGGTGTACGTATGCATGGGTAGGTGGGTGGATGCCTTCTGCTGCCAACTATTCGCTCGTCGGGCCCCACACCCCAACCGACAACGCTACAGCAGGGCGGCAACCACCACCACAGCCCCAGAGGTCCCAGGGACGAGAATCCCGAACAGGCGTTGGAAAAGCCGTGCATATTTTTTGTTTGCCCCCCCCCACACCAACGAAAAGGGCTGCCAAGAAACGGGGAGGGGCGCTGAAAGACCAGCACCACAGAGGGGGGCTCCTTTTCGCCGACACGGAAACAACCACGCTACAACCCTTCTCTTTTGGGAGGGGTGCGCCCCTTCCACTCTAAAAAGCAAACCCCGGGGGCCCTCGCAGGGGGCCCCCGGGGTGCAGGGCCCCCACCAGACAACAGCCAGCCAGTGAGGAGGGGGCAGGCCGCCCCTCCACCACGGACTAGTCGGGCAGTGACGGGTGGGGTCGACTAGTCGGGACGACGGGTGAAAACTCGACAGGCGGCACCCGTCGACTCGACGGGTGCCACCCGTCGGCACGACGGGTGAACCTGCTGAAACGACGGGTGTTCCAGCCATTTCCTGTTGATATGGGCCAATTTCCATTGAAAACTAGGGGAGTACCTTGCATGGCATCAGGTTATTTTTCACGCCGAGCTATCTTCCCTGCACAGACCCACCCCCCATTACTTTCCATTTACAATTCCTAGTTGGTGATGGGCCTCAAGTGCATGTGCGACGGCTGTTCTCGTGGATTTTCATTGTTCGAGGGATCTTGACTCTGACAAACTGTGTCAGTTTGACGGAGCAACCTACTTCATGAAGCTGATCACTTTTCTGCCAGGCAAATTTTCGCCCCAGCCCCCAACCCTTGCACAACCCACAAGGCAGTCTCCAAGATACCGTACCCTCATCATCACCCAGGCCAAGATACCCCAAGATACCATCATCACCACCCAGGCCACCCAGACGAGCCACACCAATCAATGCCAGCGGCAAAGCGTACTGCAGCGCAGGCCCTCGCCAGCGCTGTGGACATGACGGTGTTTGTACGTGCTTGGATCAACACGTATGTTGTCGAGCGTGATGCTGATGGGTTGAGCCACATGGCCCTGAAGCAGCTTCTCGGCAAGCTGACGGATACTACCATCAAGTCGACTGATCCCATCATCAGTCTTGCCCTGTACAAAAAGTATGAGAAGGTGGGGGGTGGGGTGATCAGCAAGTCGACCGCGAAGGATGGTCGCACGATGTACGCTGCCCGTGTCAATAGCGGGTCAGACATCGAGTTTGTCGGGTTGGGCCTCCGGAAGAGCAACGGGAAGGACCACCCGACAGGGCTCAAGGAGATGGCCGACGCCTGCCCCGCGGCACTGCAGCTATGGTGAAGCTGTACGAGGCGGAGAAGAAACAGGCACAGAAGACCCAGCAGAGCAGGCTGGCCGTAGGCATTTTCGACGGTGCCTTCGCAACACGGTTGGTGACAGTTGCCGATAAGCAGAAGGATGAGTACAGAACGTGGTTCACGTTCAACTTCCTGAAGCAAATCGCAAGAGTGCAGAGAGGGGTTTTCGAAAAGGCGAACGTGATGTTTCGGCTCGCCTGCTTAGGGTAGCAGGGGACCATCTTGAGCTGTGGTCGGCATTTAGTAAGATGGGGTCATCTTCGCACAGGAGCGCGTTTTGTACCACACCACGAAATGACTGGTTGAAACAGCTCCACGCCTGCCACAGGGCTAGCATCCAGGAACTTCATGAAGCTGGGTTTGAGAGCCTGTACGCAGGGGTCACCCCCCCCTGCACGACATAAACGGGTTCATCGCAATACTCGCAGAGATCTTGCCTGATGGACCTGCCGTGCAGAAGGCTGTCCTTGGCAGCTCAACGTGTTCCAACATGACGGGAAACCAGGCCAGAGATGTTCTGAGTCGCTTACTCACCATTACCAAGACGAAGGGGGTGCAGCATCTACTCTGTATTGCAATGGAAATGCTTGTGCATTTCCGCTACAACGACATCCCCATCAAGTACCACCAGGAGGGAAAGTGCGCGAAAGAGTTCATCTTCTCGCTCATCGCAATGCACATCCTTGTGTTTGTCCTGGAGTGGGTGTCACCTGGGAGAACATCCGAGGGGCGTGGTGTTACATACCGTAAACGGAAAAAGGGTGGACCGTAAAAATGTTCCAAGTTCCCAAAAAAAGGCCAAACGTTCCATCTTTTTTACGGTCCACCATTTATTGGGACTGAATATGGAAAAGACAATGCGTTTTTCGCCCGCGGGCTGGTGGGTTGCGGGGCGCGGACTGCGGCCTCCACGCCGCAGACACCCACACGTAGGCCTCCCGACCTCCCAGCTTTGGACCCTCCTTCCACCACCGCAACCAACACCAGCAAGAGAAGCAAGTCCTCCCTGCGTGTGGAAAAGGCACGATCACCACCACTCACCTCGAGACTCACCCACCACCACACCTCGAGAAGTGTAGTACCATGCAAGGAGCATTCCGGTAGAAGTAAAAGTAGAACCTGCTGCACGAGCCCACAAAAGCAGCCACAGTACGGCAGGGCGCGCAGACAGAAGCTGAGACCACCGGGCTCCCTCCAGATGTAAATTCGTGAATCAGTGCCCGGAAAATTCAGGGAAATCGTACTCCTTTAGTGTAGTACACCCTGCAGTAACTGTGGGAGAACAGTTCCCGGACGATGGTGAGCGCACACTCTGTGCTGAGGCCCTGTGGTGTTAATCCTGCAGCTTCAGTCGTACGATTTCCTTGGTTCCTTCGCGACTTCGTCGCGAAGGAACTCGTAAAAAAAACCGCCAAGTCCACGATCCCAACCGTAAAATAGGTGGACCGTAAAAATGTTCCAAGTTCCGGAAAAATCCCATTTGTTCCATCTTTTTTACGGTCCACCTATAGTACGGTTCACCTTTATTACGGTCCACAATATTTCCGTTTACGGTATATCCATTCGATGAGCCACTGGTTTGATCCAGAAGATGCACACCCCCTCGCCCTGAGTGACGAGGAACTGGAGAGGGGGAATGGCGTCCCCAAACGCCATGCCCTGAGGGTGACATCGCAGCAGACCGCCGAACGGGACCTGCTGCTCTTCGAAATGCAGAGGACCAAAGGCAAGGGGTGCGGCCTGCTGGACCAACCGAGCACCCCGACCCTCCTGAAGTTCGGCGCGATAAAGCTTTGCTGCTGTGTCACTGCGAGGAACGCTTGTTGGAAGGGAGCAACGGCAGCACTGCAGCGGAGACTCGAGTCCCTCAGCCTTGGATCTCACGTCACAAAAAGGGGGCGATGGGGCCAACAATTTCTGGGCGACCCGGAAAACACCACTCCAAAGGCAACGCTGCTCGCATGCATCTGCAAGTCCAAATCCTGGGGCAACAGCGAGGATGTGCCAGAAGTGCCAGAACCAACACCATCCGGTACAGTGCCTGTGCAGCAGCATATCTGCATTGTGTGCTCCAAAGTTGTCCACACGAGAGAAGCACTGTTTGCGCATTATGATGCTGCACATCGGCCACAAAACAACGCGCCGTGTCAGACCTGCACTGTCACATGCCAGGAGTGCGGCAAACGGGCAAAATCGAAGGGACTGAGCCAGCACTACCTCAGTCACCATTCGCGCGTGCTGACACAAAAGCGTTGCTGTGTTTGTTTCGAGCTCTTTAAAACCACTGTAAAGCGCGACGAGCACATGAGATCCGCGCACCCGTAAGTGAGGGGGGGGGGGTGTTTGGCAGTTCAGGTACGTAGGTGATTTTGTTTGTCCTCGAGAGCGGAGTGACGTCGTGGGAGGGAGTTGTTTTACCAGGCCCCCTGCCCACCTGGATGGCTCACCCCCCTCCTGGTGGTCCACCGGTGGGCAGCCCCTTCACCAACTAGGAATTGTAAATGGAAAGTAATGGGGGGTGGGTCTGTGCAGGGAAGATAGCTCGGCGTGAAAAATAACCTGATGCCATGCAAGGTACTCCCCTAGTTTTCAATGGAAATTGGCCCATATCAACAGGAAATGGCTGGAACACCCGTCGTTTCAGCAGGTTCACCCGTCGTGCCGACGGGTGGCACCCGTCGACTCGACAGGTCCACCCGTCGAGTCGACGGGTGCCACCCGTCGTTTCACCCGTCGTCATTTCACCCGTCGTCCCGACTAGTCGTCCGGGCGACTAGTCCGTGGTGTCCCCCACGCCCCTCCCCCCCCCCCCCCCTTCACCTCTCTCCTCACTCTGCCACACCATGACACAGCTTTCACACCACACTGCAGAAAGCCTCGTCGTCATGGCCCCTCCTCCTCCCCCCTTTGTGCCAGCATCCACCGAGAACACACAGGGGGAGGTGATTCTGGCGAGGTGTCGCGCTAAACAGACACCGCCTTAGAGTTAGTGGGTTTCAACACACACACACACACCCAGACGTGAGGGGAGGTGCTTCTGACGAGAAAGGCGGTTTCAAAACACACACCCACCCCGCCTGCTCCTTTGATGCGATAACCACCACCACTCAGCACACCCCCACTTCCAGATCAGGCCACCACCCAGCCCTGCTGCGCACCGCTGCGCTTTTCGTGGTCTGCGACAGCCTTCGCAACCAGGGACTTGAGAGAGGTGCACGCTGCCTTATCTGCCGCAGTGGGGAGGGCCTGGTGGAGGCAGGTGAGCTGGTCGTGGAAGGTGTGGAGCGAGTCGACGCACTTCTGGGGGGCGGGGGTGCCTGACCCGGTGCGGTGCCAGTAGAGGGTCAGCACATCCATCACCTGCTGCCGGGTGAAGTCGAGGTCCTGCTCCGCCTGCAGGCGGGCGGACAGCTCCGCATCCTGCATCGCGGATGGCGCGCGGCGCGCATCCAGCTCTGCAACCCACGCCTCCAGTCGAACCGCATCCCGCTGCGCCGCCTCCGCCCACCCAGCCCCTGCCGCGCGCTTCCGCGTCACATTCCCCCGCTTCACCTGCCGCACCGCAGACAGGGGCACTGCAGGGAGCACGGTGCGATGCGGCATCGTCAACGGCAGCGCCGCAGAGCCCCCATCCTCCGCACGCTGCCGCTTCGCGGGAGGGGCGTCTGCGCCGCCCACACCCCCGCACGCCTCCTGCGTTGCATCGTCGAGAGCGAGCGTCGCAGCAGCGGCCCCCCCGGCCGAACCCCCCCCAACCTGGGGGAGCCCCTTGAGCACCTTTGAGGAGTGCCGGTTGTACCTCGCCGAGACCTCCCCAGCCTCGTCGGTGGTGCGCGTGTCGAGGACTCCCATGTTGGCGTCCATCCCGACCCACTCCGCAGGCCTCCGCGTGCCGTAGCCGGGGGCGTCTGTTGGGCCGGGGGACTCCAGGAGGGAGTGGTGGTGGTGGGGGGTGGGGTCGGCTGGAGAGGCGGCGGTGGTGGTGTCCGGCTGCTGCTGCTCCTGCTCCTGCTGTATCCCCTCGAGCCGTTCCTTCTCCCGCTGCTGGGCGAGGATGGCGTCGAAGATGTTCTCCCTAGCATCCCGCTGCGCCCCGCGCCTCTCGCGGTTCCCAAGGAACGGCGATGCCAGAAAGTCCCTCCAGAAGCGCGCCTCCGACACCCCCCTCCGCACGACGTGCTCCTCAAATGCCTCGCGCACCACAGGGTGCTCCCTGAATATGTCGCTGATGATCTGCCGGTTGAGGCGGTACACCTCACCATCGGGTGTGGTCGTCTTCTCCATCTGCAGCTCTCTCAGGAAGTGGGCCGAGCGCATCCCCAGCGGCTGCTGCGACAGGATGAACTCATCCAGCATCATCTGGCGCGCAGGGAGAGACCAGAAGTCCTCATCTGTCAGGCTCCCCTTCTCGGTGAGCTCGCGGTGCAGCTTCTGCAGGGCAGGGTTGGCGGTGAGGACGCTGGCCTTGGCGTGCTCTGCGGTGCCGAGGGCAGGGAGTGTGCCGGCAATCTCGTTGACATCGACTGTGCCCTTGCGGCGCTTGCTGAGGGCGCAGGCAAAGTCATCACGCACCTCCGGTGAGGGGAACAGGAAGACGACCTCGCCCATCCCTGAGGGCACCGTCTCCCCCTCGGCTTCGATGCGAACCCTGGGAGTCTTCTTCGCAACCCGTACGCTGCGCACCTCTGGCGCGAGGGCTCGCCAGAGGAAGGCGCCCGCATCGTCGTCGCCGGCGCCTATGCTGCGGAAGCTCACGCCGTAGTCACCGACCTCCAGCACCCCCTCTGTTTTCTCAACGAACTTCTCATGCTTGACCTCCAGCGTGCAGGGGAACTTCCGCTGCTGCTGTGGTGGGGATGCCATGTTCTTTGCCTTTTACTTCTCTGCGTTCGGGGGGTGGTGGTGGTGATGGTGTTGATGTGTGGGGCGGTCTGAAGGGGACAACACGCAGGACATGTCACGACGTATCGCAAATAAGGGGGAAGATGGGCTCGGGAAGGCACTGTTCCTGCCGAGGTTGTTTGCGCCGGAGAGCGGAGGAGGGGGGTGGAGGGGAGGGGGGCACAGGGCCTTTTCCTTGTTTTTGAACTGCTGGCACCGTATCGTAGCATGACCTCCGGCACCCACGCTTTGGGTTTGCCAGCAAAGCCGAATCATAACGGGAGCCCCCAGGCGGAATATATAACATACTGCACCACTCACCCACCCCTCGATAGTTGATCGACACACACGTTCGAAAGAGATGCACGTGCTCTGGCGTGCTGACCTGACACCCCGTTCCCTCCCTCGAGTGGAGGGACCAGAGGGCCAAGCTGAATAAGGGAAAGAAGGATATCCGTCGGACATCCAGCTTTGGTGGCAGCTCGAAGGAAAAATTGACTCAAATTTAGTTCATCGCCAGGCTGTCCAGTGGACGCTGTTGCTCGAAACATGACCACTGGGCACCCACGAGTGGGACTGCATGCTGTAGCACACTACGAATGCCCCTTTCACCTTCCCTCTGCAGCAGCTGCATCTGAGGCACCGTGGTCTGACGACGCAATCCCAGCAACACCGTGCGACGGGCCATGGCTTGTTTCGCGAGAGGGGTGGGGCGGCAGAGTGCTCCATCAGGCGCGCGTGGCATAGCAGTGGCACGGTGCGGCCTATTCATTTTTGGCGCCCGACAACCGCTAGCCCTGGCCGTATTGCTGCCACAAAGAAAGAACAGTGGCAAAACAGGGTGTGTGAAACATGAATTTGGTCTGCTGGAGGATCCTTGAAATCGGTAGTGGACAGTAGCGGACAGGGCGGACATTTCCTTGTGGAAAAAGTGCCCGAAAAAAAAATTCGAAAAGGTCCCCCTTACAGAATTAGCCTTTTTTCAAAAAATCGGAAAATTTCGGACCGCAATTTGTACCCAAGAAAGTGCCGAATTTTCGGACTTGGTCCGATTTGAACGATTTCCGTGCCTCTTGCAACCCCCATGAGCATAGACCCCGATAAGAGGGGGTCGGGGGTCGGGGGGGTCAGGGGTCGGGGGTCGGGAGGGGGTCCGAGGGGGTCGCCTTGAGGAATTTGCCTGAATGGGGACCACCACTCAGGGGTGTTCATAGGCACCCCATGGCCAAAATGACCCCACTGCGATCCGCACAAACTCCAAACATTCAAAAGAACGGGTTTTTGAAAAACCCGAGGAGGGGGTCGGGGAGGGTGCCGCTGGGTGGGTGAGTAGGGTGGCATGGTGTGTGCCTCCCAGGCATCTCCTCCCACGACTATCCCTGGACCAGACCCACATTTCATGAGTGAAGCTTGGTACTTCTATCCACGAAATGACCCCACTACGATCCGCAGTAGTCCCAAATATTCAAAAGGACGGGGTTTTGCAAACCCTGTGTGGGGGGGTCGGAGGGGGTCGGGAGGGGGGCCGACCCCTCATACTCCGACCCCCAAGTTTGCAACCCCCGATTTTCCGACCCCTGAGAAATAGTGCAAAAGTTCCGACCCCCATTTTCAGACCCCCTTCCGACCCCTCCGACCCCCCGCATTCCGACTCCCGAGAACAATGGGGGGTCGGGAGGGGGGCCGACCCCTGACCCCCATATCCGACCCCTCGATTCCGACCCCCGGGTTTCCGACCCCCCATTCTCGACGAGGACCACCTCTGCATTTCAGGGGTGTTGTGTGGCACCTACACCAACAAAGTGACCCCACTACGATCCGCACGGAGTCCAAACAATGCAACAGAGGGAGAAACCCGCGTTTCCTCGGGAAAAACCCAGGGTTTTTCCCAGATATTTGGGGGGGGGGGGGTCTTTTATAAGAGGGGGTCGGGGGTCGGGTGGGGTCAGGGGGTCGGATTCTTATCGGGGTCTCTGCCCATGAGGGGGGGGCTGCTGTTTCGGGTTCTTCCGGTGGTACATGCTGGGGTGTCAGGACAGGGAATCCTGCTCGCTGTACCCGGTGATCCCTGACGCAGCCAGGAAGTGGAGAGCCTTGGAACCCTGGTTGAGGCCTGTAACACCCGGCCTTCCTGCCACTTGTGGCATTGTGGAGTGGAGGTGGTTATGGAGAAGGTTCTCTCTCCGTCCGGTCGAGCACAACCGGCCTCTCCAGGGTCCTCGCCAGGGGTCATCTACTTTCCAAACAAGGGCCAGGAACATGCTCAAACAAACCAATTGATCAGAAAATCTGGCTTGCCGTGGAATCATTGAGCATTGGGGAGTGGTTTGCCCCCTTGCTGCGTATGACATGTCCATTTTTGACGATTTTTGGGCAGAATTTGGTGCGTGGGACCTTTCGATTTTCATGATTTTTTCGGAATTTCGTGGGGACCGGCACCCCATTTGAGGGCCAAAAATCTCATTTCCGAGGCTTGGGAATGGTCGCAGTGGCCTCAGATGTCCAAAAACGTTCAATTGGCCTCTCCTCGAAAAAAAAAATCGAAAGGTCCCCCCGACTGGCACCCCGGATTAGGACATGTCTCTGGGGGTGTCCGGGGGGCATTTTTGGCCCATTTTTGGCTGGGGAAAATGGGCCATTTTTCACGATTTTTTCGGTTTTTTGTCCGGACCGGCACCGCATTTGAGGGGCCAAAATCTGATTTCCGAGGCCCGGGAATGGTCGCAGTGGCTTCATTTGGCCAAAAACGTTCAATTTACCCTTCCCCAAAAAAAAATTCGAAAGGGTCCCCCTACAAATCGCCGGTCTTAGGAGCAAAAAATTTGGGCACCCAGATTTCAAAAATTTTCAACGACGCTTACAGCCCCGGGGGGGGGGGGGCAGTGTAGGCAGGCCCTGTATTAAACTGTATTAAACACGTTTGTATTAAACTGTATTAAACTGTATTAAACTCGGCGCTTTTTGAGTTTAGTACAAGGTACGTTTGTCACTGCAGGTACGGCACCACACAGACCCCCACACAGGAGGATTATCCATCACAGGGCCTAATCTAAGGGGGGTCGGGGGGGGGGGTCAAAGACCCCCCCCCGCAGTTTGGGCCCCCTGGGGGGTCACTTTTAGCGGGGGCGGGGGGAGATTTCCCTGGGGACCAGTAGGAATGGGGTCTCCTGGCTGGGGAGCATGTTCAGCCCCGGTGCAGAGCCGCCTTGAGTCTAAGAGCTGTCTGTCAAGTTCGTGCAGCAAGTCGTTGACACGTGCAAGGAACAGATGCTCACTACCGTGGCCTCCGGCGGCTGGGGGGCTCCGCCCCCCAGACCCCCCCTGTAGCGTGTGCCTGTCTCGCAAGTCCTTGAGCGTATGCGAGTGGCCATCTCCGCGTAGTCTCGGGCGCGCGAAGCGCGCCCGAGAAATTTGCACCTGGGAAAAATGTCGGGGGGACGTCCTGCCTGCTGGAGCCACGGTGAGTTCACCGAGGCGACGAAGTGCAAGCACTGTGGCTTGCGCGCCTCGGGGAAGTCCGCATCGCGGCTCAAGAGCCACCTGCGGGGCTGCGAGAAGGCCCCCGAGGCCGTGAAGCAGAAGGCCACGGACGCCCCCACCACCACCCCGAAGAGGAAGGCCCCGGGGACTGACGGCCCAGGACCGGCGAAGCGGATGGCGCTCGGTGTTCCCCTGCCCTCAGCCAGCGAGAGGGCAATGATCGACATCGCCTGGTGTCGGTTCATCTTCAGCCGTGTTGTAGAGAACCCCTACTTCCAGGCCGGGCCCCCTCTCCAAAGAAGCGACACCCCCTCTGCCCCCATGACCTGCACACAAGGGTACTATAGTGTACAAAACCTGTATTAAACTGTCTTAAACTGTATTAAACCTGTATTAAACTGTATTAAACTGTATTAAACAGGATGCAGATTTTGGGGACCTGTATTATACCTACACTGGGGGGGGGGGGGGGGGGGGGCTGGCGTGCAGGGTGCAGGCAGCGCGCGCAAATGCGGCCTGTTTCCGGGTGCCCGCGCGCTGCCGGCGACCGTGCACCCGAGGTGCACGGTTTGGGCTGAATCTGGGTGACGTACGAGTAGGGCTCCCACCCTGAAAATGGGCTACCTGCGGTCACTCCAGGTACCTGACATCACCCGAAAGTGACCCAAAATCAGCGGGACCCCCTCCTCGGGTGTTCCGAAACCCCTTTCTTTTGACTATTTGGAATCTGTGCGGATCGTAGTGGGGTCACACTGTGGGTCGAGGTGTCAAGCTTCACCCATGAAATGTGGGTCTGATTCAGGGTCTGGTCATAGGAGGCTGGCCCCAGGAGGATGTGACTGGGAGGCAGCCACACCAGCCCACCCACCCAGCGGGACCCCCTCCTCGGGTATTCCAAAACCCCGTTCTTCTGAACGTTTGGAACTTTTGCGAATCGTAGTGGGGTCACTTTGTGGGTCTAGGAGCCAAACACCGTCCATGAAATGTGCCTCTGGTTCAGGGGCTGGTCCTAAGGGAATGTGACTGGGAGGCAGCCACACCCACCCACCCAGCGGGACCCCCTCCACGGGTGTTCCAAAACCCCTTTCTTTTGAACGTTTGGAATTTGAGCGGATCACAGTGGGGTCACTTTGGTGGTGTGCGAGCCAAGCATCACCCATGAAACACGGGTCTAGTTCAGGGGCTGGTCAGCGTGGCTGGGAGGCAGTCAGCCCACACCCCACCCCCACCCAGTGGGACCCCCTCCTCGGGTGTTCCAAAACCCCTTTCTTTTGAACGTTTGGAATTTTTGCGGATCACAGTGGGGTCACTTTGGTGGTGTACGAGCCAAGTTTCGCCCATGAAACGTGGGTCTGGTTCAGGGACTGGTCATGGGTGAAGGTGGCTGGGAGGCAGCCACCTTCACCAGCGCACACCCCACCCCACCTACCCACCCAGCGGGACCCCCCCCCTCGGATTTTCCAAAAACCCGTTCTTTGGGATATTTGGGATCCGTGCGGATTGTGGTGGGGTCATTTTGGCCATGGGGTGCCTATTGACACCACTTACTGGGAAATGCCAATTGGGTAAAAGTACCCCCCCTGTACAGGTACACCACGGACTAGTCGGGCAGTGACGGGTGGGGTCGACTAGTCGGGACGACGGGTGAAAACTCGACAGGCGGCACCCGTCGACTCGACGGGTGGACCCGTCGAGTCGACGGGTGCCACCCGTCGGCACGACGGGTGAACCTGCTGAAACGACGGGTGTTCCAGCCATTTCCTGTTGATATGGGCCAATTTCCATTGAAAACTAGGGGAGTACCTTGCATGGCATCAGGTTATTTTTCACGCCGAGCTATCTTCCCTGCACAGACCCACCCCCCATTACTTTCCATTTACAATTCCTAGTTGGTGATGGGGCCTCAAGTGCATGTGCGACGGCTGTTCTCGTGGATTTTCATTGTTCGAGGGATCTTGACTCTGACAAACTGTGTCAGTTTGACAGAGCAACCTACTTCATGAAGGTGATCACTTTTCTGCCAGGCAAATTTTCGCCCCAGCCCCCAACCCTTGCACAACCCACAAGGCAGTCTCCAAGATACCGTACCCTCATCACCACCCAGGCCAAGATACCCCAAGATACCATCATCACCACCCAGGCCACCCAGACGAGCCACACCAATCAATGCCAGCGGCAAAGCGTACTGCAGCGCAGGCCCTCGCCAGCGCTGTGGACATGACGGTGTTTGTACGTGCTTGGATCAACACGTATGTTGTCGAGCGTGATGCTGATGGGTTGAGCCACATGGCCCTGAAGCAGCTTCTCGGCAAGCTGGCGGATACTACCATCAAGTCGACTGATCCCATCATCAGTCTTGCCCTGTACAAAAAGTATGAGAAGCTGGGGGGTGGGGTGATCAGCAAGTCGACCGCGAAGGAGGGTCGCACGATGTACGCTGCCCGTGTCAATAGCGGGTCAGACATCGAGTTTGTCGGGTTGGGCCTCCGGAAGAGCAACGGGAAGGACCACCCGACAGGGCTCAAGGAGATGGCCGACGCCTGCCCCGCGGCACTGCAGCTATGGTGAAGCTGTACGAGGCGGAGAAGAAACAGGCACAGAAGACCCAGCAGAGCAGGCTAGCCGTAGGAATTTTCGACGGTGCCTTCGCAACACGGTTGGTGACAGTTGCCGATTAGCAGAAGGATGAGTACAGAACGTGGTTCACGTTCAACTTCCTGAAGCAAATCGCAAGAGTGCAGAGAGGGGTTTTCGAAAAGGCGAACGTGATGTTTCGGCTCGCCTGCTTAGGGTAGCAGGGGACCATCTTGAGCTGTGGTCGGCATTTAGTAAGATGGGGTCATCTTCGCACAGGAGCGCGTTTTGTACCACACCACGAAATGACTGGTTGAAACAGCTCCACGCCTGCCACAGGGCTAGCATCCAGGAACTTCATGAAGCTGGGTTTGAGAGCCTGTACGCAGGGGTGTTCACCTCCACAGCGTACACGATCACACCCCCTGCACGACATAAACGGGTTCATCGCAATACTCGCAGAGATCTTGCCTGATGGACCTGCCGTGCAGAAGGCTGTCCTTGGCAGCTCAACGTGTTCCAACATGACGGGAAACCAGGTCAGAGATGTTCTGAGTCGCTTACTCACCATTGCCAAGACGAAGGGGTGCAGCATCTACTCTGTATTGTAATGGAAATGCTTGTGCATTTCCGCTACAACGACATCCCCATCAAGTACCACCAGGAGGGAAAGTGCGCGAAAGAGTTCATCTTCTCGCTCATCGCAATGCACATCCTTGTGTTTGTCCTGGAGTGGGTGTCACCTGGGAGAACATCCGAGGGGCGTGGTGTTACATATATCCATATTCGATGAGCCACTGGTTTGATCCAGAAGATGCACACCCCCTCGCCCTGAGTGACGAGGAACTGGAGAGGGGGAATGGCGTCTCCAAACGCCATGCCCTGAGGGTGACATCGCAGCAGACCGCCGAACGGGACCTGCTGCTCTTCGAAATGCAGAGGACCAAAGGCAAGGGGTGCGGCCTGCTGGACCAACCGACCCTCCTGAAGTTCGGCGCGATAAAGCTTTGCCGCCGTGTCACTGCGAGGAACGCTTGTTGGAAGGGAGCAACGGCAGCACTGCAGCGGAGACTCGAGTCCCTCAGCCTTGGATCTCACGTCACAAAAAGGGGGCGATGGGGCCAACAATTTCTGGGCGACCCGGAAAACACCACTCCAAAGGCAACGCTGCTCGCATGCATCTGCAAGTCCAAATCCTGGGGCAACAGCGAGGATGTGCCAGAAGTGCCAGAACCAACGCCATCCGGTACAGTGCCTGTGCAGCAGCATATCTGCATTGTGTGCTCCAAAGTTGCCCACACGAGAGAAGCACTGTTTGCGCATTATGATGCTGCACATCGGCCGCAAAACAACGCGCCGTGTCAGACCTGCACTGTCACATGCCAGGAGTGCGGCAAACGGACAACCGAAGGGACTGAGCCAGCACTACCTCAGTCACCATTCGCGCGTGCTGAAAAAGCGTTGCTGTGTTTGTTTCGAGCTCTTTAAAACCACTGTAAAGCGCGACGAGCACATGAGATCCGCGCACCCGTAAGTGAGGGGGGGGGGGGGTGTTTGGCAGTTCAGGTACGTAGGTGATTTTGTTTGTCCTCGAGAGCGGAGTGACGTCGTGGGAGGGAGTTGTTTTACCAGGCCCCCTGCCCACCTGGATGGCTCACCCCCCTCCTGGTGGTCCACCGGTGGGCAGCCCCTTCACCAACTAGGAATTGTAAATGGAAAGTAATGGGGGGGTGGGTCTGTGCAGGGAAGATAGTTCGGCGTGAAAAATAACCTGATGCCATGCAAGGTACTCCCCTAGTTTTCAATGGAAATTGGCCCATATCAACAGGAAATGGCTGGAACACCCGTCGTTTCAGCAGGTTCACCCGTCGTGCCGACGGGTGCCACCCGTCGTTTCACCCGTCGTCATTTCACCCGTCGTCCCGACTAGTCGTCCGGGCGACTAGTCCGTGGTGTACAAGGGGGGGGGGGGGGGGTAGGGGGGGGTCAAATGCCACCCTTTTACGTGGACAAACACGATTTTTCAAAAAACCGGCGCAGAGGCCCCAAAGCCCCCGTAAACCCTCCAAACCCCCCCAGATCGGTCCGGAAACCCATCGAACCCCACTTTTCCACCATTCCGGGCACCTCAGGTGCCCGAATTGGGGTACCTAAATTTTGTGCCACCGTTTGGTACCGGACAGTGCCACTGTGTGGGAGGTTGGAAAAGAAAATGCCCCAACACACCACATCTGAGGGTTGCAATGCATGTTGCTTGCCAACCACGTCATCCGGTGGGTGTCAGGCGCTATGTAGGTGGCATTAGCCAGGTCTTCGATGAGTTCTGGCTTGTATATGTACCTCCCTGCCACCATGCACCGGGAGGCTGCCTGTAGGTACGGAACAAGTCCAGATGGTCGTGTGATTCCTGTGCAGCAGTGCTCCACAACCGGGATGTGTTGACAACGACTGTTGCAACACGAGCTGTACATTCCGGGAACACACGAAGTGCGCTGTCGTGGTACCCATTGTGCCAGAATTGGTAGTTGCTGCGGTCTACTTTGCCTGGCCCAAGAGCACTGGTACTGAACGGTGCAATATGCGTGGCGAGGTGAATGCAACGGAAGGGCGCAAAGTCAATACAGCTCTCGGATGGCGGGTGGTGGTGCCACTAGTGTGTGACGTTCACTCGAGGATACAACGCATCACAATGAATCAGCAACCGTGGACCGAGTACAATACGCTCTCTGTGGCTGGTGTGGGGGACAAAGGCAGTGCCTGTGCCGCAGGCAGGGAGGTACATATACAAGCCAGAACACATCGAAGACCTGGCTCATGCCACCTACATAGCGCCTGACACCCACCGGATGACGTGGTTGGCAAGCAACATGCATTGCAACCCTCAGATGTGGTGTGTTGGGGCATTTTCTTTTCCAACCTCCCACACAGTGGCACTGTCCGGTACCAAACGGTGGCACAAAATTTAGGTACCCCAATTCGGGCACCTGAGGTGCCCGGAATGGTGGAAAAGTGGGGTTCGATGGGTTTCCGGACCGATCTGGGGGGGTTTGGAGGGTTTACGGGGGCTTTGGGGCCTCTGCGCCGGTTTTTTGAAAAATCGTGTTTGTCACCCCCATTTGACCCCCCCTAGGCATACTTGTCCCCCCATATGGGGAACCCCCTAAATCTGGGGGAAATATGGGGGGTCGCAAAACCCCGCCCCCATATGGGGAAAAAGGCTGAAAATATGGGGAAAAACCGGTAAAATATGGGGGAATATGGGGGAAATATGGGGCCCATATGGGGGGATATGGGGGTATTCGTGCTGCAACGGGAGAACATCAAACCACTCATGCACACACACACACGAAGTGCGCGTCGAAACCGGCATCATGCCTTGTTGGGGATCCTCCAGGAGTCCGATCCTGGGGGGTGCGCGCTCGTTCAGGTGTGGCCAGGTCTGGCCCCCCCCTGGAAGATCCCCCAGGTGGGTCGCACCGACCTCCTGTTCCTCTCCTGCGCCGATACAGCGGCAGCGGAGGGCGAACGCTTCCCGGTTTGGCGGGGCACCGCAGTGACAGCGGCAGCGGTGGTGGACACATACGCACAGACACACAGAGCGCGTTCAGGGTTAACAGCTCCTCACAACACACACTCTTGTGTTTTTACGTCCTGTCTGGCACGTCACTCTCACACTCGCTGTCCTCCTCCTCTGGTGTGTTTGCGATTGCGAACTGCCCCCTGGGATCCTTATTAGATAAGAGAATTCACAAGCAGTGCATTCTGGGGTGTCAGGCGCTTCCGCCACTTTTGACCGCTCCGAGCGCCGAAAAGTCGGAGTCAACGCTCGTC
Source organism: Rhynchopus euleeides (assembly GCA_963210315.1). Lineage (NCBI taxonomy): Eukaryota > Euglenozoa > Diplonemea > Diplonemida > Diplonemidae > Rhynchopus > Rhynchopus euleeides. The sequence goes on along the minus strand of OY723247.1, from coordinate 2,019,118 downwards.
ACCAGGCAGTGCTTGACATGTTCAAGCTGCATCTGCCGGGTGGAATGAGACCTGTGAAGGCCAGTACAAGGACTGGCTGCAGGACGCAACTGTTCTGCCAGCAAAGACAGGACTACTGGACAGCATGCTCTGATGACCGCTACTCAGACTTGAAGAAAGTGGCGGTCGGCGCTCTCACAGCACCTTTTGTGGTCTGACTCGAGCACTTCAGCCGAGCGTTTCCTCTCCGCAGAAAGCGACGATGCGAGATGGCTCTGCAAGGTGCTAGACGTCTCCTGTCAGTCGCTGACTTCACACCCTGTGAAAAGCAGAACGAAGAGAACTGTTTGTTGACTGCTTCCACCTGAGGAACCCCTGGGTTTTCCCCCATATATCCCCCATATGGGGGAAATATGGGGGAACAGGACTTGAAAAACCCCCCATATTCCCCCCATATTTTCCCCATATTTTTGGCCTTCCCCATATGGGGGTACAAGTATGCCTAGGGGGGGGGGGGGGGTCCTTTCCTACAGGTGCGGGAGGTAGCCAGTGTACCCCCCCCCTGTCCCCCACTTTGCGAGGGACCCCCCCCCCCCCCGACCAGGGTGGGGGTCACCCAAAATTTCGAGGAAATCCTGGTGTCACCCTGAAAACCTGGGTCGCCAGCCTGACCTCAGCCCGCGGGGAGCCCCCCCATAGCGGATAGCCGCCTGTCACAACCTTCGGAACGGCCGTCAAAATACCTGACAATTTGTGTTTCTTTCGTGCGCAAGCAATAAACATGAGGGGTAGGGGGGTGGCGATGATGTTGCGATTAGGTGGGGGAAATCGCATTCCCCAACACCTGATTGAATTGATGTGGGTTGCTTGTGTGAAGACAGCCACAAACACCACAGGGGGGGGCGGGGGGGCAAAAACATTCCTTCTCGAAGATGATGTCGCTTGAGATTTGATGTGGCACGGTGTGCATTCTCGCTTGAACTCTGCGATTGTGACTGCGGGCGACCGGACCACCCACGCTCTGCGGGACATTTCTTGCACCGACCACCTCTGCAAACCTCTCAGGGAAATCATAAAGGGGCAGATGAATCACGTGGTTTCAACTCACAAATTGAAAATACGACAAAACCCATACGATTAACGCTGACAACACACGATGCACACAGTACCCACCAGTTCAGTTGTGTTGTAATCACCGATTATATACGACAGCGAACTGTCGCAGTTGCCTTTTCACTGACCAGGGTGTCTCACTCCATACCACTGTTTGTCAAACTGTGTCACTTTGCAACCCGTTTTAGGGTGTTTCTCGACGGGATGCATCGCGAAGCTCTGCTATTTTCTAACGAGTGCGACTGTAACACACAGGACATCCTTGCAGCACAGAAAGAGGTTGGGGCAACCTTGGTTGATCTTCTGCGGCCCACGGGTCAAGAAGAGTCTTGCCCTTCATCCGATGGAGGCGAAGACCCGCGTCAAATCTGCCAAGGGGCCCAGGGCGCATTGGCTTAGTGCGACGCGAACCGCACGAGAAAGGGCAAAGGCACAGACAGAGGGACGGTGTCTGGTTTTCACTTCAAAGAACATTTTGAGGGCAAGGAAGTTTTGCCACCTTTTCCTTGTTAGAACACATATCCCACTCTTTGTGTACACCACTCCCCCAGTTGATGAAGTGGTGTGAGTGGGGTTGCAAAAAAACCCGGCGAAAAGGCGCAGAAAGTTTCCTCAGTGTGGGCTCCACCGAACGAACCAGAATAAAAACAGCTCACAAAATATCACTGAAGCGGGGCTGTGTGCTCTCACAATCAACATATAGGAATCATACATAGTAGATAGTACACGCGTGGAAAGAGGCAGTGGAAAAAGACCGTGAAGAAGACAGAACTGAATCATCTCTCATATCCCGACATTTTTTTGACAACCCCCCCCCCCCGAAACAAGACTACAGCAGGAGAAACACAGGCAGCATCTCCCCCCACCCCCACCCCACAACCCTCCAGACACCAGAGATGCGTTTCTCCTGCCTACCTGACCGGTTATATGCGTTGGCACTTCCCTGCCTGCCCCCCTGCCTCTATCTCCCAACACCCACCCCCACCCGCCTCAGTACACATTCACCCCGCTGGACACCGTCGCCTTCAACGGGACTGTCTGAGCAAGCTTCCTCCTCCGCCGGGGCGGGGCGGGAGGCTGCAGCGCGTCACCCCTCCCTGTCGCCTGCAGCCCCATCATGCTCGTCGCCTGCATCAGGATCTTAGCGGTGTCCCTCTCCCGCCCAACACCGCCCGACGCTGCGTTTGACGGGGTGGGCGACGTCACGGCGAGGTCGATGTTATCCGACGGGGGAGAATCGACCGACTCAAAGGTATGCGTCATCCCCTCGTTGAGCCCTGGGGTCCGCGGGGTCGCGGTACCCCCACCGAGCGGCACCGAATGCTGCCGCGCGTGGGCCGCAGTCGACACCAGCGAATTCCGCAGACTCCTCCTCCCCCCATCGAACGACCCACCCAGCCTCCTGTTGGGGAACGCACGCAAGGGGTGGCGATACCCCATCGGGCTCAGCCTGTCACCGAACACCACCAGCGATGTTGCCTCCAGATCCCCTTCGTTGTCGGATGCGAACGACTCACCTCCCGCCTGCGGGAGCAGCGCCGCCGCGAGCGACACACTCCTCGGCGTCGGCGACACCGGGGTTGACGATGTAGGCCGCACAGCACCCCCTGCGCCCCCCCTCGCCGTTAGGGGCGACATGACAGCCCCGGCAGCGCTGTAGGCAAACGAGTCGTTATCCTCCCTCGGGCTGAGGATGGAGAACGCGCTCTCATTCTCCGACACCCCGGGGAACGTATGCATCGTGGGGCGCGCGGGGGACCTCACCACCCCCGCCACCATGTCGGGGTAGGCAGGGGGCGGCGGGAGCCCCCACGCATCGCCCGACCTCACCGAGGCGGAGCCGGCGAGAGGGGAGGCCACGCCAGGCGGAGGCGAGCCGCCGCCGCATGCACAGCCCGAGGCGGAGATAACCTTCCTCCCACACACGCAGACGCTAGCAGGGTAGATCCCCTCCAACACGGCAGGGCCTGTCCTCCCAGCGAGAGTGGCCTCCTTGAGGGCGGCACGCACAGACTCAAGAATTCCGCCTGCGTGGTGCATCTCAGGGTCGCGCTGTCCGAGGTAGACTATCTCGTCCATATATTGCCTGATAAGGCTCAGGAAGTGCGACATCGCCACCGGAATAAACTCCGCCGACGGATTTGCGGGGAACGGTGCTGCAGAGAAGGAGGAAGGCGGAGCGGGCGGGGGTGCCCCTGCCAGGGCCCCCGGCAGGGTGGGTCTCCGCGAGAGGTACACCCCGACCTCGTCGAGGAAGCGGAAGGCATCTGCGAGGAGCGCTTCGGATCGCCAGAGCACCCCGTTGTATCTGAGGCGTCCGTTGTAAGGGGAGGGCTGGTCGGCAGCCCCTCCGTACTGCAGGGGGACGATCTGGTAGAATTTGTCGCGGGCGGAGGTGCCGGAAACCCTCACCGCACCCACCCTCCTCGAGAAGTACTCCGTGAGGAGCTCATTCCCGCTGTCGTAAACCTTCTCCATCACAGCCTCATTCGCGACGATGCCCAGGTCGCGGTCTGCGCTGTGCTGCAGGAGGATGTCACACAGCTGGCGGGACTCTCCCATGAAGTGGAAATAGCTCCGCCCGTCCGCACGGAGGTTTCCCTTGAGGAAGACACCGCTCACAACAGACATGCTGAGCCAGTTGGGTGGCTCTGGCGTGTTGGGTCTGGCGTGAAATTTCGGCTTCGATCTGAGAATTTCAACCGCCGCGCTGCATGCCGTAACCTGGTGCCGCTCCACAGGGAAGGGGTGGTTGAAGATCGCGGTGACCTCCCCATCTGTCGAGTCGACCACCATGCCCCGCCTGCTGCGCACCGCGGCGGAGGCTGTGGCGTAGAAGCGGCGCAGGTTGACTCCGAGGTGGATCGGGTCAAGCCCGGAGGACTTCCCCTTCAGACCTGTGAAGTCCACCCCAGCACCGGAGAGGTCGCCCGACTGATAGGCACTACCCAGGCGGAGCTTGAGGACAGTGAGGGCCTGCGGGGTGAGGATGCTGTTCTTCGTCTTCTTGAGACGGACCTTCTCCTGCTCCATCTCTTCACGCTCCACCTTCTTGTCGTCGACGAGGCAGAAGGCGACGAATTTTTTGACGGACCCGGTGAGGATGGCGACAATCTGCATCGCGACCGTCACCTCGGCTGTGAAGTCCGACCCCCACCCCCCTGTCTCCTGCAGGAAGAAGAGGGTCACCGTCAGAGGGAGGACGTCTCCCACGATGAGGGAGAACATCGACCACCGGATGACCTGCGTGCGGATCTTGCGGGGGAATGGGGCGTGGAAGCGGAGGAGTCCGCCAACCCGGAGGCCGCACCACAGGAGCAGCATGTTCTGCATGTTGAAGCCCGACAGCACCATCACGAGGGTCGTCTCCGTCTGGAAGTTGGAGGTCCACTCCGCCATCTGCTCCTCCGTCTCATTCGCCTTGCGGCTCAGCTTGAAGCTCCACACCAGGTTGAGGGCAAACCCTAGGATGAGGATGACGACCTGGACAGGGGCGAGACGCGTCCCCACGTCATAGTCTGACCAATACATTCGGAACACCATCAGGACGAGCCCTATTTTTCCAAACACGCTGGCCAGCGCTGTGAGCGGGGCGAGGTAGTTTGTCTTGGAATTCTTCTTCACATGCAGCTGGATCTGGTCGGGGTACATCAGGAGGAAGTCCTGCAGGTGGTGTGAGTGCCTCAGGGGGTACTGCGTGTCGGGGTTCCCCTCATCGTCGCTGTCGTCGTCGAAGGTGGGGCGCTTCCCGGACCCGCTGCTCAGGGGGGAGCTCCCGGCGGTGGACAGCACTGCAGCCGCTGCGGCTTTCCCGCGGGGGATCACGGCGGTCAGCTCGAGCGGCTCCCCAACCATCTCCCCCAGCGCCGTGCGCGTGGAACGGAGGAGGCCGGGGAGGCTAGCCGTTGCAGGGTCGGAGTAGTGCCATTCAAATGTGGATGTCTTCTTCACGGCGCGTGCCCTCTCCAGGTCCTGCCGCTTCTGCATCTCCACATCGAGATCACTGCCTGCAAGGCTTGTGTCGCTCGGCTTGCGCTTCTTCTTCCGATCCTGCTTCTTCAGCTGGTTCCTGCTGAGGTATATCACCGTCACCTTGCACGACCTCTCCGTCGCCATATCAGCCGTCTTCCCCCCTCTGGCGCTCGCATCGAACAGGCCTGTCCCGGCAAAGCCATCCTTCATCCCGAGTGCCAGAGGGTCCTCACCCATCAGCAGGTCGTCATCCTTCGCCCAGGCGCTGCCGCCGCCCCCGCCGCCACCACCCCCGGCGACGCGGCGCCTACCCATGGCCTTGACAGCGAGGGCCAGGGAGGGGAACATGTTGCGGTACTCCTGGAGGCGGAGAAGGGTCTCGCGGATGCTCCTCTGGAGCTCGCACACCTCTGTCATCTTGGAGAGCGGCTTGCCTTGGTGGCGGTGGTGGAGGCGGGTCAGGCGGAAGTGCCCTATGTCCTTCAGGTCCTCGATAACGGTCTGCAGGGCAGAGGTGGAGGTGGACGACGCCACGAGGGAGAGTATGATCGCGAGGAAGACCAGCAGCATCGAGACGAACACCAGGAAGCGGTGGCTCCGCTCCTCGTTGCCCTTCACCTCGCTGACCTGTTCGTCGAACCTCTTCCGGAGCTCCACCGCAGTGTCAAGGAGGCCCTCCTCCAGCTGGTAGACCGGGATGAAGCACATCACAGCCAGGCTCAGCCCTTCATAGGTGAAGTCATCCACCAGCCCCCGATACACCGTGTTGTAGTCCGGCTCTGTAATGGTGGTGACGACTCTCCGTGAGACAGCTGGGTCGCTGATGGAGGTCGCGTTGAAGCTTTTGAGGAACAGCCCGAAGAGGACAGTGGAAATCGTGTCGTCATTCTGGGCAGCGCTCGCCAGGGCGGAGCCCCCCACCCGGGTTAACGGGGCGTGTGATGCCGCAAAGAGGGTTGCGGATGGGGTGTTCTCACAGATGATAACCCTCTCACTCTCGTGTTTGATGACAGACTCTGCGATCTTCACACTGCCCTCTGTCAGAAGGCAGGACGTCGCGACAGTCCACCTGGGCTCCGCAAAGGTCGGTGGGACGTACAAGGTTGACGCAAGCCCAATCGAAAGCTGTCCGAAGTTAACCTGGAGGGGCTGCCACAGCTTCTTATTCAGAGGGGAGGTGGTCCAACTGGAGGCGGCCTCCAGGTCATCCTCGATGTGACCCAGGGCAACTCCATACTTCGGAGTGATGGGGTTTGTCGTCACCACGCCTGTGTTAGGGTCGATTGTGGCGAAGGGGTAGCGAGATGGCGGAGTGGGATAATTAGGGTCATCCACGGCTGCCACGGCAACCCCGATCCCCGCCCCGGGGAAGTAGACCCCCAGGGCGGGCAGCCCGGCGAAGGGGTCGACCCCGCCGGTGGCACCGCCGTGGTTGAGGAGGGATTGGGCTGCCTGGTTGGAGAGGATTCGATCCACCTCGCCGTTGACAGACTTGACCTGCACATGCAGCTGCGATCTGCTGTCGGAGCTTGTCTCGCGGAATGCGGAGAAGGCCTTCCGGAAGATATCCCCCTTTGTATGCTGCCCGGACAGCCCCGAAACCACAAAGCTGTGTGTCATGCTGATGCTTGAAAGATGCCCTCCCAGCACCGCCTTGGCGGAGTCGGCGTTCTGCTGGAGGATGCGCTGGGTGAAGAGCAGCGCGGTTGCCTTCCCCGTGTCAAACGCGTCCTCCTGCATCTGCTGCTGCGCGTCGAATGTGAAAATCAGATCCTTCTCCACCTGGTTCGCCGAGACGAAGAAAATCACAGCCCCCGTCGCAATCGTCAGCAGCATCGACACGATCTGGGTGCAGAACCTGATGGAAAACACCCTCTCCCCAAAGGAAAGCCTCCGCGTCCGATCCACCACAGGGAGACGCTGCGCCCCCCCGCTGGGTCCCTCCTCCTCCTCCCCGTCCAACAGAATGGGGCTGTGCTGCAGCCCTGCCTCGCTCCTCTTAGAGCCCGGCGCGTCCATCATGACCGACGCATCTAAAGCAGATTTATCCCCGCCTGACGCCGCCACGATATCAGGCACCTCACGGCCCATATCGGTGGTGAAGTAGAACGCCACAACGCAGACCAACACCGCGGAGCTGACCCAGGCGATTGTGCCGTAGAATTTTCCATCGACACCTCGGAAGACACTCCCCTGGGGTTTGCTGTAGGCCTCGGCGAGAGTTGCAGCTGTGTTCCGGAGGGGGTGTGTCTCGGGGAGCGAGCAGACGGACCCCACCACCTTGTCTGCCGCCGGGGCAGGTGAGTCGACGTCGAGGCAGGGGGCCAGCGCCGCAAAGCTGCGGCACTGCGGGGAGAACTCCCAGGTGTGGCAGTCGAGGAGTCGCGAGATATCTCCTGACACGCCTCGGGAGGAGTAGTACCCCACCCGCAGTGACAGGGAGCGGGTTGCAATCGCGATCGCCGCAGAGCAGTCCCGCTTGAAGTCGCTGCAGTGTCTCGAGCAGGGGAGGATAAAGGTCGCATTTCCTGCGCATGCCGGGATGTTTGCAAGGCAGGCTACCCTCCGCGTTGCTGCCTGGCACTCCAGGGTGCTGGCCCCCGTAGCGTTCAGCACCGCCGTGAGGTCTCGGTAGGCCGACACCGCATCTCCAAACCTCGCAGACGGGTCTGCGGTGTACACCATCTCGGGGCAAACCTCCGCCGCACCGCCCCCCCACTCGCTCGGGGGGAGGCACTCAGCTGACCCAGACACGGATGGCAGCGCAGCGAGGAGGCTGAACAGCAGGAGAGAGGCACGGCTGAGGTGGCGGTGCCCTCCACGCCATCGGGAAAGACAGAGGGGATGTCGAGGGGGTGTCGAAGGGGCAGAGATCCCCGGCATGGCACGGCGAGTGCATGCTTCGGCGGGTGGGGGTGATGAAGCGGCTGGGTCACGCGCGGTATGCCCCTTCAGGCATGAAGGTGGCATGTCGGGTAGCTCGCATCGAGCCGCCCGGCACATCCAACGAGATCCGGGGGGGGTTTGATCGTCGAGAGGGAATGGAAAAGTAAATCTCCCAGCACCTTCTCGCAATGTTAGTCCTTTTTGTAGTCACTACACCAGATATGTTGTACAAGGCAGATCAATGCACAACGGGAGGGTGTGTAGCAGTTGTCTGTCAGTGGCTTGGTGGTTGGACCGCAATACAGTATCACTAAAACACAACCAGGTGTCTGTCCGTAATACGTAGTCTCTCCTTGACACCATATACTTTGTGCCCCTGTATCGTTGTTTTTTTTGTACGAATAAATGGCGGAAGGGAAGGAGGGGAAGGGAAAGCAGGTGTGTTTCGTAGCGGGGTATATCTACTACGCAGTTTCGGCTGCCAACCCACGACTGTGCAGTAGTGCGTGAACCACTGGACTCCGGCAGCCCGGTATCGAGTACCTTTCGTCAGGTGGGTAGAAGACCCAGTGGAGGACGCAGGGTGGGGGGGGGGGGTGGGAGAGTAGGGGGGGTAGGGGGGAGAAAAAGTATTGACGTAAAAAGATAAAAGGAGAAAAGAAAAAGAAAAGAAAAGGATAAAAAAGTGTGGATCGTAGCCCGGCTCCACAAGAGATCCGGGGGGGGGGGGGGGGGGGGGTAGCGTGTGGGAGGGGATGTGGGATAGAAAAGGGAAGAGGAGAGGAGCAGAGAGAGAGCGACGATCCTCCCCCTCCCTCCTCCCCGCCTCCCCCCCAGCAAGGTGACTACGCCACAGACGTGTATGTGTGTACCGTGTGTCTGTCTAAAAAAAAAGAAGAGAGAGAGAGAGAGAGAGAGAGAGAGAGAGAGAGAGAGAGAGAGAGAGAGAGAGAGAGAGAGAGAGAGAGAGAGAGAGAGAGAGAGAGAGAGAGAGAGAGAGAGAGAGAGAGAGAGAGAGAGAGAGAGAGAGAGAGAGAGAGAGAAAAGGGCAGCGTGTGCCTTGTGCGGTGGATGCAACGCACCCCGCCACCCCACTAGGTGCGGCCCTCACACCCTGCTCCCCACTTAGGGCATTCTATCAGAAGCGAAGCACCGGCCCCAGGATGGGGGAGATGGGGTTGGCACTGCTATAAAAAAGAGGGAAAAGAGATAGTGTGTGGTGCTGTTGCTGCTGCTGTTGGTGTGGGGGAGAGGGGGTGGCCACTATTCTATTCGCACCCCCCCCCCCTCCTCCTCCTCCTCGCCTGGAGGCGCTGCTGTGTTTGCCTGTGGTTTCGGGGTGGTGTTGGTGTCGGTTGTTTAAAAGTGGACTGCAGAGGAGTGCCGCCATAGCTCCTCAGAGCTGTCAACTGCACTGCCTGGCTGTCTGCACTGTGCATCGGGTGGGAGTGGACAGGGGTGGGGGGGTGGGTGGGGTGGGGGCGTTCCCTCTAAGCAACTTGCCTGTTTTGGACGATTCGGATGAGGGTTTTCTTGTGTGCCGGGTGTGCCTCTCTGCAGCACCCGGTGTGAGAGGGATCCACTGTTTGCGGACTCTTCTGTCCACACGGTGGTGGCATCGCCGGTTCGGGTCCGGCGGGCTGGTATGGCGGGCAGCAGGTTCTCAGATTGCCCTTTGCAGGCCCATGGAACAGCTGCTGAGACGTTTCCACAGGGGAGGGGGGGGGGGGCGTCTGTGTGTCATCGTGTTGGGGGGGGGGGGGGGGAAGGGGAAGGGATCAAGAATGCCGCCAGCCTGTGGTGGGGGGGTGGGTCAGCCCTACCTCCGTACGGCTGCCCCGCCCACCATTCGGTGTCAACAACCCAGAAGCTGCAGAGAGAGAGCTTTGGCTGTGTCGACCTGGCCTGCTCCATTGACACCAGTGTTTAAGATACTGTTATGAAAAACGGGGCTTAGCCCCGGTTTTTGAGATTTTGCCCCGAAAAACCGGGGGTGCCTCTTTTTTTTTTTCACCGGGATTTTTCTGAGATTCTGTCCGGGTACTGTTCCAGTTTACTTTTTGGCCAGAGGAGGCCGGGGCCAAGAGCACAGTGCCCTGCCCCAGGCGTTAGCCCGATGAACCTGTTGAGCACAAGGTGCACGTTGACTACATGCGGCGTGCGACTATGGAGCAGAATCAGCTGTTCACTACCGTGGCCTCCGGCGGCTGGGGGGCTCCGCCCCCCAGACCCCCCCTCTGGCCTGTGCATGTCCAGAACCAAGTCTGCAAGCAGGGCAACCTGCGGTGCTTTCACCACCACCACGCTCTCAAGAACGCCTTCCTCATCGACTGGCTCCTTCGCGTTGACGCCAAGAAGGAGCGCGCTCCTCTCGGACCTGGCAGCGGCGGCGAAGTCAGTCACCCGCAGAGGACCCATCCTGCCCATCCCAGTTGAGTGGCGTGGGGTGGGGTGTTGTGGGAAGGGAAAGCCCTTCCATTTGGGGAAATGGCTGAAATTTTACCCCCGATTACCCCCGGTTTTCGGCGCGCAGCCCGGAACCCTATCTTTTACCCTGATTGACACCCCCGGATTCCAGTTTTTTTTCTGCGTGCAACTGCGCAGCATCCGTCGAAACATGGCACGATATTTTTCCTGAGACCGTGTCACATCATGACAAGTGTCCCATGCCACGTGCACAACTCTTAAGGATGATGTTGCTCGTTGCAGGCCTGCTGTGATACACCCTCCCCAACTGTTGTATGTCACAGCACAAACAGGATCCGTGGGCACCTAGGAGGGTCAAAATGCAAGACAGGAGTCCTGGGGATGACTCGAATTCTTGCGTTGTTGCGTTGGAAAAAAACATTTGGCTGTGTCGACGCGCGACTCCCTCATGCAAGATGGACAAGGCGAGGCGACGTCCCATCTCCCGTCAATCAGGAGAGAGGGGCTAGGCCCTTCACACGTCACAATAACGTGGATACTCTGTTTTGGCGGGAGGGGGTGTTTCGGCGTCCCGAGCTGACCCTCATGACCCCCTCCACCACACACTGCGAACCTATTTTTTTTTGCATCGGTGCCGAACACACGTTACATAAAAGCGTTTTCTTTTGCTGAAACGGTTTGTTTGTCTTCTTGTCTGGGCATAGGTCGCACCGAGCGGACTTTGATGCCACCTACACTGCCACACACACACACACACACCAAGCCCTCAAGACTCTTGAAGCGGCCTGACTATTTAGTGTCTTCGTCGCAGCAAGGGGGCGATATATACCACCCTTTTTATTGATTTCACGTGTCAGTGTTTGACTTTTTCGCAACTTCATTTCTTCCTTTTCTCCCTCTCCAACCCCACCCGTGACACCACCAGGGTTTAGCTAGCCCTGGTCCGATTATCCCCGGTTCTTCGCTGAAGAGACGCGGCCGGGGGGAGGGGTACGAAGAGTACGCGTCGAAACCGGTGTCACGTCGTGTTGGGGAATCCTTCGGGAGTGCGATACTGAAGGGGAGGTGCTACTGCCCGTGCAGGGCGACACCGCCTTAAAACTTGATAACCACACACAAACCCTCTATTCCCCCAGGCCTGATGAGCAATCCCCCCTGCCTCATGTTGTGACTTCCTTTCTACCTTGCACAAAACATCCCATTTGCCCCTTTTCTTCCTTCGAAAGTGTTGTGACTACCCCCCCTTCCCCACCCCTCGGGAGTGCCACTCCTCTGGTGGTTAAAAGTGACCCGCCGTTGTGCCTTCGGCATCTGTTGCGTGTGCCGTCGTATGCTTCCTATGCACTAGTTATAGCTATCCGGGGGCGGTCTGCTGTCGCACCAGTGGGCTGCCCCACCTCTGCACCCTCGGTTTTTAAGATGTTCACCACAGCGGAGAATGATCCCCTTCTCTGTGGCGATCGAGCCAAGCTGGACGAGGTTCGCCTTCGGGCGAAGGTCATGTGGGCGGACAAAAGGTGCCTGCTCCTGAGACTCATCAGCAACCTGTTTCTCCCTTCAAGCCCTCAAGACTCTTGGAGCGGCCTGACTATTTAGTGTCTTTGTCGCAGCAAGGGGGCGATATATACCGCTTTTTTATTGATTTCACGTGTCAGTGTTTGACTTTTTCGCAACTTCATTTCTTCCTTTTCTCCCTCTCCAACCCCACCCGTGACACCACCAGGGTTTAGCTAGCCCTGGTCCGATTATCCCCGGTTCTTCGCTGAAGAGACGCGGCCGGGGGGAGGGGTACGAAGAGTACGCGTCGAAACCGGTGTCACGTCGTGTTGGGGAATCCTTCGGGAGTGCGATACTGAAGGGGAGGTGCTACTGCCCGTGCAGGGCGACACCGCCTTAAAACTTCATAACCACACACACACACACAGAATATTTCCGGAGTCGTTCAGAGCCCACCGAGCACCCACCCCCCTGCTCTTTGTGTGACCTCCACTTCCGACACACACATCCCCCCCCTCCCCGACTATGATGCGATCCCCGCCTGCACACAGCAGTGGAGCCTCTGACCCTCAGCCCAACGCCTTGAGATACCACCATTGTATAACCTCACAAAGGCTGAGCCCTTTAAAGAACCCCCACTCAGTGGAACGCCAGCCTCCGGATCAACTGCTCGTGCTGCGGGAACTCCTGCACCAGATCCGCCTCCGACCCCATCGCGAAGTCGCGGAAGTCCCAGCCGGGCGCCACGGCCTCCCCCAGGAGGCCCCACTCGCCGCTGCGCGGCGACTCGATCTCGGTGGCCTTCCAGCAGCCTCCCTTCACGACGAACTGGGGGCGCTCCCCCGCCAAGATGTCCATCCCGAGGCGCTGCGTTTCGAGAGTTCCGTTCTTATGAAGGACGTAGTACGTCAACGCCCTCCCTCCGTGGTAGGAGTGGACAATATCGGAGAGGTTGATCGCCCAGGTCGAGATGGGCGCCTTGTCGGTCAGCATGTAGTAGATGGAAGTGCCGGCATTGCGGGTCGACCCTGTCCTGTTGGTGTCAACCACCTCCTCAGCCCGGTATGTCTCAGAGAAGTAACCCCCCTCAGGGTGGCTCTGCAGGCCCAGGCTGCTGACCACCTCCTCGATGGTGGGGAGGCGCGGGGGGCGCGGGTGGGGGTAGGGGCGCTTGCGGTTGCGGTGGCAGTCACGCCCGGACACAGCCTCTGCCAAGAGGAGTGTGGCGGCGAGGGCGAGAAGTGTAGTGTGGCCCATCTCTCTCTTTGCGGTGCTTTTTTTGTGTCGCCCTGAAGCAAACGGAAAGACACACACACCCCGGAGAGTCCTGTTGGTAGGCGGGAGGGGGTGCGGGCCAGAGGGGATCGGAGAGGGGAGACAGGGCGATTGCTCTGCAGGTGGGCTGTTGCGTAAGTCAGAGTGGGAGGGGGGGGGGGAGGAGGGGGGGGCGGTGTAGGTATTTTTTTTCAGGCGTTTCCAGACTCGGGGTAGAGAGAGATCTGACTCCCCACTCCCCCCACCCCCCCACACCGGCTTCAAAAAGACGCCGCACGCCCCCTCCCCCGGGGGGGATGGGGAATAGCACTTTCGATCTAGTCAGGCATACACCACACCACCGCCATCGCCCGAAGGGGGGAGGGGGGGGGGGGGAGAGAGGAGACGTTGTTAGATTTTGTTTGGCACACGCCCTGTGTTGGTGTTGCGTTTCACCACCCCCCCCACCCCCCACCCCCCCCCCCACCCCACTCATCCTCCCCTTCGTCCCCTTGATGCGATCATCACAGCACACAGCACTGAGGCTAGGCCCAAGGCGGGCAACGGCAGCACGTGGGTTAGAGCTAACGAAGTGACCCCTCCACCCCCCCACACCCCCCTTGGTCACTCATTTTGAGGGCCTGCACTCCGGAGGCAGGGGCGGGTCGTCAGGCTGCATCGTCAGCGTCGACAGGTCGAACTTCGCCTCATCGTAGAAGGATGCGCTGACGGTGTGCCCGTCAAACAGGCGCCCGTCCAGCTCAACCACCGCCTTCATCGCCTCCGGGATCCGCTCGAACTTAACAAATATCCGCACACGCTCTTCGGCAGGGATCTGGGGGGACGGTACAAAGGAGGGAGGGGAGGGAGAGGCAGGGGCGGGGTGTGGGTGTGGGGTACGTCAAGTGAAGGCAGGAGGAGGGGGGGGGGGGGGGAGGCGGGGAGATAGCCGCGCGGCAACGCTTGCCCTCCCCACCCCCGCCCCAGGGGGGTGTGTGTGTGTGTGGATGGGTGTTGGGGGAAGGGGAAAGGGGAAAGGGGAAGGAAACACGTGTGGGAGAGAGGGGGTCGGCAGGCCCCCTTCCCCAGGTGTGCGCGAGGATTTTATCGCAGGGGGAAGATTTGACTTTCATGGATACGAGAATGAGGGGGGAGAGGAGGGGGAGACGAGGAAATGTCACAAATGACGAATGTGTCCAGGAGGCCACTGTTGGTGAACTTTAGGCGTTTTAGCGTGGTCATCATCCAAGCTACTGAAGTGGGCTGGTGAGGAAGGCACGTGCCACTAAGGTGGGGTTGTGAGGCAAAAAGGATCACGAATGCTAGTCCCATGCCGGTCGAGGGGAGAAACGGGAGAAACGCTCTGCCCGACAACAGCAAGCAACAGACTGGAGGGTCCTACACAAACACATCACTTTTTCGTTCGGCGGCACACACGCGAAGGTGGACACGAGGAGGCGAAAAGACAAGCATCTTCAGCTTTACCCATCACATTTTCCTCGCTCGGTTCTCTCGAAATTCGGAGGTACAGTGTCAACCGCACCCACCCCGACGGAGCCAAGGCTAAGGCACACATGTGCAAGAAAGAGGCAAATAAACGACACAGCATGGCATGGCTGGGAACTGCCTGTGCGGGCAGCTGGTGCGTACCTGGGGATCAGCCTCCTCGTATATCTGGACCGCCTTCACCTCACCATACTTCGCACACTCCGAAGACACCTCTCCCTGTGGCAGAGGGGCAGGCACACGCGTGAAATGGAGATAATCTTACGGAGCAAACGTTATGCAGGACACACACCGAACACCCTGAGCTTGATGAAGAGTGTCCCCACTGTGCAGACACGTAGAGCTTCGTTTGATAAGCTGCAGGCCGCATCGACCGGAAGAACTCGAAAAAACTGCCTATCATCACCGAACAAGAAAGAGACAAAAACTTCGCCACCCAACTTGCAGGCAGAAACACTGCCAGCACTGCATGCATACCCGCAGCTCCTGATCCACAGTGCCAGGCCTGACGAGGTTTCTGAGGAGAACCACTTTGCTGGGCTTGCCCTGGATTTTTGTGTTGCCCTTTTTGCGCTGCGGGGCCGCCTGCTTCACAGGCTCCGCCTGCTTGATAATCGCATGCGTCTGCGACGTCCGCACCACCGACAGGGGCGTGGCAACGCCATCCTGCTTCCGCCCGAGCCCCTTCCCGTCATCCCACCCCTGCTTCCGCAGCATCCGCTCTGCGAAGGACATCTTCCGCTCCGTCTCATTTGCAATCTTCCGCGCCGCATCCTGCTCCGCCTGCACAGACGCCTCCAGCTCCTGCGCGGTCCTGCTCCCCATCGCCTTCGACATCTCCATACGCCTCCGCACCGCCTCGTCGGCAGTCATCCCTATCGACTGCCCCTTCGCAGCCTTGATCTTCTCCACCCTGTCCGCCTCCTTCTTCTCCCACTCCGCACGCTCCCGCCTCAGCCGCTCCTCCTGCCTCACCTGCTCCCTTCTCAGCTCCCTCTCCCTGACGAGGTCGTCGTAGCTGTTAGGTATCGCCGGGTCGTACCTCTCGCTGGCAGAGCGCATCCTCTTCGGCGGTGGCGGGGCAGGCTTCTCTGGGGCAATGGCAGGGGCAGAGGCGAGCACCTCCTCGACCACCAGCCCCTGCGGCGGTGCCTGCTGCGGTGCTGCGGGTTTGGCAGCGGTCAGCTCTGTCACGGGGGCAGACCGGCTGACCCGTTTGAACCCCATGGCGGCGAGGGCCTCCGGAACGGGTCCGGCTGGTGGGCACCGCCTGTGAGGTGGGGGTGGTGGTGGTGTGGCAGGAATGGCGGAACTGCGCAGGCACCTCAGGTGTGGGGGTGGGGGGGGTTGGTGGGTGTGGGAGGGGGGGGGGCTCATGGATGCGAGTGTGTTCCTTATTGAAGATATGTTCCTTCACGGTGGCCTTGTCAGGGGTTTTTGATCAGGCCTGTCTCTGGTCAAAAAAAGGGCCTGGTCAGTGACCTGGTCAATTTTGGCCTGGTCGACCGCCTGGTCAAAACCCTGACGAGGAGAACGTGTTCCAGTTCAGGCAGGGATGCGGGGGAAAGGAGGGGCAGTGAGGCAGCGGCACCACCCCGCAATGCGGGGTGGCGCGGCTGTACGGAGGCAGGATGCGCCGCAGTCCTGGGGGGTTGGCCCGCAGGCGCAGGCACAGTCGCAGGCAGGTAGTCGCAGGCATGTGTGCAGCAGGTGAAAGTGCAGAGGACAGGCCTCTGTGGTGCACACAGCATGCAGGCTACCCAGAGAGGGGGACATGGCTGGCTGTGCCCGCAGGCGGGCACAGCCGGTGGGGGACCCAGCCTTTTGGCGTGGGGCGGGAGGGGGGGTCACGCACAAGCAATCGAGGACAAGTTGTGATCCTTTCGCCTTCAGGTCACCCGCTGTCACGTACACTTGTTCCAAGGCGATGTTGAGGCCCTGTGGAGTGGCATGAAGGCGGTGATCCGAAAGCGTCGGGTTCGGACGCGCTTCGGTACCTTGCGACTTCGCTTCGCCCCGTCGCGTTGGTAACCGGTAAACAAACAAAAGAACCTAAAAAACAAACAACACGAAAGGCAGAAAGCGAAGAGCAAGCAGACACGACATCAGCAATCCACGGCAGGCAGAGGAGGTGACACCAACAACTAACAACACGCTGCTGCACATGTCGGCCTGGTTTGCCAGTTTTGTTCCTAAAGAGCACGCACACCTGTTGCTGCACGGTTTCATCACTCGTGCTGCTAGACGCGATAATATAGAATGATGGGGTGAATGTAAATTGAAAGGCCACCACACGCAGTGCAGTGATTTGTTCTTGGTGTGCTGTGGGGGCCTTCGCTCTGTGTCGAGATGTGTCAGTTTTTCCCTCTTTTGTGAGGCAACTCACACCGTGTCTGCACTTCTGAGCGAAGGCCCATGGGATTTCAATTGAGGCCACGACTACACATGGCACATGGCACAGCACACAGCAACACAAATAGGATGTTATAAATCTGCACAAGCAGCACCCGGGAGCATCACAGGCGAACACCACCTGCTGACACGTACGCGGGGTTCGGGATCTCCGGCATGGTGCACTCTGCTGCTGCTGGGTGTCCCGAGGTGGACTGGTCGTGGCACTGCATGTACTCCTGCATGCTCCGCAGCACCGACTGGAGCGCCCCATCACCCGCCAGATTGCGCTCTTCGCCCTCGTCCTCCGACAGGTCGTACAGCTGCCCCGCTGCCGCCACGCCGACTGGCACCACGTACTTGTAGGGCCACACGATCACCGCGCGGTCCGTCAGCATCTCCATCGCCTTCGGAATGGTGGACAGCGGGACCACCCCGCCTGCTGCCGCACGCCACGACACACCGTCGAGCGCGCGGGTCGACGACGCCCCCGCGTAGTCCAGCAGCGTCGCCGCCGTGTCGGTGTTGACCACCACGGACCCGACGCGTGTGCCTGCAGGCACCTCCACAGGGTACCGCACCGCCTGCAGGATGCGCGTCCCCGTCTCCGCCACAGACGACTTGCCCGACACACCGTGGTCCGTGCACAGCACCACCACCGTGTTGTCCAGCACGCCCAGCCCCTCCAGCCCCTGCAGCACGGCCCCGAGCGCGTCGTCCACCCACATGTGCGACGCCAGCGTCTCCTGCACGGACTCGCGCCGCGTCAGATCCCCCGCCGCAGCCCACACGTCTGTGCGCTTCCGCATCGTCGTCTGCGGCACGTGCTCCAGCATGCCCGCAGGCGTGGCACGCATGTCAAACGCCATTGCCGCCTGCGTCTTCGGGTTGTGCGGGCCTGTCGGCGTCATGTGCAGGAAGAAAGGCTTCTGTGCCCGCACCGCATCGCCCACCGCCGCCAGCGACGTGTTGACCATCCACTCCGGGTTGTGCGACCAGTGGTGGCCCTTCCCGTCCGTCGCCCCGTCCGCATCCATGTTTGTCACGTACGCTGATGCCACCTGCGTGAACCCCGTCGCCGCCACGTCCCGCACCAGCGCCTCGTAGTCCGCAAGGTACGCCTCCTCCATCTTGGACGGGAACAGGTGCCACTTCCCCGAGTGGATCGTCTCGTACCCGCGCCGTCCCAGCGCCGTCTGCAGGTTCTCCGACACGTCCCCGTCCGCCAGCTTGGTCGTCGGCACGTCGATGTTCACCCGCCCGTCCCACCCCGCGTCCCCGTTGTGCTTCCGCCCCGCCACGAAGCGTGCGTAGTCGCCCCGGCTGGGGTACCGCCCCGTCAGGAGGCTGAACCGCGACGGCGCGCACTTCGGCGCTGCCGTGTACGCCCGCTCGAACACTGCACCCTCTGCGCGCACCCGGTCCATGTTCGGTGTCGGCGGCCGCTCTGCCGGAACCTCTGTCCCTGCAGGCGCCTCGTCCCACAGGAACGCCATGTCGTCCGGCATGAACAGCACCACGTTCGGCAGTGTCCTGCCCACAGGGGCAGGGCCGTCGGTCGCAGGTGCACCGGTGGCGGGTGCCGCCGTGTCTGGCACAGCCGTCTCGGGCACGGGCAGAGGCGTCGCGACAGGTGCAGGCACACGTGTCGGTGCAGGTGCAGGCGTCTCCTTGCACCGCAGACCACGGCGCTGCCTCCGCTCACACGGTGTCTCAGGTGTGGGCACAGCAGCAGGCTGTGGGGTGGTCACAGGTGCAGGTGTCGGGATGGGTGTGGGCACAGGTGTTGCGGGTGCAGCTGTCACGGGCACACGGGTCGCGATAGGCACAGGCACGGGGGTCGGTACAGGTGCAGGTGCAGGCGTCTCCTTGCACCGCAGGCCGCGCCGCTGCCTCCGCTCGCACGGTGTCTCAGGTGTCGGCACAGCAGCAGGCTGTGGGGTGGTCACAGGCGCGGGTGCGGGTGTTGCGACAGGCGTCGGTGGCGCGGGCACAGGTGTCACGACAGGCACGGGTGTGGCAGGTGTGGCAGGCGTGCACACAGGGCGCTGCAGGGCGGTGTACGCAGACGGCCCGTTCGTTGTGCACTGAGGGGTAAAGCTCGGGCGGCCGCCTGCACCAAAGCACCCGCTCAGGTAGGGGAAGGTCTTTGTCGCAAAGTAGGCGTAGCTGTCGTCGCACTCAGCCAGCCCCACCGCACCGTTGCACACGTCCAGCCCCGACGCACCCGCCTCCGCCCCGCTGCCGAGGTACGGCCCGTACATCACGTGCCCGTCCTTCGCCAGCCCGATCACCGTCAGCTCGCGCTTGTATGTCGACACCGCCTGTGTCGCAAAGTCAGTGCACCCGTTGCGTGCGTTGCACGGTGCCACCGGCTGCGACGTCGGGTCCGCCACGCACGGCGAGGGGGTGTGGTAGTGGTAGATGCCTGCCGCCTGCGGGTGCCCCAGGCACAGGTCCACCTTCTCCACCACGCTGGCAGGGTCCGTCACCTCCGCAAACACAGACGGGTAGAAGGGGTCCACCCCCAGCGCGCTCATCTGGTTCATGTACACCACACCGTCCAGCGCAATCCCCGACGCCACGCGCAGCGTCGACGTCCCGAGCAGCTCGAAGTGGCTGTCTGCAGGCACCCGTGAGTGTGCCTGGATATCGCACACTGCCTCGTTCACCTCATCCTGCGTCATGGGCGCCACACGCTCCACCACGGGCACGTTGAAATCCACCTCAAAGTCGTTGTCCTGCTCCTTCGGCTCCACGGGCGACGAGTAGCACGACGCAGGCAGCCCGTTGCTCTGCACACGGATCCGCACCACACCGCCCACCTCCCTGCAGGTCACGCACAGCTTCCGCTGCCACGTGCATGACCCATCGGCGTTCACCGTCCCGCCACAGGCGGGGCTGCCGGTGCACGTCACCGCCGTCCCGCTGTGCCCCGCCAGGCTGTCCAGTGCGCCCCCCGCCCTGTCGCATGTGTTCCGGAACGCCGATGCGATCCTGTCGCAGTCGCCCAGCGTCCTACCGAGCCCCTCCGCCTGCCCAGCCCACCCCGCCAGAAGCAGCAGGGCGCCCGCAAGACGCGCCACGTGGTGCCCCATATCGCCAAGCAGAAATACAGCAACCTCACAACCTGCAGTGGGTGGTGCATTTGAACATTCGATCCACACGAGGGGGGAAGGGGCCTGCCCAACCACCTGGCCACCCCGCTGACTTCGGCCACCGTGAAGAGCTTGGTGCGATGAGGGGGCAACGGGAGGGGACGAGCATTGTTCCTCAGGCCTGCAGGGCACACCACCGCGCGGACTGTCACACCCCACCCCCCACCCCGCCCTGCCTTGGTAAAGGCGGGCCGGGCCGGGGCGGGTTTTGTGTGTGGTCGGGTAAGGAGTGTTTGTCTGGTGGGGTGGCTGGGCTGACTAAGCCTCGCCACGGCGTGGCTGGGTTGTGCGGCGCACACCTTGGAAAGACGACGGCATAGAAGGCCAACTTGCCACCCCCCACACAACACACACCCATATCCCCGGGGAGGGGGAATCCCCCTGCCCCAGCAGGGGCACTACAAAAGATCGGGCAAAACACATACAGATGCCAGGGGGCAGCGGGGGCTCACTTGCTGGTTGGGTATTGGCAGAAAGAGTGGAGGCGTGTGGGAGAGACGCGCCAAAGAGCTGGATGCCTTCTGTTTTTCCGCACACTCGTGTGAGCAGAAAGTCACCCACCACAGCAAGCATCCAAACGTGCTCTATACACTAACCCCACCCTTCATCAGGCTCAGGGTGTGATTATTTTGTGGTTTGTGTGTAGAATCATATCGTATCACTATCACACCTGCTCGAGAGAAAGAGAGAGAGCGTTGGCAATGTTGGACTAGCGGGTCTGCATCCAACAGAAGAAGAAGCCTGCTGCTCGAGAGAACAGAGAACTGGCACGCTGTGTGAGAGCACGCGAGATGTGGCATAGCAGTGCCGGGCGTTCCCCAGAGGGGCACGATTCAATAGACAGAGATAGGCGGAGGGGGGGGGGGGGGGGGTAGTGAAATCGAATTTGAAGGGAGCACAAGAATGATCACCCTTCACTCGTTATGCAGGTTGTGTCTGAAATCCAGTGTTTTTTCCGGCCTGTGTTGTGTTGTTGTACTGTGTGGGCAATTAGGCTGTGATGGTATGCAAAAACGTTCTTTGGTTCTCATGATCAAACGTCAAGGCACTCATCTGTGGAAATGTGCGTAACTGGTGTCATCATTGTAGTCAGGTTCATGTAGCCTATGTGACCGCAGTGATGTCTTCAGTCATTCCATTTGCATGTCAGCTTGTTCGTTAAAAGAGGAACGTTCATAGGAACGTTCAGGGGGGGGGGGGGGCGCAAAAAAATTGCTTATGGTAGCAGTTTCGGCTGCCAACCCACGACCGTACCATAAGGACGCGGAACACATGCCGGGGCAGCCCGGTACGAGGTGTACCTTTCATCAGGTGGGTATCGGCAAGATGCACAGCGTCAGGGGTGGGGACAGATAGAGGGCAAAAGATGAAAGGGGCGGTGGGGTAGGGGGGTGGATTTTAGAGAAAAAGAAAAAAGAAAAGTGATGATTAAAAGGAGGAGAGAAAGCAGTAAAGAAAAGAATAAAAAAAGAAAAAGGTGTGGATCGGAGCACGACTCCACGGGCCACGGGAAGCATATGAAATGCCTCCCGGATCGGACATTGCGTCTAGGAGTGCGGCAGGGGAGACGGTGTCCAGGGGGGGGGGTTTTTTTGGGCGTATGGTGACTAAGTGCATGGCCAAAGTATAATCTTTGGGGGCACAGAAGCACGCCATTACGCCGTCAGCTATGCATGGCAGGGTCGCTGGTTCCCCGAGGATCGTGTTAATCCCGCATACCGGAAGGAAAAAAGGGGTTGGGGGCATGATACAACGTGAGTTTATGAAAGGTATAACTACCGTCTGGTGGCTAGTTGTAATCGGACTCGGGTTCCGATTGATCCGTCGACATGTTGTCCGTCTGTCTGGATCTTTTGTGTGGTGTTGGTTGAGGGGGGGGGGGGGGGTCTCCGCTCCGTGCCGCTGTGTGTTAAACCTGTGCCACTTTGCACAGGAGATTTGCTTCACATTTTTTTCGTCACTAATTCTGCACTTCTGAGCGGAAGGCACGCCATAGGGAAAGTACAACAGATGGGCCGCGGCAACACGCACCCCCGTCCCTCCCCCCCACCTCCCCACCCGCACAGGCGGGGGGGGTGGGGGGTGCTAAACAAACGGGAAAGGGGTGAACGTTGGCCACAGCAACGAAGAACTAAGAACAAAGAACCCCCTGAGAAGAGCACCCCACACACACTCGAGGGGGGGTGGGGGTGGGGCGGGTGCACTACGCGGCAGTGTTCCGGAAGGAATAGCCACAAAAATGGTTTTTCCGTCGTGTGGTGTTGCGTTGCTGTTTTCGTTTTGTTGATGTTGTTGTGACTGTGCCCCCCCTCACACACGCCATTTTTTTTGCCATATGGGACCCCCAATGGCAAAGCGCGCAGCAAAATTCAAAAACCAGCCCCCGACCTCCTCAACTGTTCACCCCCAGACGAGAGGCGCGTCGCTCTGGCGTGTCTGGAGGAGGTCACACGTTGCCGAGACACGCTGCCGGAGCGAGGTGACGTAGCGGCTGACGTTGCTCCAGTCATGCTCGATCGCATTGCCCTCCAGTCGCGACAGCTTCCGCACGAGGTACTGCCGCTGGGCCGCCTTGCTGCTGCGCCTGCTCGGCTTGCTTTCCTGCGGAGGGGTGTCGGCAGCGCGTGCCACCTCCCCCGACACGCTCTCCAGCGACTGCCCACCAGCCTCCTCGTTCGCCCCCGCTGTGGCAGGCCTGTTGAGATACCGCCGCACCAAGTCCCTCTCCGTCAGGGTGTGCCCCGGCTGCCGCCTCTTCCGCTCCTCCATCCGCCGCTGCGCCATGCCACGCTCCTCTCGCGTCCCGTGCCCCGGCAGCTCGTAGCAGTGGCTGAAGTTGTCGCCTGGCCTGACAGCATCGAACCGCAGAAAGGGATATGTGCTGCAGGGATACGCCCGGTGCGACCGCATTGCTAGCATTGCGAGAGAGTAAGAGAGTCGAGGGGGGCGGTGCAGAAGCCTCGCAGGTAGTGCGAGCAGCACACGGGAGGGATCCTGGACCCTCGTTGTGTTGGGGGGTCGGGGCGGGGGAGCGGGGGGAATAGCCCTTCGGCTTCCTTGCGTCGAAAATCGAAAATATGCAAGGATTATTTGCAAAGTACCCCACCCCCCCCCCCACCTCCGTTCAGTGCTCACCCCACCCCCCCCCCCCCCACCGTCCGACACAAGATGTCCGACCAGCGACGGAAGATGCTCCTGCGGGGGTGGATGGGTGGGGTGGATGGCGGCTTGTGATGCCGAGAAGGCGGGAAGGGGCAGAGGGGGGGGCAGAGGCAACCACCCCTGCACCCTCATCACTTCACTCAAATGGCAGGCCGGTGTCCCGCTGCGAGTCGACTGATGCTGTGACGGCGACATGAGCATGGCAAGGAGGGTGATCGGCACAAAAAGCTGTTTGTTTTTTTTGAAAAAGGGGAGGGGGGAGAGCGCCCAATTCAAAAGGGGGGTGGGGGTAGGGGGGGTCGGGGGCGGCGGCACTGCTCGAACTAACCATCACGACAGTGTGTAGCGCGCGAGGGTGGGGGGGGGGGGGGGTGGGGGCCTTTTTGACCTCCCTCCCTCTCTTTTTTTAGTTTTCCCCTTGGGTCTTCGGCGGGTCGAGTATCTTATCATTTTTTTTGCCGCAAACCCATTTTGCCGTCAGCAACAGCCGGGTGCATTTCAGATCTGAGAACAGATCTGAAAGGTGCAGCATTGCGTTCAGAATAGGATAGGGAGAGGGTGTGGGGGAGGGCTATTTACCCACTTACGATTTCCGAACAGGGTGTCCCTTCACCCCCACCTCCGACACGGAGCGAATGCCCTCAGAGAATGTACTTTGGATGCAATATGCTCGAACCCACAAGGCACTCACTCATTCGGAACGATTAAACGATTTCCTGACCTTCTTGACACGACAGTGTCTTTCGGGCCTTCTGGAATAGACACACCCCCTCCGACCCACGCTGATTTGCTGCTGCTTAGGGTGGCGTTGTGTAAATCATCCAAAACAGCAGAACCAAATCAGGGGGGAGGCCCCCAGCAGTCGCAGCCCAAACGAACACCAAGAATAGTGATACAAAAAAAATACAGCACTGAGCGACACAGGCCACACCCACAACACCCGAGACACACGCTCAGACAGTGTTGTCCACCACAGGTGCCGAGAAGCTCATCTCGTTCCCCTCCTTCCCCCCTTTGGGCTCCATGGTGTGCCGCCGCCGCCGCCGCCTCCTGTTGGGGATGAAGGAGCTGCGCTTCACCATTGCCATCATGACGCCAACCACGCAGCAGACGCCTGCAAAGGTGATCAGCACAAAGATCCAGGGTGAAGGCCCGTCATCGTCACTCGGCACCACGATATACGCCGGGGCGCGTGTCGGGGGCGCAGCTGTCGCCGGATGCCCTGTTGCCGGAGCGGGGGTGGGTCTCGGCGGCGTTGCGGTTGGGGGTGCTGCAGTGCTGACACCAGGCTCCGGGGTACCGGGGCTCGCACCAGGCTCAGGGGTTGCAGGTGCCACCGTCGCAGGTGCGACCGTGGCAGGCGCAGGGGTGGCTGGCACCAACGGCGCCACGACCTGCCCAAGGGAGAGCGCAGCCAGCGGGGCCAGCGGAACCGCATCGCCATCCCTGTTGCCTGCGAAGGCATCCGGCTGGCTGCTCAGGTCCTCCAGCCCGGAGGCTGCGCCGGCAACTGCTGCCGCGTCACCCACCACCACCAGCTGTGCGAACAGCTTGTCCCCTGCGGCACCGGATGCCTGCGCCACCGCTTCACGCCGGGCGACGGCGGGTGCCATCTCGGCAACCAGCGAGCCCGCCTGCTCTTCGGTGCCAGGGATCGTCCCCCAGGAGTGCGGCGTGCGGAGCCTCTGCGCTGCAAACGCGGACCCCTCCCCGGGCATGCTGCCATTCACGTCGAGGGCGCCGATGGCCTGTTGGTGAGGTAGGGTGTTGCGGTGGGGCTGGCATCAAGGGCAGAGGGGAGAGGAGGAGAGGAGGGGGTGTTCTGCACATGCTGAACAAAGAAACGTGTGGTGGTGTGGTGTGTGCATGAGGGGTTAGGCAATGTGCATACTTCGACCAGAAGGGTTGCCGCAACTCCGGCGTAGGAATCGAGAAAACTGAAAGCCAGCTGGCGGAGCACCTGCATGGGTGGTGTGTATGGCACGGTGGGGGCGTGTGCTGCTTCATCCGTGGGTATCACTATCAGAGAGAGAATCACCAAAAAAAACGCAGTCTTCGGGTCGCGTCTAGAACTAGTTGACACCCTCCCACCCGACACGCATGTGCAGGGTCCCCGAAGTTTAAAAAAACGCACTGATTTGCTGATTAGACGACATGGCTATGCAGCGCGGACAACAACGACCCACGCCTCTCACCGCTCCCCATGCATACCTTCCGGGTGTAGTCCCTCGGATTGGCTGTCACGTCCTCCCACGCACCGGTGTACTTCAGCAGGGCGGTGACGCGGTGCTTCTGATCCAGGATCTTGTCGTCACTCTGCTTCTCAGCAGCAATGTCTGCTGCGGCGCAGCCGACCCCCCTCACCGCACAGCAGAAAGTCTGCCTCTCGGATGTGAAGTCACCCTGGAGTGCACCGTCCGAAGGGCAGGTGAAGCGGCAGCCGAGCGAGTGGGTGGCGCAGCAGACAGCACGCTCTGCCGCCGTCATGTTGCGGTGTCTGGCAGACTCGACGCACCGCCTCGCTGCGGCACAGCCGATGCCCCGGTTGGTGCAGCACCACGCGCGCTGCCTGGCACCTGCCGTGCCGGCGGCAAACCCGCCCTCGTCGCAGGCGTAGGGCCCATCAGGGCTGTCGGGGCTGTTGCAACCTCTCCCAGTGAGGGCACAGCATGCCCTCTTCTGCTCAGACCCCCACCCCGTGCCATCGCCCATGCAGTCGTGCTCGGGCCGGTTGCCGCGGCAGGACATGCCGTGGACGCGGCAGCAGTAGCCCCGTTGCTCTGCAGACCACAGCCCGCCCGCGGTGCAGTCGAACTCTTGCCCTGTGCAGCCCTGTGGCGGGGGGTGGTGGGGATTATGGGGTTTAGGCAGGCAGGTGATTGTGATTCCCCTCGGGTCTGAAGAGGATCTCCAAAAGCAGCGTGTCACCCCCCAAGAATCCCCACCGTGTGTGGTGGTGTGGGCGGAGGAGGTAGTGCATCAGAAACCGCTCGGTGCGATTTACACGAAACAAAAGGCTGGCGTGTGTGTGTGTGGGGCGGCGGGGAGGGAGAGAGGTGCCATACCACCTGCTGCGCCTTGCAGCACCACGTTGCATGCTCGGGGCTCCAGGAGGCAATCCCACTCTCGGCACAGTCGTAGGTGGGCGCAGGGCAGTTGATGTGCCCGTTGGCACAGCACCACGTCTGCTTTGCAGGCAGCCACCTCTCTGGGCTGTAGCAGTCGTAGCTGGCGTCGCCGAGGTCACAGCCGTACAGCCCCTGCGTCTGTGCGCAGCAGGCTGCCCGCTTTGCCGCACCCCACACCTCGGGCCCTTCATAGCCGGTGGGCGTGCAGTGGTAGGCAGCGCAGCCAGTCTGCCGGTAGGCACAGCACCACTGCCGCTGGGCTGCAGACCAGCTGCTGCTTGCCTCGGCACGGCACCCCCACCGCTGCGGCAGGCACCGCCGCAGGGTGGCGTGGCGTGTGGAGGAGCAGCGTCCTGCTGTGCCCGTCAGGGGGTTGCACTCGCAGTGCTGCGACACAAGCGCCTCGAGGGCTGTGGCAGAGGCTGCGGGGCACACCAGGCCTGCCCCGCAGTCGGAGTCAACACGGCACGTCCCGTTCAGCCAGGTCCACGATGAGGGGCAGTTCGCGCGATCGGCACACACAGGCTGCCCGTGGTGCAGCACGCAGTGCTGCGATGCCGGGCACGCGGTGCGGCAGGCAGGCGCCTCGCACACTCCCGTCAGGTCATTGCACTGCTGACCCACCGGGCACCGCCTGCCCGTGCACATCGAGGTGGTGGGTGCTGTGCAGACGGGCACACCCCCGCGCACGGCACAGACGTGGTCGGCAGCGCACAGGATGGCGGCACACACATCTGGGGCATCCACCGCGACACACTCATGCGTGCCTCCATGCGCCTGGCACTGCTGCCCGACGCTGCACACCAGGCGTGCTTCGCAGGCGCATGCATCCATTTCACACGGGGGGAGGTCTGGGGGTGTGGTGCATGCGTATGCAGCCAGGCCGCCGCTGCGCTGCACACCGCACGTCTGGTTGGTAGGACAGCCGCCGCACAGTGCGAGCTGTCTGGAGGCGCAGGCAGCCTTGCCATCTGGCGCATAGCAAGCCGTGCCGGAGGGGCATGTCACGGCGTCGCAGGGGTGTGCCTCGATGCACGTCGTGCGCAGCGCAGGGCCCCGCACGCACAGCCCCGATGGGCACGCCCCGCAACGGATGTCGGCGTCGAAGCATGTGGCAGTGTCACCTGATGCGACGCAGCGGCGCCCACCGCACCGGTCCCCATCACAGGGCGACCCCACGTCGCACACCTCCTGCCCGCAGCCCTCTCCGCAGGGCCCAGGGGCAGCGGCGACAAACCTGCACCCGGGTGTGGGCACGCAGGCCTCGGGTGGCCCGCACACAGGGGGCGCGCAGGAGGGCTGGCCTCCTGTGCGCACGCAGGAGCGGCACTGCGACAGGGGGGCGTCTGTGTTGCAGCACTGCGCCTCCTCCTCGGCAGTGCACTGCTCGCCGCACAGCAGGCGGCCACAAGGGTTCTCCGGGCTGCAAAGGGGTTGGGTGTGATGAGGAAGAAAAGCAAGGGCAAAGGGCTGGCCTCCATTAAGAGGGGGTGGGGTGGGGTGGGGTGGGGTGCCACCCCGAGGCGTCACACTGAATTGAATTGATCGCATACCACCCGAAGCGGTCCAAAGCGGAATCGGCTTTCTGGTACCGGCAACCCTGCGCTGCCACGCAGCTGACTGTGGGGCATAGGAACGGGACGCATCGGGGCGCCCCATCTGCGGATGGCACGCATCTCTGGCGCGTCTCACCACGGAGGCACCGCGCCACCCCCTCCGCAGTGCAGCTGTCGCGGCACGCCAGCTGCCCGCAGGGGAACGCGGGGCACTGCGTCCCTGGCACAGTCGCATTGACCCGCACATAGTAGCACCCTTCGGGCGCACGGGCACACCTGCGAGGCGATGGTGGTGGCAGTGTCGCCAGGAGGGACGACTCCTCGTCACTCTTTCACACACACGTCGACACGCATGCCTGCAGCTTGGCCAGACCGACAACATACCTGGGCACGGGGCACGGCACCTCGCTGCACTGCTCTGCTGCGCTGCCGGTGCCTGCGACACAGGCCAGGTCCCGCCCCTCCGCCCTGCCCTGCGCGATGCACGCCGAGGCTGCACTCGGGGCACAGGCTGAGGGGCACACCACCTGGCAGGGGAACAGCGGGCAGCCCCAGAGGTCCGCTTCCGTGCGTGCCTGGCAGCCAGGAGGCACGCTGCAGGCAGCGACCAGGCAGGTGGGGGGCACGCAGTGGTAGGCAGCGGTGTCGGTGGTGACCTTGGGATCAGCCAGGCGGCAGTGCAGGCCTTGCGACTCGCAAAGGCGGCGATGCGCGAGGCTGCAGGCGGCAGGGTCGGGGAGGCATGTGCCGGGGAAGTGCGTCGGAACTCCCGAGCCAGGTGGGTGGCTGGGGGCAATAAGCCCAGCAGGGCACACACACTGCCACGTGTCGTTGTGGAGGTGGTCCGGATCGTGGCACTCGAAGCCCTCAGGGCAGCGGGGTGCGGCACAGTCGTCGTCGAAGGCATGCTGGTGCGAGCAGAGAGGGCCCGATTCGGAGGGCACGCAGAGCCCAGAGGGGGTGCCGGGGATGGAGCACCTGCTGCCGAGAGCAGGCTCCGGCGTGCAGCTGTCGCAGGGGGTGGCCCAGCAGGAAGCGGCGCCACGGGAGATGCATGCGGTGCCGGACCAGGTGCAGTGTGGCTGGAGGGTGCAGAGGGGCACGTCGGTAGTGAGTGTGTCGCAGGGTGTGGGGGTGGGGCGGAGCTGCTTGGGGAGGCACAGGTGGCCGGACACGTAGGGGGTGTGGGTGGGCGTGCAGTGGAGCTTGGCCCAGGGGTTCAGCACTGACCCAGGTTCGCAGGGGCCACAGTCGCCGTCGAGGCACACGAGCTGCTCGGACGGTATCTTCAGAGGGACGCCTGCATCCATCTCGAAACCGAGCATGCCGTGGTGGAAGGACTTCCCGAGGCGGACACGCCCACGCAACCATGACTGGTGCACGTGCATGCAGGTGGTCAGCACCCCTTCAACCTCACACGAAGGCTGCGTCAGGTCCACGTAGTCGCAACGATGCTCGTCAAGGGTGCAGTTTCCGTCAGCCCACTTGCACTGCACACTGGTGCGCATGGATGACCCATTCGTCCCTGTGCATGATGATTCGTCAAGCGAAGAGCAGCCGGTGAAGGGCATGCACATGTGGTACCCCTGCATGTAGGCGCACAACGGGTTGGCGGAACAGGCGTCTGGCGAGTGAAGGTTGTTGCAGGGAAACCGGGCGGCGGTGCATCGGTCCGCCCCGTGCACCCATGTGCAGTTGTGTCGGCTGCACTCGTACCAGTCGTCCATGTCACACTCATCCGCCACGCTGCATCTCTGGTACAGCGCATCCCATTCACATCTGCCGTTGAGCTTGCAAGCCCTGCGTGACGCGGACGGGCACACGTGTGCTGGCTCCGTGTCCTGGCACTTCTGCCACACACCATCCCAGACGCACAACTGCATGGATGCTGCCACTGCGCAGTGTTCCTTCCCAAGCGAGCCGCATTCAGGAAGATTGTCTGCAGATGAACACTGCTTGCCCGTCCACAGGCACCCCTCAGTGCCTTCGGCGTTGCAATCATCAGGCGTCTTCAGTTCGTCACAACGCAGACGCTTCTCGCAGGTTGAATTGCCCCAGTTCCACGCGCAGCCGTCCAGCATTGTACATGTATGTGCGTCACCCTCGTGGACACATGCAGTACACAGACCCGTCGACCCCGACACGACACAGTTGTGGCTGTTGTCCGTGGCGCACTGCTTCGCAGGCAATAAGGTGCAGATGTCCGTCTCAGTCCCCACGGAACACACGCCTGTGTACGGACTCCATAAACAGTACGGGTGAGCGGCACAGTCCTCCTTCGACTGCGACACCGCACACCTGACGGGCACACACATCTGGCGGGTAGCGTCAAAGTCGCAAGCGTCATCCTGAAAGCACGACGCCTTCTGCGCACCGTACGCCTCACAGTGTGTTTCCGCAGTCTTCAGCACGCAGACACCCTCGTCGCGCACGCACAGCCCGTCGCAGGAGCCATACTGAGAGGAGGCAGCGCAGATGATGCGGCCGGCGGAGATCCCGCAGTAACCAACCCCACTTGGCAGCAGGCGCCACTGGCAGTGCACGAAGGTGGCGTTGCCTTCACACGCGTCCTGTGTCAAGCGTGTCAAACACTTTTCAGGCCGGCACTGCATGGAAGTAGCGTCAACTGCACAGGCAAATGCCTGGTGATAGCACGCCTCCCACCCAAGCAGCTCGCATCGGATGTCGCACTGTGGGCCCCAGCACTGCTCCAGTTCCTGGCACTGCGACGTGCCTGCATGCCACTCACAGGTAGGCCACCTTGTGCAGTGTGACGACGTGCCTTCAGATTCACAGCGGCCCAACGGCTTGCGTGCCTCTTTGGGGCTGACACAGAGATGTCCGCTCACACGCACTGTTCCTCCGGCTTCGGTGCACACCACCACGGCTGCCGGGTTCAGCACTGACCCAGGTTCGCAGGGGCCACAGTCGCCGTCGAGGCACATGAGCTGCCCCGTGGGCTCTACCAGAGAGACGCCTGCATCCATCTCGAAACCGAGCATGCCGTGGTGGAAGGACTTCCCGAGGCGGACACGCCCACGCAACCATGACTGGTGCACGTGCATGCAGGTGGTCAGCACCCCTTCAACCTCACACGAAGGCTGCGTCAGGTCCACGTAGTCGCAACGATGCTCGTCAAGGGTGCAGTTTCCGTCAGCCCACTTGCACTGCACACTGGTGCGCATGGATGACCCATTCGTCCCTGTGCATGATGATTCGTCAAGCGAAGAGCAGCCGGTGAAGGGCATGCACATGTGGTACCCCTGCATGTAGGCGCACAACGGGTTGGCGGAACAGGCGTCTGGCGAGTGAAGGTTGTTGCAGGGAAACCGGGCGGCGGTGCATCGGTCCGCCCCGTGCACCCATGTGCAGTTGTGTCGGCTGCACTCGTACCAGTCGTCCATGTCACACTCATCCGCCACGCTGCATCTCTGGTACAGCGCATCCCATTCACATCTGCCGTTGAGCTTGCAAGCCCTGCGTGACGCGGACGGGCACACGTGTGCTGGCTCCGTGTCCTGGCACTTCTGCCACACACCATCCCAGACGCACAACTGCATGGATGCTGCCACTGCGCAGTGTTCCTTCCCAAGCGAGCCGCATTCAGGAAGATTGTCTGCAGATGAACACTGCTTGCCCGTCCACAGGCACCCCTCAGTGCCTTCGGCGTTGCAATCATCAGGCGTCTTCAGTTCGTCACAACGCAGACGCTTCTCGCAGGTTGAATTGCCCCAGTTCCACGCGCAGCCGTCCAGCATTGTACATGTATGTGCGTCACCCTCGTGGACACATGCAGTACACAGACCCGTCGACCCCGACACGACACAGTTGTGGCTGTTGTCCGTGGCGCACTGCTTCGCAGGCAATAAGGTGCAGATGTCCGTCTCAGTCCCCACGGAACACACGCCTGTGTACGGACTCCATAAACAGTACGGGTGAGCGGCACAGTCCTCCTTCGACTGCGACACCGCACACCTGACGGGCACACACATCTGGCGGGTAGCGTCAAAGTCGCAAGCGTCATCCTGAAAGCACGACGCCTTCTGCGCACCGTACGCCTCACAGTGTGTTTCCGCAGTCTTCAGCACGCAGACACCCTCGTCGCGCACGCACAGCCCGTCGCAGGAGCCATACTGAGAGGAGGCAGCGCAGATGATGCGGCCGGCGGAGATCCCGCAGTAACCAACCCCACTTGGCAGCAGGCGCCACTGGCAGTGCACGAAGGTGGCGTTGCCTTCACACGCGTCCTGTGTCAAGCGTGTCAAACACTTTTCAGGCCGGCACTGCATGGAAGTAGCGTCAACTGCACAGGCAAATGCCTGGTGATAGCACGCCTCCCACCCAAGCAGCTCGCATCGGATGTCGCACTGTGGGCCCCAGCACTGCTCCAGTTCCTGGCACTGCGACGTGCCTGCATGCCACTCACAGGTAGGCCACCTTGTGCAGTGTGACGACGTGCCTTCAGATTCACAGCGGCCCAACGGCTTGCGTGCCTCTTTGGGGCTGACACAGAGATGTCCGCTCACACGCACTGTTCCTCCGGCTTCGGTGCACACCACCACGGCTGCCGGGTTCAGCACTGACCCAGGTTCGCAGGGGCCACAGTCGCCGTCGAGGCACATGAGCTGCCCCGTGGGCTCTACCAGAGAGACGCCTGCATCCATCTCGAAACCGAGCATGCCGTGGTGGAAGGACTTCCCGAGGCGGACACGCCCACGCAACCATGACTGGTGCACGTGCATGCAGGTGGTCAGCACCCCTTCAACCTCACACGAAGGCTGCGTCAGGTCCACGTAGTCGCAACGATGCTCGTCAAGGGTGCAGTTTCCGTCAGCCCACTTGCACTGCACACTGGTGCGCATGGATGACCCATTCGTCCCTGTGCATGATGATTCGTCAAGCGAAGAGCAGCCGGTGAAGGGCATGCACATGTGGTACCCCTGCATGTAGGCGCACAACGGGTTGGCGGAACAGGCGTCTGGCGAGTGAAGGTTGTTGCAGGGAAACCGGGCGGCGGTGCATCGGTCCGCCCCGTGCACCCATGTGCAGTTGTGTCGGCTGCACTCGTACCAGTCGTCCATGTCACACTCATCCGCCACGCTGCATCTCTGGTACAGCGCATCCCATTCACATCTGCCGTTGAGCTTGCAAGCCCTGCGTGACGCGGACGGGCACACGTGTGCTGGCTCCGTGTCCTGGCACTTCTGCCACACACCATCCCAGACGCACAACTGCATGGATGCTGCCACTGCGCAGTGTTCCTTCCCAAGCGAGCCGCATTCAGGAAGATTGTCTGCAGATGAACACTGCTTGCCCGTCCACAGGCACCCCTCAGTGCCTTCGGCGTTGCAATCATCAGGCGTCTTCAGTTCGTCACAACGCAGACGCTTCTCGCAGGTTGAATTGCCCCAGTTCCACGCGCAGCCGTCCAGCATTGTACATGTATGTGCGTCACCCTCGTGGACACATGCAGTACACAGACCCGTCGACCCCGACACGACACAGTTGTGGCTGTTGTCCGTGGCGCACTGCTTCGCAGGCAATAAGGTGCAGATGTCCGTCTCAGTCCCCACGGAACACACGCCTGTGTACGGACTCCATAAACAGTACGGGTGAGCGGCACAGTCCTCCTTCGACTGCGACACCGCACACCTGACGGGCACACACATCTGGCGGGTAGCGTCAAAGTCGCAAGCGTCATCCTGAAAGCACGACGCCTTCTGCGCACCGTACGCCTCACAGTGTGTTTCCGCAGTCTTCAGCACGCAGACACCCTCGTCGCGCACGCACAGCCCGTCGCAGGAGCCATACTGAGAGGAGGCAGCGCAGATGATGCGGCCGGCGGAGATCCCGCAGTAACCAACCCCACTTGGCAGCAGGCGCCACTGGCAGTGCACGAAGGTGGCGTTGCCTTCACACGCGTCCTGTGTCAAGCGTGTCAAACACTTTTCAGGCCGGCACTGCATGGAAGTAGCGTCAACTGCACAGGCAAATGCCTGGTGATAGCACGCCTCCCACCCAAGCAGCTCGCATCGGATGTCGCACTGTGGGCCCCAGCACTGCTCCAGTTCCTGGCACTGCGACGTGCCTGCATGCCACTCACAGGTAGGCCACCTTGTGCAGTGTGACGACGTGCCTTCAGATTCACAGCGGCCCAACGGCTTGCGTGCCTCTTTGGGGCTGACACAGAGATGTCCGCTCACACGCACTGTTCCTCCGGCTTCGGTGCACACCACCACGGCTGCCGGGTTCAGCACTGACCCAGGTTCGCAGGGGCCACAGTCGCCGTCGAGGCACATGAGCTGCCCCGTGGGCTCTACCAGAGAGACGCCTGCATCCATCTCGAAACCGAGCATGCCGTGGTGGAAGGACTTCCCGAGGCGGACACGCCCACGCAACCATGACTGGTGCACGTGCATGCAGGTGGTCAGCACCCCTTCAACCTCACACGAAGGCTGCGTCAGGTCCACGTAGTCGCAACGATGCTCGTCAAGGGTGCAGTTTCCGTCAGCCCACTTGCACTGCACACTGGTGCGCATGGATGACCCATTCGTCCCTGTGCATGATGATTCGTCAAGCGAAGAGCAGCCGGTGAAGGGCATGCACATGTGGTACCCCTGCATGTAGGCGCACAACGGGTTGGCGGAACAGGCGTCTGGCGAGTGAAGGTTGTTGCAGGGAAACCGGGCGGCGGTGCATCGGTCCGCCCCGTGCACCCATGTGCAGTTGTGTCGGCTGCACTCGTACCAGTCGTCCATGTCACACTCATCCGCCACGCTGCATCTCTGGTACAGCGCATCCCATTCACATCTGCCGTTGAGCTTGCAAGCCCTGCGTGACGCGGACGGGCACACGTGTGCTGGCTCCGTGTCCTGGCACTTCTGCCACACACCATCCCAGACGCACAACTGCATGGATGCTGCCACTGCGCAGTGTTCCTTCCCAAGCGAGCCGCATTCAGGAAGATTGTCTGCAGATGAACACTGCTTGCCCGTCCACAGGCACCCCTCAGTGCCTTCGGCGTTGCAATCATCAGGCGTCTTCAGTTCGTCACAACGCAGACGCTTCTCGCAGGTTGAATTGCCCCAGTTCCACGCGCAGCCGTCCAGCATTGTACATGTATGTGCGTCACCCTCGTGGACACATGCAGTACACAGACCCGTCGACCCCGACACGACACAGTTGTGGCTGTTGTCCGTGGCGCACTGCTTCGCAGGCAATAAGGTGCAGATGTCCGTCTCAGTCCCCACGGAACACACGCCTGTGTACGGACTCCATAAACAGTACGGGTGAGCGGCACAGTCCTCCTTCGACTGCGACACCGCACACCTGACGGGCACACACATCTGGCGGGTAGCGTCAAAGTCGCAAGCGTCATCCTGAAAGCACGACGCCTTCTGCGCACCGTACGCCTCACAGTGTGTTTCCGCAGTCTTCAGCACGCAGACACCCTCGTCGCGCACGCACAGCCCGTCGCAGGAGCCATACTGAGAGGAGGCAGCGCAGATGATGCGGCCGGCGGAGATCCCGCAGTAACCAACCCCACTTGGCAGCAGGCGCCACTGGCAGTGCACGAAGGTGGCGTTGCCTTCACACGCGTCCTGTGTCAAGCGTGTCAAACACTTTTCAGGCCGGCACTGCATGGAAGTAGCGTCAACTGCACAGGCAAATGCCTGGTGATAGCACGCCTCCCACCCAAGCAGCTCGCATCGGATGTCGCACTGTGGGCCCCAGCACTGCTCCAGTTCCTGGCACTGCGACGTGCCTGCATGCCACTCACAGGTAGGCCACCTTGTGCAGTGTGACGACGTGCCTTCAGATTCACAGCGGCCCAACGGCTTGCGTGCCTCTTTGGGGCTGACACAGAGATGTCCGCTCACACGCACTGTTCCTCCGGCTTCGGTGCACACCACCACGGCTGCCGGGTTCAGCACTGACCCAGGTTCGCAGGGGCCACAGTCGCCGTCGAGGCACATGAGCTGCCCCGTGGGCTCTACCAGAGAGACGCCTGCATCCATCTCGAAACCGAGCATGCCGTGGTGGAAGGACTTCCCGAGGCGGACACGCCCACGCAACCATGACTGGTGCACGTGCATGCAGGTGGTCAGCACCCCTTCAACCTCACACGAAGGCTGCGTCAGGTCCACGTAGTCGCAACGATGCTCGTCAAGGGTGCAGTTTCCGTCAGCCCACTTGCACTGCACACTGGTGCGCATGGATGACCCATTCGTCCCTGTGCATGATGATTCGTCAAGCGAAGAGCAGCCGGTGAAGGGCATGCACATGTGGTACCCCTGCATGTAGGCGCACAACGGGTTGGCGGAACAGGCGTCTGGCGAGTGAAGGTTGTTGCAGGGAAACCGGGCGGCGGTGCATCGGTCCGCCCCGTGCACCCATGTGCAGTTGTGTCGGCTGCACTCGTACCAGTCGTCCATGTCACACTCATCCGCCACGCTGCATCTCTGGTACAGCGCATCCCATTCACATCTGCCGTTGAGCTTGCAAGCCCTGCGTGACGCGGACGGGCACACGTGTGCTGGCTCCGTGTCCTGGCACTTCTGCCACACACCATCCCAGACGCACAACTGCATGGATGCTGCCACTGCGCAGTGTTCCTTCCCAAGCGAGCCGCATTCAGGAAGATTGTCTGCAGATGAACACTGCTTGCCCGTCCACAGGCACCCCTCAGTGCCTTCGGCGTTGCAATCATCAGGCGTCTTCAGTTCGTCACAACGCAGACGCTTCTCGCAGGTTGAATTGCCCCAGTTCCACGCGCAGCCGTCCAGCATTGTACATGTATGTGCGTCACCCTCGTGGACACATGCAGTACACAGACCCGTCGACCCCGACACGACACAGTTGTGGCTGTTGTCCGTGGCGCACTGCTTCGCAGGCAATAAGGTGCAGATGTCCGTCTCAGTCCCCACGGAACACACGCCTGTGTACGGACTCCATAAACAGTACGGGTGAGCGGCACAGTCCTCCTTCGACTGCGACACCGCACACCTGACGGGCACACACATCTGGCGGGTAGCGTCAAAGTCGCAAGCGTCATCCTGAAAGCACGACGCCTTCTGCGCACCGTACGCCTCACAGTGTGTTTCCGCAGTCTTCAGCACGCAGACACCCTCGTCGCGCACGCACAGCCCGTCGCAGGAGCCATACTGAGAGGAGGCAGCGCAGATGATGCGGCCGGCGGAGATCCCGCAGTAACCAACCCCACTTGGCAGCAGGCGCCACTGGCAGTGCACGAAGGTGGCGTTGCCTTCACACGCGTCCTGTGTCAAGCGTGTCAAACACTTTTCAGGCCGGCACTGCATGGAAGTAGCGTCAACTGCACAGGCAAATGCCTGGTGATAGCACGCCTCCCACCCAAGCAGCTCGCATCGGATGTCGCACTGTGGGCCCCAGCACTGCTCCAGTTCCTGGCACTGCGACGTGCCTGCATGCCACTCACAGGTAGGCCACCTTGTGCAGTGTGACGACGTGCCTTCAGATTCACAGCGGCCCAACGGCTTGCGTGCCTCTTTGGGGCTGACACAGAGATGTCCGCTCACACGCACTGTTCCTCCGGCTTCGGTGCACACCACCACGGCTGCCGGGTTCAGCACTGACCCAGGTTCGCAGGGGCCACAGTCGCCGTCGAGGCACATGAGCTGCCCCGTGGGCTCTACCAGAGAGACGCCTGCATCCATCTCGAAACCGAGCATGCCGTGGTGGAAGGACTTCCCGAGGCGGACACGCCCACGCAACCATGACTGGTGCACGTGCATGCAGGTGGTCAGCACCCCTTCAACCTCACACGAAGGCTGCGTCAGGTCCACGTAGTCGCAACGATGCTCGTCAAGGGTGCAGTTTCCGTCAGCCCACTTGCACTGCACACTGGTGCGCATGGATGACCCATTCGTCCCTGTGCATGATGATTCGTCAAGCGAAGAGCAGCCGGTGAAGGGCATGCACATGTGGTACCCCTGCATGTAGGCGCACAACGGGTTGGCGGAACAGGCGTCTGGCGAGTGAAGGTTGTTGCAGGGAAACCGGGCGGCGGTGCATCGGTCCGCCCCGTGCACCCATGTGCAGTTGTGTCGGCTGCACTCGTACCAGTCGTCCATGTCACACTCATCCGCCACGCTGCATCTCTGGTACAGCGCATCCCATTCACATCTGCCGTTGAGCTTGCAAGCCCTGCGTGACGCGGACGGGCACACGTGTGCTGGCTCCGTGTCCTGGCACTTCTGCCACACACCATCCCAGACGCACAACTGCATGGATGCTGCCACTGCGCAGTGTTCCTTCCCAAGCGAGCCGCATTCAGGAAGATTGTCTGCAGATGAACACTGCTTGCCCGTCCACAGGCACCCCTCAGTGCCTTCGGCGTTGCAATCATCAGGCGTCTTCAGTTCGTCACAACGCAGACGCTTCTCGCAGGTTGAATTGCCCCAGTTCCACGCGCAGCCGTCCAGCATTGTACATGTATGTGCGTCACCCTCGTGGACACATGCAGTACACAGACCCGTCGACCCCGACACGACACAGTTGTGGCTGTTGTCCGTGGCGCACTGCTTCGCAGGCAATAAGGTGCAGATGTCCGTCTCAGTCCCCACGGAACACACGCCTGTGTACGGACTCCATAAACAGTACGGGTGAGCGGCACAGTCCTCCTTCGACTGCGACACCGCACACCTGACGGGCACACACATCTGGCGGGTAGCGTCAAAGTCGCAAGCGTCATCCTGAAAGCACGACGCCTTCTGCGCACCGTACGCCTCACAGTGTGTTTCCGCAGTCTTCAGCACGCAGACACCCTCGTCGCGCACGCACAGCCCGTCGCAGGAGCCATACTGAGAGGAGGCAGCGCAGATGATGCGGCCGGCGGAGATCCCGCAGTAACCAACCCCACTTGGCAGCAGGCGCCACTGGCAGTGCACGAAGGTGGCGTTGCCTTCACACGCGTCCTGTGTCAAGCGTGTCAAACACTTTTCAGGCCGGCACTGCATGGAAGTAGCGTCAACTGCACAGGCAAATGCCTGGTGATAGCACGCCTCCCACCCAAGCAGCTCGCATCGGATGTCGCACTGTGGGCCCCAGCACTGCTCCAGTTCCTGGCACTGCGACGTGCCTGCATGCCACTCACAGGTAGGCCACCTTGTGCAGTGTGACGACGTGCCTTCAGATTCACAGCGGCCCAACGGCTTGCGTGCCTCTTTGGGGCTGACACAGAGATGTCCGCTCACACGCACTGTTCCTCCGGCTTCGGTGCACACCACCACGGCTGCCGGGTTCAGCACTGACCCAGGTTCGCAGGGGCCACAGTCGCCGTCGAGGCACATGAGCTGCCCCGTGGGCTCTACCAGAGAGACGCCTGCATCCATCTCGAAACCGAGCATGCCGTGGTGGAAGGACTTCCCGAGGCGGACACGCCCACGCAACCATGACTGGTGCACGTGCATGCAGGTGGTCAGCACCCCTTCAACCTCACACGAAGGCTGCGTCAGGTCCACGTAGTCGCAACGATGCTCGTCAAGGGTGCAGTTTCCGTCAGCCCACTTGCACTGCACACTGGTGCGCATGGATGACCCATTCGTCCCTGTGCATGATGATTCGTCAAGCGAAGA
Source organism: Rhynchopus euleeides (assembly GCA_963210315.1). Lineage (NCBI taxonomy): Eukaryota > Euglenozoa > Diplonemea > Diplonemida > Diplonemidae > Rhynchopus > Rhynchopus euleeides. Next base: position 1,979,474 of record OY723247.1, on the reverse strand, counting down.
GCAGCCGGTGAAGGGCATGCACATGTGGTACCCCTGCATGTAGGCGCACAACGGGTTGGCGGAACAGGCGTCTGGCGAGTGAAGGTTGTTGCAGGGAAACCGGGCGGCGGTGCATCGGTCCGCCCCGTGCACCCATGTGCAGTTGTGTCGGCTGCACTCGTACCAGTCGTCCATGTCACACTCATCCGCCACGCTGCATCTCTGGTACAGCGCATCCCATTCACATCTGCCGTTGAGCTTGCAAGCCCTGCGTGACGCGGACGGGCACACGTGTGCTGGCTCCGTGTCCTGGCACTTCTGCCACACACCATCCCAGACGCACAACTGCATGGATGCTGCCACTGCGCAGTGTTCCTTCCCAAGCGAGCCGCATTCAGGAAGATTGTCTGCAGATGAACACTGCTTGCCCGTCCACAGGCACCCCTCAGTGCCTTCGGCGTTGCAATCATCAGGCGTCTTCAGTTCGTCACAACGCAGACGCTTCTCGCAGGTTGAATTGCCCCAGTTCCACGCGCAGCCGTCCAGCATTGTACATGTATGTGCGTCACCCTCGTGGACACATGCAGTACACAGACCCGTCGACCCCGACACGACACAGTTGTGGCTGTTGTCCGTGGCGCACTGCTTCGCAGGCAATAAGGTGCAGATGTCCGTCTCAGTCCCCACGGAACACACGCCTGTGTACGGACTCCATAAACAGTACGGGTGAGCGGCACAGTCCTCCTTCGACTGCGACACCGCACACCTGACGGGCACACACATCTGGCGGGTAGCGTCAAAGTCGCAAGCGTCATCCTGAAAGCACGACGCCTTCTGCGCACCGTACGCCTCACAGTGTGTTTCCGCAGTCTTCAGCACGCAGACACCCTCGTCGCGCACGCACAGCCCGTCGCAGGAGCCATACTGAGAGGAGGCAGCGCAGATGATGCGGCCGGCGGAGATCCCGCAGTAACCAACCCCACTTGGCAGCAGGCGCCACTGGCAGTGCACGAAGGTGGCGTTGCCTTCACACGCGTCCTGTGTCAAGCGTGTCAAACACTTTTCAGGCCGGCACTGCATGGAAGTAGCGTCAACTGCACAGGCAAATGCCTGGTGATAGCACGCCTCCCACCCAAGCAGCTCGCATCGGATGTCGCACTGTGGGCCCCAGCACTGCTCCAGTTCCTGGCACTGCGACGTGCCTGCATGCCACTCACAGGTAGGCCACCTTGTGCAGTGTGACGACGTGCCTTCAGATTCACAGCGGCCCAACGGCTTGCGTGCCTCTTTGGGGCTGACACAGAGATGTCCGCTCACACGCACTGTTCCTCCGGCTTCGGTGCACACCACCACGGCTGCCGGGTTCAGCACTGACCCAGGTTCGCAGGGGCCACAGTCGCCGTCGAGGCACATGAGCTGCCCCGTGGGCTCTACCAGAGAGACGCCTGCATCCATCTCGAAACCGAGCATGCCGTGGTGGAAGGACTTCCCGAGGCGGACACGCCCACGCAACCATGACTGGTGCACGTGCATGCAGGTGGTCAGCACCCCTTCAACCTCACACGAAGGCTGCGTCAGGTCCACGTAGTCGCAACGATGCTCGTCAAGGGTGCAGTTTCCGTCAGCCCACTTGCACTGCACACTGGTGCGCATGGATGACCCATTCGTCCCTGTGCATGATGATTCGTCAAGCGAAGAGCAGCCGGTGAAGGGCATGCACATGTGGTACCCCTGCATGTAGGCGCACAACGGGTTGGCGGAACAGGCGTCTGGCGAGTGAAGGTTGTTGCAGGGAAACCGGGCGGCGGTGCATCGGTCCGCCCCGTGCACCCATGTGCAGTTGTGTCGGCTGCACTCGTACCAGTCGTCCATGTCACACTCATCCGCCACGCTGCATCTCTGGTACAGCGCATCCCATTCACATCTGCCGTTGAGCTTGCAAGCCCTGCGTGACGCGGACGGGCACACGTGTGCTGGCTCCGTGTCCTGGCACTTCTGCCACACACCATCCCAGACGCACAACTGCATGGATGCTGCCACTGCGCAGTGTTCCTTCCCAAGCGAGCCGCATTCAGGAAGATTGTCTGCAGATGAACACTGCTTGCCCGTCCACAGGCACCCCTCAGTGCCTTCGGCGTTGCAATCATCAGGCGTCTTCAGTTCGTCACAACGCAGACGCTTCTCGCAGGTTGAATTGCCCCAGTTCCACGCGCAGCCGTCCAGCATTGTACATGTATGTGCGTCACCCTCGTGGACACATGCAGTACACAGACCCGTCGACCCCGACACGACACAGTTGTGGCTGTTGTCCGTGGCGCACTGCTTCGCAGGCAATAAGGTGCAGATGTCCGTCTCAGTCCCCACGGAACACACGCCTGTGTACGGACTCCATAAACAGTACGGGTGAGCGGCACAGTCCTCCTTCGACTGCGACACCGCACACCTGACGGGCACACACATCTGGCGGGTAGCGTCAAAGTCGCAAGCGTCATCCTGAAAGCACGACGCCTTCTGCGCACCGTACGCCTCACAGTGTGTTTCCGCAGTCTTCAGCACGCAGACACCCTCGTCGCGCACGCACAGCCCGTCGCAGGAGCCATACTGAGAGGAGGCAGCGCAGATGATGCGGCCGGCGGAGATCCCGCAGTAACCAACCCCACTTGGCAGCAGGCGCCACTGGCAGTGCACGAAGGTGGCGTTGCCTTCACACGCGTCCTGTGTCAAGCGTGTCAAACACTTTTCAGGCCGGCACTGCATGGAAGTAGCGTCAACTGCACAGGCAAATGCCTGGTGATAGCACGCCTCCCACCCAAGCAGCTCGCATCGGATGTCGCACTGTGGGCCCCAGCACTGCTCCAGTTCCTGGCACTGCGACGTGCCTGCATGCCACTCACAGGTAGGCCACCTTGTGCAGTGTGACGACGTGCCTTCAGATTCACAGCGGCCCAACGGCTTGCGTGCCTCTTTGGGGCTGACACAGAGATGTCCGCTCACACGCACTGTTCCTCCGGCTTCGGTGCACACCACCACGGCTGCCGGGTTCAGCACTGACCCAGGTTCGCAGGGGCCACAGTCGCCGTCGAGGCACATGAGCTGCCCCGTGGGCTCTACCAGAGAGACGCCTGCATCCATCTCGAAACCGAGCATGCCGTGGTGGAAGGACTTCCCGAGGCGGACACGCCCACGCAACCATGACTGGTGCACGTGCATGCAGGTGGTCAGCACCCCTTCAACCTCACACGAAGGCTGCGTCAGGTCCACGTAGTCGCAACGATGCTCGTCAAGGGTGCAGTTTCCGTCAGCCCACTTGCACTGCACACTGGTGCGCATGGATGACCCATTCGTCCCTGTGCATGATGATTCGTCAAGCGAAGAGCAGCCGGTGAGGGGCAGGCACATGTACCCGTACATGTAGACGCACAGCGGGTTGGCGGAACAGGCGTCTGGCGAGTAAAGATCGCTGCAGGGAAACCGGGCGGCGGTGCATCGGTCCGCCCCGTGCACCCATGTGCAGTTGCGTCGGCTGCACTCGTACCAGTCGTCCATGTCACACTCATCCGCCACGCTGCATCTCTGGTACAGCGCATCCCATTCACATCTGCCGTTGAGCTTGCAAGCCCTGCGTGACGCGGACGGGCACACGTGTGCTGGCTCCGTCTCGTTGCACCTCTGCCGCCAAGCGTCCCACCAGCACAGCTGCATGGATGCTGCCACTGCGCAGTGTTCCTTCCCAAGCGAGCCGCATTCAGGAAGATTGTCTGCAGATGAACACTGCTTGCCCGTCCACAGGCACCCCTCAGTGCCTTCGGCGTTGCAATCATCAGGCGTCTTCAGTTCGTCACAACGCAGACGCTTCTCGCAGGTTGAATTGCCCCAGTTCCACGCGCAGCCGTCCAGCATTGCACATGCTGATATATTCATGCCGAAGACTTCACACGATCCGCACGCGAGGCCAGACCACATGCAGGACCCCGCTTGTTCCATGCATTGGCTTGCGGCTTGGGCTTCACACCCCGCATGCGGTATCGGCTGACACACAGCCGAGAGGACGTCCCATGCGCATTTCCGTGACTCGTGGCAGCCCCCTTGAGATAGGATATGCTTGCACGTCGTTGGTAAGCACCGCTGCTCGCTGAGGTAGTAGTCGCACCCTGAGGCACGGAGACACCGCAGCGGGAACAAAGAAAGCGCACCGCACGTTTCCTCAAGCGCAGCCAGCATGCAGATCCCGTCCTCCTGTGACATCTCGCACCCCTCCCCGCAGTCGTAGCACTCGGCATATGCATTCGCGGGTGTGCACATCTCCGTGATACCGTTGCTGCGCAGTGTGCATTCTTCGGTATCTTGACATTCGGTGCCATTGCGACACGGGTGATCTGAACAAGTCTTATTCAGTACGCAGGAGTATTTGGAGTGAGCCAGACACAGCGCCGTGTCCAGCTGCCCGCACTGCACGTCACAGACAGGGCTGCCGGCACAGGCTTCCGCAGGCTGATGCGGTCTACAGAGGGCCGACTCCTGATCCCACCCGCACATCGCAAGCTGCTCACACGCGACCCGCTCCGCTTGCTCTGTGCACTGCGCGCTGAAGAGAGGGGCAGCCGACGACGCCGCCACACAGAGCTGCCCCATCATTTGGGCTGTGTCACCCCCGCAGGACACACGCGCAAGAGGATTCACCACGTACCCACTAGCACACGCCTCACACTCCTGGCCGAAGGGGCACACGCTAGCGTAGCTCCACGAAAAATGTGTCACCCCCGGGTCCAGCTGGAAGCCGTACTGCCCGTGGTAAAACGCTTTCCCCAGGGTAATCGGGCCAGACGCCCACACAGGGTGGATGCCGTCGCAGGGCACCAGCCGCGACCCGTCGTAGCATGACGGCACCGAGAGGTCGATAACGCTGCAGGCGGTAGCCTGACGCACGCAGGCGCCGTTCACCCACGAGCAGGGCACGGTACTCCAGGCGCACGAACCCGGGTCAGCGAGCTCCTCGCACCCCCCGATGTGTGGTGCGCATTCGTCACCCATGGCGTCGCTGCAGTGGGGCACCAGCCTGCAGTGCGAGCGGCTGAGGCGAGCGCAGGAAAACAGGGCGGAAGTGCACAGGCCAACGCCATGCACCCACGTGCAACCGAGGTCGCCGCAGCGCTGCGCGTCCTTCACACCCCTGCAGACATCGCGCCTCCCGCAGACCGACAGGTGTGCATCCCACCAGCACCGCATGTGGAGCTTGCAGCCGCGCCGCCCGAGCATGGCACAGGGGGGTGCAGCGCCCGGCTCCACGCAGCGGCGCAGCCCCGCATCCCACGCACACAATCCCTCCGCCGCAGCGGCAAGGCAGGGCCCCTCTGGGGCCGTGGCGCAGGCGGGCAGCTCCCCCGCCTTGGCACACCGGCCGTCCAACCAGAGGCAGCTGGAGGCTGGCGAGTTGCAGGCCGCCTCAGACTGCAGCGTGTCACACCGGGCACGGTGGCGGCATGAGGCTGAGTCCCAGGTGCAGGCATCCACGACAACACACTCCTCCTGTGACCGCAGCGCCGCACAGGACACACATGCACCGGAAGAGTCGGGTGCGCAGGCTGTGCTGAGGTAGCCGCAGGCCTTAGGGGGCACAGCCGCACACCACTGCGAGAGGTCCCCAGCAGGGGGGTCCCGCTGCCCGCAGTAGCCCTCGGGGAGCCACTGGCAGGAGGCACGCGAGACGCAGTCGGACTCATCGAGGGACCATGCGCAGGCTGCAGGGACGCAGCCCACCACTTCGTCGTAGTCGCAGTGTTGGGAGTTGAGGCACGCCCACCGCAGAGGGCTGTGGAACGGCAGGCCGCCGTACGCCAGTTGGCTGCAGTTGTTGACGGTGTCGCTCAGCCTGCAGTGCGGCTGGGGGAAGGAGTCCACCTGGCAGTAGCCAGAGCAGTCTGCGAGAGGCATGCTGCAGACGGACCGGGAGAGGCTGCGGATGCAGACGGAGTAGCTGCCCCACGTCACCACACGGCAGCTGCTGTCGAAGAGGCAGCTGCCCGCAGGGCGCTGCGGGCACCAGTCGGAGGTACAGCCATGTGAGGTGTACTCACAGAGGGCATCTGCTTTGCATGCGGTGCGGTCCAACCACGGGCAGTGGGAAGCTGGGCTAGGCGCAGCTGGAGGAAGGGGGAAAGCCGCACCCCAGCCCAGGAGGACGAGAAAGGGCGCGCAGATGGCAGCCCGCATCGGCCGAGTGGGGGGGGGAGGGGCGAAATGGCTGTTGCCTCGCAATGTGATTGCGAGACAGCCGATCCTGTCGTGGGCAGGGAGTGGAGGGAGTGCGGAGTCCTGGCAGTGCAAGTGGCATGTGATATGTGATATGTGGCATGGCATGGCATGACATAGCATAGCATGGTGCAAACTTTGAACACAAGAATAAAATGGCATGGGATGGGGTGTCTGGGAGCGGGAGGGGGGAGGGGAGGGGAGGGGCGGCCACCACTTCGGTCTCGTCCATTGACATCAGGTTACGAAAAACCTGTGTGGGCACACAGCCCACACAGCAGAGACATTACTGCCAGCCACGAGATGGTCCGGCCCTCGTATCAGGGCCGGGCCGGAGACGGCTTTGCAGAGACAGCAGGGGCATCGCTGGCGGAAACTATCGGGGTTAGAGAGGGCACATACAGATATGCCCGTGGCCATGTGCGTTGACACTGCATGCCGCTGGAGGCGCGTCGCCGACTTCCCCGTCTCGGGTTAAACCACTCAACTCAACTCAAAAACCAAACAAAAACAACCTGAGGGCCGTGTGCACCCTGTCCCGCCGGAGGAGCAGGGGCACAGGCCGCAGCCCGGAAGAAAGAAGGGGCTGGCAAAGACAAGGTGGAAACGAAAGGGTGGGAAAAAGGGCAAGATGGGAAGGAGAGGGTGTGGTTGTGGGTGGGGGTGTGCGGTGTGCGGTAAGCACCGCCCCCCGGACCACACAACACAACACACCACAGCATAATAACACAACACCGCAGAAAAGCACAACAAAGAGCAACGCCACCAACACATCAGCCAGGAGTGTGCATGCACAATCGCTTGCCCTCCCTGTATTTTGAAATGATCAATCCACCTCCTCGACCTGAGGCCCGGCGGTCGGCCCAGCGCTTGCACCTGCACCTGCACCTTGCCCGTACATCCTCGTCACCACCGGGGAGCAGACAGCTTCAAGATCCTGCTGGCGCGACGCATACTCGTCCTTCGATGCCTCCTGCGCCCCGTCCAGCCAACGCAGCGCTTCATCGCACGCGTCGACCACACGCTTCTTGTCATCGGCGGGGACGGACGCACCCGCCTCCCCACCCATCGTGCTCTTCAGCGAGTAGGCGTACGTCTCCAGCCCGTTCTTCGCCTCGACGCGTTCGCGCGCCACACGGTCCGCCTCTGCGTACTCCGCCGCGTCCTTGCACATTGCGTCGATGTCTGCCTGCGACGCGCGCCCCTTGTTGGTGATGGTCAGCTGTGCCGACCCCCTACCCGCCTTGTCATGCGCAGACACCTTCATGATCCCGTTCGCGTCCACGTCGAACGCCACCTCGATCTGCGGCACCCCGCGTGGGGCAGGCGCGATCCCCGCCAGGTCGAACGTCCCGAGCGGATGGCAGTCCTTCGTCAGCGCACGCTCCCCCTCGAACACCTGGATGTGCACGCCCGCCTGGTTGTCGCTGTAGGTCGAGAAGACCTGGCTCTTCTGCGTCGGCACCGGGGTGTTGCGCTTGATCAGCGGCGTCATCACCCCGCCCGCCGTCTCGATCCCCACCGTCAGCGGCGCCACGTCGATCAGCAGCACCTTGCTGTCGCCGCCCGCCAGCGCATGTGCCTGCACCGCCGCGCCGTACGCCACCGCCTCGTCCGGGTGGATCGACCTGTTCAGCTCCTTGCCCCCGAAGAACCCGCTCACCAGCGCCTGCACCTTCGGGATGCGCGTCGACCCCCCGACCAGCACCACCTCGTCGACCGACCGCTTGTCCATCTTCGAGTCCACCAGCACCTGCTCCACGGGCCGCAGGCACGACTGGAACAGGTCGGCGCACAGCTCCTCGAAGCGCGCGCGCGTGATGGACGTGTAGAAGTCTTGCCCCTCGAACAGCGCGTCGATTTCAATGCTCGTCTGCGCCGCAGACGACAGCGCGCGCTTCGCCCGCTCGCACGCCGTCCGCAGCCGCCGCATCGCACGCGCGTTCCGTGTCAGGTCCTTCTTCGTTTTCCGCCGGAACTCTTCCGTGAGGTGCTGCACAAGCCGGTTGTCGAAGTCCTCCCCGCCCAGGTGGGTGTCCCCCGCCGTGGCCTTCACCTCAAACACCTCCCCGTCCATCGTCAGCAGCGTGACGTCGAACGTCCCGCCCCCGAGGTCGAAGATCATCACGTTCTTCTCCCCCCCATCCGCCGCCGCCCCGCACTGCCGGTCCAGCCCGTACGCAACCGCAGCTGCTGTCGGCTCGTTGATGATGCGCAGCACCTCCATCCCGGCAATCCGCCCCGCATCCTTCGTCGCCTGCCGCTGCGCGTCGTTGAAGTACGCCGGCACCGTCACCACGCTCTTCCGCACCTCCTTCCCGACGAACCCCTCTGCCGTCTCCTTCATCCGCGTCAGCACCATCGCGCTGATCTCCTCCGGCAGGAACTGCTTCGTCTCCCCCAGGTGCTCCACCTCGATCACCGCCTTCCCGTCCCGCCCACGCCCCACCACCTTGAAGGGCCAGTGCTGCGCGTCTGCACGCACGCACGCCTCGTCCGCCTGACGCCCGATCAGCCGCTTCGCGTCGAACACGGTGTTGCCTGCGTTCAGCGCCGCCTGGTTCTTTGCCGCGTCCCCGATGAGCCGCTCGCTGTCGGTGAAGGCCACGTACGACGGCGTGGTCCGGTTCCCCTGGTCGTTCGCGATGATCTCCACCCGCTCGTTCTGCCACACCCCGACGCACGAGTACGTCGTCCCCAGGTCGATCCCGACGGCGCCTTCGAATGCTGCCATTGCTGCTGTTGGGTGCTGCTCGCGAATAAAACTAAAAAAAACTAAAACGAGAGCGAGTGTGCGCTTTGCGCTGTGTGTGTATGTCTTGTGTGTGTGTTGTGTGTATAACCTGTCAACGTGGGTGTGTGTGTGTGTGTCTCGTGCTGGTGAGTGAGAGGAGGGCTGCGGGTGCAGTCGCAAAGACACGGAACGTCGCTTCAAGGCCCCCGAATGGGGTGCCGTCCAGGGGGCGAGGGGACACAAGACCTGCAGTTATCTGTGCGGCAACAGCTGTAGCTCCGTCCACATGTCCGTCAGTGTCCGCAGCCTATGCTGCCGTGGGCTCTGTTGGTAGGTGTCGTTCCTGACAGCCCTTCTGAGCCACAAGATGACCGATGCCGCAGTGTGCTGCTTCCGTACTTCCGGTAGCTGCGTGCGATGTCTTCCTGATACCACGCTTCCGACTGATATTCCAATCTTGTCGCAGTGTCGATACAAATGCAAATGTAAATGGAGGGATTGTATTGGCAAGAGGCATCGTCCACACCGTGCCGTCTATCACATAGAGGCCCGGTGCCGTGCCCGGAACGCACACAGTCACATGATAGCAAGGCAAGTGATCCACAGGGGCTGTGGGTCTGGCTGGCACCCCGCCCTCCTGGCGGTGTGGCACAACCGACTGCCTAAAGGACAAGAACCCCCCGCCGTGCCGAATCCCTTCTCCGCTGTCCGCGGATGGGTATCCTACATCACCCGGCACGACGCTGGTGCTCCCAACCCGGGCAGGCCTGACACCTTCCTGGCCTGCCCTGGCCGCCCCTTTCAGAAGCACCCAGGGGTAAACGAGATCACAACCGACCCAGGCTTTATGGTTAACATAAGCCGTATTCAGAGTACAAGGAACAAGAAACCAACACCGCAGGTGTTAGTAAGGGAAGGGACCGTCAGCTGCCGGACGGGCCGGAGACACGACACCCTCCCACGGGCACTCGCGGCAGAGAGGCGCAGGGCCCTGCCCGCCCCTGCAGCTCGTTGCGCGGCACTGCCCGTCCCACACACACTTCCCGGTAGAGGTGGGGCAGGCGCCCTGGGTCATGTGCTGCTCGCAGTTCACGCCATTCGCGTCAACGCCGAATGCCAGGAACTCGCCGTCCTCCGCACCAGGCAGGGTGATCGTTGTCGACTCGCCACGCGCCAGCTGCATGCGGAAGGCACCCATGGGGTGCACGTAGCTCATCAACGGCGCGCCTGTCTCGAACCGCGGGGCGCACTGGCTGCGCGTCCACCCCGGTGTGAGGCTCAGCAGCCCAGGCACACCACCCTGGTACTTCGTGACGCAGCTCTGCGAGCAAGTGTAGAAGAAGACCCACGCGTCGCACACATCCTGCACCCGTGCCGAGTTGGGGCAGGTGAACTTCACTTCCATCCCCATGGGAAGCTGCCAGCTGCCCAGCGTCACCGGCAGCAGCTCGAGGAACGCCGGCGGCGACCGGAGGCGAGACCCCGGCAGGTCGGGCCACGCCTCCACACCGTCGACAAGCAGCGCCAGGTTGAGCGCCGTGCCGCGCGCAGACGCGAGGTTGCTCCCGACGACTGAGAAGGACACAAGGGCGTCATCTGTGGACGTCACGGCGGACACGGACAGCACAAGGAGCGCGACCTGGAACATCGTCGTGTGGTCTGCGGAGTCTCGGTGTGCCGCAATAATCTGGAGGGGGTGGGGTGGTGCCGCCGTCACTTGTGTGGAGTAGCTGCACAAGGGGCTGTTGTTTGTGCGCCAAAGCTGGGCAATCAAAACACCCCCCACAGCCATTGCTGTAGAGGTTGTCTTTTGCTGTCCCAACAGCGCTGCCCGCTGCTATCTTTCTGCCACTGAACAGACAGCCAAACATACGAATGCGCCACGAAAAATGCGTTTCTTTGAGCAACACCCACGCGGGTGGGGGGGGCGGGGCTGTTATTATCTGCGGCACACGCCCTTGAAAGGCCGATGCACATTCCACCATCTGTTCACTACTGGGAGGGGGTGGCCTGGAGAAGGCAATCACCCCAACGCAACGGCACGGGGACGAGGAACAGAAGTTCACCTCCCACCAGGCCGTGCCATACAGACCCACCCGCCTCCCCGCAAACTGAGACCCGGCACATCACTGCTGATTGCGCGGCTACGCTTCATTGTCCATCTTCTTCGTGCTCTTCGGGGCAGGAACGCGCGGCGCCAGTTGCTGTGTGGGGGTGGTGGTGCTGCCAGGACGGAGAGGAGTGAAGGAAGCCTGTGGGCAGGACGAGGCAACAGAAACACGCCATCCCAGGAAGCCCCACAGGGGCTGTGGTCAAGACATACGCCCTTCTTCAGCCGCTGCTCCTCCCTGTGCTTGTCGCGGATGTAGATGTAATCGCCCAGACACTCGCCGATGAACTGCAACTGCTGCAGGATCTCCTCCCCGCCCTCCTCCTCCTTCGAACCGTGTTTGCGGATCGGGCGGAACTTCGACGCATTCTCGAAGCAGCGGTCGTAGAGGTTTTGCGTCGCCATCTTGATCTGCCCGATCGTCTTCGTCGTCGACGTCTTCTTTTCCAGGGAATACTCGATCTCATCCTGCGCCTTCGTCACCTCACGGTGCAGCTGCTCCAGCTGCTTGCCCTTATTCGCCAGGGCGTTGGTGAAGTCGAGAATCTCTGTTGCCTTCGACTCCTTCTTCTTCTGCAGGACCTGCCGCTGGATCTCCATCTGCTGCTCCAGATAGCTCTTCCGTGCCTGAAGCTCCTTGTGGTTGCCGTCGAGCGTCTTCCACCTGCTGATGATGTCGTTGGGGTCGCTGTACTCCTCGTTCTGCTGCAGCACCTCGTCGAGGTACTTCTGGTATTTCTGGTAGCGCTGCAGCTTGTCCTTCAGCTCCTGCTTCTCTTGCTCCAGGCGGCGCCCGTCCTCATTCAGCTGCACGATGAGCTGGTGTTTCTCCTCCTTCGCCTTCATCTCCGCCTGGGCTTTCTTGTCAGCCCTGTTCTTCTTAATCTCGTTCTCCTGAATGAACTTGTAGAATCGCACGAGCTTGTCCTGCAGCTCCTGCCGCCGCTTCGCCAGCTGCTGCTCGCGCTCCCGCACCCTGTCCATCCTCTCGCGGTATTCAGACCGCTTCTGATCGAGCTCGGTCTGCACATCCATCTGTTCTCGCCGGAGCTTTGTCGCAGCCGACACATTGTCAAGCGTCGTCATGCCTCGTCAGGGCCCCCCCTGCAACCCGGGCAGTGCCCTGCGGTGTATCCGGGGCACCGTATGAAACGGTGGTCCCTCCTCACACTGGCCGTCGCAGGCTGTGTGTTTGTGGGGGGTGCACCCCTCTCCCTAGTGGCAGTGGTGGCGGCGTGGGGGGGGGGGGGGGGTAGCAAAACCTGCAACACCGCAGCAACTGGTGTAAATAAGGAAGAGAGCAGGCCTGTCGCTAACTTTTCGATTTTGGAGATTTGGTGGGTTGACGCTCCTGTTTTGGGGGGGATCAGGGAGGAAAACACTAGGGGTCAATTTTTCTCGCGCGCGCTCGTGTTGTTGCCAAATTTTCCCATCGGTGGACCACTAGGTGGGCACGGTGTGAGGCGCTGGGTTCCTTCCGTGGTTCCTCTCCCGCTCGCGCCGTCGGGTGCCGGAGGAAACCAAAAAATGGCTTTCGGGACCATGATTTCGACGCTGCCCCCTGATATGCCACGGCCGTCAAAGCGCAAGGACTTGGTTACTAGACGGGCACGCGAGATAGGGGGGCTGGGGGGCAGAGCCCCCCAGCCGCCGGAGGCCACGGTAGTGAACATCTGTTCATTGTGGGCGTACAGATTCTGTGTGAGTTGGCTGTGTCCCCCTGAGGCGACTGGAGTGGTTGGATTCCCTGACCCGGTGGGAATCGAATGACTTGAGTACGAGACACACGCCACAGGGGGGTCTGGGGGGCGGAGCCCCCCAGCCGCCGGAGGCCACGGTAGTGATCATCTGTTCCTGCAAAACCATACTCTCTTCGACGTCGACCCAGTGAAAGTGGGTTGACGCTTGGTCGACGCTTGGTGAGCGTCGACCCAGTGTAACCGGGTCAACGCTAGGTTAGCGTCGACCCAGTGTAATAAATGGGTTGACGCTTGGTCCAGGCTTGAATGGCAACCCAGTTCCACTGGGTCGACGCTCCAAGCCTCGACCAAGCGTCAACCCAGTCCACTGGGTCGACGCTGGGTCGACGCTTTTTTATGGGGGGGGAAACCCAAAATCACTGGGTCGACGGTCGACGCTTAGCGACATGCCTGGGAAGAGAGGGCAGGGTGGGGGGTTGCTGGGATGGCAACACACAATGCGGTGACCTGATAGCATGTTGGATAGCAAGGCCGCCGTGCTACCAGCAGCAGCGGCGTGGCAGGTCCTGTCCCGCTCAGCACCCCACACCCACAGGGTAAGAGGCATCGGGTGACTCAAGCTCGCCATTTCTTTGGCCCCGCCGTGCCGAAAGCACGGGACAATATTTGCTGCGGATGTTCTCTTGTGTTTTGTACGAACGGTTGCGACTGCCGAGTCACAGGGCATCCTGTTCAGCGCGGAAATAAGCGAGCTAGATCATCCAAAGAAGACAGGGCCTGTTGTTTGTGCGACACGGGAGCATCCAGGGGGCAAAACAAAAGCAGTGCCCCAAAGCGCTGTCACTGCTATCTTTGCCACAGAACAGTGGTGGGCACACCGTGCTTGAGACCTTTGCTGGGGCTAGGGCTAGTGAATGACGTGAAAACAGGATGTGACACGCGCCCCACCTGAAGCGACACAGACACCCTGCAGAGCGTCTTTGTTGAGGAGGAGGCAGGCACAGCCGAGCACTTCTGCTCTTAATGTGCCCACACACAGATGGTTTGTGCAGACCGTGCAGAACAGCACCTGGTGGATGGGTAGGGGGAGGGGGGAGACGCCTGTTGTGTTAACAAACACACGGTAACCATTTCCTTGCTGCTAGCGCATCGTGGTCTTGCTGCTGTGAGATACATGGTCTTTGCCACAGCGCAAAAATATTAACTCTCAAACAAAACGCGACCCCACCCACCCACCCACCCACCCCACCCCCCCGACAACAGAAAGCAGGCGAAAAGACCAGCACGCAAGGCACGCTCGGCACCTCGAAGATGCACACTCCTCCGCATGACAGGCTCGGAGATTCCCCTCAGAGACACCATCTCCTCACCAGGAGGACCAACGTACCAAAGCCAGCCTGGATGAAGAGGGGGGCTTTGGTCGGGTCTGATCCGATTCTGCCCCCGAAGGCAGGACAAGGCTGAAACCTGGCCCTGTCCCCCGGCGCGTGTGATAAGGAACGAAAGGGCAGACACTGCCCCTCCTTCACCCCACACGCGAGTGGTCCTGCCAGCTTTTCCGGAGACGCTTATAGTCCATCTCGGGTTCGGTGTTGCCAACAACGTCGCTCTTCCGCACAGCACCAATGTTCTGCTTCATCGCAGGCAGGCTGCCGAGGGGGCGCTTCCCCTTCCCGCTCTGGAAGTTGCGCCACTGCCCGATGTTGTGCTGCAGCTGCTCCTCCTGCACGATGTCGTCTTCCTTCTGCCGCTCCTTCCGCTTCAGCCGGTCTTGCCGCTCGCGGATCTCACGCTCGCGCCGCAGCAAGTGTTCACGGTCTGCCTTCTCCCGCTGATACTTCGCACGCTCCTCGGGCGACATCTCTGCCTCCATCTTCATGCGCTTCTCCTGCGCCGACAGCCCATTCGCCTCCTGCGACTCGCGGAGGAACCGCTCTAGCGACGAGTACTTCTTCACGTAGTCTTCCTGCTCCGCCTTCTTCTTTGCAGCATCCTGGAACTTCCGCAGAGTGTCCGGATCACCCAGTGCCTTGTATGCCTTGGAGGCATCCTGAAACGCCTGCTTGCAGCCCTCGACCTGTGGGGGGTAAGGTGGTGGTGGTGGTGGGAGGGGGGGGGGGGGGTTGCAAGGAAAATCAAAAGGTGTGCTCCAACCGGCACTTGCTTGTGTGGGGTAACGCGGATTTCAACCTCGTTCTTAGAATGCACGACACACACAGGGGGTGATTCTTGTGAGAATCGAGGTGGCGGGGGGTGGGGGGGTGGTTGGGTGGAGTGCGGAATAACAAACCTTGCACTTGTCAGGGTGGATAAGCAGCGCGCACTGCCTGTAGGCCTTCTTGAGGGTCTCCTCCGAAGTCTCCTCCACCTCGAGCCCGAGGGCCTTGAACCAGTCACCCTTCGCATCCTCGATACGCTTGATCAGCGCCTTCGACTGCTCATCCGTGTCCTTGGGGGGCATCCTGGTCGGAAGTGCCCTGTGTACCCTGCGGTGTGATGCGGTGTGTGGGTTTGGTGGTCTTAGGTTGGCAAATCCACTCCGTTTACTAGCTCGAAAACCGGCTTCTGTCCAAGCTTCGACCGCCAGTATCCACTGCCTTTGCAACCTCTTGTCTCCCCCCTGGAGCCAACCCTCACCGAAGTTTAGTGTAGTGGGCGCATCACCAGCGTTCGACGTTGATGATGAGGCTTGGCTGCCCCAGTCGCTCCGTCTGAGTATCCCAAAAAGCACAGGAAGGCGGATACGCACAAAAGTAACTCGGAGCCTCACCCTCAGGCACTCAGCGAGGACCAGCTGCACAGGGACACGCCGTTGTGTGGGGTGTTTCTGTGGCACAAAACCCAATCAACACGTCTCAAATGCTGGCTGTGGGTGGCATGAAAGCAGGCGGTGGGAGGAAGGGTGTGAGCGGGGGATCCCTTCGAAGGGGCGATTGCACTTTGCAGCCCCGGAACAGAAACACGAGACAGGGGCCCAGCATCCGTGTTGGTGCTGTGGGTCTGTTTGAATCCGGGCTATGTGTCATCATGCATAGGTCACGATGGGCAGATCGTGTGCTGAGACCGAAGCCTCGAGCAGCGACACGTGTTGGGCGTGGAAGCAGGTGTGTGCGCATCTCTTGCGGAATGTGCCCCAGGGCGACACTGAAATAAGCTCGGGCTGTTGGTTGCGTGCTCAATACAGGGAAACACAAGCAACTCCCGCAGCCTGCTGCGGAGGTTGTCTTTTGTTGCACAAAGCGCTGTCCCGCTCTCTTGTTGACACGGAAAAGAGCCCTGTTGCGGCAAAGGTCAGGCGTTCATGTGCGCCGAACCTGGGTGTGGTAATAAATGAAGGGATGCGGATGGGTTGACACGACACGCACGGGTATGCCCCTCTATCGCGCTGCTGCTGTGCCGACAGCAGGGTACAGCAACGCAGCGCAGGACAAGTGAAGATGGGGGGCGGCCTGCTTCCAATGCCCAATGAAGGGCTTGGCAACGGCACGCCTTTGCATCTAGATTCGCAGAGAGGTGTGGCTGTTTATACAGCACGGGGCAGCGGGGGGGCAGGGTCTGACAGCACCAAGCAGGGGACCGTTGGCAGGAGGCGTCAGAACAGCCACACGCAGACACACACACGGCACACAAGACTTCCTCCAGCGCAGAATCAACATTCTGATGAAAGAGCGCCTTCGGCTGTCCAGATCTTCAACCAGACAACACACCCTCAGCCACGATCGATAATGCTCGTCAGAGGACAGCTGATAGTGTGTGCCTGCACCCGCAGGTGTGTGCGTGTATGTGCGGCTGGCTGTGCCACCCAGGCTCCGGTCCACAGGCAGGGCATGCGTTGTGGGAACAAGAAGCAAGAAACACGTCAACAAAAAATAGGAAACGGGCTGGATGAAGTGAGATGATGGACAACAAAGGGGGTATATAAAGCGTGGACAGCACTGGGAGGGGTTTCGCGCACGCGAGGGAGTTGACGTGCAGAGGTAGTGATGTGTGTGATGTGTGCTGTGTGCTAACACAGCAGCGTCATCTCGTCCACAAAGATGGGCCCCGACCGGGAGGCGTACATCGCAACATCCACAACATCGTGCATGCCGGCGGGCAGGGAGGACACCTCCCCGTCCGCAGTCCCGTCCAGCAGCACCTGGAAGGTGCGGGCAGCCCAGTCGAACTGCACCTCCACATGCTGCCACGTCCTGCGGCGCACCATCCCCTTCCCGGACGTCTGCCAGCTGCCCCAGCGCCCGCCCGTCAGGGTGATGTAGTACAGCTGCGAGTACCCGCCGTACACGAGGTACACCAGGTCGCCCGACTCCCCGCGCACCTGCACAATCAGCTGCGAGTTGCCACGCTTCGTCTTTGCGTCATAGATGGCAGAAAATTAATTTTTGTAATTTTTAATTTTTGCTATCCGAAAAGTTAATTTTTTGAAAAATTAATTTTAATTAATTTCCGGAATTAATTTTTCAAAAAATTAATTCCGGAAATTAATTGCAGTTAATCGCCCCTCCCCAGCTATGCAAGGTGAAAAGTGGGAAAAATCGGGCAGTTCGATAGGCCACGGTCCGGGATGCAGACAGGGGATGAGCTTGGCACAGCCTCTCAAATTCGAAATTTTCTCATGGTGTGCGAATGTGTTCAGAGTAACGGAAAATGCCCAAATTTTCGTGTATCGAAAGAGTTGGCGAGCAATTCGTCCTTCTGTTCAATTCGACCCAAAACTGCCACCAGCCATTTTCTAAGGGCTTCTGGGTGGGTTCTGCTGACCAGAAAAATCGCTAAAAGATGGCCAGAAACCCCCAAAAACCACCCAGAAATGGCCAGAAATCGGTGTTTGGTCACATTTTTCACCCAGGAACACGTTTTTGGGCCTCTGTGAAAATTTCGATTTTTTGACATTTTTCGCGATTTTCTACAACTACTCGCCCACGCAAAAACCGTTTTTTAGCAGGGAAATGCACAAAATCAACGAATTGGGCCGTTTGAACCCCTTTCGTGCACTTTTTGGTCCCAGAAGGGGGTATCTGGGGTGTTGGGGTCCCCCTACGACTTGTCCGTTTTTGTGTTCAAAGGGCCAAAAATGGCCAATTTTCCAAAATTAATTTTTAATTACCGGGGGCCCTCGCTACCAAGTGTGACTGAGTGAGAAAAAGTGAGAAGTCAGCCATGTTTGGCTGACAACTGACGACTCGTGACTCACAGTGACTCGTAGCGAGGGCCCCCACCGTATACGTAAATATTTTGGAACGTAAATATTATGGAACGTAAATATTATGGAACGTAAATATTTTGGAACGCTGGTGGGTTGGCGTTCCAGATTTTTTTCGTTCCATAATATTTACAGGGCTTTCTGCGACTCGGGGACTTGGACCAGGTGATCGGACGGCATACAGAGTCCCTGACGGGACCTACACGGTGGACTCCAGCGGGGGTAGGGTAACCCTTTTCGGGAGTCTCAACTAGGGGGAGTCCAACTCCCGCTAGCGGGAGTCTATACTCCCGCTAGGGGGAGTCTGACTCCCCCTAGCGGGAGTCTTTTCACCTATTTTCACTCATTTTTCCCATGATACCTATGCAATGTGGCACTCGTCACTGAAGTACAGCCACACCAAACGAAACGGACGTTTCCACCCATCCCAGCTCGCAGACCTGATTCACAAAAATGGGGAAGACGACAACGAAGCCGGCAGCGAAGCCGGCGGCAAAGTCGATTAAGAAGAAGAAGAGCGCAGAGAGTCCCGAGGCTGCGGAGGCGACGAACATTGTGCATGATTTTTGCATGGCCTTCCCTGTTAAAAAAGGGGGCAGTGTGCTGACACTGGGATCCATTAGAAGGCTCCTAGCAACGGTGTTGAGCAAGGAGCTCCACCAGCACAGCACCCAGGTGGCCAACGCAATCATCGCCATGTCTTCCCTGACATGAATAAGTTCGCTGTCAGGGAAGTCGCAACGATGCGGAAGGAGGGCGCTCTCCGTCATATACAAGGTGGAGGCGAAGTATGGCAAGGTGCAGGATACAAACGTGTCGTCGGGGGCAGCCTGAAGCCGCGAATGATCGCGACACGGGCGAACGGCTTGGCACCGTGGGTCTGGATAGATGCTGGAGTTCGGCCGGGTGAAACCGGAAGTCGCAGCAAAATTTGCCCCCCCAGATTTCTTCCTCAAACCCACCCGTGGGCTGATCCGGCCTTGCGCGGTGGACTCCAGCGGGGGTAGGGTACCACTACCGGGTTTAACCCTTTTCGGGAGTCTCAACTAGGGGGAGTCCAACTCCCGCTAGCGGGAGTATAGATCAGCAGTGGGCAACAATGAGGCGATGCGGGGGGCGAGGGCACCGATGCTCACTGTGCGACATCCCAGAAGAACGCTGGTATCAACAGGTGCATCGATACCCGCACCTGACTCTCTCTGAGATGAAAGAGGCTGGCTACCCCTCCCTCTTGGCAGGTGTGCTTCCCAATGCCCGCTACGTCACCCCAGCACTCCATGACTGCAAGGGGCTCGCCATGCGGCTGATCAGGGTACTGGATGAGACAACAAAAAAATATTCGACAAGACCTGTACAAACCTTGCACTGAATGTGTCGCAGCATGGGACAGGTGCTCAGTTCCGGAAGGTCGTGCTTGCCTGTCACAGGACACACCTACAAGGGCTTGTTCCGCTACCTCTTTGTCTCCCTTGCAGACCTCATGCATTTCCGGTATGCAGACATCCCCTGGCGCTTCTGGGGATGCAAGGATGAGTCAGCCCGGATTCCCTTCTTGCGTGCTCGGATCTCAGGGCATATATTTCACTGGTTGATGGAGCATGCCGAAAAGGGATCAACGCGCAATGCCTACGTACACAGTCTCCATCATTGGTGGGCTCCAGAAGATGCAGTGCCTCTGCAGAACAACGACGAATTTGAAGAAGCAGAGAACGGACATCGCAAGAAAGATGCCGTTACAATCGCCAGCTCCGCAACTTACGAGAGAGATCTTGCGATGGCAGAAGAGAAGCGGCGCGCATCGGGCATGCCTTGGAAGGTTGCGCACCTGTCGCAGGACGGGATCCTCGGGTATAGAGAAGTCATCCTGTGTCCGTGTCTGCACACCCGACACGCTCATAGATTGGCTGTGTATGTTCTTTGCACACAGTTGACACAGCTGCAGAAGGGGTTTGTGCACTGCAACACACAGGACTTCGTTGAACCCATCAGCGCGCCCTACTTCCTGTTCCGGTTCCCCGAAGGACACCGCAAATTATCGCTCTGCTTGTGCAAAATGCCAATCCCGCTGGGGGCGACTTTCACACCATTCGTGTCATCCGAGGCGACTTTGAGCACGCTTGACCAACGCGCACAGCAGGAGGGGGATGACAGTTCTGACGAAGAAGATGAGGCCTGCAGGATGGCTTGTCTTGCCCAAGGTGTAACACAACTACGACAGGCGATGGCCGCACTTTGACACCTCAAATTCTAACCGCTCACCTCCGCAGGTGTAGCCGCTACCAGGAGGATAGGTAGGTAGTCCAGAGTCCGGGGAAACTGACAGAAGCAAAACAAGCCCCTCCCCATCCCTCTTCCACCATGATTTTACCCCCCACGCCAGTAGACTGTAACTATATCATGGGAAAATGGATGAAAATAGGTGAAAAGACTCCCGCTAGGGGGAGTCAGACTCCCCCTAGCGGGAGTATAGACTCCCGCTAGCGGGAGTCTTTGACACCCGCTCAGACTCCCGCTCCCAGACTCCCGCTAGGGCCGCTGGAGTCCACCGTGTACTCGTGCACTTTTCGCGCGATTCCTGACGCAAGCCGTCCTCACCACCGAGTCCCCAACTGGCCCTGTAAATATTATGGAACGTAAATATTATGGAACGGACCGGCCAAAAATGGGCCCGTTCCATAATATTTACGTTCCATAATATTTACGTATACGGTATTCGCCGGAACAGCAAAATTAATCAAAATTACTCCGAAAAATTAAAAAGTTACAGGGGGGGGTCAAATAAACGTACTTAGTTGAATAGTAGTACTTAGCCGAATAGTAGTACTTATTTTTTTGGGGCTCTGGGGCACGTTGGGCCGTTGAATAGTAGTACTTACTTTTCACCCTTTTTTTGGGGGAAATTTTTCGTTTTTTTTGAGATTTTCTTTTTGGAGACACACAAATCTGCAAACTTTGGGGCAAGGAATGGGGACAACGGGGTCTATTGGTGCCACTTAGGGGAACCAGGGTGCACGGGGTCCGTAGAGGGGGGAAGTGACCTACGCTCAAAGATATGTCGTGACGAAGGGAATCGGGGCATCCCCCCTCAGACACATACGGACGGGAAACCAGCGAACCCGCAAACTCCTGCGGTCCAGAGGCATCAGAACCACTGCTGAAGACCGCAAACCCGGAAACCCGCAAACTCCTGGGGTCCAGAGGCGTCAAAATCACTGCTGAAGAGCGGCGCGCATTAAACGACTCCTCATCTACGGCGTCCGCAGTCCCTACCACCAACGAGAAGATGTGGACGGATGGCCCCAGACACACCTCACCATAGATGTAGCCTTCGAGGACCAGCTGAGCCCACCCCCCACCCCCCGCAGCCCCCTTCCCTGACGTTGTTTGACATTCTCTCCTGTTGTGCAGCACTGATCAACACACGCCCGCAAACCCGCAATCCAACTGCCCAGATTTCACCATCCACCAACAGAGCCAATAGCTTCGGCTGGTGTCCGACATAATGATGACGTCCGATGCTTTCATGTGCCTCCTGCTGATGGAATGCCTCCTGTTCAAGATATTCGAGGATGGGCCACCGCCATGCGCTCCCCGGCCTTCCTTCAACCAACTGGCCCGGGCCAGGGCACGCTGGTAGCCGAGCGCTTGCGGGATATGGGGTACGTGCTGAAGGTGTCGGGTGAGGAGGACGGGTTCGTGAAGAGCTCCCTTTGTCCGGACCTCACCTTCGCACCAAGCACAGAAACATCCCCTGAGGCTGGTGGTGCGGACCTTGAACCTGGGTTGGACGGGAAGGCAAAAGAGAGCACAGAGAAGCAGTCCACCCAAAAGAAAGTTGTGTCTCAGCCAACCCAACAGTCAAGCATCTTGGCATGGGCGAAGCCGGTTCGTGTGAACTCTCTCACACAGACACAGCCTTCCCAGTCCTCCCAGTCCTCCGAAAAGAAGCGCGCAGCGTCCCCGACCACCCAGACTCCCAACAAACACCGCAGGCTCTGCAAAGGGTGTAGGAAGCCTGGGCACAACATGCAGACTTGCCCCAGCAAGCCCAAGAACTTGAAGAAGAAGTAAGTTGGGGCGTGCTGGTTGTGGCTTGTCTTTTTCACATCTTTTTTTTAAGCATCAACGCACCAACCAACCACCGACAGTGAAGCTGACAGCTCTGATGAACTGTGTATGCTTTCACTAACTCAACAAGAATGTCAACCAGGGGGGGGGGGGGCAATACAAATCAAAACGGTACGAAACCAAATGAGGGGCGAGTGGTAGGACGAGAACAGAGCGGATACTCGACCGGAAGGCAGAAGAAGTGAGAGACGGACGACAGCAGTGACCAGCGCGCCCCTGGTGGACCAAACAGCCCCGCAGAGCCCCTGCAAACAGCGTTTTTAGGAAAAGTTGAATAGACGTACTTAGTACGTCTATTCGCTCGCAAACTATTTATTAATTTTCTGGCGAGGTCGATTTAGGCCCGCGCGTTCGCCGAATAGTAGTACTAAGTACGTTTATTTGACCCCCCCCCCTGTAACTTTTCAAGCGGAAATTAATTTTCGGGAAGATGGCAATTAAAAATTACAAAAATTAATTTCCTGCCATCTATGTTGCGTACAACCCGAAGGAGGTGGGCTGCATGCTGTAGCCCGTATCGAAGTGCGCCGCTTGCCGCGTGCGCCGGAACACGAGTGCCCCGCTGCCCTCCTTGCTGCGCCGCGTGATCTGCACGTGCCGCCCCTGTGCATCGCTGGGGCTGTCGAAGCTGTGTGTCTGCGAGGCACGGCACTGCGGGCTGGGGCCTGTGGGTGGCTGCGGCTGCGGCTGCGGCGTGGAGGGAACCGGTGCACGCGTCACAGGCGGCATCGGGGTCGGTGCTGCGGTGCGCGGTGGTGTCGGTGTACGGGTGGGTGCCGGTGCGCGTGTCCGCGGCACTGGCGTCGGTGCCCGCGTGGGTGCCGCGGTGCGCGGTGGTGTCGGTGTACGGGTGGGTCCAGGGGCACGTGTCCGCGGCACTGGTGTCGGTGCCCGCGTGGGCGCCGTCGTGGACGGTTCCGCGGTGCGCGGTGTAGGTGTGCGGCGTGTCGGCTGTGGTGTCGGTGCGTCTGTCGCGGGGCGCGGTGTGGGCGGCACAGGCTGCGGTGTCACAGCAGGCTCAGGAGCGACGCCGTCCCTGCACAGGCCGGGGTTCTTCGTGAAGACAGAGGCGGCAGGCTCCACAAGACCACCAGCACCCTTCTCGTACGGGCGTGTCCCGACCCAGTAGCCCTGCCCGCGCTCACCGTACTGGCACCCGACCCACCACCACTCCCCCTGCCAGCCGAACGGCCCAGGGCCCGAGCACTTCTGCGCCGCACACCCCATGGCGTAGATATTGGAGGACGCCATCTGTGTGTAGTGTGATGTGATGCCGCCCGTCGACCGGTCGCCCTCATAGTCGTAGTCGTCCTTCTCGTCCCACCACCCCTGCCCGACGTGCCCGATGGTCCCGTCAGCAAGCTTGGCTGGGCAGGCGGACCCCACACAGTAGGCCAGGTTCTCACCCAGGAACTCGTAACCCCCGACATCCTTGCGGTGCTTGTTCTGGTCAGAGTGCGGCCAGTCCGGGTCGCAGCTGCTCAGCCAGCTCGCCATGTTGCGCTCGATGTTGCTGTCCCACCGGATCCGGTTCATGTCCTTGGCAGGCGGGGATGTGGACGCACGCCACGTGTTGTGCTGGTCGAGGATCTTCTGCTGCCACTCGCCAAGCCCACACGCAGAGCCACTCACTGGTGTCGGCGTTGCTGCAGGCGACACCGGTGTTGGCGTTGCGGTGCGCGGCATCGGTGTGCGTGGTGCCGGTGCTGGTGCCTCTGTCCGCGGCACAGGCTGCGGCGTCGCAGCAGGCCCAGGGGCACTGCCGTCGTTGCACAGGCCGGGGTTCTTCGTGAAGACAGAGGCGGCAGGCTCCACAAGACCACCAGCACCCTTCTCGTACGGGCGTGTCCCGACCCAGTACCCCTGCCCGCGCTCACCGTACTGGCACCCGACCCACCACCACTCCCCCTGCCAGCCGAACGGCCCAGGGCCCGAGCACTTCTGCGCCGCACACCCCATGGCGTAGATGTTAGAGGACGCCATCTGTGTGTAGTGCGATGTGATGCCGCCCGTCGACCGGTCGCCCTCATAGTCGTAGTCATCCTTCTCGTCCCACCACCCCTGCCCGACGTGCCCGATGGTCCCGTCAGCAAGCTTTGCAGGGCAGGCGGACCCCGCACAGTAGGCCAGGTTCTCACCCAGGAACTCGTAACCCCCGACGTCCTTGCGGTGCTTGTTCTGGTCAGAGTGCGGCCAGTCCGGGTCGCAGCTGCGCAGCCAGCTCGCCATGTTGCGCTCGATGTTGCTGTCCCACCGGATCCGGTTCATGTCTTTCGCAGGCGGGGATGTGGACGCACGCCACGTGTTGTGCTGGTCGAGGATCTTCTGCTGCCACTCGCCCAGCGTGCAGACCTCCCCCACCACTGCTGCACCCAGCAACAGCGACACCGCCATCCTATCAACGTATCAACTGCGAGCAAAGTGCTGTGTAATAGACTATGGTCCTGTACACGATGGGGGGATTGTGAAGGGATGCACGAACGCAGGGTGTCAACGTGTCGAGAACAAAGCGTGGATGCTGATGCAGAATGCTGAGGCCGGAGGCGGCGGAGGCGTGTAGAGTACGACCACAACGTGATGCCCCGAGTCTTTGGAGTGAGGATGGCTGTTCTGCCAAAATACACCGGACAGCGGTGTTTTCAGGGGAAGCAGACCTGTCAAAAGAGTTGGCTGAAGAGCACAGCCACACACCACAATGAGCTATCAATACGGGATGGGGTGGGGTGGGTGTGGTGGAGGGCACCCGCCCATTTCCTTTTTTACCTTCTGGCCCGCCTCGGGCAAGATATTCAGAATCGTCTCGAGACAAGACGGAACGGAGAACCGTGTGAGATTGTGGAGTCCCACCCACCCCCCTGACACTGAGCCAAGGGCAGAACAGGATGCAATGAATGGTAAGACTTTGAGACACCAGCGCCACCTGTGCAGGGTACGGGCAGCTAAGCCTGCGGCACCCAACACAACACAACGCTGCCGGAAGGGCGCTGTGTTTGTTGATATGCCCCTAGGCACGAGACACCGCCACACGCCCGACAGAGGCCTGGCAAGCTGACGAGAGGCGACGGGGAGTGAAAAGCCAGGACCACACACCCACACTCCCGACAACGCTGCAGAACCAGCAGAACCCAGCAACAACGTGTTCCTCCCTCGCGTGCCACGTTAGGGAGACGAGGCACATGACTATGTGTGTGTAATATCAGCACCTCCCCTCGACCCACACCGCGAACCTTGTTTACAGTGCAGTGCAGATACACACCGAGCACACGCTGCTCTCTTGGTGCGACCCGCCCCCTCCCCTTCCACTCATGGATTCCACACTGGAGCCTCGAGAGGGTCTAGGGCAAAGGGCACGTCGCCACCACCACCACCACCGCCCCCCCTCACCACCGTCGGCGGGGTGAGGAAGGGGTTGGGCCCGTCGGTGGTGGGGAGCTGCTGTCCGCGCTGAGTCGCGGCGGCGCCCCGCCCCGCCTTGCGGGCGGAGCCGCGCGCGCGCGGCACGCCGCCTTGGGGCAGGGAGAAGGCGAGCTGAGCCGCGCTGCCTGCGGCGGACGCCTTGCAGTCGCCAGCATCCGCCCCAGCGCCCCCTCCGGGGGCGTGCTGCGCCAGCGACGCGATGGTGCGGCGTGCCTCCGACAGCTGCGCCTGGAGAGAGGTGATGTGTCGCCCGCTCTCGTCACGCTCCCTCTGCACGCGCTTGTCGTCCCCAACACGCAGCCTCTCCTCCAGAGAGCGGATCCGGTCATCACGCAGCGACACGTCCTGCTGGAAGCGTTTGATTGCCTCCTGCGCCTCCTTGACGTGTCTGTCGTTGTGTGTCAGCTTCGCCTCCAGCGCATGCTGCCGGACCTGGAGTTGACGCTCCCAGAAGGACAAGGCGTAGCGGGAGCACGCCATGACTGTGTCGGGTGGCATGCCTGCCATCAGCATCTTGAGGCGTTTCTCCGGCATTTTCAGGTCGATGCGGTTGATGTCGTCTTCCTCAAGGTCCTTCCCACACTTGCATTTCATCTGTGCCTGGAAGTGTGACTCGGCACAGCGTGCACAGTAGAGATGTTGGCACAGCGTCGTGAGGACAACATCACCACCACCGACAGCCTGATGGCACATGTTGCACAGCATGGTCCGAAAGGGTAACCCCCTGCGAGATGAGAAAAGGTGGTGTGGTGAGTGGAAAGGTCGGGAAAGGGGGGGGGGGGGGGCGGAGATGTCGTGTTTCAAGCGGCAAAAAACACAACTCAGCCTGAGGCAGTAGGTGTCACCGTGAGACGGACCCTTGGGAGGGGCACAATACTCACAATCAAACACAGGTGCCGAACGGGTTGCCTGGCACAGGGACTCCGCCATCAGCCCGAGAGGGTGCTCAGACTGCCCAGGGTCAGAATGTTGCGCGAGACCCACACGACAGAAGTTGCAAGCAAGGCACAGGCGACGCGGGTGTGGGCGGTGCTGGGGCGGGGTGGGGGATCTGCCTGTCCTCCCCCTGACTAGTGTAGAACGCACCTGCCACACACCGAGACACCCGGCACCCCCTTCTCCCTGATCTGATCTCTGATGTGACACACACATGCCAATCACGCAATCAAACAAGACCATTAAGCCCCTCCCCGATGTGCCCACGGAATCCCACCACCCCCCCCCCCCCGCCCCACATGGTGGCCGAGCCAGGGTTTTGACCAGGCCTGTCCCTGGTCAGAAACGGGCCTGATCAGTGACCTGGTCATGACCAGGGGATAGCTTACAGAGCAGAATGTGATGCGACCCCCCCTGGCCAACCACCTTGTCACCGCCCCTAACTTGGCCACCGTGCACCTCGACCCTCTCCCAACACCCACCGCAACAGAGATCTTCACAACTGAGCCATAACTGGACCGGGTGGAATGGCCAACGCACTACGAGCTCAGTGAGCTCATTTCGGTAGTTTGTGTGGCCGGGGAGGGGGGGCAGGGGAGGAGTGGGCGAGAGATGGGGAGCAGAAAGATGTGCAGCCTGCCTAATAATAGCCGGGAGCTTCACGTTGAGCAGCACGCTGTCACTCACCTTTCGAGGTGGCGGAGGGAGGCAATACCTGAAGAGGCATGCCCGGTAGGAGGGTGTCGTAAGGAAGGACGAACCTGCAAACAGAAAAGCCGTCCCTCTCACGTGCCGTGCGCTTTGGTTAGACCGTTGCGTTGGCTGGAGCTTCTGGAGCAGCATGTCGGGTGTTTGAGAGAGAGAGAGAGAGGGGGGGGGGGGGGCTGCCTCGTTGCCTTGCCGTGGCAAAGGCAGAATTGCTCAGAGGAACGTCTGTGCCTGTCGTGTGTGATGGCCAGGTTTCATGTGAGGGGGGCCTGCGCCCGACCACGGCCCACCCGTGTTGGCGATATGTGGAGTGTGAGTCAGGAGGTGACATCCGGTGTGCTTTGCAGGGAAACCCGCAAAAAAAAATAATGAAACAAGCCCATTCCCAGCACAAATGAACACAATGCCATGTCGATGTTTGCCAGACACACACGCAGTCGCACAGACTCTTTTTTTTTGGAAAAGAGTTTGTCGCTAGGGGCAGGCCAGAAACCGTGCCCTACCCTTCAAGCCGATAGGTCAGCACGCCCTCCGCTTGCGGAGTCCGTCATTGCTTCAGCTGCGCTGATAGGATTTTTCTCCACACACACACACCCAGTCCGTGCGTGGCAGAGCCACGCATACACCGGTGATGTGTATGGAGAGACTCCATCCCAGCTGTGCATGTTGGAACAGGGACAAGCTCGCTTTATCCCCCTTGAGGGCACCGAAGTAGACTCGACACACCCACCCCAGAACACAACAACGCCTCAAACAGTTTGGAGGGAACGGTTTAGGAGATAAGGGCATAACTTCTGTTTGGAGGCGAGGGTGAACTAGAGTTGTGTATATCCGCATGGGTGCGTGTGGGTGGGGAAAGGGGGGGGGGGGGGCGGTGACAGAACACACAGGGAAAAAGGGGTGGGGGGAACGTGATGGGGGCAGTGAGGGATACGATAGAGAAAGGCACACAGAGTGCCCCCCCCCCCCCACCCCCACCCCTTTCTCTGGTTATGCAGGTGTGGGGGGGGGGGGGGGGAGGTGATGTGCACGGTGGTCTTAAACAGCGGTTTACATATGTAAAATGCATATCATTTTGCATATGAAAATCCCGGGCTGACATAAGACAGTCGAGATTTACATATGTAAACCTGGGATTTACATATGCAACTTCCAGATTTACATATGTAAATCCCAAATTTACATATGCAAGTCAGGATTTACATATGTAAATCCAGATTTACATATGTAAATCTGGATTTACATATGTAAATTCCGATTTACATATGTAAAATCCGGCGATTTATAGGGGGACCCTTTTCGAATTTTTTTTCCGGGGTGGGTCTATTTTGGACGTTTGAGGCCGATTTCGAAGGAATTTTTGAGTTTTGAGCCTATTTTGGGCCCTAAAACGCGTTAAAACCGGTCCCGAAAATGGCTGATTTTTGGCCTTGGCCAAATCTCGCCCAAAATATTGACCCAAAATTTTCTGGGACGAAAATCGGGCCCTGGTGGTCTGGAACTGTCCATTTTCGAAGACAGTCGTGAGAAAATCTCGAGTTTCCGCCCCGAGTTCCCTCATGCGACCCCAAAAATCAAGCAAATGAGGGTTGCCTCCAAATCGGGGTTGTGGGGAGAAAATCGGCCAAATGAGGTTCGGGTCGTCTGTTGTGCGAAATTCAGACAAAACTCAAGTATTCAAACGCTATACCTACCCCAACCGCAACCCCACCCCCTGCCTTCTGCCCCCCCACCCCTGTGCAAGGTCATGTGCCCCGTCCCATCGCGTGTTGCCTTGATTGTTGCATATTTTCAAATTGGGAAATTTCAGGTGACCCGATGATAGGGATGTACCCCGAGGGTCTACCTGCAGGGATCCACTTTTTGCTATGCCTGCATTGCTGCTGTTTGCGCTTCTCGCCTCCACACACCACCCTGGGGGGAGGGACAGAGGGCGGAGGGGGCTACACACTTACACAACCGATTCGGTCAAACAATGCCACGTCATCCCCATTGGGGTCCTGGACCGCGGCGTCTCTCCCAGCGAATTGGTGTCGTCATCAGGCAGGCTAAGTAGTTGTCTACACAGGACATTGGTTTTAAGGGGGTCTGAGTTCTGCGGAACTGGCTTCAAGGGACGCCCCCTCGTAATGACTGGGTGGATGGAGCCAAGTAATACCAGGTGGTCGGACACCGGAACTCTCGGCATTTATTAGTCGCGGGAACTGTGTCCGTGTGGTAGGTGACCCCTTCCGATTCCACTGATTCCACTCTTGAACATGTAGTGTTGAAAGATACTTGGTGTTCTGATGTTTTACAGGGTACTTGACAAAGGAAAGAGGGTGGTCAGTCTTGTGATCCACCCTGAATCCTTCCTGTGAGCAGCAGATCCACAACACCTTGACTTCTTTCAGCGGCTGTATTGATATTGCCTGACACAGCAAACATGATTCAATTGGAGGAACAAGCCTCGTACACCAGCGGCCCAAAAGGTGGATTTCATGTATGGTTTTAGGATTTCCCTTACTACTGATGGTGTAGAGACTACAAAGCCTGACCTGATGACGCCGCCATGAACCTGGGAGACACGCCGCGTGAGAAGGGACCTCGGTGCGGGGTGGCGTGAAGATCCTGCCTGAGTGCCCTCGTCGGGACCCGCGGTAAACCGTGGCGTTCCCCCCGAGGCAAGTCCAGGACGAAGGTTGCAGATAACCGCTGCACCTCTTCGTCCGAAAGGAGCTCACAGGATAGGGGAACTGCCCACACCCCACTCACGACAGTGTATCCGAAAGGTGCACTGCGCGTGTGGTGGCGGTGTCGGGTCCAGACCCACCTCGTTCCCCCATGCCCGTCAGTTGTTGCCCCTCCAGGGGTGGCTGCTGTCTGGCATGGGGGGCGCCCTCCCTGCCATGCAAGGGAAAATGTAGAACGGCATGCTGCCCGTTTCTTCATTTTTCACCTTGCCTGGTGGGGGGGGAACCTCTCACGAGGCAAAAAAGAGGAACGGCATGCTGCCCGTTCGCTCATTTTTGCCTCGGGGGTACATATGCAACCTCCGGATTTACATATGTAAGCTCCGGATTTTACATACCGTATACGTAAATATTTTGGAACGTAAATATTATGGAACGTAAATATTATGGAACGTAAATATTTTGGAACGCTGGTGGGTTGGCGTTCCAGATTTTTTTCGTTCCATAATATTTACAGGGCTTTCTGCGACTCGGGGACTTGGACCAGGTGATCGGACGGCATGCAGAGTCCCTGACGGGACCTACTCGTGCACTTTTCGCGCGATTCCTGACGCAAGCCGTCCTCACCACCGAGTCCCCAACTGGCCCTGTAAATATTTTGGAACGTAAATATTATGGAACGGACCGGCCAAAAATGGGCCCGTTCCATAATATTTACGTTCCATAATATTTACGTATACGGTATGTAAACTCCAAAATTTACATATGTAAATCGGAAAATTTTGATATGCAAAAATTTGATTAGCAAAATGCAGCCGGTAGGCTAAATACTATTGACTATTGAGGGATCCAGGATCCCGAAAAAATTTACTCAAAAGTTACCAAGAGGGGGGAAAATATATTTACCCACTTTTTTCCTTCAGTGGTCCAAGGAGTAATGGGTATTTTTTCCCACCATTTTTGGCGAGAGAAAAAGTATGAGGTACGGATGCACTCAAACAATGCGAGAATGCGATTTTTGAAGGGAAAAACCCCAGAGGGAGAGAGGGGGGGGGGGGCGACCCCTTCCCCACCACCCCAGAATGGGAATATTACAGGAATAGTTGCCTTTGCCTTCATATTGTCCCGAGACATAGCATCACCCACCAGGAGTCTCGGAGACGAGACAATGCCAAAAAGGAGTGCAAAGGTGGCAGGGGAGTACTGGGCACACCTGAAGGAAGGTGCGTCACGTGCCCTCAGAAGGATCCCGTACTTTGCGGACTGCTGGTCGGGCCCCTTCGCAGCACTAGACGAGGCTGTCAGCCGGTACGTCACCGTGGTCGGCTCCGCGCTAGCGATCTCCCCGGGGACCACCTCCAACAGCTCAAGCTTGTTGGGGATGCTGCTTGCCGTCTTGACCTTCTTGCCGGCACTATCGAAGCGATCGACAACCCCGAAGAGAACTTCTGCGAAGCGGCAAGCAGCGAGCTTTGAAGTGGCCTCCCCGCCGCAGGTGTTGCACTTCACCTTTTTGGTCGTGGTGAGATCCGCGAGGTCCGTCAGCCCATCCAGCGCAAATGTCTCGTCCTGTTTTGCTTCCCACGTCCTGCCGCAGCACCACCACCAACAACCCGTCTGCAAGACCCTCACAGAAGGTGCACTTTGCAATGTACGTTCGGGAAAATGACGAGAGGCCACTCGGTGTTGGCAACGACACCGACTACGACAGCGATTTTGATTGTGACGAGGAGAACACGCAGGCTGTGCAGACTCAGGCGCAGCCTGAGTCTGCACAGCCTGCGTGTTCTCCTGGTGATCGGTGCTGCACGACTAGAACTAGATTCGTGGTGCCGGGGAGGTGTTGGGTATGAAGACCGTTCAGGCTTTTTGATTTTTTCTAGATTCATGGTGTGGGAGGAGGGCGGGGGGGGTCGCAAACAACCGTCGGAAGCTGGGAAGACGGGAAACCGCGGCAAAAAAACGGTGTGCGTGAAGGAACTCCTGGACCAAAAAAGTGGGTAAATTTGTACTATTTAGAATTGGGCAAAACCTGGAAATGGGCACTATTTAACCGGATGGCTGGCAAAATGATATGCATTTTCTGCATAAGACCACCGTGTGGGTGAGGTGGAAAAGAGGGAAAGATTAGACTACTACATAACACGATCCCCAGCCGCAGACGGGTGGTGGGGCTCGGCTTGAGCAATCTCAAGCAGGGCCACAACCCCGCCGCGCGTAGGGCGGGCTAATTTTTTTTTGCAGGGGCGGGAGGGGGAATAGGGGGGAACATAGAAGGCGGCTGCTGTTCCACAATTTTAAAAAAACCCCGCGTGGGGCCAAGGGGGGAGGGGGGGGGGGGGGGAGGGAAGAGTGAAAGGACAGAACACAGGAACAGAGGGGGCGGGGGGGGCGCGCCACGCAGGGAGCAGAGGATGCATATGGAGGAGGGCGAGCAAAAATGCGTAGTTTTGACAGCCCGCTCCCACCCCCACTCAATTACAGGAGAGGCGGGGTTGGAAGAAGGGGGTGTTGGAGTTGTGTCCAGGAACGGGATTTAGACACAACCCCTCTCGGCTCGCCTGTTTAAAGTATTCTGGTGCGATTACACTGCCGTCAAATCTACCGTCGCTCGGGCGTTGGTGCAGCCGGCACCGCGGCAGTGTGAATCCGTCCCGCTCACCCTCTCTGGGTGGGCACATCTTAACTGAATTGGGAGTGGAAGAAAACAACACAAAAACGGAACGGATCTTCAGACAATTTGTTTGTTGGATAAGGGTGAACTGTGTTCTTTTTGGGCCGTTGCCTCTGTGCGCATAAAAAGACAGAAACAAACATCACCAAAAAAAAGGGGGGGGGTTTATTGACAACAGCAGGCTGAGCTCTAAGACCTAGTAGGGACGTCCGTGCAGGCAACCCTGCCTTCCCCCCCCCCCCACCTGGGTGGAGCATTCCCCTTTTCGCTAGAGTATGGCGGAATCGCAGCAGCAGGGGCACGGGCTGTGAACAGGCGGAAGATGCCTGGCCGAGGCCAACTTGTAGAAGTACAAAGCTGAGGAGGTGAGAATCAGAAGCCGCAGTCACACCTGAAAGCGCGACCGCAGCTCCTTCAACTCCCGAACCCGACTGGTCTCTCGGGTAGGCAGGGCAAACAGGATGGGGTATGCCTCAAACACCCACTGGGCGGATGTGTGGCGCCCCGTCCTACCCTGCCTCTCGCAGACTGTGATTCATCGCCAGAGTGAGAGGGTCTTTCCTACCTTCCTGCCCATTCACAGCAGCTTTGAGGATGGCTTGAAAGGGGTCTGAACTGCAGCACATTATTTTCGAGATGATTGCCCTTCGCTCTGTGCCTAAAAACGTATCGGTGTTTGTGTTGCAGAAAAAACACAAATTGCGGTATCTTATCGTGTGCATGGCGCGAAGCGTTTTTCTGCAGCACCAGTAAAAGTGTGGCGCCTCACGAGGCGGCTCACATAGTGTCGATAACCACCAGCGGCGTGGCGTGAGGGATGGGCCAGGGGGAAGTGGTGTGCCGTATCACATCGCATGGTTTTCTGAGTTTCAGAGCGAAGGCCTCCCGGTTTCGACGTTTCCTTTCGTCGGAGCAGGGCCTGGTTCTAATGTTTTTTTGTACAGGGATAGACAACCCATTCAAAGCAGCAACATGCCCCTCTCTTGGGATCTTGGACACACACCCACGATGGGTGCTGGCTTCCCGTTTGTGGCTAAAAAAAAGAGGGTAGGGTTGGTAAAGTGTCAGCTCTTCAGTTTTTCCACGATTCTCTCTACAACTTGTACTCCGTTTGATGTGTTGGTGCACCCACACACACTTGCTAAATCATCTCGCCGGACGAGGGGGTGTGGTGTGTAGAGCACGGTTTGGCAGAAACTGGATGGCACTTTCCGCGTAAAGGGCGTGTGCGTAAAAAAAAATATTTCGTTCGGTTTTCGATTCGATATCACAAGACTCTCAACTGGCTTAACCTTTTCAAACAACGGGTGGCAAATGCTGCCCAGGGCGATGTATCCATGCGCCTCGCCTGCCATGCAGACGCTTCGCACCTTATGCGAACCTGCGGGAGACAGGCACGGCACGATGCGTCACCCCACAGCTTTGCCACCTCACCCGTCCTGCCATTTGGCGACGGCTTCAACCAAGCTGACCCGCAACCAAACCAACAGGGGACACATCCCGCACACACAAGTAGAACACAATCAGCACCCAACAATACGAGAACCACGAATGTACCCACACGGGTATTTTGCGTGGAGCTGCCGCAGCCAGGAACTACACCGAATGTCTTCAGCGCAAGCACCCTCCCAGTTAGCACACACCGTGGTTCCCGTTAACGTACATCGCAGTCACTCTGCTTCAGGGCTGCCCGACGAGACTTGGCCCAGCCCAGAAGACCCTCGGGGACCCGCGGCCCCGCATCGCACACAAACCACACGTGCAACCACCTTTCTTCTCTTCACTTCTTTAATCGCTTATTATCATGCCTTCCTCAGAAAAAAACCCCCCCCATTTGTTTTGCCCGGCACAGGAGGCCACCACCGAAAGAACACAACCCACAGCAGGGACGGCGGATTGCTTTGGTGACTTTGGTGACACACCAATACGGGGCCGCCACACCCACCCCCCACCTACCCTCACGCCCTGCAGGGCAGCTCAGTTGCTCGGGTCGCTCAGGGGGGAACGCGGGGTTGTCCCCGACCCCTGCGATGCCTCGTCGCTGCTGTGCACGGGGGACACGGGGATCTGCCTCAGCGGCACGCCGCACTTCAGCCGCTCGTTCTCCAGGGTCAGCCGCTTGATCACCGCGAGGAGCCGCTTGTTCTCATCCACCGCAGCAGCCTTCTCGTTGTGCAGCGCATCCAGCTTACACGTGAACGCCGCCTCCAGAGCAGTGGACTGCCTCTGCAGGGCACTGCTCACGTCACTACTCACATCACCTGCGTGACGCACACCCTCACCACCACCCGCTGGGCTGCCACCACCCTCCACTGCACCCCTGCCACACGCCGGGCAGGACCCACCCCTTGCAGGCACAGCCTGCTCCGGGCTGCACAGCCCAGGCGCCAGGCTGCAGGCAGGCTCGGGCGATGCGACAGCACAACCGTCATCCGTGCCGAACATGCTTGCGGTGCTCGCCTTCACGACAACGCCGTCTTTGCAGGCGAGATGGACGGAGGAGGAGGAGTGGTCGAAAGAGGCGTCGAGAATCTCATTGTCCCCCCTGTCGAGGGAGTAGAAGGCGGACCGGCCGACAGAGAGGCTCGACGGCTTGAAGAGGGTCTCGCATGCGGAGGGGCACTCGAGCTGCAGCGATGCGACGACGCCGGAGCGGAGGGTGAGGCAGATCGCCTTCCAGTCCCCA
This sequence comes from Rhynchopus euleeides, assembly GCA_963210315.1. NCBI lineage: Eukaryota > Euglenozoa > Diplonemea > Diplonemida > Diplonemidae > Rhynchopus > Rhynchopus euleeides. The sequence goes on along the minus strand of OY723247.1, from coordinate 1,944,278 downwards.
GGCGCAGCTGCGATGCTGGTGACAGGGGAGTGGAGGCGAGGCGACGACGGGGCGCCTGGCAGGCAGGGCACCTTCACGCAGATCAGGAGGGTGCCGTAGGCGAGGCTCCAGAGGCGGATCGATCCGTCGTAGCAGCCGGCGCAGAGGATCTCGCGCCCGGCAGAGGAGCAGACGCAGAGGCTGGTGATGCTGGCGGTGAGGCCTTTGAAGGAGCGGCGTGTTTTGACGGAGACGTTGCCCTTGCAGGAGTCGAGGTCGAAGTATTTCAGGGTCATGTCGTCGCCTCCGGCGATCACGCCGCTTGCGTGGGGCGACAGCCTGTTGACCGGCGAGCAGAATTCGCGCTGGATGCAGAGGGAGGTGGTGATGCTGTAGCCGGAGGTGGAGGCGGCAGAGGTGGTGATGTGGAGCACAACCAGCGTCTTCCCTGCGGCAGCGACAATGTCGGCAGAGGTGGCGGAGGTGCGGATGGCCTTGATGGCGGCGATCCTATCGAAGCGTGCTGTTGCCAGCTCCGTGCCGAGGGTCTTGCCGCTGGCTTCGATGGCGAAGAGAGAGACAGTGCCCTCCTCGTCACCGGCGACGGCGAAGCTGCCTCCCATGGCGCGGAGTCCGGTGCAGCACAGCGCGCCCCTGCGTGTGGTGCCGACCACGCGCGGGGCGCAGCCCTGGCAGTGGAGGCGGATATTCCCGTCGTGGCTGGAGGACAGGAGCACACCTGCCTCCGCCTCCACATTGGTCACCCAGTCACGGGCAACGGTCGTCTCCTCAGCACAGAGAGACTCCATTGAAGCGCGCGCACTTGCGTGGCGCACCTGCTTGGGGGTGGTGTGGTGTGGTGGTGTGAAAGCCAGAGCAACGTTTGTCACCGTTTGATGGTGCGTGTGGGTGTGGGGGGAGTCTTGCTCGGTCAGGGGAAAACTAATGCAACCGAGTGAATCTCAAGGGAGAAGATAGCAACGACAGTTTGTGTTCTTCGAACGCAGAACACCCCACAGCCTGCCGGGCGTGTGAAGTGTTCGCAAGGATCCGCACGGTGAAAAGTTTCGTGAGTTGGCTCCGCCTAACTTACAATACAAAGGAGACAGGGGGAGGGGGAGGTCAGGTCATCCAGTTCTGCTTGTAGTATCCCGTGTTCGCGCGCGGAGGGGCTGGAGCGGGGAACAAAGATACACAAATCCTGCTGTGAGTTGTGCGGTGTTTCCCCTCAGCCCCCCTTCCAACCTTGCGTATTTTTTAAACTTTGTACCCGTCCCCCCACGTTGTGCGCTACGTCGTTGTAGCGTTGGCTCACTCGTGTGCTTCTTTCCGGGGCCGGGTCAGGGATAGTGCCCTGTGGTGCCGTTTTTTCCCGCAGTGCGGGTGGGTTGCCGTGCGTCGACACGGAGACACCTCCCCATTGAAAGACAAAGGTGGGGGCGGCCACCGAGAAGAGAGCGTATTGGTAGTAAAAAGAAAAACACGTCAGGTCAGATCGCCCGTCCTTCCTCGACCTCGCGACTCCCCCCTACGCACCTACGGTGCTCAAACAAGTTTGTGGCGAGGTGTCGGGTGTGGGAAGGCGGAGGGGAGGTGGCTGTGATGTGGTGTGTTGAGGGTGGGGGTGGTTGCAACTATGCCTGCACTAGTGTAACACAGAGCAAAGGCCTCCTGTTTCGTCCAGTTGGGACAATGCAGCAAACCCAGTCAGGGGGAGCGTGGTTGGAGGGGTGGGAGGGAGCAGGGGCTGTCTGCAAGCACTGGGTCATCATGAGGGGTCGCACGTCCGATGCAGTGCACTGCAGGCCTCGAACCAGCAGGGTCAGGTGCGCTGGGAGGCAAAAATAGAGAATATAGCAAGCAAAGCAAGCAAGCAAGCAATCAGAAGAAGGATGCGATAAGTGCTGCCCTCACGCGGCACGTCACACACACACACGGTAATATTTGTAGGTCACATCAGCAACCTCTGGTGCTGCATCCATTGTGCGCACACACACGTGAATATTTTTGTATTAGTGTCGACACACACCGAGCCCTTACTGTTGATGTGATCTCCACTGTCTCTATGAGGGGTTTAGAGTAGTGTAGACACACCCGCACATTGACGGGTCACGGGTAATGCCCTTCATCAGGCCAACCCTGCCCTGCCCACACAACTCCAGGCACACCCGCACACGGCCACCGCCACTGCCATCGCGGGGCCAACGAAGCTGCCCCAGCGAGCCCACAGCACACGGGCACCGACATGACCGGGTTCAATGAACTCCATAACGGCGGGGTTCTTCCGCACAGCCTCCGCCAGAAAGGACGGGTCGTGGGTGTGCTCATCCTCCAGTTCAGGTAGGGATTCCGGGAAGCGCGTGGCGGTGTAGAGGGCAAGGCCCCGGTTTGGAGCCAGAATAATCGAATACAGGAACACATCGACGTTGGCGCCGATCAGCTCCCTGCAGAACGCCTCATCCGCCAGCAGGTCTTCCGCAGCGCCGTCGAAACACCAGGCGTGCTCCACCACAGCCTCCGCCACGAACTCCCTGTCGCTGCGCAGGGCGGGCGATGCCTTCTCTAGCGCGTAGTCATCGCGCGCCATCGCGGCACGCACAACCACCTTGCTCCCACGCAGCCGCTCCGATGCATAACTCAACACATCAGCCCCTAAACGAGCCGCAGCAACCGCAGCAACCGCCACCTCCTCGTCATCACGCAGGGCTGGGCTGGCCTGCTTGAAGACCTGCTGACTGCAAACCACAGCACGGAGGACAAAGTCCCGATCGGAGAGGAGGGCCGAGGGCACCATGCCCTGGATATCCCCCCACTGGTGCGCACCAGCAAGGATGATCTCAGGGTCATCCCAGAACTGCGTGGCGTGGCGCAGGGCGCGTGGGGTCTGCCGCACCGCAGCCTCAACCACGTCGGGGTCGAGGCGGAGGGCGGGCGATGCCGCCTGCAGCACCTCGCCTGACACTGCGCACAGCTGCAGCACGGCTTCCTTGTCGTGCAGGAGGTCTGGGCAGGGCAGGTCGTAGAGCGCGCAGGGGATCGTTTCCGCCACAACCCTTGCGACGTCGATGTCGCGCTGGAGGGAGTGGGCAGCGCCGTGGATCTCGGTTGCCCTTCCCCGCACAGCCGCCAGCACCACCTCCTTGTCTGACTTGAGATCGGTGTGCTGCAGCACATCGCTGAAAGACCACGAGAAGCTGTTGTTCCCCGACACGGCGAGCATCACAACCTCCCTGTCCTGCCGCAGCCGGTGGCTGACGCCTTGGAAACACGTTGAGTTTGCAACCACCGCACGCTTCACAACATCATCATCATCCGCAAGAGGGCCGAGAAAATGCCCTCCGGAAGCTACGGAAGCCAGAACCACGTCTGGGTCGCCCTGCAGACGCGCGGACACCGCAGCTACTGGAACATCAGAGGTGACTGCCACCAGCATCGCCTCCTTGTTGTCCCGGAGGGCTGGGCTGCAGGCGAAGGCCAGCCCTCTGGACACCCCCTCCGCTGCCGCCAGCACCGCGTCGCGGTCCGACTTGATCTCCTCGGGGGCGTGGAACAGCAGGCAGGGGTGGAGGGCCACCACCTCGCGCACAAACGACGTGTCGTTCCGGATCTCCGGTTCCAGATGCTCGAAGGCGTCGGGGAAATGCTTCACCGCATGCAGGGCGCAAGCTCTGTCGCTGCGGACGGCAGGGCCGGCATGATCCATCACGTTTTGCTCGGGAATATGATTTAGCCTAAGGAAACGGGCAGGGTCGTTGCGCAGGTCATCCGATAGATACTGGTAGCCGAGAGCCCCCGCGATGTCGGCAATCCTGGGATCTCCCCTGAGGCGTGTGCTGGCATGCTGCAGGTGGCCGCCATGACGTTTCAACAGCTCGACAACCAGCGAGTCGTCATCGCGAAGCTCAGGAGGGGCGTATTCCAGAGAGCGGAGGGCACGCACCACGTCACGGTCAGCGAAGAGCTCCTTGTCAACACAGTGGGGAAGGCAGTCGAAGGCGCATACGTGGCAGTTTTGGGCCAGGCGCATGATGAATGCTTTGTCCCTGCGGAGTCTGGTGGCGTGCTGCAATATTGACGGCTGCCGGGTGGCGGCGGCGAGCACGATGTCCTCTGCGTCACGGAGCTCGGGGCTGGCATACTCGAAGGCTGACGCGCGGCTTTCCACGGCGTGGAGGACGACCTCGCGGTCGGCGCGTGCCCACTCCGGGAGTTCTCTGAGGGGGGTGCCCCTGTGGAGGGACTCCAGGTGGCACCTGTTGCTGCGCCTGACCTCCACCACAGCCCCGTGCTCCATCCCCGGCTGCGACCCGATTGAAGCGCTGATGTCGCTGCCAACAGGCTGTCCCGCAACGCTGAGCTCGGTCTCGGCGCTGTCCAGACCGAAGGCGGCAGCCACGTGTTCATAGAGAGACGAGATAGTGGCATCCTCATCGAGGAGAAGGGCTTGCTCCTCACCCGTCATGATCAGGCGTGCTGTGGCTTCCATCGTTGTGTGCAGTTGGGGTGGGAAGGGTCTGGTTGGGGGTGGGTGGGTGGGTGTAGTGATAGTGGTTTTAAGTGGGTAACCCTGCGCGGATCTGTGCCCACTCCCCGCCCACCCCTACGTCACAGCGGATGCCCCACTCGGGTTAGAGTGTGGGGCCAACTCAGTGCCACTCCGAGGAGGGCGTGAGGCATAGCCAGCGTGGTGCGTGCCGCAACAGTGTGTGAGTGATTTCGCACTGCTGTGGCAGTCCCCGCACCGGCCCATGCGATGCGTCTTGCAAAATTCCATGGTGACTTGCAAGCCGTCGTTCTTCCCGTGGTGGTCCCGGCAGCAGTCCTCTTCCGAGAGGCGCCGGCGCCGGCAGTCCACGCAGCGGGGTTTCCAGTGCAGAGCGCAGGTAAGCATCTTCGCGTTCCGTCTGGCTCCAGGGGGGGCAGTCCGGGGAGCAGCGCCCCGTCGTTCCCATGACCGTCCTGTCCGGGCGTTGGCTTGCCGGCTGCTGGCAGTCCATTGCTGGGCCGCTTGCTGCCACCCCTCTGGGTAGTGGGGCTGCGGTGCGAAGGTTGCGGCCCACGCCATGCCGCGGGAGTGGAAGGCTGTGTCCCGCTGGTTCAAGCCCGGGCCTGCCGTGTGCGCTTGGAGGCTGCGCATCACCGACTCGGTGGCTGGGCTGAGCTGGGCTCTCCTGGACAGGCCCCCTGCCACGGTTCCCCCGATCGCGGTGAGGACAGTGGAGCTCGCAGTGTGGCCACAGTGCCATGGTTGCTTGGAAGTCTTGCGCACCACCTCGCAGAGCTGCCTCAACGAGTGAGCCTTGCCCAGGATGCTCTTCTGGAAGGCTGCGAAGTCCTGCCGCAGCTGCTCCTGCGAGGTCTCCCCCTGCCTCTCAGCCTCGTCCATGGCGGCGTTGCTGAGGGCGTCCGCATCGACGTTGAGCTCCCTTTTCACGTGCTCATACGTAAGGGTGATCCGGGGCCCGAGGTCGGCAGCCAGCCGTGCCGTGCTGAGGAAGAGGGGGCGGAGGGATTTATCGCGGCAAACCGCTTCCCCTTTTAGGTGTCGCAGCACCACCTGCGAGTCACCCCGCACCGTAACGTTCCCCTCAGGGGGCGGGTCGCCCCTTCCGAGCAGCCGTAGGCCCGCTCGAACCCCTTCGTACTCAGCGATGTTGTTGCTACGTACGTTCAGCAGAGGGAGGATCTCTTCCGACACCTTGAGGCCGTCTCGGTAGAGCACCGCACCTGCACCCGCCAGGGCGAAGGGGGTGCCGTTGTCCCTTGCTCCGCCGTCGAAGTAGAGGGTGAGCCCCGGGGCTGTGCCCTCGGGGATGCGTGGGCGGGCCTCCCGCGGCCCCCTCTCAGGGGGGTCAGGTGTGTGGGGGCGGATGCGGCGCGTTTCGACTTCTGGGAGGGTGAGGCCGGTCGACAGCTCGAAGTCGACAGCCAACTCCATGAGGGTCACGGTGTGCTCCCCTCCCTGCGGCCCCCATTTCAGGCCCCGCAGCCAGTCGCAGAGGGCCACCCACAGCTCCGGGGGGCGCTTGCCCCACGTCTGTTTGACAGTGGACGGCGCCCGCACAGGGATGCAGGCCCGTTCGGGGTTGGGCGTGCACCACCCCCATGGATAGTGAAGGGTGCGGTGGTGGCGAGCGGAGCGGTCGAGCAGTCCATCTTTCTCCTGCCGCGCCGAGAGGATTGCAATGAAGTAGCGGTGCAGCTGTGCCACTATATCCACCCTGCGTGCGAAGGATAGGGGCAGGGGCTGCCTGTCCTCCGGGACGCCGTGCCTAAAGGCGGGCGCCACCCCGCATAACGCCAAGCAAGGTGGCCAGGTTGACCGGTCCACAGCCGTAATGGGGTGGTTTTGTCGGATTGGGTCCCACGCGGAGCACTCCCACCATAGGTGCGTCACCGTCTCGGGGGTGCCTGCGTTGCAGTATCGGCAGATCCCGCCCTGCCCCTGGGTGGGTGGGTAGTTTGAAAGCCAAAACAACGCCAGTAGCAACTGATCTGGCCCCGGGTACAAACCGTGAAGTTCTGACACACGCATGTCTTATCCTGGAGCCGTACGGATCATTCCATCCGCTCCCTCGCAACTTTGAAACAAAATGTTCGCTCGTAATAATGAAGAAGAGAAAGGGGGGAACCTGCCACCCCGTGTGAATCAGCAGATGGCAGTGAGGTGTTGAAGTGGTCTGCCTCCTGACTCTCTCTCCGTTGCAAGTTCCCACTTGGAGGGGGGGGGGGGGGCGATTCGCTGTTTTGTGGCTTGCCACGTGTTGGCAGCAAGGATGCAGGCTAGGGCGCAGGTAGGGCAGCCGGGCATCTCATCCCGGCATAAGCGAAGATTGTCGGAGACAAGACAAGGCAGGGAACGTGGCGTGGGATACGCATGTGCACAGGCAGACACGCACACAGCAATAGGTGCATGCCAGAAGAGAGGGGGGCGCCTGCAGACCCGTGAAACAACATCTGGGGTACACAGTGCCGCCCATCCAGCTGCTGCCAAGGACAAGGCACGGCACACAGCTGGCACAGGCATAGGCACCGGGTGTGCACAGGTGAGAGGACGAGGCTAGGGTTTGTGTGTTGCACCAGGCAAGGCTGCTTGGCCCTGCATAGAGATGGCACGCACACACGTGAATAGGAAGGGTTATTGTCCCAGTGTGCAGCACACCAGGCACCTGCTCTTCATGCTGATATCCACACACACAGTGATATGCGTCGGACATATTGTACTGCATCGTGTCGCTGCCGCGTGGTGGCTGATATCTGTGCCACCAAGAGTTGTGATTTCAGGTGTCAGATACGGACGTGCTCTGCTGCACTCGATCTGCGGCATGCCGAACGTGCGGGTAGCTTTGCGTGGGGCGGGAAGGCAGCACATCTGGGAGCTGCACCTGCAACACCGCGAGGTGCGGCTTGTTTGCTGCAAGCAACACTGCAATCCCCTACACCTGCACCCTGCACGCCCTGCATGCACGGCACACGAGGACATCGCCTGCGCGATACATGCACACACGATGATATGGAGGCCGATCCACAACGTCACAGCTTCTTCACCATGATCTGGTCGATCTTCCCAGCCGCATTGAAGTAGATCGTGTGCTGTGCAGTTGCCTTGAACACAAGCACCTCCGCCGTCACCTTGCGCGACACCACCCCAGGCTTCACCAGCTTGAACGGCTCCTCCTTGAGCACCTTCAGCCCGTCCTTGTCCTGCTCCTTCCACTTTTTCAGGATCTTCGCCTTCCCCTTGAAGGTATCCGACCCGAACACCGCAGGCACCTCCATCACCGTCGTGTCGAGGATGAAACGCTCCACCGCCTCTGCGCTCTTCTTCTGCTTCCGCAGCTCCACAAGCTGCGTGGCGAGCTCCACGACGTCAAATGTGGACATGGTGCGCGTGCGTGGGTGAGGATCGGGTGTGGGAAGGCGGAGGGGAGGTGACTCCAGTTGGTGTTTTAAGCTGTTGTGAGGGTGCGGGTGTGGTCTCATGCATCGCCAAGCAAATGTTCAACAGCAAATCAGCGCAGGCAAGGTTGGATGACGTAAGGCAAAGCTGCTACGGCACACGGCAGAACCATCCTCTCATATGTTGACATTTGGCTGGAGGCCATCCTCCGCTGCCGCAGGGTGTTGCATGGTGCACAGGACACGCCGGTGGTGCAGTGCGGGGGACGGCGCGTACACACGTCCACACTGCACTGCGCACCAGGATGTGGGTGTGGGGACCCCACGAACATTGACACTCAATTTTCAGCGTAAACTGCCCCAGCAGATTTTGGGAAAGGAAGGTGGGAACATGTTCGCGCCTGTGCTCACGTTTTTCACGGGTGGGTGGCTCAACACACTGCCAATATGACACCGCGGGAGGGTGCATGGGGCACTGTGCAGTTGTCAGTAGTGAGCCTGACAAACCGCACATCAACGGCGTGGAACCGACACCAAACCCGGCTTTCGATCACCCGACTCATGACATCCAAATCACAAACAGACACAATAAAGAACAACAAAAGCAACGTGCCACGTGGCCCCGCAGAGGCACAGCACAAGGCTGTGCCTCTGGCCTATGCGGTGACGGCGGACACCACCCCGCTGCCGACGGGCAGAGCCGCCAGCAGCGTTGATGTGGGTAGTGTGGTGTGCGTCCCGATTCTACCCTGCAGGAGCACACATGGCAGCAGCAAAGCAAAACAAGCAAATCACCCGAAGGCAGCTCCGCAATTATCATCGGAGTCTCACATGCAAGTGCAGGCGTATGTGCACAGTGGAGATCGCATCAAGACATGTGCTCGGTGCCTCTACACGGCAACACCAATACTCACACGTGGCTGTGCACGAGGGTGGGGGGCATCATCACCTGCGGCACTAGTTCGTCTTCGCCTTGCACGTGATGGTGGTGCAGCACAGCGTCTCGCGCTTGCACACCCCAGACGTGAAGTCCGCGCCAGTGCATGCCGAAGCCGCAACCTCGTCGAACCCAGCCCCGCACGCCGGGATCGCAAGGCAGCAGATCACAGGGTCCTTCACACACTTCCCCACCCCCGGCACCTCCTCCACGCAGTTGTACCCCGGCAGGCACGTCGTCGCCGCACACGGGGCTGTCGAGGGCACGCACGCCCCGCGCCCCTCCTCGTCCTCCAGGCACGTGAACCCGGATGAGCACCGGATCACCTCGCACCCCACCACCGGCGGAGCAGGCGTGGGCGCGGCACGCCGGCAAAATCCCCACCCGTACACCTCGTGGCACTCGTACCCTGCGCGGCACTGCACCACGGCGCACCCACGGGGCAGCAGCCACGGCGGCAGGCACACCCCCAGGCCCCCGATCGCAACGCACTGCGTCCCCTGCAGGCACGTCACCGCCGCACACGGGTTCGTGGTGGTGTCTACGCAGTGCGCCACACCGCCCTCCTCCACGCACGTCCACCCCTGCAGGCACGTCGTGGCCGCACACCCGGCAGAGGGCCCCGGCAGCTGTGCGTTGGCCCCGGCCCACGCCACAGCGGCAACAAGTGCGATGCGGCTCAGCATTGTGTGTGCTGGGTGTGTGTGGCTCCCTCTGCGTGGATGCGGCGCGGGTGTGGGCATCATCTTCAGTGTAGCAGCGGAGCGTGGTGCAGTCTCACCACACCCCTCGCCACAACGAGTGCAGTGCAGTGCGGTGTGGGGCGGGGGTGGTGTGGGGCGAGACGGGGGGAGAACATTCTTGGGGCCCAGGGTTAACACACGGTGCTCTGCCTGTATCGCATCCTCCCAGCCCCCCCCCCCCTCTCGCATGCTCAACCTAGGAACGTAGGGGGCACTGATGAACGGCCCCCAGGTTCTGCTGAACAGCGCGTGTGTGTGTGCTGGCATCAGAAACCCACCCCCACCACACCCCAGGAGTGTATCGTTTGCCCCAGACCCGAGTGCGGCTAGGAAGTGGCAAGAATCGGGTACAGTATTTTGGAATCGAGAACAACCAGCTTGACGTCGAGACGAAGACGGCCAGACTGCGGCGTGGACAGTATTGCCCGAAGGCGTTGTACTCACAGAGTAGAGACAGTATTTTTCATTTTGTAGAGAGAAGAAAGGGGATCTTCGCGACCCAATAGCCCGGCCTTTGGGCGATCTCTTCGGCTATTTTTCGAAGAAAAATATGGTTGGTGAAACTCACTAAAAACAACACCCCGCTTCTCTCTCGCGAAGATCCTCTCCCCGCCCCCACCCCACCCCACCCCACCCCAGAACACGCAAAAAGCACTCCCCCACGCAACTGCCAACCACCAATCGGACCAACGAACGGAACAATAACCTCCACGGGAGCTCTCCAAACCGCCTGCAGAGCAGCGGAGCCACCCCCACCGCCCCCCCCCCCCCCTCCCGCACCCTACCTCCCTCTCAAGTGCTGCGACAGCACGCCGCTGGCGTGCGGATCCTCCGAGCGCTCAACCCCTCTCTCCCCTTGGCCTCCAAGGGCATCCGAGGTTCATTTGTCCTTCTTCTTCTCCCTGCCTCCGGCAGGGTCCTCAAGGGGCTCAGTGTTGTCATCACACCACGCGGCGTAGATGTCGTAGATTGCGTACGCAACGGCGGCAAGGCCAAGCAAGAGAGGGGTGAGAGATCCGGCATTGACATAGTGGTTGGTGCGTTTTGACGACCGGAGGAGGTCGTGGTTCGCCTTCTTCTGCTGCTTTGCACGCGCCTGCAAGCGTTTTGCCTTCTCGTCTTGATCGACCCCCCTCGAGAAGTCGAACACGCTGCTGAGGAACGACCCCAGCGGGTGGTCGTTGCGCGACTCGCGCAGGCACCCCTGCCTGTTCTCCACCGCCTCCTCCGCATAGCTCACCATGGTATTGGGGTTGATGTTCCCCCAGTCCTCGTTTGTGGCGACGTCCCACTCCACACTGGACCTGCGCCAGATCTCCCCGACCCGATCCTCGACGCAGTTGAGGTACTGCAGCCTGCACCCCGGCACATCCAGCAGGACAATGCACACGGCGAGCATGACCACCACGCTCAGCCGCCTCGGCGAGGGCAGCTTCCCCGAGATCCACAAGGCGATGTGGGAAGCGAGGCACAGCGGCAGTGTGCATCCCAGCACGCAGTGCAGCACCCCTGCCACGTTCATCACCACCGCAAGTGACATCTTCACAGGCTGGAGCGTGCCCCTTATGTGGTTTGGATGTAATGCAGACGTGATGTTGCTCCGGATTAGGCTTGTGCTTTGTCAGTTGTGCTGGGGTGGGGGGGGGGGGGGGGGGGAGGGGAGGGGAGGGGGATGTGATTTATCGCGGGATCTGCTGCACACAGGGCAGCCCGATGCACCCAGGAAAGTGGGCTGGGGTGGAGGGGGCGGGGAGAGGGTGCCTGCCCACGGCGCCAGACGCCCGGAGAACTCTATCAAGAACATTGGATAATTGTTCGTGCCGTCACTCTCCCATCCCCCCCCCCCCACCTCAACTCCACCCCGCCCCCCAGGCATTGTATGCTATGGCGATGCATTGCTTCAAAGACTCTAAAAGGTGGCGGTGCACTGCCTGCGCAGTACATCATCCTGCATTCAGCCTCGCCAGTCCATGAGATTTACGCCACTAGGCACCCCACACACGAATCACGCGTGAAGCTTTGCTGCAGTGTAGCAAGCCACCTGACGGCGCCGAAATCTCTTGATGTGATCCCCATTTGGGTTTTTTTTGGCATTCCGTGACAATTCCGCCACGGCAAAACCCTGCCAAGCAGTGCCAAAAAAAAACAACAATTGAAAACTGCCCCTCCCCCGACCGAGCCAACCGATGGGTAGCCATCAGGCCCCATTGCCGTCTGTGGTGGGGCAGAGAAATGCAGAGAGAAGTAAGGCGCAGAGCCGGGAGAGTTCGCTCAAAATTGCGCTGTCCCCCGTAGCGAATGCGAGGGAGGCATGGGGTGTGTTGGGCGGTCTGAAGGGGTTTGTGCACAGGACACACAGAGGGAGAATGAAGAGAGCGAGAGAGAGGGTGCGTGCGTGGTCACTTGCATTGCTAACTATCCGCAGGGGGGTCCTGCACCACCTTCTTGGGCTTCTTGAAGGTGCGCGAGGGTTTTGCCGTGACTGGGTTGGTCGCCTTGATCACCGCCTGGGTCTCAGGGTCGTGCGCCATCTTCTCCAGGGCAGTTTCCACACTGGACCCAGCAAGCTCCTCGAAGTAGAACCGCAGCTCCCACACGGCCTGTGCCAGCTGCTCTTCATTGGTTTGGCTCAGGCCGCAGGCACGGTTCCAGAATTTGCAGACCTCAAGAAGCTCTTCGAGGACGGAGTCCTCGAATCCCAGGCGTGGGTCCTTCCACTGTCCGATCTGTGCCAGGAGAGCGGCGCACTCATCCTGCACCTGTTTGAGCATCTCAGACTTCGACATGGAGAGTTCGGTTTCGATGAGCTTCCTCGAGAGCGCTTCGATCTGGTCTTCGGTCAGCCCGTTCTCCTTCAGGGCTTGCTCCTTCATAGCGGACACAGACATTTTGCGCCGCGCCTGCCACTTCCTCCATGCCTCCTTCGCATCAAAGACAAACCCCTGCACACTGCCCAGCTGTTTCCGGTACTGGACGCTGTGCTCGTCGAAAACGAAGTTTTCGACTGGGACTCCGTTCTGGTAGTCGAGCAACTGATTCGCCCGCAGCACAGCACCACTCGCGACGACAGTGCCTATTTGGAGGTGGGGGATGTGTAAATGGCAGCATGATGTTCGGGCTGCCCTGTGCAATCAAAGAGCAACCCGAACTTCCCAACTGTACACAGTTTGTATGGAAGCCTCCCCCCACATCAGGGCCTCTGCTTGCCTCTGCTAACCACACACACGACACACGCAATATCCATCGACAGGGCTGCAGTGCCCTCGAGGGTTCTGCAGCTCAGTAGGCAGGAGGCAGACTTCTGAATCACTCCCACAGGCACCACGGCACCTGCACTTTCCAAACGTATTGCCCGCATTGCGCCTTGACATACCAGGAGAGGCCACAGTGGAGAAGACAGGCTTCTTCCCGAAGGACCGCTCGACGTACTTCAGGATCAGGGGCGTGCGGGTCATTTCACCCACCAGAAGAACGTCGTCTACCTCCGAAAGACTCACGCCTGCTTCTTTGAACACCGCTTCGACACATTTGTCCATCCGGAGAAGCAGCGGCTTGATGAGCTCCTCATATTCGAAGCGCGTGATGCGAAGAGAGTACTGGCGCACTCGCAAGGCGTCGTAGAACAGCATGACATTGCCTGAGTACTCCTCCGCGTGGTCGAGAGCAATTTTTGCATTCGCAGCCTCACGCCTCAGCTCCAAGTCAAACGACATGGTCATTTCGAGGTTGAACTCGACGTGATCGGTCAGCTCCTTCTTCCAGTAGTCGACAATATACTGGTCGAAGTCGTCGCCCCCCAGCAGATCGTCACCCCCACTGCCGATGATCTTCGAACCCCCCTTCACGAAGTCCATCGCGAGGATCGCCAGGTCGAAGGTCCCGCCACCGAGGTCGAAGACGAGGACCTTCCCGGAGCTCTGCTTGTGAAACGTCGTCCCAGCAACAAGCTCGCGGTAGGCTAACGCGGCAGCAGAGGGCTCATCCATAATTTCCATGACATCAAGTCCTGCGATTATAGCAGCGTCTTCTGTGGCCTTCCTCTGCGAAGGGCTGAAATGGGCAGGCACAGTGATGCAGGCGGAATCCACATTCATCCCCAGCTCGTCCTCCGCCTCTGTTTTGAGGTAGCGCAAGAACAGCGCAATGACGTACACAACGGGGTACTCGAAGGACACTGTATCATGCGGGTCCCTGGCAGTTACCTCTGCACGCTCCTGTGGTGTCTGCTTCTTCTCGGAGTACTGGGTGATGCTCACAGCGAGGCCAAACTCAGACTGCGTGAGCTCAACGACATCCGCATACACCTCCTTGGGGAGACGCGGGTCGATCAGACTCTTCCCGAGGAGGCGCTTACCGCTGCACACCGACACACCTGCGGCAGATCTTGCGAGCTCGAAAGCTTTGTGCCCAAAGTACCTTTCCTTATCACCTGTGAGGCCCACAACTGTGGGTGTGGTTTGCTTGCCCGCAATCGGCACAACAACAGGCACCTTGCTGTCAGGGTCCATGTATGTCACGCAGCTGTTGGTGGTGCCCAGGTCGATCCCGACGTGGATGCTCTTCCCCCGCCTCCGCCTCGTGTAATCAAACTCCGGAATCCGCAGCTTCCCCCAGAAGGCCGTCTTCGGGAGGCCCGAGGGGAGCAGGTCCTCCGCCCACAGCCCCTTCCCCAAGGCTTCGCGCGCCTCTTGGTCCACCTGCTTTTCGGCTGACACGAATTTCCAGCGGCGCTGCCGCGCAGCCGCGGGGCAGATCACCTTAGGAACGTGCGTGGCACATCCCTGTGTCGCGGTGGCAGCCGCAAGGCCAAACCCCTTTAAGATCATCCCTCTGCAGGGAAGAGGGGGAGGGGGGTGGGGTGGGGTCAGGGGTTGTGTAGGCCCCACACACCAGCCCCGTCGTCCCCCCTGAGGCTGTGGGGTGATGGTGCGGTACGGCCGTGTTGCACGATGCGCTGGGGGGGGGGGGGTAGTAAAATATTAGAAGGAGAAGGAAGCACAAGGCTAATCCTCCTGGGGGGGTTTGGTCGCCGAGAGTGAATGGAAAAGCAAGCCTCCCAGCACCTTCTCGCAATGTTAGTCCGTTTTGTAGTCACTACGCCAGATATGCTGGACAAGGCAGATCAAATGCACAATGGGAAGATCCTACTGGGGGGTGGGACGGGAGAGCAACCAGCAATATCGCCACCTCAGAAAACCCCGGAATGTCGAATCGGATGTATGGATAGACCGGAGGATGCCAGACACCCCACCCAGCACCTCTGTGTCGAGGGAACAAGGCACACAGCAAGGCCCAATATCATTTCGCGGTGTGGTGCGAGCGAGGCCAATATCATTTCGCTAAAATTGAATGGGGAGGGAGGGGGGTGGGGGGGAAGGAGGGGCCACGTCTTTGCCACGTGTCTGTCTCCGGATCCTTTCATGCCATACCATGCTGACAAAGGCGTGACAGACAACTAGCATGTGTCCCTCCACACTGGATCAAGCGCAGCAAGACGACGCAACAAAACCAATCAGGACAATCCGGAAGTTGATATTTGTTGTGGGGACGCAAAAAAAAACCCCCCCCCCTCCCCACTCTTCTGTGCACGCCACTCCCCCAGTCTGATGAAGTGGGGGTGAGCGGGGGTCGCAAGATCCAGCGAAAGGCACAGAAAAACTCCATAAAAAATGGCCTGATGGACTCCCCTCCCAACCTCCTATGTATGACCTGTTCTTCAGCAGTCGTCTGGCTCACCCACGAGAAAGAAGAGGAGCCGCAGCAGCCTGCACACGCGGGGCCTGCTGCCTACACACCTGTCGAGGTCCCGCGCACAGTGGCCATGCCTGAGATGGTGTCAGTGCACGTGCCCCAGGCGCTGGGCACGGGCATGGCCTATGGATGCACTGATTTCAGAAAGGCTCAGTTGGGAAAGGGTCAAATCGTGTTCCCAGCGCAACAGAGGAATCCGCTCTGTGGTCAAACTGTGTCAGCGCGGCACAAATCGTAACCCAGAACTCGCTTTTTTTAAAGTCACCTCAGAGCGAAGGCCGAAAGAGTAGCGTGTCAGCGGGATGGCGGGCGGTGGGGCCGTCAGGTCGGGATATTGCGGAATATTCAGAATATCCCGACCCTCAGAATAGGAAACTTCTGAACTGACTTCAAAGTCAGATAAATCGGATCTGGGGGGGGGGGGGGGGGGGAAGGCGCCCCCTCGACCACTCGCCAAGTATATACAGGAAAGCGGGGAACGGACAGAAAGACAAAATCGAGAGAAGTAACGGAAAGTCGAGGGGGGGGGAAGGGGGGGGGGGTGGGGATGGTAGGCAAGTGGAAGAAGAATCGGGTGCAATCTGTGATTCCAAATGGGGGAAATATACCAATCACATCATGTGCATAAAAAGGGGGGGGGGGTGACCGTGAGGCGACGGCACGAGGTCCTCCCCTCCTCCTCCCCCCCCCCCCCAAACCACCACTGGGGCCCCAATCGACGATTAACAATTGGGAGCTGGAATGCGGCAGGCACTTCCAGGAGGGGGGGGGGTTACAGTGGAGAGAAAGGAAAGTTGCGACCTCATTTCGCTCGAGATCCAGGCAGTGTCACGGGGGGATGGGGTGTTTGTTTTCGAATGATCTTTGAGCTGCGTTGGCACAGGGGGCGGGGTGGGTGGGTGGGAGCGATAGATCGGTGGATAACCCTCATGGCATAAGCCAGCACTTCTCTTGTATGGTTTGAACAAGTCGTCTTAAACTTCGACAGTGCCGCCGGACAGTGGAAAACTATCCCACATTTTGAAAAAAAAACAGGGCGAAAGAGAACTTCACCTCCTTCCCACAGCATAGGGTGCAAGCTGTGTGCCAACCAGCCACAATGCAAGGGAAGGCGTGCAGGGGGAAGGGGTTGTAGGAGAATACTCCTTATGACGTTCACCTGAAACTGACAATGAAAGTGCCTGTTTTGTTTTGAGCAATCTGGACATCTGGAGCCCTGCGTTGTTTTCGGGACAAACCCCACGGGGGGCTTTTGTATCGCACTCCGGAGAGTGCCGAGGCGAGTTGGGTCGGGCTTGCCTCCTTGGGGCATCAAGGGGAGGACGTCAGAGGGCGGGGTGTCTGGGCTGTGTGTGTGGCAGTCAAGCAGCGAAAAGCCAGATGGGCACGTGGGGATGGGGGTGCCTTTTCGGGACGAGATCTTGCGAATGGGCAATGGTAATAAGGGGCGGAGAGGTGGGGGGGTGGGGGTGGGGGGCATTGAAATAGAAGTAGAAGTAGAGGGAAGCACAAGGATGGCCTCCCTTCACTCGTTTTGCGGTTTGTGGAGAGGAGGAGATGGGGGCAGGGGCGTGAAAGGAGAGTGGGAATAAAGGGGTGGAATGTATGAGATGGTCTTCGTTGCTGTGGCGATTGCAAGCCACAGTGCCTCGTGGAGGAGATGGGAGCGGGGCGCCAGTCATTTGTTGTGAACGAATGTTGAGCGTGCAGCGATGTGCCACATTTCAAACAGATGTTCCACCCCCCCCCTGCCCTCGGCTTGACACACGGGGGCGCACGCACAAGTAGCCAGAGAACACAACGAATGGGTGGAATCAACAGACTCATAACAGCATTCGAGGCGGCTATGGGAGGCTCCGATAATACAAAGGCGAATCACGGAAGCCACGGTGGCACGGTGGCAAGGAAAACACACCGTCCACAGCGAGAACAGGCAAAACATGGAATTGATACGCACAGCCAATATCCCTTCCTTATTCTGAAGTCGGAGTGAAGTATGGCATGCAGAACACTGTTTCGTCAAGATTGAAAGGGTGGAGGGCGGGGTCATTCGGCCCTCTGGGGAAATCAGAGAGGCAGATCTGGCCCAGTCCGAAGGTTTAACTACCACACCCCCCACCCCCCGAACTCTCAAACACAACTTGTCACAAGTGCGGAGATTTCACGGTAACCGAGATGCGGTACAGCATTGGGTTGCGCGGCTCCGTCCGCGCAACAGGCCCACCGCCTGCGAGAAGCCAGTACAGCCTTAGAGAAGGTGTGGCGTTTTACTCGCAGGTGATGAGGTATCGAGAGAATTACCGTCACTCAAGTTATGTTGGTGGGGTAAAATATTGGTGGGGTAAATATGTTGGTGGGGTAGTAATTTGGTGGATTTGGGGCTCTGAAAAAAGTTGGTGGGTTATTACCCCACCAACATTATTACCCCAGGGCGCGTTGTACTTGGCGATTTTTTCTGGCACCTGGGATTTGGAGCCCCCTGCCCACCCACCCCGACTGCGCGTACGCATGTGCGTACGCCGTCCGCACTTTCTGAAACCGCGCTGCGTACGCGTACGCAGAAATTGCGTACGGCTGGTATTCCAGGTCTCTCAGCACACAGTAGGCCACCCAGTAGGCTGAGCCCTGGCCTTTGCTCTTGCCCTTCACAGACGGTTCCTTCGCACAAGTGCAAAAGGTACGATTACCTACTCGAAGGCGGAAGGCTGCTGAGGTTGACGACCGATTTGGTGTGCGGACATGGCCGTCTCTTGTACTACATAGACTGCCGTTTGCAGGCGCCGCACGCCCACGCGTACGCCGTATGCATTTTCTGGAAAACGTAGCCATCAGCCGGGCCCCTTAGGCGTTCGCCACGAAAACGGTAGTCAGTGATGCGCATTGGGGTAATAAATTGGTGGGGTAGATTTGTTGGTGGGGTAAATATGTTGGTGGGGTACTAATTTGGTGGATTTGGAGGTTCTGGAAGAAGTTGGTGGGTTATTACCCCACCAACATTACTTGAGTGACGGTATATGACAACAGGCAGGGGTGCCTAATGGATGCTTGCAGAATCGGGACATAGGGGAAGATACACAGAGGCAATCAAAGCACGTGTATAACGGTGGTATGCAAAGAGAGATTGTGGCGGCACGGCTACAAATACTAAAACAAAATGCATCAAATCTCTTGGAATCTTCAGAAGAAGCTCCTCCGATTATGACAAGGCAAGTGATTCTTTAATGAGGAGTCTGGGTGACTCCGCCGCTGATATGCAATAACAAAAGAACAAGACAAGATGCAACATGTGGATTCCTAACACTGTATTCAATTGCCCAATGGGCTAATTGAGCTTTTGACGGCTGACTCATACAAAAACTGACAGCCTTCTTCTCTCAAAGCAAAGGAGTAACATACGAGCCATATGGCCTCGGAACAGCGAGGTTCATTCTTGCATGAGTCATACCTCATGACCGGCTTCGTTGTTGTAGTGAGTGCGAAAGTTTGCAAGGCGAACCTGGTTGGGGTGGACCCAGGAGGTTCAATGGGGCGTAAGAACAAGATCATTGCGTCGGGGCGACATCGGTATAACCTTCCGAAGGATCGGCGATGATCATAGCAAAGAAGATTCGTGATACGCCCTGCCTGTGCTTGATTCTTCGGGGTGGGGCGCACCCCACTCCCTCGCGAAGGTTTGGAGCAGTGGGTGAGGACGAGGCACAGAGGGTCAGAACACAAAGCCCCAAAAAAATGGCGCGCGAAAGTTGTACATCCCACATTGAAGTGTGCTGAACAGAAAAAGAATAATTCTTGCATGTTCGAAAACCCAAAAAAAATACCCAGAACTTCAGCACTTACGTGCTCAGAAGCCAGTGATGATCAGGATTCCCACTTCCTAACGCGTAGCAGGGGGGAATCTCGTCATTTGGGGCCTTTGTGTGTCACACAGCTTCCTGTTTGTTCTCACGCTTCTCCTATCGTAGATTGGGTAGCGAACTGGCATCGGTTTTGCTGTCTTCTGCTGCTGGAGGAGAGAGGTTCAGGGAAGGGCAGGTCTGTCGCCCCAGGAGAGCGCCAGAAATGGCCGGGTTTGGTTTGTTGACTGCAATGCGAGGTAAATCCAGTCGGGACGGGTTGGGGGAGGTGGGGTGAGCAGGGATTGCCAAGAAGCTCTCGGCGAACACGCTTTACGCGCATAACCGCCGCTGCCCCCTTTGACAGCCAATAGACACACGCGTCTCTTAGGACAACGGGCAATGGAACATGGCCCCCGCTTTTTTTTGGCAGAACAAGATTGATTCAGACATAAATAGTCACATCCACTCGACCAGGATCACTCAGAGAAAAGAACACAATACCTCTCGAATGGAGACTCTTCCTGGCGACATTGTGTCTGTTGTACTTGCAACACACACCAACACCACCACCACCACCACCACCACCACCGCGACGCATTTCCCCTTCCCCGGGATTTCTCGGAAAACCATTGGGCTGGCAGAAAGCCACCCCAATTGATCCCCGAGGCCCCTGCCAACATCCCCTCCCTCCCTCCTGGCGACAGACATATTCTGCACACCGTGGGGAGTCAGGCTGACGCCTCTAGCAGCACGGCAAGAGAGGATTGGGCCGAAGGCGTGGTCGCTCCTGCGTCACCCCGGTCTGTCCAGTGTACCGTTTTACGTTGATCCGGTTGCCATCTTGTGGGCACACGGCACACCGACAAGGCAGCCTCCACCCCTCCCTGAAATGGAGCGAGGGGAGCGGGCCGAGCGCCGTTTGGATGAGCTCCCCTCACATCGGGGGGTGTGTTCGTGGGCTTCTGGTTTGCGTTCTTGCTATTCTGAACAATTTTGAGCATTTTTTTGGCAGTGTTTCGTAGCGTCCCCCGGTGGTGAGGGGGGGGGGGGGGGAACGCTGCCATTCACGGTGGGATCTTGTAAATTTTACATGTAAAAATACCGATTTTTACATGTATTTTACATGTATAATACTTGCATGTCAACTATTATACATGTATAATACATGTATATGCCTGAAATATACATGTAAAATACATGTACCGTATACGTAAATACCGTATACGTAAATATTATGGAACGTAAATATTATGGAACGGGCCCATTTTTGGCCGGTCCGTTCCATAATATTTACGTTCCATAATATTTACAGGGCCAGTTGGGGACTCGGTGGTGAGGACGGCTTGCGTCAGGAATCGCGCGAAAAGTGCACGAGTAGGTCCCGTCAGGGACTCTGTATGCCGTCCGATCACCTGGTCCAAGTCCCCGAGTCGCAGAAAGCCCTGTAAATATTATGGAACGAAAAAAATCTGGAACGCCAACCCACCAGCGTTCCAAAATATTTACGTTCCATAATATTTACGTTCCATAATATTTACGTTCCAAAATATTTACGTATACGGTATTATGGAACGTAAATATTATGGAACGGGCCCATTTTTGCCTGGTCCGTTCCATAATATTTACGTTCCAAAATATTTACAGGGCCAGTTGGGGACTCGGTGGTGAGGATGGCTTGCCTCAGGAATCGCGCGAAAAGTGCACGAGTAGGCCCCGTCAGGGACTCTGTATGCCGTCCGATCACCTGGCCCAAGTCCCCGAGTCGCAGAAAGCCCTGTAAATATTATGGAACGAAAAAAATCTGGAACGCCAACCCACCAGCGTTCCAAAATATTTACGTTCCATAATATTTACGTTCCAAAATATTTACGTATACGGTATATCAAGTAAAAATACATGTATAATAGTTGCATGTCAACTATTATACATGTATTTTTACTTGATATACATGTATTTTACATGTATATTTCATGCATTTACATGTATTTTACATGTATAATACTTGTCATGCAAGTATTATACATGTAAAATACTTGCATGACAAGTAAAATACTTGCATGCAAGTAAAATACATGTATTTTACTTGCGTGCAAGTATTTTACTTGTCATGCAAGTATTATACATGTATTTTACTTGTCGTGCAAGTATTTTACATGTATACCGTAAACGGAAAAAGGGTGGACCGTAAAAATGTTCCAAGTCCTATGATGGCCAGGCTACTCCGTCGACCCCCCTTTTATCGCACTGATTTCCAGGCCTGGCCACCTGGGATGGAGACACAGGACAGGACACACCGGGCAGCACACAATGCCTCAAAAGCGTCGTCACCTCTTCGTCATCAGCTGTGCTCGTTGGGCTCGTTTTGGCAAGACCAGGTATACTTTCCCCGGTTCTTCTGGCGGCCACACTGGTTGCAATCGCATGGCGAGGCACCCATCCCGCCTGTTAGGGCGGGGTAAGGACACCACACCTGATCCACAGCAACGCATTCCCTGCAGTGAAAGAGTTACAAAGAGGTGGTTGGGGGAGGGGGGGGTTTTTTTTTCTTTTGATTGCCGAGAGTGAAAAGGAAAATCAGGCCTCCTGAAACCTTCTTGCAATGCGAGTCCTTGTTGTCACCACGCCAGAGAGAGAGAGGGCGGGGTGGTTGGGGGGGGGGGGGGGGGGGCGGGGATGCCATTATATACAAACCCCACCCCCACTCCGTTCACACATATCGAACTTCTTCGATTCGAGGGGATGGGGGGGTCTTGTTGGCAGTGCAGGTGGGGACGGGACGGGGTTATCCCACGAAGCATATCATAAGAGATTCACCCCACGACCCGCGCCACACAAAGGCTGATATTGCTTTGCTTGCTTGTGAGAAGGGGTCGGTGGGAGAGGGGGGGGGGGTAAGCGACACCGTGATTTTTTTTGGCGAAACCTTTGGTTATCGACAACCACCCGAACCTGGCGCCCGGGAATGACCAGCGCGTGTTGGTTTGGTTCAGTATGGGGCTGACACCCGGGCAGGGCCCTCAGGGCGCAGCCTCCACATGTGAACAGACACAACAGACACCTCCTCCCGCCACACGGGACAAACCCAGGAAAGCAGATCAAAGTGAGCGTTTCACCTATAACCACCGAACACAGCCCCAGAAGAAAGTCAAAGAGGGCTGAGGAAGAAAATCTCTCTGTGCCCCCGTTGGATCGTGAAGTGGCGGCAGAACGAAGCAACACACAAAACCAACCGCTGCCGAAAAAGTTGTTTTGTTGGAACGCAGACCCCCACTCTCTTTGTGCAGGGATCGCATGATCCAGCTATGAAGGCACATAACGGTTCCCCGGTTGGCTGCGCCGCAGAAATCACAAAAAGAAAGGCGCAAGGGAGGATAACAGAGTACGCCACAGCAGGCAACCCATCCACCCTCACAAGATAAGGCTCTGGTGGCTCTTCAGCCTGGGCACTGGCACGGCAGCGGCACATTGATTTTTCTCTTCTGCGCTACAACCACACCACTCCCGGCCTGGCACGTTCATTTTTACTCATTATTCCCGAGATTTTTCACAGCTGAGCTGTCCCAAGGAAGGTGGCCGACATCACGGGTGTGTCCCACAGGTTCATCCGGCTCACACCTCTGCACCTGCAGACAGGGAGAAGGAGAAGGCTGGGTGGGGTGGGGGAAGAAGGCACACACACAGAGCGGCACTCTTCTCACTCGCATTCGATTCGCTGCCCCCCCCGCATTCACGCGGAGGGTCACTGGTTTGTGGTTGGGTCGTTGGGTTGAGATAGGGATGGGTGGGGGGTGTGGTGTGGGGTACAGTGGTTTGGAAGAGCTGGGCGAAAATCGCACTCCTTGAGCGCTTTCCGAGTTCGTTGGTGAAGAAAAGAACAGGGTTTTGCTTTTTTTGCCCCCGATCCCAGCAAACTGCACAATGAAATGAAGACAGCTTGCCGGGATGTAGTATTTGACGCGAAAGCTTCAAGTCGTGGCGATTTCCTTCGTTACTTTGCGACGTGGCTGCGCCCCGCCGCTCGAAATTTGTGGAAAATAAAGAGAAAAAGTCAAAGGGAGTCCATTCAGATATTCGTGGTATTCGTTCGCCACAACCATTTTTATTGGTATCGACGACCGCCACCGTGACGTGCAATCAGACGGTGACGTGCACAAAACCATTTTAGGGTGGGTGTCAGCCGCCGCCGCACATTTTTCTGAACACCTCCTCGAGTTGCGTTGTTTGGAACACCTCTCGCTGGCAGCGTTCTTCCTTTTATACGCTTCTTCTTTCTTCTCGCATGGGGTTTTTCTCTTTTTTTCGATTCCGTTTCATTTTTTTGTTTCTCCGCACTCAGGGATTTTTCCAGGATTCGCGATTTCGGGGGTCGGGGGGGGTCAGTGCACTTTTTGCCCCCAAATTTTTTTCCCCGGGGCGGTGCGCCCCAGCCGCCGGAGGCCACGGTAGTGAACATCTGTTCCTGTCGCACAGCTTCTGTGTGAGCGGCTGCGTCCATATTATGAGGCGGTGGTCTGGATCCCATCGCCTGATGTGAATCCAAACCTTTCACGCGCGAGGAGAAGGTACTAGGCAGGTACGCGACACAGGGGGGGTCTGGGGGGCGGAGCCCCCCAGCCGCCGGAGGCCACGGTACTGAATGTAGGTGGCTTGTGGTGTGGATTCTCGGGGCAAATATCTCCCAAGTAAGGTAAGTTGCCCCGCCACGACGGAGTCTTCTCGTGAAACTCCTCCATCCACTCCAGTTCCCCGACGCACCAAGTGCTGCTCACAGCCACATGCCCATGTGGCACCGCACCCTCCCAAAAACCCCCATAAAAATTGACCCCCCCCGGGGGGGGCTAATAATTTTCGCAAAACCCTGGGGGGGGTCATTAGCCCCCCCCGACCCCCCCAGAAAAAACCCTGCTTCGCACACAATTCAGGACGGAGATCCAGCAGTTATTTTTCGCCTAAATTGGTGGATGGTGGAGGGAAGTGCGGAACAACGGTTTATATTAGTGGTGTTGCTGAAAGTGCTTCGCATGATGTGCGCACGAACTACGCACAAGTACGCACGAACTACGCAATATGGCCTCGTAATGTCACTTTTTTATTTTGTACTGGGGCGGGACCAGTAATTAGCTCAAAAAGGCTGAAAAAATGCCGAAAATTTTCGAATCCCAGTCAGGGACCACTCTGAATCACCTGTATCGTGCAAAGAAACGGGTTTGTTTGCCGGAAAATCACAATGTGTGCCCTCCACAGGCCCCCCTACCCCCCGAGTACTCGGGGGGTAGGGGGGTATGAGGGGGGGGTGGTTTCACCCAATTGGTGTTCCCAGTAAGAGGTGTAAATGGACACCCCATGGCCAAAACGACCCCACTGCGATCCGCACAGATCCCAAACGTTCCAAATAACGGGTTTTTGGAACACCCAAGGAGGGGGTCCCGCTGGGTGGGCTGGTGTGGTTGCCTCTCAGTCACATCCTATGACCAGCCCCTGGGCCAGACTCACGTTTCACGGACGAAGCTTGACAGCTCGACCACAGAAATGACCCCACTACGATCCGCACAGATTCCAAATAGTCAAAGGAACAGGGTTTTGCAACACCCGAGTAGGGGGCTCCTTTAGGGGGCGTTTTGGTACAATCTCGGCTCTGTAGTGATAAGGGGTTTCGCAGGCAGTGTCCTTAGCCTTCAGCCACTGTCAAGTAAGCCCATTCTATGGCTTGTCTTGAGGGTGCGTTGTCATCTGTTGGTCCCAGGTACAGACAAACAAACGCTGCAGCTGGGCGAGGGCTGACTGATGTGTCTTCCGACGTTCGAGACTTCGGACAACCTAGTTTGGTGAGTCTCGAGCCAGGCTCCTAGGGCCTCCAGAGACAGGTCCTTCCGCAGCAGTCAGAAGGATGACTTCCTGCAAACCAGAGGGCCTGGGTGGATATTTGGGATACATGGAGGCCCCCTACATCAGGAAATGGGCACCACAAGGTCTGGGACGAGGCCGGTGGTAGTGTTGGTGCAGTCTGGGCTCTGTATTGGAGGTAGCGTGTTTCCCACAGGAGAGAATAAAAAAGTGGCATTATTGCTTATGCACAATGTACGCACAAACTACGCAAAACTACGCACGAACTACGCAATTTGGGCCTTTCAGCAACACCAATTAGAGCCACTTTTGCGTGCATTACCCACCAGACACAGGTGTATGTGGGAGCTTCGTACATGCCCGTTCCGCAGGCCAATAGCTTATGGCTCGCAGTGGGTTTGGGTGAGGAGCAAGACAGTTTAGTGTGGGCCAGGGGGCCATGGGGTGTGTGTGGAGAGTTATGGCAGTTCTTCACCGAAAAACAAACCATATAAACAGCAAGGCACAGAGCGGAACCAACCCGTTCGCTCTGCAGGGAGGCAGCACGGGAGTCCCATCCGAAATGAAAATCGCACAATATAAGAGGGATGGGACTGTGTGGGACACTCCGGGGAGGGTATTGTAAGTTGAAGAAAAGGGTGTGGGGGGGGGGGGGCATTTCGGGGGTGGGGGGGTGGGGGGTGGGAGGGTAGTGAAATAGAAGTAGAAGGAATCACAAGAATGATCTCCCTTCACTCACACTTCGGGAGGGGGGGGGGGGGTTAGGGGGGGTCAAATGCCACCCTTTTACGTGGACAAACACGATTTTTCAAAAAACCGGCGCAGAGGCCCCAAAGCCCCCGTAAACCCTCCAAACCCCCCCAGATCGGTCCGGAAACCCATCGAACCCCACTTTTCCACCATTCCGGGCACCTCAGGTGCCCGAATTGGGGTACCTAATTTTCGTGCCACCGTTTGGTACCACACAGTGTCACTGAGGGGGGGTTAGGAAAGGATACGCACCACAGACACCCACAATCATCTGCAGAGTGCTGTGAATACCGCACAAACACAAGAATGGGCCGCACGGTTGCTCGGAGTGCGAACGCCATCGCCGCGGCGAGGAAGTTCGTCGGCCAGCTGCCCGTGGAGCTGTGTGGGGCACGGTGGTGCGATTTGAACGCGCAGCGGGCGCGCATACTCAGGCGCACGCGCGGGGCCCCCACGAAGGAGGCCTTTTTAAAGGCCCTTTCGCGGATCGGTGCGCGGAAGACGCGGGTGCAGTGCGAAGGGAAACGAGAGTTCCGGTGGTGTGTGAACTGCGATCACACAGTTCGCCCGATGGCAAAGGGCGCGAGCGCGGGTGAGGGGCCAGTGGAGAATACAACCGATGAAGACAGCGACAGCGACAGCGACTGTGACAGTGACAGTGGCAGTGTCAATCAAAGCGACAGCGACAGCGACAGCGACCCCGAGGACGCTACGACTCCGAAAACCTCGAGTCCGGGAGTGTACTCCGCAAGCGCGTATAGACGATTACACGCCAAATATAAGCGCTTGCGACAGCGGTGTCTTGTGACACCGACCTCCCTCTACAACAAGGAGGGGGGCTACAGCGCCGGTGTGGCAACGGCGCTGACAGTGCTGCGAGGGTGGGGGATCGGCGCGAAGAGCTGTGGCGAGGCTCTGAGCGACATCCTGGAGTGCATCCTTGGCACTCGTGGGAAGGGGCGCAACATCAGTGCGGCGACAGTCAAACGCACTGATGCGTGGGCAGGTCCAATGAGTACTGATCGGTTCCTGACGAAGCTTCGTGAAAAAGGAGGGCAGGTGCAGACGTGCATGGACACCTCGTCGGGTGCGCGCTCGCAGCAAGGGGTGAAGTACTCGCAGGTCTCGTTCTCTGCTGCAAGCCCTGAGACCGGCAGGGTGCTCCAAGTCGTGGCCGACAGCTCCGTCGGGGAGGGAAGCCGTGCCATCGACAAGGTGCCCCAGATCCAGCGTGTTCTGCTGGCGGCGACGGAGGCCGGCTTTCAAAAACCATCACTGTGTCTGACTGATCACGAATCAACGGCCAAAGCTGCCTGTGTCCTTGGAGGGTTGATACCTTCGGGGTGCTCGTCGCACAAGTGGAAGCACACCATTGAATCGGTTGATATCAACACCACCACCCAAGCTGCGATCGAGACGCTTCACACCGCTTGCTGTCCTAAAAGCACGAACGCCACCACATCGACGGGAATCAAGATGGTATCAACACTCTTCGCAACAAAAGGAGGCATTCCAAAGGGGTTTACGTTGGGAAGGCAGGTGGGAAACAAATATGGGTGGCTATGCCGTTCCTGCGCGGCAGTGCTCCACAACCGGGATGTATTGACCAAGGCTGTTGAGCGACGCGAGCTGTACATTCCGGGAAGCAACGCACTCAGTGTGCTGTTGTGTGACGACATTGTGCCAGAGTTGGTGGTTGCTGCGGTCTGCTTTGCCTGGTACAAGAGTACGTATGTACTGCTGAAAGGGTGCAAATTGCGTGGCGAGATGAATGTCACGGAAGCCCGCAAACTCTACCCGACCCTCCGAGGGTGGCTCGTGACTCTTTCGCGTGTGAAAAGCAAGTTTCCACAGTGGATATTTGAGACGGCAGGGCGCAACCCCCTTGGCATGCAGCAAGCCCAGGAGCACTTCGACTCTACATGCGCAAGCCGCCTTCGGGGATCAGTGGCACGCATGATCGAGACTTTTGATCGCTTTGTGGCTCATGACACGGATCTCCCGCCAGAGGCTGCCAAAGACCTTCCACACTCGAACGACTTCATTGAGGGAGCGCATGGTACAGTCGGCTTGCTGAGTGAGGATCTTCCCGGCTGCAACCCAGAGAGGATTGCGAGCATTGCGCAGCGAAAACACAACCGCAGGGCACTCTTTGAGATTGGGGTCCCGCTTGTGCCGAGCGAAGAGACGTACTCATCCTACAAGGAGAGGAAATTGAACTCAGATGAGGACGTTCACTTGAGGATACATCGCACCACAATGAAGCAGCAGCTGCGGACTGAGTACACCAAGCTCTCTGTGGCTGAACTGCGGGACAAAGCAGCTGAGCACGACCTGCCTGTGCGACAGGGAGGGAAGTACATAATCAAACCAAAGCTCATCGAAGACCTGATCGATGCCACCTACATGGCGCCTGATGACGAGTTCTAGCCCGTCAGAAATGTGGTATTAGTGCGTACCCTTTCCTAACCCCCCCCTCAGTGACACTGTGTGGTACCAAACGGTGGCACGAAAATTAGGTACCCCAATTCGGGCACCTGAGGTGCCCGGAATGGTGGAAAAGTGGGGTTCGATGGGTTTCCGGACCGATCTGGGGGGGTTTGGAGGGTTTACGGGGGCTTTGGGGCCTCTGCGCCAGTTTTTTGAAAAATCGTGTTTGTCACCCCCATTTGATACCCCCTAGGGGGGGGGGGGGTGGGTGGGTGGGGGTAGAAGCAGAAGGAATCACAAGGATGATCTCCCTTCTCTCACAGGGGCTGTTGGCTCGCACGGCACAATATGATATGAGGCCACATCACCATACTTTCGTTGTGGGCCTCTGCTGGCTGCGAGCAGTGATGCACAAGCGACACTCTGGGGGAACTGCCCTGTATTGAGTCACCTGTATAACACTGCAAGCAAACACACGCTGATTTTCTTCCCCCTTCCTCTCCTTGTTTGGTAGGGGTGTGTGTGTATGTGTGGGGGGGGGGGGGGGGGTGTCGACAGAAGGAGGGAAGAAGGGAGAAGGGATAGGCCTTTTGAAAAAAATATGCGTGCGTCTTCGGAAGACAGGGATGACGCCCCTGATATCCCCCCCCCCTCCCCTCCCCATATCCCCGAGTATGTGAAAGAGCAAGAGTAGACAGACAAGCCCGCGGGAAGGCACCGCCTTCAGTTAGATCCCCAACCACCCCCCCCCCCCCTCCCCCCTCCCTGGCAACTCTGATTTCCCCCGTGATGTGTTTTGGTCGCTTTCACACGCACACCCCAAAGCTCAAACACAAACACTACACACACGCCCCCCCACCCCTGTGTTTTGCTGGAGAGTGTGGCGGTGTCGAGCACAGGAGAGAGAACAGAACAGAACAACACCTTTTCATGGTTTCAAGGTTGTGGGGGCGAGGGGGGAGGGGGGGGGGGGATATTTGCCTGATAGCAAAAGAAGAAGGAAAAATACCCCCCCCCCGCCCTTCCCCCCGATGGCGTCCAGCGTGAGCACCACGCCAAAAGCAATACCAACTGGCCTGCCGCTGGAAACGAAAGCGCGTGAGTGGGGTGGGGGTGGGGTGAATTACGTAGTTAAATAAAACCACTAAGAGAGACGGCCTACAACGGAAAGGCAGGAAGACAGATACAGAATAGGCAGAGGGCATGGCGGTGTGGCAGGCCTGTCGCTAACTTTTCGATTTTGGAGATTTGGTGGGTTGACGCTCCTGTTTTGGGGGGGGATCAGGGGGGAAAACACTAGGGGTCAATTTTTCTCGCGCGCGCTTCGCGCGCGCTCGTGTTGTTGCCAAATTTTCCCATCGGTGGACCACTAGGTGGGCACGGTGTGAGGCGCTGGGTTCCTTCCGTGGTTCCTCTCCTGCTCGCGCCGTCGGGTGCCGGAGGAAACCAAAAAATGGCTTTCGGGACCATGATTTCGACGCTGCCCCCTGATATGTCACGGCCGTCAAAGCGCAAGGACTTGGTTACTAGACGGGCACGCGAGATGGGGGGTCTGGGGGGCAGAGCCCCCCAGCCGCCGGAGGCCACGGTAGTGAGCATCTGTTCATTGTGGGCGTACAGATTCTGTGTGAGTTGGCTGCGTCCTCCTGAGGCTACTGGAGTGGGTGGATTCCCTGACCCGGTGGGAATCGAATGACTTGAGTACGAGACATACGCCACAGGGGGGTCTGGGGGGCGGAGCCCCCCAGCCGCCGGAGGCCACGGTAGTGAGCATCTGTTCCTGCAAAACCATACTCTCTTCGACGTCGACCCAGTGAAAGTGGGTTGACGCTTGGTCGACGCTTGGTGAGCGTCGACCCAGTGTAACCGGGCCAACGCTAGGTTAGCGTCGACCCAGTGTAATAAATGGGTTGACGCTTGGTCCAGGCTTGAATGGCAACCCAGTTCCACTAGGTCGACGCTCCAAGCCTCGACCAAGCGTCAACCCAGTCCACTGGGTCGACGCTGGGTCGACGCTTTTTTATGGGGGGGGAAACCCAAAATCACTGGGTCGACGGTCGACGCTTAGCGACATGCCTGGCGGTGTGGGGTGGGGTGGTGGGGGGGGGGGGGGTACAGTGGCTGCACGGTGGGATCTTGTAAATTTTACATGTATAACTACAAGTATATACATGTATTATACATGTATAATACTTGCATGTCAACTATTATACATGTATAATCACGGATGACGTACGAATCGTAATATCGTATCATATCGTAAATACGATATGTATCGTATTTTTTAAGGCGATATCGCAATATATCGCAATATATCGTATTTATATCGTGTTTAGTCAGCTTTGATATCGTATGCGATATGCCCATATCGCACTATTACTACAGGCTTCTGAGGGAGGCAATGGGATGGCTAGGTGGCCACATGAGACAACACCACAAGGATGGGATCCGGCTAAGTGGTGTTACGCCCCAAGACGTCCCGCCACCTCTCTTCCGACGCCTCCAGCACTTCATCAGCAATCACCTCCTGGGCAACTGCTTCCGGGTCCATCACCTCCATGAGTTTAAAGAACTCTCTTGAGGAAAACGTGTCCCACAGCTCTTTGAGAAGTTGTTGTTCCTCGTTGGTGACGTGTTGGATGCTCTTCCATACTTCCCCCACGACAAAGCAGGACTTCTGATCGCTGGGGGGGTTGCTCATCCAGAGGAAGAACTGCTGGATCTCCGAGAGCATGTCCCCCCACCCATCCCCTCCGATCAAATGTGCTAACTCTCGGACACTTTGCGGTTTGTAGGCGCGCTCAAGCTCTTCGTGCAAGAAGCTTGCAAGCAGGTCGGTCCGGGGTGCCACATGCTCAACGACGTGAAACAGCGCTGACCACCTCGTTTCTGAGGTGGTGCGCGGCGCCTGTGAGAAGAAGGTCACGAACTGGATGGCGAGGGGGAAGCGCTTCGTGTAGAAGTCTTTGCAACATTTGTTGGCGTGATGCCCCAAACACCACACCGACAGACGCCCTGTGAGCTTGATGAGGCGCTGGTTTGTCGCGCATCTGTCCATGTTGACAGACGCGATCGTAAACGAGTAGTCGCATTCGAGCCGCTGCAGCACATCTTCAAGCATCACTGCGTCAGGGCTCACCCCAGCCTGAACACCTCAACGCACACCAGCAGCGGTTGTTGCTCAACATATGCAGTCAGAGCGAGGTACGAGGTGTGGATCGATGCTGCTGTAGTTCCGTCGATGCCAATAGGCACGGTGCGACCTTTGAGAGCATCTTTCAGCGCCTTCAGAAGTGCATCCGTGTGGCTGCTGTGTTTCTGCAAGAGGGCGCGTCCGCTGGGCATGTTCGGGTACAGGTGTTTCCGAATCGCCAACACCACAAGCTCCGCCTGGCTGGCCGTGGTATTGCCGACGCAAAGTGAATACGACAGGTCACTCACGAATTCCGGTGCTGGATTGGCTCCGTGCGCCTTCTGCTGCCCCCCTTGCCTGTCGCCGTTCTTGTCTTCACCGCCCGACTGCTTCTTCTTCTGGTGCTCGACCGCACGGGCGGGTGATGGCGAGTTTTGATCCGGAAAAAGGGGTGCTAAAAAAAATTGCTCGCGCGCTTCGCGCGCGAGCACCTCATGCAATGCACGCGTATATCCGCAACAACATTCGTTCTGATCGATACGCTTTGCAATGTGCGGTGTGAGTGGACAACGAGGAAGTCGTACGGACTTCGTTGTGCAGGGATGGTAGTCTGCACGTACTCCGTCTTCACTCACGACCATGTCGCACTCCTGGTGTTGTGCCGTTTCCCACTTGCCATGGTACACCAAATGGTACATGCACACTCGACAGGTGCACAGCACAGGGGTTTAGGGGGCGGAGCCCCCCAGCCGCCGGAGGCCACGGTAGCGAACATCTGGCCTTCTCCTTCGCGTTCTGGGACTCTTTGGATCAATTGCGGTTCGTAGTGGGGCACGAACCCAGGGACGCTCGTTGTTGGGAAGTTGTGCAGGTCGATGAGTGGGAAACTGTCTGAAACCTGTGAAAAATTCCACCCCCAAAAAAATGCCGAAACTCGCCGTCGGGTTTTCGGGGGAAAAAATACAAATGGAGAATTTCGCCCCCAAACTCGCCATCGGGAGAACACTGGGGTTTGCGGGTTTGCAGAGACGCGACATCCTTGACGGCGGACACGTCTTTGGCATCGCCTTGCAGCTTATCATGACGTGTTTTCGCAGCTCACTCGCGCCCCTGCTTTCTGCTTCGCCAGCTGCTCTTTGAGAGCCTTTGGCTTCGGAGTGGGTGACTCATCTGGGGTGGTGGTGGTAGTCTCGCCGCCCCTCGTTGATGTGCTGGGTGCCTTTTTCCCCGGTGCCCACCCCGTGTGGCCATGCATCATCCTAAACGATTCGTAATATCGCATAATATCGTATTTTATATCGTAATCGTATACGATATAATGCGATATAAAATACGATATGCACGATTCGTATTTCACCATTACGATTCGTACGTCATCCGTGTATAATACATGTATATGCCTGAAATATACATGTAAAATACATGTATATCAAGTAAAAATACATGTATAATACTTGCATGTCAACTATTATACATGTATCTTTACTTGATATACATGTATTTTACATGTATATTTCATGCATTTACATGTATTTTACATGTATAATACTTGTCATGCAAGTATTATACATGTAAAATACTTGCATGACAAGTAAAATACTTGCATGCAAGTAAAATACATGTATTTTACTTGCATGCAAGTATTTTACTTGTCATGCAAGTATTATACATGTAAATGCATGAAATATACATGTAAAATACATGTATATCAAGTAAAGATACATGTATAATAGTTGACATGCAAGTATTATACATGTATTTTTACTTGATATACATGTATTTTACATGTATATTTCAGGCATATACATGTATTATACATGTATAATAGTTGACATGCAAGTATTATACATGTATAATACATGTATACCGTATACGTAAATATTTTGGAACGTAAATATTATGGAACGTAAATATTATGGACTGGTGCCCCTGACGACCCCATATTGCGTAGTTTGTGCGTAGTGAAAAGGGGGGGGGGGTCTCATTTTTTGATTTACTCAGCCATTCTCTGTCTCTATGCCGGGACCCCAAACTCAAGGAGTTCTTGCTGTTCCGGGGTCAGTGAGGGTGCAGGCGCTTCAGGTGCTGCAGGTGCTGCAGGTTCTTCAGGTGCTGCAGCGCTGGCAGCCTTCGGTGCGGGTTTCGACGCAGTCTTTGCAGGTCTCTTTGGGGGTGCCCTTTGGCGCGGTGCCTGCTTCAGCTCGTCGGGTGGAAGCATCAACGCATCATTAAGCGGTGCCTGCTTCAGCTCCTCCGGGTGGAAGCGTCAACGCATCATTAAGGAAGAAGGAAGCACAGTTGCTACGCTTTTTTGCAGCTGCAGGAAACGACACCATACCCAACAACAATCCCCAGACCGTCGAGGGAGAGTGGGCGCCTGGATCCCGTGACACAGATCTCTAGTGCCGTTGTGATCCCCTCGGATAACGTCTCCTGGACGTTGTCAGCGGAGGTTGCCTGTGTGGCGGTGACCTCCGTATACCCCGCGGGATCCAGTGCCAGTAGCGCCTTCTTCAGCTTTTCGTCGACCCCTCGGCCGACGCTCTCCTTGATGTCAAGGGCCACCTTCAGGGTGGCACCTCGCAGCGCCCTGAAGGCTGTGATCGTATCATCATTCACAATCTCGAGGGTGTTCTACGCGGCTCCTGGAACTCACTTCCTTCTCAGGTGTTTCTGGGCATGGGGCAACCTTGCCCAGGTGTTTCTGGAGTCCCGCCCCACATGTCGTGCGTTCTTTCGTACGGTGTATAGTGAGTTCTGGCAATAATTTTTTGCTCGGTCAGCGCAGTGCCTCCAGTCCTGTCTCAGTAGCCACACAGAAAGGGGGACCAAAAAAAACTGGGGGGGGACCAAAAAGCGAGACCCCCCCCCAGATTGCGTAGTTTGTGCGTAGTGAAAAAGGGGTAAATCAGGGGCACCAATGGAACGTAAATATTTTGGAACGCTGGTGGGTTGGCGTTCCAGATTTTTTTCGTTCCATAATATTTACAGGGCTTTCTGCGACTCGGGGACTTGGACCAGGTGATCGGACGGCATACAGAGTCCCTGACGGGACCTACTCGTGCACTTTTCGCGCGATTCCTGACGCAAGCCGTCCTCACCACCGAGTCCCCAACTGGCCCTGTAAATATTATGGAACGTAAATATTATGGAACGGACCGGCCAAAAATGGGCCCGTTCCATAATATTTACGTTCCATAATATTTACGTATACGGTATACTTGTAGTTATACATGTAAAATTTACAAGATCCCACCGTGTGGGGTAATTTTCTGGGGGGTCGCTTACACGGTGGGATCTTGTAAATTATACATGTATAACTACAAGTATAATACATGTATTATACATGCACGGTGGACTCCAGCGGCCCTAGCGGGAGTCTGGGAGCGGGAGTCTGAGCGGGTGTCAAAGACTCCCGCTAGCGGGAGTCCAGACTCCCGCTAGCGGGAGTCTATACTCCCGCTAGGGGGAGTCTGACTCCCCCTAGCGGGAGTCTTTTCACCTATTTTCATCCATTTTTCCCATGATATAGTTACAGTCTACTGGCGTGGGGGGTAAAATCATGGTGGAAGAGGGATGGGGAGGGGCTTGTTTTGCTTCTGTCAGTTTCCCCGGACTCTGGACTACCTACCTATCCTCCTGGTAGCGGCTGCACCTGCGGAGGTGAGCGGTTAGAATTTGAGGTGTCAAAGTGCGGCCATCGCCTGTCGTAGTTGTGTTACACCTTGGGCAAGACAAGCCATCCTGCAGGCCTCATCTTCTTCGTCAGAACTGTCATCCCCCTCCTGCTGTGCGCGTTGGTCAAGCGTGCTCAAAGTCGCCTCGGATGACACGAATGGTGTGAAAGTCGCCCCCAGCGGGATTGGCATTTTGCACAAGCAGAGCGATAATTTGCGGTGTCCTTCGGGGAACCGGGACAGGAAGTAGGGCGCGCTGATGGGTTCAACGAAGTCCTGTGTGTTGCAGTGCACAAACCCCTTCTGCAGCTGTGTCAACTGTGTGCAAAGAACATACACAGCCAATCTATGAGCGTGTCGGGTGTGCAGACACGGACACAGAATGACTTCTCTATACCCGAGGATCCCGTCCTGCGACAGGTGCGCAACCTTCCAAGGCATGCCCGATGCGCGCCGCTTCTCTTCTGCCATCGCAAGATCTCTCTCGTAAGTTGCGGAGCTGGCGATTGTAACGGCATCTTTCTTGCGATGTCCGTTCTCTGCTTCTTCAAATTCGTCGTTGTTCTGCAGAGGCACTGCATCTTCTGGAGCCCACCAATGATGGAGACTGTGTACGTAGGCATTGCGCGTTGATCCCTTTTCGGCATGCTCCATCAACCAGTGAAATATATGCCCTGAGATCCGAGCACGCAAGAAGGGAATCCGGGCTGACTCATCCTTGCATCCCCAGAAGTGCCAGGGGATGTCTGCATACCGGAAATGCATGAGGTCTGCAAGGGAGACAAAGAGGTAGCGGAACAAGCCCTTGTAGGTGTGTCCTGTGACAGGCAAGCACGACCTTCCGGAACTGAGCACCTGTCCCATTCTGCGACACATTCAGTGCAAGGTTTGTACAGGTCTTGTCGAATATTTTTTTGTTGTCTCATCCAGTACCCTGATCAGCCGCATGGCGAGCCCCTTGCAGTCATGGAGTGCTGGGGTGACGTAGCGGGCATTGGGAAGCACACCTGCCAAGAGGGAGGGGTAGCCAGCCTCTTTTATCTCAGAGAGAGTCAGGTGCGGGTATCGATGCACCTGTTGATACCAGCGTTCTTCTGGGATGTCGCACAGTGAGCATCGGTGCCCTCGCCCCCCGCATCGCCTCATTGTTGCCCACTGCTGATCTATACTCCCGCTAGCGGGAGTTGGACTCCCCCTAGTTGAGACTCCCGAAAAGGGTTAAACCCGGTAGTGGTACCCTACCCCCGCTGGAGTCCACCGTGCAAGGCCGGATCAGCCCACGGGTGGGTTTGAGGAAGAAATCTGGGGGGGCAAATTTTGCTGCGACTTCCGGTTTCACCCGGCCGAACTCCAGCATCTATCCAGACCCACGGTGCCAAGCCGTTCGCCCGTGTCGCGATCATTCGCGGCTTCAGGCTGCCCCCGACGACACGTTTGTATCCTGCACCTTGCCATACTTCGCCTCCACCTTGTATATGACGGAGAGCGCCCTCCTTCCGCATCGTTGCGACTTCCCTGACAGCGAACTTATCCATGTCAGGGAAGACATGGCGATGATTGCGTTGGCCACCTGGGTGCTGTGCTTGTGGAGCTCCTTGCTCAACACCGTTGCTAGGAGCCTTCTAATGGATCCCAGTGTCAGCACACTGCCCCCTTTTTTAACAGGGAAGGCCGTGCAAAAATCATGCACAATGTTCGTCGCCTCCGCAGCCTCGGGACTCTCTGCGCTCTTCTTCTTCTTAATCGACTTTGCCGCCGGCTTCGCTGCCGGCTTCGTTGTCGTCTTCCCCATTTTTGTGAATCAGGTCTGCGAGCTGGGATGGGTGGAAACGTCCGTTTCGTTTGGTGTGGCTGTACTTCAGTGACGAGTGCCACATTGCATAGGTATCATGGGAAAAATGAGTGAAAATAGGTGAAAAGACTCCCGCTAGGGGGAGTCAGACTCCCGCTAGCGGGAGTATAGACTCCCGCTAGCGGGAGTTGGACTCCCCCTAGTTGAGACTCCCGAAAAGGGTTACCCTACCCCCGCTGGAGTCCACCGTGTGTATAATACTTGCATGTCAACTATTATGCATGTATAATACATGTATATGCCTGAAATATACATGTAAAATACATGTATATCAAGTAAAAATACATGTATAATACTTGCATGTCAACTATTATACATGTATTTTTACTTGATATACATGTATTTTACATGTATATTTCAGGCATTTACATGTATTTTACATGTATAATACTTGTCATGCAAGTATTATACATGTAAAATACTTGCATGACAAGTAAAATACTTGCATGACAAGTAAAATACTTGCATGCAAGTAAAATACATGTATTTTACTTGCATGCAAGTATTTTACTTGTCATGCAAGTATTATACATGTATTTTACTTGTCATGCAAGTATTTTACATGTATAATACTTGCATGACAAGTATTATACATGTAAAATACATGTAAATGCCTGAAATATACATGTAAAATACATGTATATCAAGTAAAAATACAAGTATAATAGTTGACATGCAAGTATTATACTTGTATTTTTACTTGATATACATGTATTTTACATGTATATTTCAGGCATATACATGTATTATACATGTATAATAGTTGACATGCAAGTATTATACATGTATAATACATGTATATACTTGTAGTTATACATGTAAAATTTACAAGATCCCACCGTGTACAGCCCCGGGGGGGGGGGGGGGGGGGGGCTGGCGTGCAGGGTGCAGGCAGCGCGCGCAAATGCGGCCTGTTTCCGGGTGCCCGCGCGCTGCCGGCGACCGTGCACCCGAGGTGCACGGTTTGGGCTGAATCTGGGTGACGTACGAGTAGGGCTCCCACCCTGAAAATGGGCTACCTGCGGTCACTCCAGGTACCTGACATCACCCGAAAGTGACCCAAAATCAGCGGGACCCCCTCCTCGGGTGTTCCGAAACCCCTTTCTTTTGACTATTTGGAATCTGTGCGGATCGTAGTGGGGTCACACTGTGGGTCGAGGTGTCAAGCTTCACCCATGAAATGTGGGTCTGATTCAGGGTCTGGTCATAGGAGGCTGGCCCCAGGAGGATGTGACTGGGAGGCAGCCACACCAGCCCACCCACCCAGCGGGACCCCCTCCTCGGGTATTCCAAAACCCCGTTCTTCTGAACGTTTGGAACTTTTGCGAATCGTAGTGGGGTCACTTTGTGGGTCTTGGAGCCAAACACCGTCCATGAAATGTGCCTCTGGTTCAGGGGCTGGTCCTAAGGGAATGTGACTGGGAGGCAGCCACACCCACCCACCCAGCAGGACCCCCTCCACGGGTGTTCCAAAACCCCTTTCTTTTGAACGTTTGGAATTTGTGCGGATCACAGTGGGGTCACTTTGGTGGTGTGCGAGCCAAGCATCACCCATGAAACACGGGTCTAGTTCAGGGGCTGGTCAGCGTGGCTGGGAGGCAGTCAGCCCACACCCCACCCACCCAGTGGGACCCCCTCCTCGGGTGTTCCAAAACCTCTTTCTTTTGAACGTTTGGAATTTTTGCGGATCACAGTGGGGTCACTTTGGTGGTGTACGAGCCAAGTTTCGCCCATGAAACGTGGGTCTGGTTCAGGGACTGGTCATGGGTGAAGGTGGCTGGGAGGCAGCCACCTTCACCAGCCCACACCCCACCCCACCTACCCACCCAGCGGGACCCCCCCCTCGGATTTTCCAAAAACCCGTTCTTTGGGATATTTGGGATCCGTGCGGATTGTGGTGGGGTCATTTTGGCCATGGGGTGCCTATTGACACCACTTACTGGGAAATGCCAATTGGGTAAAAGTACCCCCCCTGTACAGGTACAAGGGGGGGGGGGGTCCTTTCCTACAGGTGCGGGAGGTAGCCAGTGTACCCCCCCCCCCTGTCCCCCACTTTGCGAGGGACCCCCCCCCCGACCAGGGTGGGGGTCACCCAAAATTTCGAGGAAATCCTGGTGTCACCCTGAAAACCTGGGTCGCCAGCCTGACCTCAGCCCGCGGGGAGCCCCCATTGTTGTTAGCCCCCATTTAAAACTTTACGTTTTAAACGTTTTAAATGTTTTAAATGTTTTAAATTAAAACGCGTTTTAAATTAATTTAAAACGGAGTTTAAAACGGGGGTTAAAACAGGGCGTTTCTGTGGTGTTTTCACACCAAAAAAAAATTTTTCGGCCAAATTTTTTTTTCCATGCCCCCTGAGGCCCCCCAGCTCATATTCTGGGTGATTATTCCTGCATTCCTGTCACAGCGGACACATTATTGGTGGAAAATAGGTGGCACTGACGTTGTGGTGAGGGTTGCATCAATCGCACCGGCATCAGTTGGCACACCCCCTCCGTTGTTCTCAGGAATAATGCAGTTTGACATCAGCATATTTCTGGAGTGTCGAATCTTCATCTTGCATCACTCGATGTGCACCCTTTTGAGCTGAATCCATGATACAAAGTCGCAGGTTGAAGGCCGGATCACCATGATGGGGATGGCAATGGACCCAGCGAACTCCACCAGCTCCTTCGACAGTCCTGGAAGCACCTTCTGGAAAAGTTGCACAGTTCCAGTTGCCACCTGGAGCCTACCTTTGGCCTGCCCCTCTTTGAGAGGAGCATATCTGTATTCCCTTTACTCTCCTATGGACGCCCGACTTCTCTGATCGAGAGAAGCCTACAAAAGGCGTAACCATCCTCGTCATGTATTCTTTGCCTCCAACTTTCACTTTTGCAGAACGGATCCCGATGAACTCCAAACAGGAAGTGCAGCCAGCTTCATCACGGCTGTGTTCAACAAGACAGCCAGGTGATGTTGTTGCTGTCAGAACGATGGTTGCAGCACTCGGCTGCGCCCCACCTGGGGTTGCTCTGGCTGTTGCCAAGCTAGTGTTTGGGACAATTATTGATCACCTAGCCATTCTCTCGGCACCCTAATGATCGTGGGTAGGCAGCAGGAACCTGCACTCTGGGGGGACGTCATCGATGAGTTTCTTTGAAGAAAGCCGGCGGCTACCGCTGGAGTTAAGGTCCGAAGGGGTCAGTACCACGGGCGCCACACCGCTCGTGTTGGGCATCGGGTTTCGGTGAAGGCGGGGGCGCTGAGAAAGCGACATGTACGTAACAAGCAATGATCAACCATACACCAGCAAGTCAAACAGGCACCACCGTTGGATCGTTCGTGCACCCGAGTCTGTACTGTACCATCCTGAATCTTTTCTGGGTGATTGTCAACGATGAGGGCATGAGCTTGCGTCAGGGTGAGCAGAGGAACGGGTTGAGGCCAGGGTGAATGGAGGGTGAAAAGTAGCCCACTTCACCAGGAGGCGAATTTTCGCAGAAAGCCCTGCCACACAGCTGTGTTTGCCTGATCATGCTCAAAAGGCCTGCAATAGGCTATTTCACACAGGGAATTTGTTCACCCATTTGGGACCCCCAGGGAGCCTCAAAATTGGATTTTTTTGCCGAAGATGGCCTCAGATGGCCCAAAACGATCAATTTTGGGTTCCAGAAAAAAAAATCGAAAAGTCTCCCCCTATATTTTGCAGGGTTTTTTGCCGTTTTAAACCCCGTTTTAAATAATTTAAAACGGCGGTTTAAACTTTAAAACGTTTAAAACGTTTAAAATGTTTAAAACTCGGTTTCTAACAACACTGGGAGCCCCCCCCCCCCCCGGCCAGCCCCCTGCTTACAGTACCCCGGCGTTAAGCCAGCCACTGGGGGGGTAACCAAAGGGGGAAGAAAACGCCGTTGTATGTGTGCCTGGCATGACATGGGATGGGCGGGGGGGGGGGGGGGGGGTTTCAGCGGGATGACACACCACTGACAGGAAGCGTGTCCGAGTTTCTGCATTGACTGGCGCGAAATGACGAGGCGCATAATTGAGGAGTTGATCAACTCGGTACTACTTCAGGGTGACGGGTGGCACCGTTGTATAATATGGCCACTCGGTAGTGCGCTCATCAAGCAGATTTCTCATCTCGTTGAGGAGTGTGCCGTGGACAAATTCCCCAGAATCTCTCCCCTCTCCCCACCCCATCAGCCGTTTATAGAATAGGTCACCCTGCCCCTTCTCCTCGATCTGCGCCTACAAGCCAACCGCTGCAGGCGGCACGAGCTAAAGGCGGGTGCCGTATCTTGCAAGTGGGAAGGAAATGTGCCTGCACGCGTCTTGTCGGTCTTCTGCTTGGTGGTAAAAACACAGCAGGTTTCTACTTCCCGGTTTTTTTGCTTTGCAAGATGCCTTTTCCGGCTGAGGGGGTGGGGGAGTTGGGGGCGGCAACAAAAATAAGCAAGGGGCGGGATGGGGTGCGCAGGGGCGGAATGGGGCGGTTTTCAGCCGGGTATTCCTTATCCCCGCACGGTTTCGAACAGCTCCCTGAGAGTGAAGAGTGCAGAGCTACACAGGCAGTCTATTTGTGGCTCAACGGAGTCTATTTGTGGATCAAAAGAAAAGGCAAATGCATCGCGAATTGCACGCCGATGCGTGTGGGCTACGGGCATTAGCTGGGTAATAGAAAGGAGAACCGTGGCGTTTGTGGAAACGGGAGAGAGGCGGTGTTGTGTACGAACAGTGTGCCAGGGAATGGTGTGTCGGTGGCAACACCAGGGATGCCGCCAACCCTGCGCAGATCATGTGGGTGTGTGGTGACCACGTTGTTACTGGAAAGACGTAGCAATTGGCCCACTTTGAGCGGGTGTGGGTGTGGCCAACCCACGCCCATTAATCCATACATCCGTGAATCTTTATATAAGCACAGATTACACCGAGCACTCGCTCTTGGTGCAATCTCCACTGCCGCACACAAAAAATATGGGAGCCTTCGCTGGGTGTCAAAGTGTGTCAGGTTGCAACCTCTATTGTGAGGCGGCTCACTGTTCTGCACTTTAGAGCGTTTGCTATGTTGGATTAGCGGACCCGCATCGTTCAGGAAGTCCACGAAAGACTATCGCACGAGAACTGATACGCCATCCTACCCTTTTGAGTGGAGACCCCCAAGGCGTTGTTTTGTGCGCCAAACCCACTGTGGTGGGAAAAAAGGCTAAGCCTTCTGCTTCAACTCTTGGCAAGGTTCCAGCAAAACCATACACACCACGTGTGTGTTCTTGTCAGCAGCACACATCGCCCCAAAGCGAACCCTGCTGCTTGCCTCCACACACCGCGGCTGGGGGAGAGAAGGCGTGCCCCCCGGGGGCGGGGTGAAGGGGGAATGAAGTATCCGAAAAGTAAAGCACAGAGAGGGGGAGGGTTGGCCACCCATCCCCTCGTTCTGCAGGCTGTGTAGGGGGTGGGGGTGGGGGTGGGGGGCGAAGTTGGTATAATTCGAGCCGCCGGGGCACAGCGATTTGGGAATGGGGGGGGGGGGGGGGGTTAGGGGGGGTCAAACACGGTGGGATCTTGTAAATTTTACATGTATAACTACAAGTATATACATGTATTATACATGTATAATACTTGCATGTCAACTATTATACATGTATAATACATGTATATGCCTGAAATATACATGTAAAATACATGTATATCAAGTAAAAATACAAGTATAATACTTGCATGTCAACTATTATACATGTATTTTTACTTGATATACATGTATTTTACATGTATATTTCAGGCATTTACATGTATTTTACATGTATAATACTTGTCATGCAAGTATTATACATGTAAAATACTTGCATGACAAGTAAAATACATGTATAATACTTGCATGACAAGTAAAATACTTGCATGCAAGTAAAATACATGTATTTTACTTGCATGCAAGTATTTTACATGTATAATACTTGCATGACAAGTATTATACATGTAAAATACATGTAAATGCCTGAAATATACATGTAAAATACATGTATATCAAGTAAAAATACATGTATAATAGTTGACATGCAAGTATTATACTTGTATTTTTACTTGATATACATGTATTTTACATGTATATTTCAGGCATATACATGTATTATACATGTATAATAGTTGACATGCAAGTATTATACATGTATACATACATTGGGCGTTATTCCGTTACCAGTAACGGTAATAACGTTATT
Organism: Rhynchopus euleeides; assembly: GCA_963210315.1. Classification (NCBI taxonomy): domain Eukaryota; phylum Euglenozoa; class Diplonemea; order Diplonemida; family Diplonemidae; genus Rhynchopus; species Rhynchopus euleeides. The sequence continues at coordinate 1,901,253 of OY723247.1, read as the reverse complement.
TTTGCGTTATTTTTTGACCCCAAAAAAGGCAGCATTTCCCGGTGAATCTGACCCGAAACTCGGGTCCCTACCCCCCCTAAAAGAATTTTCTTGGGTAAAATATCACTCCAGGGGGCCACTCCGTGATGTCAAAAAATTGGAAAACGTTTTCTCCTAAAATAACGCGTTATTTTTCCGTTATTTTCATGAAAACTTGCGTTATTCGGACAATTTTGCGGGCGGATGGTGTAGTTTTTGGTGGAGATGGCTCCAGAATACCCCCCTGGGACCATTTTTTGGATAATAACGCACGGACATGTCGAGTTTCGTGAAAAAATCATGTTTTTTGGCTTTTTCAAGGCAAATACTGCAGAAACCCCTGCAACCTTGCAGCATCCAATGTTCCTGGAGTGAAATTTGGAGTGAAAATCACTCCAAAATCACTCAGTGTGGACGCAGAAGTGAATCCTTCAGGAATACACCCGCACACCTCACATTGGCGGTGTATAAACCACCTGATATTTTTACTCGTTACGAGCGACGAAGTAGCGCGAAGTAGCGACGTGCCCATTTTTTCCCGGTCCGTTCTAAAATAGTTACGTTCCAAAAGTCCGTTACTGGTGCTGTCAAAGACGCTTCGCACAATATACGCACGAACTACCCAAAGTACGCTCGGGCTACGCACGAAGTACGCAGGAACTACACAATTTGAACTTTCTTGCACCCCCCAGTCATTATTTGCACGCACTCCAGGTCCCATATTTGCACCAGTGCAAATATGAGACCTGGAGTGCAAATATGAGGAATTTCCGAGTTCGTCGTGATGTGCAAAACATGACTGGGTTGTGCAAGAAACCATCATCTGCACCCCGTATCGGCCTCAATTGCACCCTCGTGCAGGTAAAAAAAGGCCTCGGGCCTCCGGCCCTCGGACCGTTTTTTACTTACGCACACGACCTTCGCGCGGAAAGTGTCATTCAGCCCTGCCAAACGTGCTCTACACACCACCCCCTTCATCAGGCAAGTGGGTTTGTAAGGGTGTGTGGAAGCGTCAACGCTCGGGTGCAGGAAATTTACATTTTGGTCGCAAATGGCGTTACACATGCACTATGCACAACGTGTGCACGATTTCGGCAGAACTACGCACAACCAACGCAATTTGGACCTTTCAACAACACCATTCACGGTACTTCGATTTTGGGTGGGAAAGATGGGGCAAGGAAGTGGCAAAAACTGCGAGGAAGGTCGAAAATTTTCACATTTTCATCAGAAACCATATTCAACGGATTCCAATTTTCGGGTGAAATCAAGCAGGTTGGCACAATGGCTCATGTTCACCCAAAAATGCACCTACCAAACCTCTTTTGCTTGATTTTTGGGACGGCATGGGTGATCCAGAGGCCAAAAATCACGATTTTTTCACCAATTCCTTCGACAACGGACAGTTCCAGACCACAAGGACCACATTTTGGGGTCAGAATTTTCTCGGTCAAAAAATTCGAAAAATCTGAAATCTCTCGGAATTTTGAGCATTTTTTGAGATTGGCATGCCCATTTTAGACCCTTTGCGTGGCTCTAAACCCAAAAATTTGCTCGAAAATGGCCTCAAATAGCCTAAAACAGCCCATTCTGGCCACCCCGAAAAAAAAATTCGAAAAGGGTCCCCCTATAGAAGTTGCCCAAAAATACCGAAAATAACGCGGTATTACCGGTAATAACGGTAATAACGTTACCGATAACGTTATTACCGTTACTGATAACGGTATTACCGTTACCGATAACGGTAATAACGGTAATAACGTTACCGATAACGTTATTACCGTTCCTGATAACGGTAATAACGGTATTACCGTTATCGATAACGGTATAACGCGGAAAAATAACGTTACCGATTTTCGGATAACGTTATTCGGCCGTTCTGGAACGTTATTAACGGTAAGTTATTTTACCGAAAAAATAACGGTATTACCGTTACTGGTAACGCAATAACGCCCGATGTATGTGTATAATACATGTATTATACTTGTAGTTATACATGTAAAATTTACAAGATCCCACCGTGAATGGGGGTGACAAACACGATTTTTCAAAAAACCGGCGCAGAGGCCCCAAAGCCCCCGTAAACCCTCCAAACCCCCCCAGATCGGTCCGGAAACCCATCGAACCCCACTTTTCCACCATTCCGGGCACCTCAGGTGCCCGAATTGGGGTACCTAAATTTTGTGCCACCGTTTGGTACCGGACAGTGCCACTGTGTGGGAGGTTGGAAAAGAAAATGCCCCAACACACCACATCTGAGGGTTGCAATGCATGTTGCTTGCCAACCACGTCATCCGGTGGGTGTCAGGCGCTATGTAGGTGGCATCAGCCAGGTCTTCGATGAGTTCTGGCTTGTATATGTACCTCCCTGCCTGCGGCACAGGCACTGCCTTTGTCCCCCACACCAGCCACAGAGAGCGTATTGTACTCGGTCCACGGTTGCTGATTCATTGTGATGCGTTGTATCCTCGAGTGAACGTCACACACTAGTGGCACCACCACCCGCCATCCGAGAGCTGTATTGACTTTGCGCGCTTCCGTTGCATTCACCTCGCCACGCATATTGCACCGTTCAGTACCAGTGCTCTTGGGCCAGGCAAAGTAGACCGCAGCAACTACCAATTCTGGCACAATGGGTACCACGACAGCGCACTTCGTGTGTTCCCGGAATGTACAGCTCGTGTTGCAACAGTCGTTGTCAACACATCCCGGTTGTGGAGCACTGCTGCACAGGAATCACACGACCATCTGGACTTGTTCCGTACCTACAGGCAGCCTCCCGGTGCATGGTGGCAGGGAGGTACATATACAAGCCAGAACTCATCGAAGACCTGGCTAATGCCACCTACATAGCGCCTGACACCCACCGGATGACGTGGTTGGCAAGCAACATGCATTGCAACCCTCAGATGTGGTGTGTTGGGGCATTTTCTTTTCCAACCTCCCACACAGTGGCACTGTCCGGTACCAAACGGTGGCACAAAATTTAGGTACCCCAATTCGGGCACCTGAGGTGCCCGGAATGGTGGAAAAGTGGGGTTCGATGGGTTTCCGGACCGATCTGGGGGGGTTTGGAGGGTTTACGGGGGCTTTGGGGCCTCTGCGCCGGTTTTTTGAAAAATCGTGTTTGTCCACGTAAAAGGGTGGCATTTGACCCCCCCTAGGGGGGGGGGTTTGATCGTCGAGAGGGAATGGAAAAGTAAATCTCCCAGCACCTTCTCGCAATGTTAGTCCTTTTTGTAGTCACTACACCAGATATGTTGTACAAGGCAGATCAATGCACAACGGGAGGGTGTGTAGCAGTTGTCTGTCAGTGGCTTGGTGGTTGGACCGCAATACAGTATCACTAAAACACAACCAGGTGTCTGTCCGTAATACGTAGTCTCTCCTTGACACCACATACTTTGTGCCCCTGTATCGATTTGGGAATGGGGGGGGGGGGGGAGAGGGGGGGGGGGGTCCCAGACAGTAGTAATACAAAACGAAGTGCATGGGGGGGGGGGGGGCCTGTGGGTGTGTGGGGCAGGCAGGGAAATCAGGCAAAGGCTAAATAAAGTGAAGGGGGGAGGGGGAGTCCCGAAGGAGGAGTACGACGCTGTCGCCGGGGCCCCGGGGAGCCGGAAGCCGGACTGGAGTAGTCAGCCAGCGAGCCCGGAGTGCAGTCCGGACGACCGGACAACCAACGTCGTACATGGAATCACTCCCCACCCCATCCCGGGAAAACTGGCACGAGGGCGTGTGAAATGAGTAAAATCATCGTCGGGGGCAGGTGAGTTGAGAGGAGAGAGAGTGTGAGAGATGAGGCAATTGGGCAGTTTTTTCCTCTTTTTGCGCAGTTCTTTCCGTGAGCAGGTTTTTTCCCTACACGGCATTATTTTTTTCACGGGTACACCAGTGGCGAATTCCTCGGAGCGTTCTTCCCAGGGGTGACATGCACACAGCACCGCATCATGCCTTCTTCTTGTTTTCCTTATTGCTTTTTTTTTCTTCATTCCTATTGGAACAAGGCAGTACAAAATACGCTGCCCAATGTATATATCTCCACACCACTTTGCATTTTTCACACACACACATGGGCGGGGGTGGGCAATGATCCGCGCAGGATCTCCCCACACAAAACGTGGTCACCACACCCACACTCACACCCTCTGGACTTCGTCGAAGCTGTCGGGCGGATCGCTGCTCTGCTTCCTCTCCTGCGGAGGACCCTTCGCTGCACCGGGGGGAGGGTTGCTCGCTGCGGACCCCTCTGCGAAGAACGAGAACGTCCGCCCCACACCCCCCACCGACTGCAGCGAGTAGGCACTCCCGGGGCGGTGCAGCGGCGACGGCGCCACGCCACCCACTGGCGTATGCCAGACGTGGTTCACCTCCGGCGACGCCGCCCTGCCGCTCTCCACGCTGCCATCCAACACTGAGTCCATTAGGCGCAGCGGCGACGCCGCGCGGCTGACCCGCCGCCTCTCTCTCGCAGCCCCAGGCCCGGGCCCAGGGCCCGGCCCGCCGGGCGACGGCAGCGACCCGCCCGGCCGCACCCACCTGACGGGCGCAGGATAGTCTCTGAAACTCCCCGACATCCCAGGGTGGCGCGGCCGCGCCGCAGGGTAGAGAGCGGGCGAGGAGGGCAGCAACGCATCATCCGTCGTTGTCCCGCTGCGGTACTGCCGGAAGGGGTGGCGCGTGCCGCCCTCCGTCAGGTTGGACTCATGCGGCACGCAGTCAGCCAGGGGTGTGTCCGCGCTGGCAGTGTCGTTGAGGTCGGCAAGGGGGACCTGCAGCGTCCCCTCTCCAATGGAGGCCTCGGCAGGCGACTTCAGCGGCTGCATCCTGGGTGAGTCAAACCTCCGCTCGGGGTTGAGGCAGACGGGGATCTCGTGGGCCTGGATCATCTTATGCGTAGCGTACTTCTGGAGGAACCAGAAGCGCTTCTCGTCGAACCACTCCCACACCGCTTGGAGGGCTGCCGCGGCGAGCCCGACACCCGTGATGATGAAGACGTACGCCATCAGCTTCGACAGCGCGTTGTCGGGGGTGTAGTCTCCGAAACCAATTGTCGACATGGTGACTGCGCAGAACCACAGCGCCTCACGGTAGCTCCAATCCTCAAAGGCCAGGAAGACGACAGCCCAGACGCATGCCCAAGCGCAGCAGAGTGCGAAAAGCCTGATGAGCGTTTTGTAGTGAACACGCCTCGGCATGGAGGACGCGGTTGTATAGAAGAGGGCGATCAGCCGCGCGAGCTCCGGCGCGGAGATCTTGTTCTTCTTGTCCCTCTCAGCGGAGTCCATCACGTGCTGCATCAGCTCGCCCTTCTGCCCGATGCGGTTGAGCAGCTCGCGGCGGAGCTCCGGCTTGTCCCGGGTGATCTCATCGGTGAGGGAGTGGAGGAGGTCGGGCAGATGTATCAGGGGGCAGTACCCATCACTCATGTGGTGGACCCAGAGCCTTTCCCAGTCGTGGAGGGGGAAGACTGCCTCGAGGTGGACCACGCCGTCGGGCTTTGGGATGTCGGTTGTGTCGTCGTCTTCGTCAAAAAGGAAGCTGATGACGCTGCAGCACTTCCCGACCCGTTTCCCGAGGCGCTTCATGATGCTCAGCAGTGTCGTTGCGCAGGACCCGAGAAGCTGGGAGACAATCCCGATTCCGAGAATCGCATAAAACACGGTGAACGACCTCCCAGTGTACGTCCCGGGGACCTGGTTGCCGTATCCGATGGTGGTGATGACAGTCAGGGAGAAGAAGGTCGCACCGGAGAGGGTCCACTTGGGGTGGAATGTCGTGTCGTTGTAGAAGTGGAAGTCGCACATCCCCTCCTCCTGCAGCGTCTTCATCGTCTCATAGTTGAGGGAGTGGCTTATGATGATGCGGTCAACAGCCTCCTGCATATCCTGCCGCCTGCTCGACTCGAGAGGATCTTCGATGATGTGGAGGACGATCCCGCCGAACAGGAGGTACAGTGTGACTGCCACAAACTGCAGCATGAACACATAGAGCCGCCTTTTGATCGTCCCTCCGCTCACATCCGACGAGAAAGACATGTCGGGGGGGAGGGGAGGGGGCGCCCGTTTACGCCGCAATCCCCCACACCCCTTTGCCCACCCCCGTCCCGTTCACCCTTTCGCCGGTGCCGTGGGGGGGGAGTGGGGTGTGCTGGCGTGGGGTGGGGGCACACCAGCTCCTGCTGTGGTGGAGGTGGTGACAGGTTTCGCGCAGCGGAATACATTTGTTAGCAGCTCGTGCGGGCAGAAAGTCGGCTCACCACCAGCAACCAAACGTGATCCGTGCACTCGCCCCACTCATAACAAATCACAACAAACAAAAACACCAAAACACTAAGAGCGGTTGCTGCTGATTGGCGCTGTGACTTCTTGGCAGTGGTATGCGCTCAAGATTTTTGCAGACGGTGTCCCCAAGGTCTCGTGTGGTGGGGTGGGAGGGGGGCAGAACTTGGCGACCACTGACCGACACGGATCGGGTACAAAATACCTGACATCCCAGATGCAAACATACACTCCAGCCACCCACCGCTGTTTCCTGAGCTGGAAAGCACAGACTCTTCTGAGAAAACGGTGATGTATCCGATGTGTGCATGGGAGGCGACAGCGATTGACCACACCCACACCCTCAGGGCTGTGTGTGGGTCTCCAAGAGCACACACCCTCCCACCCCACCTGACCAACACCGGGTGGTTTTCGGCCGCAACACCGCCAAACCCAGGCCAAATCAGGTGGCCTTCGCGAGCAGTGCTCCGTTCCACAAATATAAAAACGGGCGAAGGAAACGAACAGAAATACAGAGAATACAGCCAGGCCATTGCACTGAGCAATCGTGCCGAGCTATGGCTGCTTGGTGGGGTTAGCACAGCGGGTTCTACTTTGCTTCCAACCCATCCAACCCACTCCGCACCGACCCCAAGCCCCACCGCCGAGGGGTTTCGCACAACCAACGCCACATCATTTCTGCCACACCAAACGTTGGGGCATGCACACAACCTCTCTGCCTTCGTGCCCGCTGCTGCCCAGCCCCAGCCCCAACCCAGGCCGCTTTCAAGGGGGATCGAAGGACACAGTCAGGCAGAATGGACCGGTATAGATAGGAGCAGGTGCAAGAAAATCTGCCTCACTATAACGTCGTTTTGGATCAGGATCGGCGGCGACGGTGGAGATTGGAGCTGCGTACTTATGCACAATTCGTGTCGTCATCAGCGTATCCTCCTCCTGCATTGCAGAGGCAGCAGCGATGAACTGCGGCAGCCCGCCATCCACCCGCACAATGTCGAAGTGATAGCCTTCGTGGTATCGTTCGAGCTTCAGCCGGAATGAGAACTGCTTGCCCCCTTTGACGTCCGAACAGACCTGGCTAGTCAGCGTGGCGGGGAGCACCAGTTTGGTTGGCCAGTGAGGGATCAGCCACTGCCACTCGCCTGGCTCCTCGCTGACAGCCTCGGGCACATGCGCCTCGATGCGCTCCCCACGCACAGTCATGACGCTGGAACCATCGCACGACCCCTTGCTGCCGAAGCACCCCATGCAAGGCCTGAGAAGGACGGGCGTGAATATGCGTGGTGAGCCGCTCGACCCAATCCCGCCCCACCATACTCAACGCCGATAACCACAGAAGGGGTGGGCGGCGTGCTTTGTATATTGCCTGTATCGAGCAGGATACCGGCAGGGGCTTTTCACATTTTTTGCCATTTTTTTGTGCAAATTTTGCCAAACTCGGGCGTGCGCAGCCCCCCCCCCCCACACAGGAATGCTGGCTCACACCAACCCCCACCCCCTCCTGCCTCCCTTCCGGACAGAATGGTGTCGGCGCATTGCTTGCGCCAACGCAGGTCGGGGGCAGGGCGGGGGAGGGAGGGCAAAAAGCCATTGCCTGGGAGGGGCAACGTCAAAAGGCAAGTCACAAGTCACGACGCGTTTGAGAGGCTAGATGTACACACACACACACACCACCTGCGACTCACCACACACCCCCACACCCCACCAGGCCAGGGTGGTTGAAAGGGAGGGATTGGGGTGGGATGAGTGCTTGGGGATAGGCGCGTGTGTGTATGTTCCTTACGCTGCTGCTTACTCGCGGTCTATCCAACCGCCGTCCTTCGCCCCGGCTTTCCCGCCGCTGGGCCGATGGCCCTTGCCCCCTGCAGTGTGCTGCGCATGTCGCTTCGCTTGTTTGTTGGGGTTTGGGGCCTGCCCTTTGCCCTGGGGGGCCTCACGGTGCTCTGGCGCAGCCTGGGGTCCTCTGCCAGCCTGCTGCTGCTGCTGTTGTTGCTGCTGCTGCTGCCCTCGTTGTGCTGTGGATCGTGTGCGCTTCTGCGCGCCACGCCTGTAAGGAGGTAGTGGGTGGGGGGGGGGGGGGTGAAGGTGGCGAGCGTCGGAATAGTCTGACCCTATTGTAGAGGCGGAAGCACAGCTGGAAGTCGTGCAGAATCATTCGTTGAGAAATGCGAAAGGCAAAACGAGAAGATGGGCTTCGTTGATCAAACGAACCACACAGAAAAAAATTACTGCGGAAGTGTTGGTGTGTGATTGGCAGACGCATGAGGCTGTGTGTGACGGCAAGCACCTAGCACCTTCCCCCATCGCTGCAATTTGACAGCCCCTCGTTGGATGAAGAAGACATGGCTTTGCTGTTTGTCAGCCAAAAAAAACATACCCTTGCTTGTCACCCTTCCCGCCGCCACCTGCTTGGGGCTGATTCCCACGGTGGCCTCCGCCCCCGCCACCACCGCCACCACCACCACCACCTGGACCCCCTGCAGGCTGTGCACCCTTCCCCTTGCTGCCCCCTTTGCCGCCCTGGGCCTGCACAGCGCCTCCCTTCTTCCCGCCCTGCGCACCTGTGTTGAAGGGCACCGTCTCATGGGTCACCTTCGTGTTGTTGATAAACGTCTCACAGGTCACCGTTGTCGACCCGTCATTGTGCGCCTGCATGGTCGCCTGCCGCGCGTGGCCACCGCCACCGCCACCGCCCCCGCCACCACCACCACCGACACCTCCTCTGTGATGGTTCCGCTTGTTATAGCGACGCTTCACCTCATACTCATGGCAGGGATACTGCAGGTTGAGAGGGATCGGTTCTCGAGCCTTATCAGGGCCCTTCCCCTGAACTGGGGGATAGAAGAACTCATGCAGCATGCTGTCCTGAACAGAAGGCCGCTGCGCGGGGTCCAACACCATCATCCTGTCGAGCAGATCGATGGCAAGCTCGGGCACCACCTCGCCGTCACCCCTGTTCCGCCGTTGGTGATCAGCCGCTTTGATGAACTCCCGGCGCAGCCTCCGTGGGATGTCCTTTGAGATGCGCCGATACCCTTCCATGCGCGACACCCCAGGCCAATTACTTTCGTTTGGCGTGCCGCACCAGTTGGTGATGCGCCCGATCTGCTCATCCACACCGCTCTGCGCGCGGAACAGCGGGTATGCCAAGAACATCTCCCCAAACAGACACCCTGCACTCCACACGTCAATCTTCGACCCATACCCTTCACATTCCAGCAGAATCTCCAGCGGGCGATACCACTGGGTGACAAGGTTGGGTGTCACGGCGTCACCCCGGGTGTGTTTCCGCGACAGGCCAAAGTCGCAGATCTTCGCCACCCCATCCCGCGAGATGAGCACGTTAGACGACTTCAGGTCGCGGTGTATGATGCTGTTTTTATGCAGGCAGAGCAGCCCCCTCAGGATCTGGTAGAACAGAGATCGGACGCTCGCCACCGACAGCTTGTATCCTGACATCAGGATCCCTGACAGGTCGTGGTCAACATACTCAAACACCAAGGCAACCACACCCTCCTGCACCATAATTTCGGTCATCCTGGCAAGGTTCGGGCTGATGACCCTCTTCGCGATGGTGATCTCCCTCACCGTGGTGAGAGGAAACCCCTCCTGGTTGCGGTCCAGCTTCATCTCCTTAATGGCACAGGCGGCACCCGTCGCGCGGTGCTTCGCACGGTACACCTTGCCGTAGGTCCCCTCCCCGATCTTCTCGATCAGCTCATACGCCACCTTCAGATCCCCACAGGTCCCCTCAGGGAGTGGCGGGAAGTAATACTCGTGCCTCATCCGCGTCTTGATAGACTCCACCCCACGCTCCGGCACAGACCCCGAGGGGATGGACAGGGTGCTGAGCTGTTTGGAAGGCGGTGCGTCGGGCCCCTGGCTAGGCAGCGGCGGCTGTGAGGCGTGCTGGCTCTGTGTAACCGGGAGGGAGAGCCGCACCGCAGACATCTCTGATCCTGCAGCCTCAGAGCACTGTGTCATGTGAGGTGCAGCCGCATCGCACGACGCAGCGCCAGCAGGGACAGTTGGAGGCGCGGATTCGGTTCTCGCCTGGCAGGGAGTGTGGAGCGCGCTGCTGCAGCGCCCCTCCGGCATCGGCAGCACCTGCGGCTCCGACGGCGTGTTCGGCTCGGGCTGCGTGCCCGCGCGGAGCAGCTCGTCGTCGCGGCAGGCATCGGAATCAGCGGAGGGGCTGCCCAGCCCGGTGTGGCAGACGCTGGTGCTCATCCCTCCCCCCTCGGCCATGTTGCTGCGCACGCCGTCATCTTCGCTGCCCGCATGGCTCATGGGCCCTGCAAGGGCAGGGGGGGGGGGTGGGCGGTCTGCTGATCTGGCAATGTGTGGGTGTGTTGTTTGGACAGATCGCATTCAATTGATTCAAATGCATCAAAAAAAAGACGAGAGGACAGCCGCTATGTCTTGGGGGAGGGGGAGGGGGGGGGGGGCTGAAGTATACACAGACATGCATGCCACACACTCCTCAGGCTCGACCCCCCCCCCCCACCCCTTCACCCACCCCCTCGTGTTCCGCCAGGGTACCGGCAGAGCATCATCGGGAGGAGGCGCTCTCACCACAAGAGAGGACGTAATACGGAGGATAGCAGGAAAAGGCAGCGCCTTGCTCTCTGGGCAGAAGGAACGCAGCGCGCAGTGCGCGCGCGGGGGGGGCAAATCATGTTGCTTCTGGGGGTGTGCTGGGGGGTGCCTGTCAGGTCCAGCCTCAGAGGCTGGTGTGTGGGAGTGGAGCAGGGCCCCAGATCCCGCTTGTGTTAAGTCAGCAGGTGTGGTGCTTCACCCCGTGTCGCTTTGCAGCCTAGTTTGTTTGCAGCCAGTTTTGTGAGGCACGACAAAAGGCACGCCGAGGTTCCTCACCTTTCTGCAGTTCTGAGGGAGGGACTGTCCGCCCCCCCCCCCCCCCCCCCCCAGCCAATATTGGAGGGTGTGCACCTCCACCCCCACCCCCGAAGCCATGCAAGCGGGCAGCTGGCGGGGTCACATGCAGAGCACAGACTCATGTGACGCCCCCCCGTCCCGCCTTCCGGCCGTGCCGAAATATTTAGCATATTTAGCCCCACCGAAACAATCAAAATCATCAGCGGATAACACAAGGCCGGGGGGAGGTGCTGCTGGCGATTTGCTGCACCACCCGGCAGCAGCACTGTTGCGCAAAGCTAGGGTCGCAACAGGGAGGCAAGGGTAGTCCCTAAGGAGGGAATGGTTGGCGGATGGAGGTGGCTTTTGAGGGGGGGGGGGGGTATGTGTATGTGAACAAGAGGGGGCGGCGCCTGTGTGGGCGGAGGCGGTGGCGGTGCCACTTAGAAGCCGCCCATGTCGTCTTTCATGTTCCTATGCGCATAGAGGGTTGCAAGGGCAATGCACACGCCGCCTGCCAGTGACATGGCGCCTGCACCGTCAGTGATCACGCCTGTGGTCGGGTGTGTTGGGTTGAGGATTGAAGCAGCAGGTGGGGGATGAGAGCACCTCGAAGGACACATCGCATACCTGAATGCATGAGCACCATCGTGAGGCACGGGCCTGATGCCCCGAACATCCCAAAAAGGAAGTTCCCGATCACACCAAGCCCGCCACCCTCTGTTGTGAACATATCCTGCTGGCTGCTGGCGCACAGGAAGAACGGCAGAGGGGCAAAAAGGTACATAAACATCACAATCAGCGGATACGCATTGTCGCCGACAACCCTGCAAAAAAGGGGTGGTGTGGAGTCAGGGCGGGGGGGGGGGGGGGGGGATGGCAAAGGACACCACGGACTAGTCGCCCGGACGACTAGTCGGGACGACGGGTGAAATGACGACGGGTGAAACGACGGGTGGCACCCGTCGGCACGACGGGTGAACCTGCTGAAACGACGGGTGTTCCAGCCATTTCCTGTTGATATGGGCCAATTTCCATTGAAAACTAGGGGAGTACCTTGCATGGCATCAGGTTATTTTTCACGCCGAGCTATCTTCCCTGCACAGACCCACTCCCCATTACTTTCCATTTACAATTCCTAGTTGGTGAAGGGGCTGCCCACCGGTGGACCACCAGGAGGGGGGTGAGCCATCCAGGTGGGCAGGGGGCCTGGGGGTGGGGCCTCAAAACAACTCCCTCCCACGACGTCACTCCGCTCTCGAGGACAAACAAAATCACCTACGTACCTGAACTGCCAAACACCCCCCCCCTCACTTACGGGTGCGCGGATCTCATGTGCTCGTCGCGCTTTACAGTGGTTTTAAAGAGCTCGAAACAAACACAGCAACGCTTTTGTGTCAGCACGCGCGAATGATGACTGAGGTAGTGCTGGCTCAGTCCCTTCGATTTTGCCCGTTTGCCGCACTCCTGGCATGTGACAGTGCAGGTCTGACACGGCGCGTTGTTTTGTGGCCGATGTGCAGCATCATAATGCGCAAACAGTGATTCTCTCGTGTGGACAACTTTGGAGCACACAATGCAGATATGCTGCTGCACAGGCACTGTACCGGATGGTGTTGGTTCTGGCACTTCTGGCACATCCTCGCTGTTGCCCCAGGATTTGGACTTGCAGATGCATGCGAGCAGCGTTGCCTTTGGAGTGGTGTTTTCCAGGTCGCCCAGAAATTGTTGGCCCCATCGCCCCCTTTTTGTGACGTGAGATCCAAGGCTGAGGGACTCGAGTCTCCGCTGCAGTGCTGCCGTTGCTCCCTTCCAACAAGCGTTCCTCGCAGTGACACAGCAGCAAAGCTTTATCGCGCCGAACTTCAGGAGGGTCGGGGTGCTCGGTTGGTCCAGCAGGCCGCACCCCTTGCCTTTGGTCCTCTGCATTTCGAAGAGCAGCAGGTCCCGTTCGGCGGTCTGCTGCGATGTCACCCTCAGGGCATGGCGTTTGGGGACGCCATTCCCCCTCTCCAGTTCCTCGTCACTCAGGGCGAGGGGGTGTGCATCTTCTGGATCAAACCAGTGGCTCATCGAATGGATATATGTAACACCACGCCCCTCGGATGTTCTCCCAGGTGACACCCACTCCAGGACAAACACAAGGATGTGCATTGCGATGAGCGAGAAGATGAACTCTTTCGCGCACTTTCCCTCCTGGTGGTACTTGATGGGGATGTCGTTGTAGCGGAAATGCACAAGCATTTCCATTGCAATACAGAGTAGATGCTGCACCCCCTTCGTCTTGGTAATGGTGAGTAAGCGACTCAGAACATCTCTGGCCTGGTTTCCCGTCATGTTGGAACACGTTGAGCTGCCAAGGACAGCCTTCTGCACGGCAGGTCCATCAGGCAAGATCTCTGCGAGTATTGCGATGAACCCGTTTATGTCGTGCAGGGGGGGGTGACCCCTGCGTACAGGCTCTCAAACCCAGCTTCATGAAGTTCCTGGATGCTAGCCCTGTGGCAGGCGTGGAGCTGTTTCAACCAGTCATTTCGTGGTGTGGTACAAAACGCGCTCCTGTGCGAAGATGACCCCATCTTACTAAATGCCGACCACAGCTCAAGACGGTCCCCTGCTACCCTAAGCAGGCGAGCCGAAACATCACGTTCGCCTTTTCGAAACCCCCTCTCTGCACTCTTGCGATTTGCTTCAGGAAGTTGAACGTGAACCACGTTCTGTACTCATCCTTCTGCTTATCGGCAACTGTCACCAACCGTGTTGCGAAGGCACCGTCGAAAATGCCTACGGCCAGCCTGCTCTGCTGGGTCTTCTGTGCCTGTTTCTTCTCCGCCTCGTACAGCTTCACCATAGCTGCAGTGCCGCGGGGCAGGCGTCGGCCATCTCCTTGAGCCCTGTCGGGTGGTCCTTCCCGTTGCTCTTCCGGAGGCCCAACCCGACAAACTCGATGTCTGACCCGCTATTGACACGGGCAGCGTACATCGTGCGACCATCCTTCGCGGTCGACTTGCTGATCACCCCACCCCCCACCTTCTCATACTTTTTGTACAGGGCAAGACTGATGATGGGATCAGTCGACTTGATGGTAGTATCCGCCAGCTTGCCGAGAAGCTGCTTCAGGGTCATGTGGCTCAACCCATCAGCATCACGCTCGACAACATACGTGTTGATCCAAGCACGTACAAACACCGTCATGTCCACAGCGCTGGCGAGGGCCTGCGCTGCAGTACGCTTTGCCGCTGGCATTGATTGGTGTGGCTCGTCTGGGTGGCCTGGGTGGTGATGATGGTATCTTGGGGTATCTTGGCCTGGGTGATGATGAGGGTACGGTATCTTGGAGACTGCCTTGTGGGTTGTGCAAGGGTTGGGGGCTGGGGCGAAAATTTGCCTGGCAGAAAAGTGATCACCTTCATGAAGTAGGTTGCTCTGTCAAACTGACACAGTTTGTCAGAGTCAAGATCCCTCGAACAATGAAAACCCACGAGAACAGCCGTCGCACATGCACTTGAGGCCCCATCACCAACTAGGAATTGTAAATGGAAAGTAATGGGGGGTGGGTCTGTGCAGGGAAGATAGCTCGGCGTGAAAAATAACCTGATGCCATGCAAGGTACTCCCCTAGTTTTCAATGGAAATTGGCCCATATCAACAGGAAATGACTGGAACACCCGTCGTTTCAGCAGGTTCACCCGTCGTGCCGACGGGTGGCACCCGTCGACTCGACGGGTCCACCCGTCGAGTCGACGGGTGCCGCCTGTCGAGTTTTCACCCGTCGTCCCGACTAGTCGACCCCACCCGTCACTGCCCGACTAGTCCGTGGTGGAGGCTGTGTGGCAATGGCAAGGCCTCCGGGGGACTTGCATTCCTTCTTCTTCCTTCCAAAACAAACGGGTAGATTCTTGCAGTTGGCACGCACACGTCTAAACCCCTGTCGGATGAAACACGGCATCAACGGAGAGCATGGCAAGCAGAACCTGCAAAGCGGGGGACGCACCACCAGGAGGGGATGAACCATACTCGCAGGCCAATATGTGGAATGTAGCCCCCACGGCGACGAGGAACGCGCTCACAAGCAGCTGCTGGGGGCCGAGAGTCCCTCCCATTGTGAACGCAGCTCACCCTGCTAACGGCTGGCCGCACGGATATGCGATGTGCCTTCTTGTTGTGTCGTGTAACGCCGTGTCTGTGTGAAGGGCTGCGATGTGATGTGCAAGACTACAGCCATCCCCATGCATGAACCCCCAACCGAAGATGATGATTCGGGCAGCCATGCAGCCCGAGCGCCTCATCTAGCATTTAGAGCACCATCGGCATGGCTCTGACAGCTTGAGGTTGCCTCAATAGAAAGGGCTGTGGTGCAGACTGCCCACCAGTGGTCACAAACGGGGGGCAGGGGAGGGGTGGGAGTGGGGCGATTCCGTGGCGACTTTTGACTTCGCTTGGTTATGTTGGCTCACGGTTAGTCGGTTAGCATCACAGCACATAGAATCCCATCACAGATGGGGCGAAGGGCGAAGAGGCACTAAACTCGCAAGGGCATCGTGCTGACGTGGCGCACATGTGTGTATCAACTTGATACGATATAATGTACTCTGTCCTGACTGGGCTGGGCACGTGGATGAGAGAGTGGACAACCGGCAAAGGCATAGCAAAAGAAACCGCCCATCACACACCACACCAAAACCCCGCGACAGGCAGGAAAAAAAACAAAAAAAAACCCCCCACCACCTCAACAGGGAACTGGAGGTGGCAAACAAAAAACCCAACAGGCCCCCCCCCCCCCCCACCCCAGCATCAGCTCTGCCCGTCGTTGGAATAGACCGGGCTTTCGAGCACTGCCCAGGCACCGGACATCGCCCATTCTTTTGAGGGGCATTTGGTAGGGAGGGGGAGGGACATGACCACCTCATCGCGCTGCGCCGTTGCAAACACAGGACACTCCCAGACGCTGTGAGGGCTGTCCAGCGTCGCGGCAGACGGCGCCGCCTTCAGGGTCACCACAGGGAGCGTCGACACAGCCGGCGCGTGAGGCCTCGCCTCCGCGAGACAATTGGCTTCCGCATCCCACCGACACAGCAGCAGGTTGAACCCCCAGACATGCACGCCCACCCTTGCCGCGATGTCCACCCTGTCTGTTGTCTTGTTGCTCACCTCTGCGATGAGCTTCCTGTTCTCAAGCGACTCCTCCAGCGGCGCGCTGGCGAGCAGGCAGAAGAGGAACCTCTTCGGGCGGAACAGGTGATGGATCATTATCACGGGGGGCAGGCAGCGCCTCTCATCCCACTGCTTCAGGAAGGCAGACCTGTCCTGCAGGCTCTGGAGCCAGGATCCCAGGGGGAGGCAGCTGCTGAAGCCACAGGCAATCCACTCCTGGGGGACGTTGCACCCATCGATGGAATCGGACAGGTCCTTCTCCATGTCGTGGAGGGGGAAGAGCAGGTCGCGCCGCACCCTCCGGATAAGCGTGTTGTGCGCAGAAATCTCCGTGTTGGACAGCTCCTGCATCACGGATGGCTTCACCGCGCGGCGCAGGTCGCGCGTCACCTCCAGCTCCGGAGGCAGCTGCGACAGAACATATCTCGGTGTCACCCGGGGGCGTGGGGATGACGCTGCCTCCTTAAGAGTCGTGCTGTTGACAGACGCATGCATCGCCGACAGGTGCATCCCCCCGGTAGGGTCATGCACGTCCTTCTCCGGGGAGGGCTCGTAACTAAAGAAAGCTTGGATGGCGTTGGGGAGATCGATAAACTTGCTGTTCTCCATCAGGGTGATGACGCGGGGTGTGATCCCGGATATCCGGATCTCATCCTCGGGGGTCCACTGCACGGAGTCTATCGATGCGCCGATCCTCTCAAGCGAGTGCGAGGGGAGCACGGATATGCCGCTGAAGTTCGATTTCCGCATCCCAGCCTGGGAGACAATATCCTCCGCTATATGCGCCATAATCGCAACATCCGCTGGACAGCTGCTCAGAGCACCGTATATCATTGTCGATACCATATACTGCAGGTCCCCCCATGGGATCTGCCCTGAGTCTGCTAGCCAATACTCCAGGATAAACCTTCCGGAGACCAGCTCGCGTGCCCCGAAGTCGTGTGGAGCCCCGCGGAAACCATGCCCGTCAGCCAGGTTGCGGGCCTGGCTTACAGCATGGAGGTAGACCAGGCGGAAGAGGAGTGTTTTGTACTCAGGCCTGGTCGTCACAGGGGGTGACACGGTGCTTTCATGCCATGCCTGCTGCAGGATGGATTTCATCGTCTTGCAACCCGCGGGTGAGATCTTCCTGCAGCGGCGGAGGAAGGACACAGGGAGGTTGGCGCCCCCCCGCAGGGAGGCGGAGCAGATGAGGAGGAAGTCGGGGTGGATGGGCTCCGCCACAGAGCTGGCGAGGATCTCGTTGAGCTGACCCAGGAGGGTCGGGTGGAGGTCGATGTTCTCCACCAGGACCCGCCCCCCGCGCCTCGCCGTGCGGTGGATCCGGTCCAACGCGTCGGGTTCCGACCCCCGCACCGACAGGGCGCCGCCCCCACCGCAGCACCTGAAGTGCGCCTCCGCTGCAGGCAGGAGGTTGCACCCCACATCCGACCACAGCATGAGGCACGGGCTGCCCGGGTCAGCGAGGAGGGCCCCGACATCCAACGCTGGGCGTGCGACATACTCCGGTCCCAGCTCCCCTTTGATGAAGAGATTCACCGCCGCCGGCAGCCGGTCCGGGCGGAGGAATTTGATGAGCAGGAGCCCTTTGAAGGGCGACAGACCCTGCCACTCTCCGGGGAACACCACCTTCTCGACGTCGGGGGCGCGGAGCCACTCCTCCCAGCGGGCGTGGGCCTGCAGGTCCTGTGTCAGCCCGGCGAACTCAGAGCAGGCTTCCTCCAGGGCGACGCAGACACGCCACTTTGTGTCGCCGAGCCAGGCGGGGCCTGTCTCCACAAAGGGGCCCATCTCAACAAGCTTGGGCCCCCGGAGGAATAAACTGAGGAGATGGTCAGGCACATGCTGCTGGCTCTCCGCGTTGAGGATGTGGAAGCAGACCGCCGTTGCGAACACGGTGTGATCCCGGGGCTCCAGGCTCAGGATCAGCTGGCTGTACACAGCAGACGCTGTTGCCGCAGAGAGCTCCGGGGCGAGCGATCCGCTGAAGTCGCCAACCCTACCCCTGCTGTGCGCCTCGAAGACATCTCCGGTGCTGCTGTGTGCCACCGCTGCCGCCAGGGATTTGCGGAAGAGCTCGATGATCCAGTCTAGGGAGAAGGAGTAGCGCGGCGACACACGCTCCAGCGAGAGCGCCTGCATCAGCAAGTGGAAGGGGCGGCGCACGATAGACTTATACTCATCCCTCTTGGCTGTCATATGCGCCAGGTCCTCCTGCGACTTGGCATGCTCTGCAGTGATCTTCGTGGTGCGATGCTTCATCTCACGCAGCGAGGACACCAGCTCCGGTTTGTCGAGCAGCTCGCTGTCCGCAGCTGACAGCGTCTGCAGGAGGCTCTCCTCTGCAGTCTGCATCTCCAAGGTGCGGGCATGGAGGTCCTCCAACGTCTGGCGGTGCTGCTGCTCCACGTCGGGGGAGACGAGCTCTACAGCTCTCTGCAGCAGCAGCTCCTCCAGCGCGTCACCCGAGATCTGCATGTTGATGATGTTGAGGCTGCTCAGCAGCTGGTCAGGCAGGTGCTGGTTGATCCGATCCGCCACAGCGAATATCTTGAAGGACTCCCGCACGTTGTACTTCTTCCCGCGGATGTACAGCGTCTTGTTCCCCCGCACACCGGGGTGGTGTGTGTCGATCAGCATGTCGTACTGCGGGGGGAATGCCTCGCACACATCGGTGATGATGATCGGCTGGCTGTCGTGCAGGCTGCGGAGGAGCGCGTCGTGATATTTCTCATGCATCGACACGACAGTGGCCTGCGGGTAGAGGCTCTTCAGCCACCTCAGCCCGTGGGAGTGTGGGTCGATCAGCAGCGTGTGGCGGGAGGAGTGCACCGCGGACATGGCGGACTCCAGGGTGAACGTGTCGCCAGGGAGGCCGTTGCTCACCCACAGCGCTGTGTCCGATGCGCGCAGGAGGGGGAGGATCGGCTGTGACAGCTGCAGGGTGCTGCCCTTCAGCATGTCGGGCCACGCCTTGCGGAGGAGCTTCTTGCGTGTTGACTCCGTCATCCCGGCGGCGTGGGTCACCATAGCGGCGCAGAGGGCAGTGTCGCCAGGGCCCCACTCCTTGTCTCGGCAGATCGACTCGCTCCATTTGTCGTCTTCGCCGAGCGCCTGGGTCAGCGCCTGCGCACGCTCGAGCCTGCCGCGCATCTGTTGCGCATTTGCCGTGTGGTGGCTGTACTGCTCTTCGCTTGCGCTGAGCTCCTGGAAGGCGGCATCCACGTTTGCCTTCAGCTGCTTCGTCTTCTCTTTCATCTTGAGCACGGCCAGCTTGTAGTTGTCGACAGAGACTTTCAGTTCCTGTACCCGCTCCTCTTTGGGTTTCACCATGACACGTGCCTCGTGGTATGCAACGACGTTGAGGATCCAACTGCACAGGTAGCTGCATGCAGGGGAGCGGATTGCAAGGTTGTTGGGCTGGAACTGCTGCTTGTTGTCCTTCGTCATCTTGGCGACGAAGTCGATCTGCATCGCGGGGAGATTGTTGAGGTCCAGCTGCATGATGCTCTGCAACCACTGCGAGGGGGTCTGCATGGCCTTCTTGACAGTTGCCCAGGTACGCTCCTTCGGGATGCGCCCGTCGGAGATCATCACCATCGTTGCAACACAGACGGACACCATGTCCCCCGGGGGCTTCGCCATCGCACGGAGGTCATTCAGCAACCCCTTGTCCACCGACCGCGCAGCCTGCATTGCAGCCTCATAAAAGGGCTTTGCTGCAGCCAGCTCCTGTGCAATTTCCCTGGAATACTTCTGGCAATCCGTGGCCGTGGCATCGGACCGCTTCTGCTGCATCGCCTGCGCAATGCAATGCTCGTGGAACACCTTCTTCGCCTTCTCATGGATCTCACCGGCACGCTCCGTCGCCTTCGACTGCAGGCTGGCAAACGACGCCTCCTGGTTGAGCTTCGCCTCCAGCATGGCAGCCTGCCCGGTGGCAGCCTTCGACTTCGTAAGCCCGTCGCGGATCGCACGTTTACGCATTGTGTCGCGCTGCAGCGTCTCCTTGTGTATGTTGTGGGCAGACCGGATCAGATCGAACAGAAGGCGCATGCTGTGCCCTGCAACCTCCTTCGCACTGTAGTGCACAACAAGCAGAAACTCTGCGAGCACATTTAGATTTATGGTGCTGGTCACCATGCGTTCGACCTGCAGGGCATTCCGGATCAGCTCAAACTTCATCGCATACGACAGGTCGCTCATACAGTACAGCTGCGAGCTGCTGAAGAACGCAGAGTACTGCGCACCCAGCTGGTGCAGATCTGTGCTCTCCGAATTGCACAGGAAGATGACCTGCGTGGCCTGCTCCTGCAAGTCTGGCAGCAGCATCGGGTTCACTATCCTCGACTCCTTCAGGACCAGGCACGATCCGCGCGGGTTACGCGACACCTCCACCAGGTAGTTCTCGTTGCCCTCATATATCACAGGGTTGAGCTGGGCCAGCCGCGCGGCGAAGCAGGCGATGGCCTGCTTCCCGATGCCCTTCGGCCCCGCCACAACTGTGACCCGCACCCCTGAGTCCAGGCAGTCCGCGATGCATGCCACATGCTTGCACACAGGCGGGAGGGCCAGAGCATAGTTCTTCCGATCGAGCGCCCCCACAACCTCCATCAGTTCGCGAGGGTGCAGGGGGTTCTTCGACTTGCCGTTGTGCCATGTCCCATTGTGCACAGGCACCCAGTACACCGAGGGGATATCACCGCCAACACCTTCGTTATCCTGTAGGCAGGGGTGTGCTGCCAGCAAGGCTGCTCGCGGCCCATGAGAGTCGTCGTCCTCATCGTCGTCGTCGTCAAACTTCTCATCAGGGATGTAGTCGAAGGATGCGAGTGTTGCATCGTCCAACGCCTCGCGAATCGCCTCGATGTCGACAGGGCGGAGGAACGCGTCGCAAACGAGCCTGCTCATCTCGTAGCGCCACAGGGAGATCAGCTTGCTGCGTGTGTCGACAGATTCGGGCCGCGCTATGGCGAGGCGCTTCTGCAGCTTCGTCAGCATCTCGGATCGTGTCATCTTCATAAGGAAGCGCTGCTGCTCCGGCCCCGTCATCATGACAAACTCCGTCGATGCGCGCGGCAGCGCGTTTGCCGCGGTCTGCACCTCCTCGGAGAAGAACTGCGGGGTGAGAGCGGAGGGGACGCGGATCGACCCCTCCTCCTCGTCCCGCAGGAAGTGCTTCGCCACGTTGTGCGACAGCAGCGCCAGGACGCTCTCCTCGGAGCTGAGGTAGATCGACGTCATCTGCCTGGCCAGCCTCGGGTTTCCGAAATCCTCGTTGAGCAGCAGCGCCGACACCACAAAGGTCACCCCAGCATCGGTCTGCATCGTACACCGCACCGCCTCCTTGGTGTGTGCGGGGGCGGAGTAGACGTCGTCGATGAACACCAGGAGATGGCGCTCCGATGCCCCCTGTGTCCACAGGTGCTTCTCGGTGGACCACGACCCTGTCACATGCACATGCTTCATCGGGCTGTGTATGGACCGAAGCACAGTGGACCGCCCACAGCCTGCATTCCCTATGACGCACACCCCGCGACGCCTGGAGGTGAGCAGCGCAGCGTAGCATGACGCAAAGGACTGCTCCCCGGTGAGCCCCTGGTGGGTCCGCTCGAAAGCCGCAGCGACAGGATCCGCTGTGGTGAAGTGCACCTTGTAGATGTCCATGAAGGTGCTGTGCGGCTCGTTCGAAGGGTCCTGCAGCACTGATGACAGCATGAAATCCCGCCGCCACCACGACAGCAGCGCAACCACATCCTTCTTCGTCGCAGCCTGGGAGAGGAGCGACCACCACACAGACGCCGCAAACACCACGTCGACGGATGACACCGCTGCAGTCTTCATTCTGACCAGCAGGGTCTCGATGGTGTGCTGTATCGTCTGCAGGAGATTCAGCTCGCTCTGGTGCGCGAGGTGGCGGCGGTGCCACTCAAACACCGGTGCCAGGTGTGTGTCGCAGAGGTAGTCCACCGCTGCCTTGTACTCTGGGGGGAGGCTGAGCGACCAGCGGTCCTTCACCCCGAGCCACCCGACGTCTGTCGACTTGAGGGCAACGACTCCCAGGCGGGTGACGATGCCGGGTGACATGTCTGCGAGGCTCTCTGCCTCGATGACGGTGCGTGTGTCGCGCTGGACGTCCGGGTCGCTGATCCTCAAGTCCCCAAAGTTATGCGCGAAATCATCGAGCCACTTCCCAGGCTGCGCATCCAGGACGAGCATCTTCCGCTTGCTGCGCCCCACCGCATGGAGGCGCTGCATAAACTCCTGATGCGACAGCGATGACGGAAACAGGACATCCGCCTTCCCCAACGCCAGGGCCTTCCCGGCGAGCTTCCACAGCACGGTCTTCCCACAGCCTGGGGGCCCGACGATGCAGAGAGCTTTGCGGAGAGCAAGGGATGCAATCAGCCTGTTGCATGCCGAGGCAAATTCGTTGCCCTCGCCTGTGGAGTAGTTGTTCTTCACAATCGTCTCGATGATCGGGGTTGCCAAGACGGGATCCGCCCCCGGGAAGAGCGAGTGCAGCAGGTTGTTCGCCACGACCAGGTCATCCCCGGCGAGGTTGGATATATGCACGGTGCTGAGCGCCCCGCTCACCGCCTCCCTTTCGGGCATCGTCTTCCACCTCGCCCTGATCAGAACCAGCAGCGTCTGAATCGACGTGAGCCCCCAGTTCAACTCCGGCAGCAACGCCTCCCCATGGGTGTAGAAGGCGCTGATCTTCGCCCCGAGGGGCTTTGCGTTCTTTATGCCGAACCCAGAGAGAGATGTAACGGCGATCGTCTCGAGGCACACCTTCATCAGACTGATCGGCTGCGACAGCCTGGCCAGCGCAGCAGGGATGGGACACCATCCCTGCGACCTCCTTGCCATGGTGACGGTGATGATGGCCTGCGTCCGCCCCTGCCGCTGCAGGTTCAGCCCCTCCGCAATCTGGTTGGATACGACGAGAAGGTTCCCAGGGGACAGCTCCTCCACCCGTGCCAGGGCCACCCACGATGAGATGCGCAGCACCGTCGAGAATAGGCGGTGCAGCAGGCGGGTGTGGAAGTTGGAGGAGCCAATCACCACGACGAGGTGGTGTGCCAACATGCAGGAGAGGTCGCTCACCACCTCGAGCTTGCCGGAGCTCGCGGGGCCCATCACGACAGGGCAGAGCAACATCTTCATGGCGAACAGCAGCGTGGTGCGGCACCTCACTGTCTGTGGGGTCATGATGTAAGGCGTCCCGGAGAGGGGCGCGATGAACTCATTCCCGAGCTGTATGGTTTCGCCGAAGGGGGCGCGCCCCACCGGCCTGCGGTGGTCGCTGTCCCATGTGATGCGGAGCTGGCTGTCCCAAGCGAAGTCGGTGCTGCGCGAGGCCCCCTGGCTCACGAGGGTGTTCAGCACATCCCTGTGGTGCAGCTCCAGCACGAGCAGGGATGAGATGCGCCTCTTGTCGTTGGAGTCAAGCGAGACGAGTGATGCCATCGAGCAGATGTATGACTGCAGCCCGCCCACACCACGGAGTACCCCGGAGTGCATCCGGATGCGCGATGTGAGGGTGCTGTGCAGCAGCTGGTATGCGTTGGGGTTGCCGTCCTCAACCTGGTCGAACATGCTTGCCACATCGAGGGAGAATGCAAGGTGTGCCGCCAGCGTGACCTTCTGGGTGAAGGTGCCGATGCACCACTCGCTTCGGGGAACGTCGTGCACCATGGCCCACGCATCGTCAAACTCTTCCCGGACCTGATCATGCACAGAATGCAGCAGCCCAGAGAAGTAGCAGTCGAGTGACCCACTGCAGACAAATGGCTCTCTCAGCAAGAACTGGTCTGCCCCATCTGCAGATTGGAACCCCAACACATCAGTCGTCATCCTGACAGGTAGTTCCGCGTGGGTATCCGTGAGTGTTCTGGCACACCCAGGTGCGATAGTCGAGAAGTGATCCAGCGCCTCCGCCGGGTTGAGCTCCACGCTCAGCAGGATCCGCAGCTTGTGGTCGCTCAGCGTGGCGAGCCTGGGGAGGGATGTGATGTACGTCTCGATCTTCAGCTTCACCCTGTCCTCCAGGTCTGTCATGAGGTGGCGCACCCCCATGGGCTGTGCCAGGAAGTCGCACATTGCCGACAGTGCATCGAAGAGCTGGATGGGCTTCTTGTCGACAGAAAACACCCCGTGGAGCTTCGCCATCTGCTCGACGTACGCCTTGTAGAGGTTGCGGTAGTTCATCACGTAGGCATCTGTGGACAGGGCGAGGATCACGTCGACCCACTCGCGCTGCACCACCACCCAGTCACGCAGGTAGAGGATGGACATCGACAGGTTGCCCAGCCACTTCCGCAGCTCTTGGATGAAGCAGAGCGAGGCAGGCTCATTCTCGATACGCGTCAGCGAGATGCGGTCATCCTCCGCTCTGGAGATCAACTCCTCTGCAGCAGGCACGTCGAGAAGCCAGGTCTTGAGGTGTGCGGATCCACCCCATTTGAAGGGGACCGGCATGTTGGACCACTTCTCGCTGATGTTTGCGACGATCATCTCGTTCGTCCTCTCCTGCTCGGCCTGCTTCAGGAGGGCGATCAGCTTGGGCGACTCGACAGTCATCCCGGAGTGCAGCACGCAGTCTATCCGGTGCTCCCCCTTCAGACACCTCTCGTACTGACAGTTCTCAACGAGCACCATCCAGTGCCGTGGCCTGAGGGCGGAGCCATGGAGGGTTCGCAGAAGGGCGAGCGATTTCTTCCACTCTGCAAGGGACTCGCTCACCTCGATGTACAGAGGGTGCCCCTTCACGCTGATGGACTCCATGACGAGGTCGTCGTCTAGAGAGTCGAGGAGGACCTCGAGATTGCTGGGGTTGAAGGTGTCGAAGCACTGCTGGCTCGCCTCCATCAGACAGCTCTGCACGTGCGACACCAGATCCCACAGGGTCTTCAGAGAGAGGATCGTGTCGGTGCAGGTCTGCAGGTCCTTTGAAGGCGTCTGTGTCAGGTCCAGCATCGCGCCGACGTTCAGCATGTCACGCTCCTCCTCGGCAAAACACAGGGCTTCGCGGCGTGCCGACCCCAACAGGGAGTAGGGGTCATGCCCAAAGAAGGCGGCAGTGTCGGGCAATTTCTTCTGCGTCGTTTTGACAAACTGCGAGATGCGTTTGCTGAACAGCTCGTGCTCCTCCAGCCACCGTATCACCTCCTTATCTTGCAGGGTCCGGATGGATGTGCGCACCGCATTCATGCGGATCTTGATCCGGCTCCACGACTTGGGCAGCTGCCGGACCCTCTCCGCCAGGGCGAACAGCGCAGGCGACGGGAGGGACTGGTGCCGCTTCAGAATCTTCAGCACAGGCATGAGGGGCTCTGTCTTATCCTGAATCTCCTGATCCTTTAGGGAGGAGTCCCGCAGCTTCCCCAGGATATCGAACAGCTCTGTGGGGGTTGCCGCTGTGTGGATAGCGGCGTTTGTCAGGTTGTTGTACGTCACCGTCAGCGTGTTCTCCAGATCCATCAGGGTATCCTTGATAGCGGTGTGGGTCCTCTCCACAGCCTTGCGGTACATCTCTCCTGCTGAGGCTGCCACGGCGTCTTTAAGGGACTTCGTCTCCAACAGGAAAAGGCCTAATGTGAAGGATGACGGCAGCCGCCGCAGCGCGGCACCCACAGCTTCGCAGTCCCTCAGCATTCTCCCGAGCTGCTCTGGGGAGAGTGGAAGCAGCGATCTCCGCGGGGCGCGGACAGGGGTGTTGTGGGTGAAGTGCGGGCGTGGCATGGCAGGCGGGGTGGGCACATCGAGGCTGGCGCTCCGGACGCTCTCCTCTGGGACGTCATCCACGAGGGGGAGGGCGATGTCCCACGACTTCTGCTGGAGGGGCCGCACCCGCAGCACGCGGTCCCACCTGTCCACCTGAGAGGAGAAGAACAGCAGGCAGCTCTCTGCCTCGTCCAGCTCGTCCCTCACATGGTCTTGGATGTTTTCGACAAGCTTCATCACAGAGTCTTTGCTGCGCACGTCTGCAAAGGGTCCCCCCTGGGAGGTGGCGGGCTCCGGTATCAGAGAGGGGTAGTCGAGGATGTCGTCAATGATCTTCTGCACAGCCGCCACCAGCTGCTCCTTCGGGGGGTGGAACACGGGGGTCCCGTCCTGCAGAACCAAGGAGAAGGACATCAGTGGGATGGTGCTGGTGGAGGATTTGGAGAGCTGCTGGCGGAACCGCTTCAGCGCGTTCTCCACCAGCTGCACCACCCCGCGGGATATGGAGTCGGTTATCTGAGAGGAGTACTCCAGCCACTCCTCGTTGAATTCGTCGATGTAATCATCAACCTCCCTCAGCGAGTTGAGCTCGCCGATGGCGAGGTTGACGAGACTCGAGGTCATGCCGGTGATCTGCGCAAAGCGCTGCTGCCTCTTCTCCTCATAGAAGGCGGACCATTCATCAACAAGACGGAGGGTGTAATTCCCAACACGCGAGTCATATGGGAAGAGGTTGTCCGTCTGATCAAATGAGATGAATGCGGTGTCAGCCTTCTCGATTGGGGAGTGGAGCACGGCGATCGCCCTGGAAACCGCCGAAACTGCCCCCTCGCAGTCCACTACAAAACGGTCCACCTCGTAGCCTCCAGCCCAGGACATGTAGTGAGTGTATCCTGAGACAGACGCGAGGAGGTCCACATCAGAGGCTTCAAGATAAAACCCTCGTGCAAACACCTCGCCTGCATGCCGGAATTCGGGTTCGAGGAGCTTTGCCCAAATCCTGGGGATTCGGTTGAGCTCGCTGGAGAACATGAAGCAGACGTGCCTTAGGCGCTGCTGCCGCTTCCGCACCGTCTCCCACTGCGCGATGACATCCTCGACAGCGTCGGGCAGCGTGATGTTTTTGTTGAGCCGCTTCAGCACAATCCCCTCCGTCACCGCGGTCACCACGGTGGGACAGAGCGTGACAACCACTTCCTCGGAGCCACGCGGCTTCCACAGCAGGCCAGGCTTCAGGGAGGACACAATGGCAGAGGCGTTAACCTCCCAATGGGTGACGACCTGCTTCTGCAGCAGCTGCAGCTTGTCGATGAGGGTATTTGCCTGCTCAATCAGGTTGGAGTTGGGGATGATCTTCACGAGAGGGTCGGGGTCGATCCGCTCCATCAGGCAGACTGCCACGCAGAGGAGCTCGGCGCAGCGCGGGAGGGATTTTGTATTCTCCGACTTCTGCTGCAACGCCCCTTCCTGGTATTCCATAAACTTCTTCTGGGTCTCCGTCAGCTCCTTCTGGAAGAGCGCGGCTGTCGCCTCGCAGGCCCGGAGCCAGGAGGACCGGAAATACCTCCGATCCCTCAGAGCAAGGAAGGCGTGGCAGGTCTCGGAGGCTTTGATGAACACCTCCGTGTCGCACACCACGTCCACCAGGAGCAAGCCGAGACGCATCTCGAAGGCCTTCACATCCTCAGCATGCGCTTTGTAGACCGCATCGAAATTCTCCTCCGTGTGGTGGAAGAGGGAGTGGGGTTCAAACGGCATGTTCTGTATGTCCAGCCGCAGCTGTTGGATATGGAGTATGTTCTTCTGGGAGTTGCCATGCGGGAGGTGCGTCGAGAGCTGCGTATAGAAGAGGGCACGGGAGGAGAGCATCTCGTGGACGTCCCGGATCCGCTCCACAGCGCAGTCGAGCTTGACGAAGGGTGCCCTCACGGGGCAGATGCGGAACATCTTCTTCTCGGTCCGCTGGCTGATGAAGGTCTCCTTGAAGCTGCACAGCACCTCCTTCGCAAACTCCATGTTTTTGATGATCAGGGACGAGGGGCTGCTCGAAAGCCAGCCCGTCACCTCGTCGGTGATGAGATCTGCGAACTGCGTGAACAGGGCAGTCAGCCGCATGGCTGACGCATAGTCGGAGAACTCCGCGAGGCAGCCGATGGTGGCGAACAGATCTGCGAACATCTGCAGCCTCTCGTTCACCACTGCGGACCCTCCGGGGATGAGGTTGATCCTCGCAGTGATCTGGTCGCGGTAGACAGCGAGGGGTGCGAGGTAGGAGGACCACTTCAGCCTCTTCTGAGCCTCCTTGTCGAGCTTCTTCAGCAGGTCATCCAGTGTCGTGGAGAGCAGCGACCCGTTCTCCCTCAGGCGGTTCATAATCCCCTGCGCCGTCTTCGAGTTGTGGAATCTGTTTTTGGTGAACACGATGCACGACGCCTGGTCCCGCCAGAAATCCGCCTCCTCCTCGACGGAGCACTTCGCAGGCTGCTCCCCGAGGAGCTCGTTGAGGCAGCGCACCCAACCCACCGCGACAATGTCGACGTCTGCCGGGTCCACTGCGTCAGGAATAGAAATGTCCTTGGTCTGATACTTCACCTGCAACGAAGCCGTCGGAGGATGGGGATGGTGTATTGAGGAGGACGGCTGCACCGAGGATGACGCCTTCATCACCATGGCGCTCACACTAGCCCCACCTCCGCCGCCCGGCTGTGATCCGGGTTTGAGAGCCTTCTCCACAGCGCGCATCACAAGGTCCTTCTTTTTTACCTGGGAGAGGCACCCAGTGATGACGCTCTGGGTGAGGATGAACGCCGACTGCATGATCTGCTCCTCAGTGAACCCGGCGGGGTACACCCCGCAGTGCAGCTGCTTGTACAGTGGGGCCGAGTGGTGGGTTTTCGCGCGGAAGAAGTAAACACTCCTCCCGGGGAGCTCCGACGGCAGCGTGGTGTGGGGGACAAGCACAGCAGTGTTGGGCTTCTTCACCATGATGAGCATTTTCAGCTGCGCATGCGGAGTCTCGGGCACAGCTTCGGCAAAGACATCAGCGGTGTCGTCAAACACCCTCGTCCTGTGGGAGAAGGGGCATTCGTCCAGCGTTTCGGACGGATTCTCACTCAGGGATTTATCATTCACATTCCTCTGGCCAAACCCCCGACACTTCACATGCACGCTTGAGTTAAGACCGCTTGTCCCTTCCCGTGCCCTCGACGTTTGGACATCCAGGGCCAGGGTTTCCGCCACGAGATTGTTTGTGTCGATCGGGTTCGGCACGGCAGTTCGTCCTTTGAGAATGGATGCGTGTGGATTGGCCCTGTGCATGGGTAAAGCAATCCCGATACGCGGGCCGACATTGCCGTCCTGATCCAGCAGCCAGTTCATCACAGTTGTGTGGTATTCGCCGCCCCGGCTCCACTCGTCACCCTCAGCCACCTCCTCGACGCGGCAGAAGAACGGGCTGGAGGAGAGGAAGGAAACATCATCAAACGCCCCCATCATCATGCTGTGGTCCGGCATCCCAGTTGGGTCCTTCTCGATGCCCAGCAGCGAGTGCGCCTTGCTGAGCATCCACATCACCGTGGCGATTTTGTCCTCGTCATCCGTACAGAAGTCACGCATCGAATTCATCGCTCAAATCAAAGTACCGCGAGGGCACGGGGAGGGCAGAAATGGCGGGTGGTGCGAGTGGGGGGTGCAGAGTGGCTCACCGACGCATGGCTGTACCTCGTTCCCTCCTCCCTCTCCCGGCCCTTCCCTGAGATCCCCCTCCCAACGAGGGGGGGGGGGGTGTAAATGTCTGATTTGGAGGGGTGCGGTGTATGGTACCAGCTATGTATGGTGCTAAGGCACAAGCCGTCTACTTGCAGAGTGCGATAAAAAGCGGGGTCGTGGCAAAGGGTATTGTGCCCCCGGGGGGGGGGGGGGTGGAGGCCTTGGCACTCGAAGGCAGTATGCGATCTGCTTACCTCTGGCGGCGAGAGGCCAAGAGAAATAACTGTTTTAACACGGCCAGATTCTGTTGGATCATCTTTTAACGAAACAAGCAACAGCCGAATCTGGCAAGGGGGGAAGAAGGGGCAGCAGTGAACGCAGCGATACAACACCCCCCACCCCCCACCCCGACACCAGGCGTGACAACACCGTGGCTGCCGAGACAGGAGGTCGCCATCACCCCTCCCCATCCCACAGCCCCCCCCCCCCCCCCAGGGGCAGAGAGGTTCATTTCCCTCTGGGGGAAAAGTAGTCTCCGACACAGCGGGACCTGGCTGTCTGCGACGAAGGCCGCGACGGTGTTGGCGTGTCCCTCCCGAGGAAGTGCGACATGGCTTCCACCTCGTCCTTGGTGATGGGTGGAATGAGGGCCGCCCCGTCCATCTCTTCCTTGGGGCTGATGGCGGTCACGACGTTGAAGCCTGTGAAGGCCGGGACAAACTCACCACCGATCCGGATGAACAGGTCGATGGTGCCACGGGAAAGAGAGGGCACGTTGCATGCAAACGCCCCTCGGAGAGGGTCGTGCTGCAGGAATGTGTAGTGAGTCGTCGTGCCCCCACCGCCACCCTTCTTCGGGTCAGACTGGGGCCGCCGTTTCTCCACCAGCATCACAGCCTCGATGTCGGTGCGGCAGGGGTAAATGACAAACTCCTGTGTTGTCCCTGCGGCCAGCTTCCCCATACCAGGGCTCACCAGGACCGCTGTCGACGGGCTGATGCACTGTGCAGGCAGGAGGGGGTCTTCGCCCATCTTCACGGAGGAGCAGATCTGGTATGTCACAGCGAGCAGTGGCTCGGGGTCAGCCTGGCGCTGCACAAAGACATCCAGCGTGTAGAGGCCAGTGTCAGGGAGGACGATGAACAGGTTCATCACAGAGGATGACAGCAACCGCTCCTGCCAGGCATGCCCTGCGTGTGAAAGGGGGGGGGGGGGGTTGATCGTCGAGAGTGAATGGAAAAGTAAATCTCCCAGCACCTTCTTGCAATGTTAGTCCTTTTTGTAGTGTGAGGGGGATGGGCATACCTGGGGGGAGCAGCCTTTCGAGCTTGCCTGGGTCGCTCATTGCACCTTCGTACAGCTTGACGGTGACATCCACCGTCATATCGCACATGCCGAACTGCACTGCGAGCGGAGGCGATTTTGCAACAATCAGCGCATACTTCACATGAGAGATCAGGCTCAGCCCATGCGTGAAGAAGCTCGTCGTCGGTGCAGGGGACACCTCCCAGGCGGAACGCGCAACAGCCTTGCTCGACATCTGATCCGAAGGGCTCTGCGGGAAGTGATCCGATATGAACGCGGCAGGGGGGGACAGCCAGGAGAACTCCGACTCCACCCCACCCCAGCAGTCCACGAGGTACTTCTTCCCCCCCCACGCCACCAGATTCCAGGCGCAGTGGCTCAGGGGCAGGGGGTACCCGTTGGTGTCGATGCCGTTCCGCGAGAAACCCTTCACCACCTTCACAGACACGCCGGGGATAGTCGCGGATGCCACGCCATCCGCTGGCGCTGCCGCACTCTCGCCTTCCCCCGGGGGCGGCGGCGCAGGCGCACCGCAGAGCTGTGCGAAGATGAGGGCAAACTCGAGCGAATTCGCCTCCTTCTTCCCCCAGGCGGTCGGGGCGGATGCGGCATACCCCTCGCCGAGAGGCTCGGCTGCACGCTTCACCGCCTGCGACATGTAGACAAACAGGGTGCGAAGGGAGTAGTGCGCCTGCTGGTCGGGGCTACACCTCCAGGTCCGCCTCTTGTAGGGAGCGAGGAGAAGCGAGGCAGCGTCTTCCATCGTCGCGTCAGGAGGGATGGCCCCATCCTGCAGGGCCTGCGTGACGGGCGTGTCGATCTGCGAGTAGTCGAAAGGTGTGTAGCGCGACTGCGAGGCGAAGGGCTGCGTGTGGCTGCAGTATGACACCCCGCTGGCAGGGTTCTTCACAATCGAGTCCTGGAGGAGGGTCAGCTTTGTGTGGCTGGCGAGCTTCGACCAGCGCGACTGCGCCAGGGCCCGGCGTTCCGCTGCCTCCGCCCGGGCCTGCCGGCTGTAGGGCACGTTTTCTCGCCTCGATGATGCAACAGCCTTCCCCCCCGACTGCGACAGCTGCATAGTGGTGATGGGGCTGTGTGTCGTACCCAGCACCACATCGTTGTTGCGTGCCGCCTCAACCTGGGGGTCGAAGCTGAACTGCTCGCGGAAGTCCGTCACGCTTCCGAGCTTGACACTGCTGTCGAAGAACTTCTCCTTTGAGCCTGCCTTTATTGCAGCGAGGCGGGCGCTCAGAGCTCGGTTGCCAGATGACTCTGCTTCGTATGCCTTCATCTCCGCCTGCGCGATGTCCAGCGCGTGACGCCCGTCACGCCTGAGCAGAGCATGGAAGTATGCATCGCACCACTCGGCATAAAGCACCGCCAGCTCCTCCTCCGGCACCCCGTCAGCCACAGCCGCCGCCAGGCCCCCTGCCGGCTCACGCACCTCCAGGACCTTCTGCGGGTTCCACCCTGTGCACCGGGTGTGCGGAACCCAACCCTCGGCGTAGGGCGGCAGGTCAAACCGCCGCACGTGCGCCTCCCACGCCTCCTCCATGAGGGGCGCAGGGGCGGGCAGAAGGTGGGGAGGGGGGGCAGCGCCGTGCCTGCCAGGTATAGGGTGTGGGGGCGGGCGTAGACGGGCGCTGATGGGTTGCACAACTTGGGGGGGGGGGGGGGGGGGCAAGGCTGGCAGCAAATTTTTACTGCACTTTACTGCACTTTATTTTACTGCATTTTACTGCATTTTATTGTATTTTATTTTCCGGATTTTTGGATAAAGTGCATGGTCCTTAGTGGTGCCTTGGGCTTCGCATACGTACAGCTGGGAGGACCACTATGGACAGGCCAAATGCTGGAGTCACACCCACTTTACAGAGGTGCAGCCACGTCTGCAAGTTTGCGGACAGCCGCAAACCCGCAGAAGATGGCAAAAAGTACCGCTCCTGCACGGAGGTTCTCCTGAAGGTCACAGGGACGCACCAAGGCTCCGGCAGAGAATGCAGGCCGGGATGGATGTGCCCTGCCTATGTTGGGTCGGTGGGTTCGCAGGACCTGATCGGTGCGGCCTCCGCCTGGCTTCAGTCCTGCTTTGAGTGCTTTCAGTCCGCTCTGATGTCCAGCCTCCCCGAACGGGATGGTGAAGAACCCGTACGCCAGAGCTCAGCTGTACAACGTCCGAGGAAGGTGGACTGCCCACCGCACACCGCCGTGCTGGTCCGCCCTGCTGCGCCTGCGGTGCTGGGGTGCGCCTGCTGCCTGATTGGCCCCGGCACTCGGAAGCAGCATCAAGCATGCCGAACAGCAGCAGGGCGGGCCTGGCGGGGGCACTGCCTTGGTGGCCTTGTGTTGGCCAGAGTGGGCGGATCAGGGTCCCCTGGCACGGCAGGTCAGCATCCTGCCCACCGTCACGCCGAGCCACCCCTACAACACGCTCTCCTGCACTTTATTGCACTTTACTGCATTTTACTGCACTTTACTGCATTTTATTGCACTTTATTTTATTTTACCTGGGACCCCCCGTGTTTAAGTCCCCCCCCTGGAGGCGATTTTCGGCCGGGGGGGACTTAAACACGGGGGGGGCGGACCTAAACACAGGGGGGGCTTAAACACGGGGGTGGCACAGTGGAGACCAAGAAGACCTCTTCCTCTGCTGTCGTAGGGGGGTAATTCCGGTCCGGATGGACTTTTGGCACCCCACTTTCGACTCTGACAGCACCTGGAGGGCCTAGGGGCCACCTGATGACCCTCCAGACCAGCCCACCCCCGTGTTTAGGTCCCCCTGTGTTTAAGTCCCCCCCCTGCCAGACCCCCAGGGGGGGACTTAAACACGGGGGTAAGGGGGGGGGACTTATACACGGGGGGTCCCAGGTATGTTTTTTATTTTTAAAATGCAGCATTTGTCCAGCCTTGGGGGGGGGTTCAAACAACGGGGTGGGGTGGGGGTGGGAATGGGGGCCTTACCAAAGTAATGGCTGGTTCGGAGGTTCATCTCACTGCCCGAGGTGGAGGGTGGGGGGCGACATGCACCCAAGCTCAACAGCAACAAAGGGAATGCCGGGGCACTGTCCCGTTGGAGGGGTGTGTCAGGATCGAGTGTGGAGTACGTTGGCAGGTGTGTGACCCGACATAGCATACGAATCACTTTATGCATCATCAGCAAACAGTATGCATCTGAATATTCCGGAGACACGGGGAGGCAGAGGGCAAAGGCAAGAAGGGAGAGAAAACGCGTGAAACCGGGCAATTTCGATGTAGGGGCCGGAGGTAGACGTTCTGCTTGGTCTCTTTGTGAGAGGCACAAAAAAGAGGCATGGCCGTGCACCGTGGAGTCCATCTAGGCCCGCGCGTTAGAAAAGAGCCCGGGCGAATCTCGTTTGAGGCATTGTAACTGTTTGTTGTCCACAGCAACCAGGGCTGCAAACCGCACTGCTGACGCACGCGTGATCACGCAACAAGAGAAGACACAGAGAGAGGAAGGACGAGGACCGGACTCGGGTCACTGCATCCACACGACTAGAACGGAAGGCCCTGTAAAGAAATATAAGGCGTTGTTGTGTGCCAAACCCGGTGAACAAACCTCACAGATGTTGCCTGAAGGTTGGCGTGAATGTGCGCACAGTCGCAGTTGTGAATGTGCGCACAAGTCACGGTATATTTGTGTTTGTCACCCAAAGCGCTGCCAACTGTACTCTTCACTGTGACAAACTTCTTCGCTGTGCGTGGAAGAAATAACGCTAGGCGGCTTGGCCGCACCACCACGCATGAGGCCGCAATTTTGTTTATCCCCAGGGCAGCTCCAAGATTAACTGTGGGAAAACGTAAGCAGGTGGGAAGTGAGAGCGAAATAGCAAAACCGGCAGCAGCACTGCAGAGATGCGGAGGTACGCACAGCATTACAGGTGGCGGTGGCAGCTGGCAGGGGCAGGCTGGGTTAGGGGGGGCGCGGAGAATGATTCTTTTGATGGTTAATTGGTTCTTTTAATCATCCGCCAGGACGTTCCGATTGGTGGAGGGGGGGGGGAGTTGAGAAGGAAAGTCTGACCAAGAAGCAAAGAACATGCTTCAAGACCCACCCCACCCCCCCCCTCCCCCCACCATTCCCACCCCCACGCACACCACCCTCAGAAAAGCAAGGAACGCACACAGGCACACAGCAAAAAAAAATGACCAGAACAGTCTTTTCTGAAGACACCAAATTAAAGACACGGCTGACCCCTCCCTGAGTGCACAAACGAAGGGTGGGGGGTGCGTAAAATCCGCACTGCGCGTCAGCCACTGATGAAGCCATTTCTTCTTCGTTTGGGATATGCAAGGGGTGTGGCAGGGAGTGGGGGGAGGGGGAGGGGGGCCGATCTAAAGAGAAAGAGGGCAAAAATCCACCCAGAAAAGATCAAAAAACAAACCCTCCCCTACTCCCCCGCCCCCCCCCCTTCCCCACCCACTCCGCATCGCCAGTGCTAGTGTTGCGGAACCGCCTCACAACGCTACCTGATCCACATCAGGAACCAGCTGGAACAGGCAGCACATCTCTCCGCCCACCCCTGCCACATGCCTGCCCTGGAGCGGCAGCAGCTGGGGGCGCAGGGCAGCCGGCAGCCCGGGTGCCCCCCCGTGGGGTCCCGCGGCAAGGCTGAGCGGGGCGTAGAGGCACCCGAGGTGATCCCTCACTGCCATGCCGCACAGCTCCCAGCTTGCCTGCTGTGGGGAGCCGACCGCCGTGACGAAGCTGTGCCTATCTGTCCCGACAGCTCCATACTGCACAGTCCCAGTCGCCAGGCCTGCGGCCAGCGTGCCAGCTCCCAGAATCCCCCGCAGGATACGGACAAACTGCAGGGCGCTCTCGGCATGCGCAGCCTGGGGCCGGCAGACATTCCACGCTGCGCAGAGGCTGCCCCCCTGCATCCCCAGGATGGTCCCGCCACTCCGCTCCAACACAGGCATGCATGCGGCGATGCTGTGGTTCAGCGAGGCAGCGGTGTCGCGGCACAGCCCTGCGCTGAACTGCAGCACACCCAGCGTGGCGGCATGCCCCTGCTGCTGCAGGGGTGGGAGGTGGTGGGGCGGCGTCGGCACAGCGGGGGGCGTGGGTGTGGGTAGGGCGGCCTGGAGGGGGCGGATGCGGCGCTCTGCGAGGGACTCCGGCCAGACGTGGCGCACCGACACCGAGGCCTGCTGCTGCGCGCCCTTGAGGCAGAGCGCCTTGGCCTCGCCCGCGACGGAGGGGACACATGTGGACTCCAGGTGCTCCCACAGGTCGGAGCGCACCGCAACCGCGCCTGGGATGCAGGAGGACTCGAGACATGCCGCCTCCAGCACCGCGCGGCCCGAGTAGTCGGTGCGGCCTGTGAGGGTGTTGGCCTCGGCGGTGAGGGGTCCGGTGCTGATGCCGATGCGCAGGGGGAGCCCCGCCCAGATGCCGTTGCGAGCGCAGAGTGGGATGTCGAGGAGGGGTGCCGCCCAGTCGGCGCGCAGCAGGGCCAGCTGGGTGCGGATCCCGAAGTTGACACCTGCCGCCGTGGTGGCGAAGGCGGACATCGTGGCGTCGCCCACCGCCTTCACCTCATAGCCCCCTGTGGCGCGGAGCGCCTCCCGCAGCACCGCGTGGTGTGTGCGGACCGCGTGGCGCATCGCGTCAGGCGCAGCCCCCCAGAGGCGGGCCCCGTGGTGCACATCGGTGAAGGCGACCGTCACCTCGTGGGAGGCCCCAGGCGCTGTGGGAGGTGGGAGTGGGGTGTGTGCGGGGGGCAGCCGCTGGGCCTCGCCGTGCTGCAGCACGGCTGGCGGGAGGAAGGGGCGGTGCGCGCGGAGGCCAGCCTCGAGGGAGCGCAGCGCACGGAGGGCCGCGTCTGGGAGGGCCGTGTCGTCTGCAGCGTCGAGGGCGGAGCCCACCGAGTCCACATCGCACTCTGAGGCAAGGCGGGCGACACGCCGCAGCACGGCGACGGTCTGCTCCAGAGCTGCCTGCTCCCGCAGCAGCTGCCCAGAGAGGCCGCGCATGGCGATGAAGTTGAAGAAGATCACACACAGCGCGAAGAGCCCCAGCAGGAATGCGTCGTGCTGCCTGCATGGAGGTTTGTCGCAGTTGTATAGTTCCTCTGCTATCTCACGCCTTCTCTCGTATGATGCGGTTCCCGGCACGTCGAGCAGCCCGTAGCGCAGCTGCTCGTCTGCGCAGACGACGGCTATCCACACGGTGAGGCATCCCAAGAAGCGTGTCGTGAACCTGCTGTCGATGCGGAGGAGGAGGAGCCCGTCCAGCACCAGGAGGTATGCTGGCCAGATGGTGCCGTAGGTGGCGCGTGCAGTGAGGTCGACCATCATGAGGCCCAGCGAGCAGGACAGCAGGGCGATGCACTTCACAGGGCGTGTGGTGGTGCCGCCGCACAGGATGCGTGTGGCGATACCGAGGGAGGGGATGAGGACCAGCATCTCGCCCAGGATGAGCAGCACTGGCTTTGTGGGGAGTGTGATGGAGGTGTACAGCACGCCGGCGGCGCACAGCGCGGCGACCATGCCGCTGAGGATGACGAACATCTGGCGCTCCCGGGTTTCGTGGTCATCAAGTCGGCCGTCCATTGAGGTGGCGGCATGCCAGCGTCGCGCTGCCCATCTGTGCAGCGCGTCAGGCATTGTGTGGTGCCCTGAGATGCAGGGAGGTACGGTGGATTGCGGGAGTGAAAGGTGTGCCGGTGAAATCTAGCTGTTCTGCCAAAAGAAAAAAGACAAAGCTACTGTTTGTGCGCCAATCTTCTTGACTTGACAGGAGCCCCTGTTGGCATATGTGGCCATTGTTGTGCGCCAAACCTACTCGGTAACGCCAAAAAATTATCAGGGAGGGTAGCATGGGGTGGGTGGCGGGGATGCGGGCGGGTGCCCCTCCCCCCCCCCTCTGATGGCGAGGTGATATATTCCCCCTTCCGGAGAGCCATTCGGTTCGCATCGGACCGTGTTATATAAACCTCAACCGTGTCTTCCTTTTTTTTGGCGGCGGGGGGGGAGATTCATACTTTTTTTTTGCGCGGCGTGTGTTTAGGGGGCGAGAGAGACAGAGACGGGGAAACAGGAGGGGGCGGGTGGGTTAGTCGAGCCGGTCGGGGTCTGCGACCCACAGACGTGGCAAACAGATAAAAAATATCCTCGGAAGGGGCGGGTGGGGGTGGGCTTCACTCAGAGGTGCAGAGTATGTGAGTTGCGCCGAACTGACAATCTAAACACAGAGCGAAGGACACCTGTATCGGGGGTTTGGGGGTGCCCAGTTGCGTTTTCCCCGCCTCCCACCCCTTTCGTGTGAACGGGGGTGGGCCGAAAGGACACACATCCAGCCATCCCAAGTCGGGTCTTGAGCCCCACTACGACCCTCCCCATCTCTGCGGGAGGGGTGGGGTGGGGACACCTGATGGCACCGCATTGATTGTCGTCCCCAAGTCACCAGTCTTGAAAAAACCAAATCGATACCGTGGGGGCGCCCGCTGCCTTCACGGGCTGATCACAGACGCCATACATATCGTGACTGACGTGTCCTGACCTACCTCTTGTTGCTGATAACACGACCAACAAGCCCGTATGGAAGCGAGCTGAGAATGGCTTGCCGACAGAGAGCTGATTGTACTTTTTTTTAGAGTTTTTTTTGGCACGAAAAGTTTGCGCAAAAAAAAGGGGGGGGGAGGGCGACAAAATTCTGGCGGCGGCTTGCACACACTTACACACACCAAGGCTGTCTCCCCTCCCACACAAAACACCAGAAAGGATGTTCAATGATCGGCACCTGCTCTCCAGACCCCCTCCCCCACACCTCCACCCACCGGATTTGACTCCATTCCCGTGTGAGTATCGGCCACAAGAAGCACCCCGCCCTATGGGGGCAACCGGACAAAATCCAATAGTTTGCTCGGACACATTGCTAGCTATTTTTTCCTGCTGGTTCAGCCTGACGGGTCAACAACCGCTGCTACTGTACACAGGGTGATAAGACGGCACCGTAGCCTGCCCCCCCCCCTCTCTCCACCACCACCCCCAATTTCAAGTGATTTCGTTCGGGCTTCATCATCCCCACCACCCCCCCCTCTATGTCGGCCGCCCCCCCCGTTCCTCTTTTGGTGTCGACGACCAAAAGTTCAACAGCCTGGCTGCCCCCCCGACGCTTGTTTGTGACGCAATATTTCTTTTATTAGTTCGGGGGGATGGGGGGGGGGGAGGCGGGTTTGGGGTTGGGGCGGGAATCGAGGGCCGTATGCCAGGCACACCAGGAACACCACAAAGCCGCATGGCGGCCTGTGTGTCCCTCAGCTCACAACATAATGCCGGTTGCTTCCACAAGAGAGCAGGGAACGGCACTGCCGCAGACATACCCAGATCTGACTGTGTTAGTGGCAAACCAGCATATCGCCAGCTGAGGCACACTCTTGACAGGACTCATGCCCGTTTCGGGTTTGCGATTTTTCTCACCGCCCGAAGGAGCGCAAGATAGAGAGAGAGAGCGTGTGTAGAGGCAATATCAGGACTTCACCCGGGGTGAGGCCAACCACTCGATAAAAAGGGGGGGGGGGGGGGGTGTTCGTTCCGTTCGGAAAAACAGTAGACAGTTGTTGTTGCGGAAGGGTGGGTGGTGGTGGTGGTGGTGGGGGGGAGGGGAGGTGAGTCGGTCGAAACGAGTAAAAAAAAGGGTTGCCGCAGAACAAGACACACATATACACCATAACCCGTCACCCACCCACCCCCACCCTTCCGCCCTCCTCGTGCACCCGTCCTTCTCACTGGATGGGGCTGGGGCTGTTTCACTTCTTCTTGGAGGTCTTGGGCTTGTCCGCACCTGCCAGGATCGAATTCGCAAGATGCACAATGTTCTTGAGTGGGTCGACAACATTGGCGGGGAGTTGGGCGGACGCACCGGTGCTGCTGCCGCTGTTGTGCAGAAGTGTCAGCCATGTGCCCAGCCACTGTGCTGGGGACTCCGGAGGGGGGTCCATGTTGGACATGCGGTCGATGCCCTCGTTCAGCAGTGCAGAGAGGCTCGAATTTGTCTCCAGGAAATGCGCTGCCTGGTCCTGTGAGTTGGTGGTGTAGTGAAACGTCCTTCAAAAAGGGGACGGGGGGGGGGGGGGGGTAAAGAGTATAGTGCAGGACGATTGTTCCACGGCATTAACCCCCCCCCCGTGGGAAAACGATTCAGCATACGTGTTTCTGCACCAGGTGGCTCGCTGCCTTGGCAGGCTTGCCGGCCTTCGCAGACGGCTTCGGCTTTGCCACAGGCACCGATGTCTTCGGTGTGGGCTGCTCAACAGGCACGGCACGTGGTGTCGTAGGCTTCTTCACAGGAGACGCCTTGGCAGCAGGCGATGACGCCTTCTTCGTGTCCTTTGGTGAGGCCGGTGCTGCCTCTTTTGCCTTTGCCGGCTTCGGTGCAGTCTTCGGGGACTTCTTCGTGGATGCTGCCTTGGGCGATGCCTTCTTTGCAGGCGTTGCCTTCTTCACAGGCGACGCCTTGACAGCAGGCGATGAAGCCTTCTTCGGCGCATCCTTAGGCGACTTCGTCTCCTTCCGCGCTCGTTTCTTCGCAGGCTCCTCGGTTGCC
The DNA here is from genome assembly GCA_963210315.1 of Rhynchopus euleeides. Classification (NCBI taxonomy): domain Eukaryota; phylum Euglenozoa; class Diplonemea; order Diplonemida; family Diplonemidae; genus Rhynchopus; species Rhynchopus euleeides. The sequence goes on along the minus strand of OY723247.1, from coordinate 1,860,613 downwards.
TTGGCGGTCGTCGACGCGGTAGCCTCCTCCGCCAGTCTCCTCATGATGTAAAGCAGCTTCGGCCCGTCGTCCTTCTCTTCAGCCGCTTTGCTTGCCTTGGATGCAGCCTTGGCGCTCTTCTTCTGCGGCGATGCAGATGCCGGATTATTGAAGACCGGGAAGTTCTTGCCAGACTGGCTCTGGCTCGCCTTCACGGGAGAGCTCTGCGCCTGTGCAGCAGCCTTCCCTGCCGGTGTCGAAGGCACCTTCTTCGAACCCCGCGACCCGCGCGACGCCCTGCTTGCGGTGTCCTTGACATTATCCTCAAGCATGTCAACATCGACCACCTCAGCCGTTTTCGGCGCAGGCTTCGAAGCCTTCTTGGCAGAACCCTTCTTCGCAGGTGTTGCTGCGGATCCTGCTGTTGCTGCTGCTGCTGGTTTTGACGCTGTTTTTTTCGCCGCTGCCTTTGCGGAGGGTTTCGGGGCCTTCTTCGGGGGGGGGCTGGAGTGGCCGATCTGATGGTCGACCTCACTGCCGTGTTGAAGGTTAATAACAGACGCGCTGAACTCAGCTGCCGACTGAGGGGCAACACCCTCTCCCCGACGCTTCTTCGACCCCTGGCTGCTCGCACGACTCGCAACATCCGCCGCAACAGGCGCAGGCATGTCCAGCTGCGGGGCCACCCCTCCAGCACGCGGATCCACTGCTGTGTACTTCCGCTTTGCGCCTGCTCGACTGCTGCCCGCAGCAGACGCGCTGTCCCCCACATTCCGCAGACTCTGCGATGCCTTATTCCGCCCGCTCTTTTGGGTCTGCATCACCTCTAGAACCGTGCCACTGCCGGCCATTGCCATCTTGGCCTGCGCCTGCAGCCTGCAGTGGATGAACAGGGTGGCAAGGGGATGGGGTTGGGCACGCTTGATACACCACACAATCAAATGATGGGGTAGACCCTGCACGGGTCCTGCCCCCACCGCAGTGCGTATGCGTGTCACCTGATTTGCTTTCCTTTGGCAACACGTTGGCGTGTACACAGTCCTGCAACAATCCAGACCAACACCTCCAGCTGTGCATGGCAGCGCACAGGATGCAAATGCAATGGGGGGTGTTGTCGACGGAGGGGGTGGGGGCTGGGAGGGGCGTTCAAGCGTGGCTTCTCCCGCCAACACCACTCTGCCGCTGCAGACTCCTTTCGGTGTCCCGTGGATGGGAGGATGGGGGGGGGGGGGGGGGGTAGGGGGGGTCATACACGGTGGGATCTTGTAAATTTTACATGTATAACTACAAGTATAATACCGTAAACGGAAAAAGGGTGGACCGTAAAAATGTTCCAAGTTCCCAAAAAAAGGCCAAACGTTCCATCTTTTTTACGGTCCACCATTTATTGGGACTGAATATGGAAAAGACAATGCGATTTTCGCCCGCGGGCTGGTGGGTTGCGGGGCGCGGACTGCGGCCTCCACGCCGCAGACTCCCGCACGTAGGCCTCCCGACCTCCCAGCTTTGGACCCTCCCTCCACCACCGCAACCAACACCAGCAAGAGAAGCAAGTCCTCCCTGCGTGTGGAAAGGGCACGATCACCACCACTCACCTCGAGACTCACCCACCACCACACCTCGAGAAGTGTAGTACCATGCAAGGAGCGTTCCGGTAGAAGTAAAAGTAGAACCTGCTGCACGAGCCCACAAAAGCAGCCACAGTACGGCAGGGCGCGCAGACAGAAGCTGAGACCACCGGGCTCCCTCCAGATATAAATTCGTGAATCAGTGCCCGGAAAATTCAGGGAAATCGTACTCCTTTAGTGTAGTACACCCTGCAGTAACTGTGGGAGAACAGTTCCCGGACGATAGTGAGCGCACACTCTGTGTTGAGACCCTGTGGTGTTAATCCTGCAGCTTCAGTCGTGCGATTTCCTTGGTTCCTTCGCGACTTCGTCGCGAAGGAATTCGTAAAAAAATCCGCCAAGTCCACTATCCCAACCGTAAAATAGGTGGACCGTAAAAATGTTCCAAGTTCCGGAAAAATCCCATTTGTTCCATCTTTTTTACGGTCCACCTATAGTACGGTTCACCTTTATTACGGTCCACAATATTTCCGTTTACGGTACATGTATTATACATGTATAATACTTGCATGTCAACTATTATACATGTATAATACATGTATATGCCTGAAATATACATGTAAAATACATGTATATCAAGTAAAAATACAAGTATAATACTTGCATGTCAACTATTATACATGTATTTTTACTTGATATACATGTATTTTACATGTATATTTCAGGCATTTACATGTATTTTACATGTATAATACTTGTCATGCAAGTATTATACATGTAAAATACTTGCATGACAAGTAAAATACTTGCATGCAAGTATTTTACTTGTCATGCAAGTATTATACATGTAAAATACTTGCATGACAAGTAAAATACTTGCATGCAAGTATTATACATGTATTTTACTTGTCATGCAAGTATTTTACATGTATAATACTTGCATGACAAGTATTATACATGTAAAATACATGTAAATGCCTGAAATATACATGTAAAATACATGTATATCAAGTAAAAATACAAGTATAATAGTTGACATGCAAGTATTATACTTGTATTTTTACTTGATATACATGTATTTTACATGTATATTTCAGGCATATACATGTACTATACATGTATAATAGTTGACATGCAAGTATTATACATGTATAATACATGTATATACTTGTAGTTATACATGTAAAATTTACAAGATCCCACCGTGTAAGCCCGTACAAAACCAAAATTTTCGACATACCATCAGAGCCGCCCTAATACCTGATCTGACCCGAAAATCCGACCCATACCCCCCCGGAAACTGTCTGGGGCCCACTTGTGACACCTGATACGCACTTTTGTGATGATTTTTTGGGGTCCTAAAAAATGTACCTCAGTTTCGTACCTTGCCTTTGTACCTGAACCACTCCCGACCGCATTATTTCGTTCTTTGCAAGGGAAGGGTGTCACTACGCTCACTCAGCACGCCGAGCAACACATGCCGCGTGCCCAGGGCCTCGCAGAGGTGTCAGATGCTGCTGCAGAGGAGTACCTTGCTCGAAAGACGCTCGCCAAACGGGAGATGTGCGGGGTCTCGGCAGAGAGCGTTGTGGCAGACCTGCGTAAAAAGAAAACGGCACACGACATCGGTGAGGCGACATTATTTCGGGCGCTCCGTCGGGCTGGGTACGTAGGAGAGCGAGTGGGACGTGGTGACGACAGATATATGCAGTGGTGCATCAACTGCACGCACGTGCGGGAAAAGCGGCGTTCCTTGCTAGCCAAGAAAGATGTCACCTGCACTCCTACTCCTCCCACTCGTCCTGCTCCTACCCCCACACCAACTGATACGGGCAGTGAGAGTGATGGCAGCTCCAGAGCAGCAGATGATCTAGGAAGCAATGAGCGGGTCAGCCGGGCAGACTACCTCAGTCTGTACCGGAAGTACGAAGCGTTGCGGGCCCGCCACCACCGCCTCCAGGAGAGGACCCGAGGGTTGAGAGTAGGGTTGTACAACGCCAGGGGAGGGTATTCCCCTGGCGTTGAGACATCCGGCGACCTTGCGGTCGCACTGTGTGGGGGCTGAGTCGGCAGGCAGATGCCGATCCAATGACCTTGTTGAGTCCCCACATGGTACACTCTCATACGTGTTGTCGAGACTGCGTGGTGTGCATATCCTGCGGGGCGCAAATTACACAGTCATTACACAGCCACTTCGGCTCTCAGGGCGTACAATATCCCAATCGTGCCTTCACAGGCTAAGATCGACGAAGCAAAAGCATCTACAACGCTGCCTACTAATGCCGATGCAGCCTCCCAGGCGTACGAAGTACTCACAATGACCCATATGCGATCGAAGTACTACACCCAGAAGGTGGCTGAACTCATTCTGCTGACGCAACAACACAACATTCCCACTAATCAGGTCAAGAAAGACCTTGCCGAGGCACTGGGGAAGGCAACATGCGTGCCACCTGAGCCAGAACCACCGCAGAAAAGGCAAAGAACGAAATAATGCGGTCGGGAGTGGTTCAGGTACAAAGGCAAGGTACGAAACTGAGGTACATTTTTTAGGACCCCAAAAAATCATCACAAAAGTGCGTATCAGGTGTCACAAGTGGGCCCCAGACAGTTTCCGGGGGGGTATGGGTCGGATTTTCGGGTCAGATCAGGTATTAGGGCGGTTCTGATGGTATGTTGATTTTTTTTTAGGAGAGGGGGCCCGGTGCCTGCGCGCGTCCTGTCGTACTGTGGCTGCTTGGTGGGGCTAGCGCAGCAGGTTCTACTTTTGCTTCTACGGGCTCTTAGCACTGTAACATGAACTACACAAACAACAAAGCTCTAGGGCAAACAAACCGCGCACTGGCCGGGGTTGAGCTGCGTGGGGCTCCGTGCTGGCGGCATGAACAAGGGGCTGTAGGCAAATCTACCATTCACAAGGGGCAGCCCGCTGGTGAGGGGAAAAGGGGGCGAGGTAAAGGGGGGGGGGGCAGGGGGGGAGAGGCGAAAGCGACTGACAGCGAGGGCGTGGACCGACTCCGCTGGCGCATTCACCGGAAGAAAGGGGAAGGGGGCACGGGGGTGGGGAACGGGAGGGGGGGGGGGGGAGGGGCGAAAGGAAAGAGGGGGGTAGGGGGGGGGGGAGCCGACCTACGGCTATCTCGCTCCCCTGGCGGCCCTACTCCCCTGGCTCTGGGACCCCTGGGAACTCCGCTGCGAAGACCCCCGCGCCCCTGGCCGGCTCGCCCGCGCCCGCTTGCCTGCCCGCGCCCTCAGACGACAACAGACCACGTTGTACGCCTCCGCCTGTGAGGCCTTGTCATCCCCCAACTCGGCCCACCAAGCCTGAATGGCCCGGAGCGCCGCCTCCTGCTCCTCCTGCGGTCGGTGCACGTCGGGGCAGAACTGCTCCTCCCACTCCCCCACCGTCGTGGCCCCGTCGTCCTCATCCATCTCCTGACCACGCTGCGGCGATGCCGACTCCCGCTTCCGCTTCGGCTGCGACGACATCGAGGTGGCTGGTGCTTGCGCAGGGTTGGAGCCTTCCTCGGTGGCGGTCGGGTCGGAGCGGCCGGTGGCCGGGGCGCCGGTGGGTGCAGGAGGGGGATCACCTTCTCGTCGAGGGGGATCACCCTGGTCCTGCGGCTGCGGGACCCTCGCAGGCGGCTCCTCCGCGTCCCGAGGCCCCAGATCCATACAGGTCTCCCCCTGCTCCACGCATTCCCCACACGCCCTGCAATCGCAACCGAAACAACGCCAGTGTTCGACTGCGGTATCCACCGCCTCTGCACAGCGGGCACAGTAAAAGCGGCGGCGCGACGGCTGGGACGGCACCTGGCACATGGGGAGGCCCTGCTCCCCCCCTGGACAGCCAGTCCGCCCCAACACCGGCGAGGGGGCGAGGGCAGACACTGCCTCCGCCAGAGGTGGGGGCACCAAAAGGGGGGTGTAGTGCTTTCCCTGATGCTTGACTCCAAGCACTCCGACGAAAGGCTTCACCCGGGGGCGGTGGACCGTGGGGGGCGCTTGATCAGATAGGACCACCACAGCCCACCCCGACCCCAGCGCAAGTCCATGTACTGCTACCTGGTCCGCCCAAGAAGCCTCGTCCCGGCTACCCTCGACTCGCATGGCCGCAGCCCAGGACTCGCTGTTCGGCTCGGCCCGAGCACAAAGGCCTGGGTCACGTAGCACCGCCTGGACGGCTAGCCTCCGCATGCCCGCCGCCGAGCCTCCCATAATGAAAGCCGCCGCATCGAAGAAGCAGTCGCCTGGTGTGAAACGGAACCCCGTGCACTCCTGCATCCCCAAAGACCGTTGCAGCCTGGACAGACCGTCCCCTCCCCCTGGGGCCCGGCCCTCCAGCAAAGCCTTTGTCAGTGCGGTGCTCGCCGGGGGCGGAGGAGGGGGCTCCGCTTGCCCCGGCGGATGAGGGGCCACCCCTTGGTCCTCGCGTGGCAGAGGTAGTGGCGTGCAGACGCACCTGGTGTCGTCTTCGCCCAGCCCACAGCAGGTCGGGCACACCATCCTCGAGCAGTGACCACACTCCCCATGGTGCACGGCCGTGGTGAAGAGCGACGCACAGAACTGACAGCAACCCGGTGACCCCGACACATCCACGCGCCCCGGGATAACCGGGCCCTGCGGCACCTCGACCTCCACACACTTCGTGTATGTGACCTGTTCCACCACCTGGTCCGGCACCGTGACCGGCTTGAACCCCCCGTCCACGCCGCCCACAAAAAGCGCTTGGCATGGTTCACCTGGGGCCACGAGAAGAGGGGGGAGGTTGTCTCTAAAAACCACAGCGTGGACGTCGAGGGCCACCGCCACCCCACGGAGGGCCACCTGGTCCACGTCTTCGCCACCCCCGGAAGCCAGCATACGCCCCGCCCACTCGTCGGGGTCTGAGAGGAGCAGACGGAGTGTGGGCGCTCGACGGACGCACACCACCGCCAGGCGCAGAAGCTTGTCAGCGTCGATGTCAAACCCCAGGTCACACGCCGCGGCCGTCACCGCCACCACCCACGTTGCTGGGGCCCCCTCCGCCACTGACCCACCCAGGGCGGCGACCTGTTCTGGCATCGTAAGAGCATTACCAAGCCCCTCTGCCAGGTCCTCAATAGCCACTCGCGCCCCTCCTCGCTTGTCTCTCCACTTTTCGATGACGACAGAGGGGGACGGAGATGTCGGTGCTGCCTCTGCCCGAGGGACCGGGTCCGCCTGGGGCACAGGGCGCTCCTCATCAGGGTCAATGAACACCTCCCCCTCCCCACGCGAGTCAACCGAGAACCGCATGAAGTGGTCCGGGTTCAGGGGGGCCGCGGCCTCTGTAGCCAACGCCGTCCGGCTCACTGCTGCTGGTGATATGGGGCCGCATTCAAGGAGTGTTCGACCCAGGATGTGGCTGTACGCGCTACTCACTCTGGTGGCGTGGCTCTGGGTGACCAGAACCCTGCTTCGCCCCGTCCGTTCTGCTGCTAGGCGGCCCAGCTTGCCGAAAACCTGGTGCGCCGACGGCCCCAGACCCCCGAAAGCCTCCATCGCAAAGGCCGCGAAAATCTGGCCAGATCTCCTGCAGGGATCACGATACCTCCTGTTCTTCTCTGCCTCCCCCGCTGCCGCCGCCGCTCCAGTAAACCTCGCAGCAGCTTGGACCACGGAAGCCGCGAGGGGATTGCGGATCGTCACGTCGATGACCCGCGGCCACACCCGGCGAGTGACAATGTCCCCGGGGCGCTCCTGGGAGTCCGGAAGGATGTGGAGCGTCTCCATCTCGGGGCTCGTACCCGCTTCCACCGCGAGCCTGTACAGGCTGTCCCGCACGACATCGTGACGCCGAGTGGGCCCACCCCCCACCCTACAGTTCAGCGCGTGGGTGCCGTGCGTGTCCATCTCTTGCCCACACCTGCCGCACTTGGCGTCTGGCTCGAAGAGGGAGATGCCCAGCCTGTGCCGCGTCACCACAACCATTTCCTCTCCCCCGACACGCGTCTGGTATGTTGAAAATTTTGGTTTTCGTACGTTTTTAGGGGGGCTTATGACCCCCCCTAGGCATGGGCCCCCAAACATATTTTTCATAAACAGTTTCATACATTGGGCGTTATTCCGTTACCAGTAACGGTAATAACGTTATTTTTGCGTTATTTTTTGACCCCAAAAAAGGCAGCATTTCCCGGTGAATCTGACCCGAAACTCGGGTCCCTACCCCCCCTAAAAATTTTCTTGGGTAAAATATCACTCCAGGGGGCCACTCCGTGATGTCAAAAAATTGGAAAACGTTTTCTCCTAAAATAACGCGTTATTTTTCCGTTATTTTCATGAAAACTTGCGTTATTCGGACAATTTTGCGGGCGGATGGTGTAGTTTTTGGTGGAGATGGCTCCAGAATACCCCCCTGGGACCATTTTTTGGATAATAACGCACGGACATGTCGAGTTTCGTGAAAAAATCATGTTTTTTTGGCTTTTTCAAGGCAAATACTGCAGAAACCCCTGCAACCTTGCAGCATCCAATGTTCCTGGAGTGAAATTTGGAGTGAAAATCACTCCAAAATCACTCAGTGTGGACGCAGAAGTGAATCCTTCAGGAATACACCCGCACACCTCACATTGGCGGTGTATAAACCACCTGATATTTTTACTCGTTACGAGCGACGAAGTAGCGCGAAGTAGCGACGTGCCCATTTTTTCCCGGTCCGTTCTAAAATAGTTACGTTCCAAAAGTCCGTTACTGGTGCTGTCAAAGACGCTTCGCACAATATACGCACGAACTACCCAAAGTACGCTCGGGCTACGCACGAAGTACGCAGGAACTACGCAATTTGAACTTTCTTGCACCCCCCAGTCATTATTTGCACGCACTCCAGGTCCCATATTTGCACCAGTGCAAATATGAGACCTGGAGTGCAAATATGAGGAATTTCCGAGTTCGTCGTGATGTGCAAAACATGACTGGGTTGTGCAAGAAACCATCATCTGCACCCCGTATCGGCCTCAATTGCACCCTCGTGCAGGTAAAAAAAGGCCTCGGGCCTCCGGCCCTCGGACCGTTTTTTACTTACGCACACGACCTTCGCGCGGAAAGTGTCATTCAGCCCTGCCAAACGTGCTCTACACACCACCCCCTTCATCAGGCAAGTGGGTTTGTAAGGGTGTGTGGAAGCGTCAACGCTCGGGTGCAGGAAATTTACATTTTGGTCGCAAATGGCGTTACACATGCACTATGCACAACGTGTGCACGATTTCGGCAGAACTACGCACAACCAACGCAATTTGGACCTTTCAACAACACCATTCACGGTACTTCGATTTTGGGTGGGAAAGATGGGGCAAGGAAGTGGCAAAAACTGCGAAGAAGGTCGAAAATTTTCTCATTTTCATCAGAAACCATATTCAACGGATTCCAATTTTCGGGTGAAATCAAGCAGGTTGGCACAATGGCTCATGTTCACCCAAAAATGCACCTACCAAACCTCTTTTGCTTGATTTTTGGGACGGCATGGGTGATCCAGAGGCCAAAAATCACGATTTTTTCACCAATTCCTTCGACAACGGACAGTTCCAGACCACAAGGACCACATTTTGGGGTCAGAATTTTCTCGGTCAAAAAATTCGAAAAATCTGAAATCTCTCGGAATTTTGAGCATTTTTTGAGATGTTGTTTGAGCATTTTTTGAGAAGTTGCCCAAAAATACCGAAAATAACGCGGTATTACCGGTAATAACGGTAATAACGTTACCGATAACGTTATTACCGTTACTGATAACGGTATTACCGTTCCTGATAACGGTAATAACGGTATTACCGTTATCGATAACGGTATAACGCGGAAAAATAACGTTACCGATTTTCGGATAACGTTATTCGGCCGTTCTGGAACGTTATTAACGGTAAGTTATTTTACCGAAAAAATAACGGTATTACCGTTACTGGTAACGCAATAACGCCCGATGTATGTAAACATATATTTTTGCCAAAAATATGTTTCATTTTCGCATAAAAAAATATTTTTATATTTTTCGAAAATATTTCCAAAATATTTTTATATTTTGGAAATATTTTGAAAATATTTCGAAAATATTTTTATATTTCGGAAATATTTTGAAAATATTCCAAACATAAAAAAATATGTTGAAAATATTCCAAACATAAAAAAATATTTTCAAAAATATAAAAATATGTTGGAAAAAACCTTCCTAATCCGGCGATTTATAGGGGGACCCTTTTCTTTTTTTTTCGCGTATCCGTCAGGTGGACCACCGGGTGGGGAGAGATCCGGTGTGAGGCACTTGGGTCCGTCCAGGTGGGCAGGGGGAACCTGGGGGCGGGGGGCCTCAAAACCCGTCTACCAGTGCCGCTTCTAATCTCGTCGGTCTTGTCCCAACCACCACCAGCCAGCCCAGAACGCCCTGACGCTGCGACCTCGTCGATTTTTCCGTTTCGCCCATCCGCCCAACTCCGCCAACCCAACCAGCCCTACCCTTTCTCCCAGTCAGGGCGGTACTCACACGAGCGGCAAAGCGCTGGGGGAGGGGGGGGGGGACATCAATAGGGGAGGGGAGGGGAGGGGAGGGGAGGGGAGGGGAGGGGAGGGGAGGGGAGGGGAGGGGAGGGGAGGGGAGGGGGGAGGAAGGGAGGGGAGGAAGGGGGGGGGGTTATGTTGTTTCTAACCCAGACCTGCTGTGCAGAGCCCGGGGGAGGGGGTGGCCAGCCCCCCAAGCGGAGGCCGAGGGTGACATTCTCTCGGGGTACCCTAGGTAAGTCTAATAAACTAGACATAACCAGAAGACCAACATCATCATGTTCGTGCTAGCACTTTGTGCGCCAAAAAACAGGTTACGCTCTTCATTTGGCTGCGTTCAACGAAAAAAAGACACTTCTTTCTGGAGTTTAGCTAGCACGATTCAGTTGGTCAAATCATTTGTCTGGTTTCTTCTGCCCCCCACCCCCGTGCAAGGTCATGTGCCCCGTCCCATCGCTTGTTGTCTTGATTGCAGGGCTCCGCACTTTTTTGCTGTGCATGCTTGCGCTTCTCGCCTCCACACACCACCCTGGGGGGAGGGACAGAGGGCGGAGGGGGCTACACACTTACACAACCGATTCGGTCAAACAATGCCACGTCATCCCCATTGGGGTCCTGGACCGCGGCGTCTCTCCCAGCGAATTGGTGTCGTCATCAGGCAGGCTAAGTAGTTGTCTACACAGGACATTGGTTTTAAGGGGGTCTGAGTTCTGCGGAACTGGCTTCAAGGGACGCCCCCTCGTAATGACTGGGTGGATGGAGCCAAGTAATACCAGGTGGTCGGACACCGGAACTCTCGGCATTTATTAGTCGCGGGAACTGTGTCCGTGTGGTAGGTGACCCCTTCCGATTCCACTGATTCCACTCTTGAACATGTAGTGTTGAAAGATACTTGGTGTTCTGATGTTTTACAGGGTACTTGACAAAGGAAAGAGGGTGGTCAGTCTTGTGATCCACCCTGAATCCTTCCTGTGAGCAGCAGATCCACAACACCTCGACTTCTTTCAGCGGCTGTATTGATATTGCCTGACACAGCAAACATGATTCAATTGGAGGAACAAGCCTCGTACACCAGCGGCCCAAAAGGTGGATTTCATGTATGGTTTTAGGATTTCCCTTACTACTGATGGTGTAGAGACTACAAAGCCTGACCTGATGACGCCGCCATGAACCTGGGAGACACGCCGCGTGAGAAGGGACCTCGGTGCGGGGTGGCGTGAAGATCCTGCCTGAGTGCCCTCGTCGGGACCCGCGGTAAACCGTGGCGTTCCCCCCGAGGCAAGTCCAGGACGAAGGTTGCAGATAACCGCTGCACCTCTTCGTCCGAAAGGAGCTCGCAGGATAGGGGAACTGCCCACACCCCACTCACGACAGTGTATCCGAAAGGTGCACTGCGCGTGTGGTGGCGGTGTCGGGTCCAGACCCACCTCGTTCCCCCATGCCCGTCAGTTGTTGCCCCTCCAGGGGTGGCTGCTGTCTGGCATGGGGGGCGCCCTCCCTGCCTTGCAAGGAAAAATGTAGAACGGCATGCTGCCCGTTTCTTCATTTTTTCACCTTGCCTGGCAGGGGGGGGCCCACCCTCACGGGGGGAAAAAGAGGAACGGCATGCTGCCCGTTCACTCTTTTTTCCTCCCGTCGTGGGTGGGCCCACTTCCGGCCATAAAATTGGCCGGAAATTTTTTTCAGCAAAAAATCCATTTTTTGCTGAAAATAGAAAAAATATTTTAAAATATTTTTTGGCAAAAATATTTTTGAAAATATTTTTTGAAAGTTGCAAACATAAAAAAATATTCTGGAATATTCTGGCCCAAAACATATGTTTGGGGCACTATGCCTAGGGGGGGGGGGGGGGGGGGGGGGGTAGGCCCCCGGATGTCCTTGAGAAAAACTGTAATTTTTTTTGCGTATCCGTCAGGTGGACCACCGGGTGGGGAGAGATCCGGTGTGAGGCACTTGGGTCCGTCCAGGTGGGCAGGGGGAACCTGGGGGCGGGGGGCCTCAAAACCCGTCTACCAGTGCCGCTTCTAATCTCGTCGGTCTTGTCCCAACCACCACCAGCCAGCCCAGAACGCCCTGACGCTGCGACCTCGTCGATTTTTCCGTTTCGCCCATCCGCCCAACTCCGCCAACCCAACCAGCCCTACCCTTTCTCCCAGTCACCACCGGTGGACCACCGGGTGGGGAGAGATCCGGTGTGAGGCACTTGGGTCCGTCCAGGTGGGCAGGGGGAACCTGGGGGCGGGGGGCCTCAAAACCCGTCTATCTATTTTTTTTGGAATATTCCGGTCTGGAGGTCACCAGTGCAAAACCGCCCCCAGACCCACCCCAGATATGAATTTCCTGGAGGTTTTTACCCACTTTTGGGGCCACCAACCCTCATTTTTGGCCATTTTTTCGCTTTTCTGGGGTGAATCTTTTTTTTAAGGAGGGTGAATCCTGTGCAGGGTGGTTGCAGGGCCATTTTGGGGCAAAAATGTGCATTGTAACGCACTTCTACTGGTCCTAGAGTCCCTGGATGGTATACAATGTACCCCAGGGATGCCTAGGGTACGTTTTGCACCCGAAAACCACCCAAAATGGGGTCTAGTTGCCCTAATTTTGACTTTTAGTTGTTGGAATCCCCTTTTAGGGCAGACCCAGTGGTTTCTGGGTGGTTATAGGGTTGTAGGGTGCCTCCAACATGGTTGCAGGGTGTGTGCAGGGTGGTTGCAGGGTCCTTTTTTTGGGTAAAAAAACGCATTTTCACGTGCTTCTACTGGTCCTAGAGGCCCTGGATGGTATACAATGTGCCCCAGGGATGTCTAGGGTACGTTTTTCACCCGAAAACCACCCAAAATGGGGTCTAGTTGCCCCGATTTTGTCATTTTTTCATGAAAATCGGGGTTTTGCCCAAAATGGGCAAAACCCCCTTTTTTCACAGAATATTCAAAAATTCGGACCGAGAAAGGGCAACTAAGTGTGAAAAACCGGTTTCATTGGGTCCCCAGACATATTTTTGAGGCGGGTACACCCATTCCAGGTGCCAATAGCCCGTGTTTGGGGTTGGAAAAAATTTTATTTCAAAATTTTCCCGTACATCCGGGGGCCTAGGGGGGGGGGGGGGGTGGGGGAGGTACGCGGGGTTTGTAGGATTTGGTGTTGTCGTTTTTACTCCGCTTTTGAAACATATGTCTTGACTTGATGTCGGGCGCTGGAATCCTCTTGATGCCACCCCTTTACAACACACGCGCATTTTGGAAAGCGTCGGTGGCACCTGGTTGGGGCAAGCCAGTAACCTACCCTTCAAGCCCATAGGTTAGCGCACGCCGCTTTGCGTTGGAATCCTCCGATACCACCCCTTTAACAGTTCGTGATTGAGAAAGAGACAAGTCGCAGAGGTTGACCTCTCTTGCTCCACTCTTTGTTGTTGTTGTGCAGGCTGTGTCGACAGGTGGAGGTGAAGGGGGGGGGGGGGAGGGGAGGTGACACCAGAACAGAATCGAGCCGAAACAAGCAGGGGAGGATAGGGCAGGTGAATGGGTGGGGGTGGGAGAGAGGTGGTCGGCTAGCACCATACCATACCATCAGCCACCCGTATGGTGGGTGGCTGATGGCTGGCACCGACGCAGCGCGCCACCTCGAACGAAGGTGTGAATGCGTGAACACACCTCTGGGAGGCCACTTTTTTTCGACAATCACAGGCGCTATAGGGAGCTAGGCTTCTGCATAGACGGTTCTGTCCCATTGACCACCCTCTGGGAGGCCACTTTTTGTTGTGTGGGGGTTTGATTGTCTAGAGTGAATGGAAAATCAAGTCTCCCTTTTTGTTGTGTGTGTGGGGGGTGTGGGGTGTGGGGAGTAGGGGGCATTGAACGAGTTGAGAACGATCTGTGGTTTTCTTTGGCAGAGAGCGCTCATCACCACACACAGCGCTGTTGGTCTTGAAGCCAAAAACTAAATCAACCGAAAAAAATACCCTCCCCCCTCCCCCCGGCACTTTCTTCTGATTAGGGTTGGTGGGAGTGTTGAAGGCACACCATCACTCGACATGTCGTGATCACATCATCAAGACGGGGGGGGGGGGGGGTCTGGGGGTGGGTTTTTTTGGAGTGTGTCGCCTCCAAGTTTTCATCACAGGCACAGGATGGGTTTGGAAATGTGCGATGTCAACAGCCAGATTTGATTTCATTCATGCTTTTCTGGCTGGTTTTGAACTGATTTGCGGTGTCGTGGCAGTGCGTTGCTATCCTGTTGTCTGTGCGCCTGAAAACATGCAGCAGGTATACTGTTTGGAAGCGGATTATGTTCGGTTCGAACAGGGCGTGTTTGCGTATGGAGAGCGGTTGAGAAAGGAACGGGAGAAACGCGTGCGTGACACCGCACAGCCAGCCCGCACACGCGCCAGCTCGAGAATCTCTCATTCGTTTGAACCTTGTGATATGATCAAAAATACGCCCCTCCCACCCCACCCCACCCTACGCCCCCTCGTTGCAGTGCGGACAGCACCGAAATATGCACATACCCTGCCCCACCCCCCACCCCCACACAGGCAACAGATTGGTGTGATACGCAGCGGGTGAGCCCCAAAACATACATTTAAACCCCACCCCCCCCCCCCACCCTTTTTTTTGGGAACCTTCCTCGAGGGTTTCTGCAGTCCCTGGCCTGGGGGGAGGAGGGGGGGGGGCCTGGAAATCTTTCACAGGGATGGGGCGGGGTATTGAAATAAAAGTAGAAGTAGAAGGGATCACAAGGGTGATCTCCCTTCACTCGATGGGGGGGGGGGGGTAGGGGGGGTCAAATGGGGGTGACAAACACGATTTTTCAAAAAAACCGGCGCAGAGGCCCCAAAGCCCCCGTAAACCCTCCAAACCCCCCCAGATCGGTCCGGAAACCCATCGAACCCCACTTTTCCACCATTCCGGGCACCTCAGGTGCCCGAATTGGGGTACCTAAATTTTGTGCCACCGTTTGGTACCGGACAGTGCCACTGTGTGGGAGGTTGGAAAAGAAAATGCCCCAACACACCACATCTGAGGGTTGCAATGCATGTTGCTTGCCAACCACGTCATCCGGTGGGTGTCAGGCGCTATGTAGGTGGCATTAGCCAGGTCTTCGATGTGTTCTGGCTTGTATATATACCTCCCTGCCTGCGGCACAGGCACTGCCTTTGTCCCCCACACCAGCCACAGAGAGCGTATTGTACTCGGTCCACGGTTGCTGATTCATTGTGATGCGTTGTATCCTCGAGTGAACGTCACACACTAGTGGCACCACCACCCGCCATCCGAGAGCTGTATTGACTTTGCGCGCTTCCGTTGTATTCACCTCGCCACGCATATTGCACCGTTCAGTACCAGTGCTCTTGGGCCAGGCAAAGTAGACCGCAGCAACTACCAATTCTGGCACAATGGGTACCACGACAGCGCACTTCATGTGTTCCCGGAATGTACAGCTCGTGTTGCAACAGTCGTTGTCAACACATCCCGGTTGTGGAGCACTGCTGCACAGGAATCACACGACCATCTGGACTGTTCCGTACCTACAGGCAGCCTCCCGGTGCATGGTGGCAGGGAGGTATATATACAAGCCAGAACACATCGAAGACCTGGCTAATGCCACCTACATAGCGCCTGACACCCACCGGATGACGTGGTTGGCAAGCAACATGCATTGCAACCCTCAGATGTGGTGTGTTGGGGCATTTTCTTTTCCAACCTCCCACACAGTGGCACTGTCCGGTACCAAACGGTGGCACAAAATTTAGGTACCCCAATTCGGGCACCTGAGGTGCCCGGAATGGTGGAAAAGTGGGGTTCGATGGGTTTCCGGACCGATCTGGGGGGGTTTGGAGGGTTTACGGGGGCTTTGGGGCCTCTGCGCCGGTTTTTTGAAAAATCGTGTTTGTCCACGTAAAAGGGTGGCATTTGACCCCCCCTAGGGGGGGGGGGGGGGATGAGGTGGGTGGGTGGGTGGGTGGTGTTCCTGTGGTATTGGCAACCAACCCGCCCGACATGCGAGACGGGCCCAGTGGCCCACACACATTGGTGTCTGCGAGGGGATGGGGGGGGGGTACAAAAAGAAGGGGTTCTTTCATTTGTTTTCTGAGTTATTTTCGGAGTCACGGCACCGTCCCAGCGATATCAAATAACTGGGAGGCTAAAACTGCACCCACCCCCACCCACCCCCCCCCCCTCCCCACCCTGTGTTCTGGCGGGACCTGTGCCGATCGGTTTTGACTTTGTTTTGCGCTCGTTGATTTCTTTCCATTGAGGTTCGGTATCATCCGAGCCATTCGTTTAGTTCGACCCCCCCCCCTCCCTCCTCTCCCCTCCACTCGAGAAGTGCGCGTAAAACAAAAGGTGAAGCGGTAGTGTTTTTTTTGTTTCAATTTTTATTTCTGGGGGATGAAGTGCCAGTGAGAGAGAGAGGGGGGGGGGAGGGGGTGAAACTAATCACACGCCGATACCCCCCCACCCAGGGCATTAGTTTGGGCTGGTTATCCGGTTATGATAACCAGGATTTGGAGAAACCTGGTTATTTTAAAAAATAAAAAAAAGTCAAAATTCTGGTTCGGAACCGGGGTTTTCCCTTACCAAGTAACAGGCTGCGCTAGCCCCACCAAGCAGCCATAGTGCATCTGTCATTCTGCGGCAGATGCCAAGATGGTACAGCCCCCTTCTGCGCCGTCCCTCACTGACGAAACCCAGGCCACGACGAAGGTGAGCCAGCATGAGACCCTGATTCGTGTGTGATCGACCAGGAACGTGCCGCAAGAGCTGCTCTGGAGCATTGCACTCCTCTGCAACAGCCGGAATGCGGCCAACATCTGCAGCATTCTGCTGGAGCAGACAGAATCTCTGGGGACAGCTTCTGGAACCGCGTCGTATCCTTCGCCACTGACTGGTGCAACACCATGGGTGGTGGGAAACCCGGGGCGCAACTCCACGCGAAAATTGCCAAGTGCCTGTATACACTCTGGGCGTCGTGCCGCAGCCATGCCCTCAATTCAAGCTTCGGGCGCTCGCGGAGTGCCAGGAAGCCTGTCGGCGTGTAGATGGGTTCTCCTCCTGGCACCAGCGCGAATTGTGTGCTGTGTCTGACACCTCTCACAAACCCGGGGAAGTCGAGACGATGCATAACCTGGGGTGGGGAGACAGATAATAGCACGCCGCTGTCACAACGGCGCAGGAGGCGCTCGGGCGCGAAGCGCCCGAGCGAAAAAAATTGGTGATGTAATAACCAGGGTAACCAGGTTTCAGGCTCCGTCGGGAAGGTCAAACTAATGCCCTGCCCCACCCCCTCCCCATAAAAAATTGAAGGCATGCCGGCGAAAACAATAGCCTGGGGAGGAGAGAGGGGTGGTCACGTCATCCCTGCGCGCTCCCCAGGAGAGCGCCCCAGAAAGGCTTGGACGATTTGAACATTATTTTTGGGGCCGTGTTCGCAGCACCCCCTAGTGAGACGGGCCGCTGTTTCGTGTTCATCTGGCCGCATTGCCAAGCGAACCCGACTCCAAAGAAATACCACCGCAAAAAAAAACCCCCCCCCTCCCGCAAAGCTGGCCTTCCCTTTCTTGCCGCCCAGGCCCACCTATTCGCGGCATCTCTCTTCTTCTTCTTTTTCGTTAAAACACCGACTCCCCCCCCCCACCCCCTTTGAACTGGGTAGGGTTCCTTGATATTCGAAATATTCGGAGTCAGAACCCCCACCCACCCCCCCCCCTTAGGGCAGTGAAGGCAAAATACGCGTATTTTTCAGAATCCCGATTTTAAAAATACGTTGAACGTTCAAATACGTTGAACGTTCAGCGTATTTGAACGTTTCTCACATTGCCTACCGTCTGCAGGGGCCACCAGTCACAAGCCCGCCTTTCCTCAAGCAGAGCAAGGGCGAGTTGGTGGCACCAACGACAGCCGTGCGGAAGACGTCCTTGGAGCACAATTTTACAGCGACTTGCTTCGCGATGCAGTCGACAACATATCCCTTGTCCTTTGCTCCATGAAGCGGGCTGGTGCAGTTGAGGTGAACCCCTGCCGGTGGGATATGCCATCCGGTTCTCCCATGCGGGATATCCCATACGTCCTGTACCCGTAGCTCAGGTTCGGCCAGCTCACGTTCGGCCATCCACTGAAATTTTTGGTATTTGTACGTTTTTAGGGGGGCTTATGACCCCCCCTAACCCCCCCCTCCAATGCATCAATAGAAATCCAAAGAAAGCTGGGGGGGGGGGGGGGGGTTGGGAGGGATTTGGAGGGGTGGAGTGGTTATGCCCAGGCCTTTGTGCAACTTGAGTGGACATGACAGCAAAACGAGCTCCCTTTTTTTTTCTGCCATGTGGGGTAATCAGGCTGGGGGAAAAAACAACAAATCACAACGAATCACACCCGATCACAACAAATCACAACGCCAAATGTTGTGATTTGTTGTGATTTGTTGCGATTTGTTGCGATTTGTTGTGGCCAGTTGTGATTTGTTGCGACCAGTTGTGACGACTTGTGACCCTTTTGTGATGAGTTGTGATGAGTTGTGATGAGGTGTGATCTGTTGTGATCTGTTATCCCCTTCCTCCCCTTCTGAGTCCTCGGTTCCCCGCGCGCAGAAACGTGTAGCGCACATGCGGGAGGCAGACGAATCTGCCCTGGAGCGATGCTCGTTTCATAACAACAGAGCAGGTTTTCCTTCCTCCCGCACGATCATCAGCACAGCTAGATCAGGCGTGCCTTCCCCTTTCCCACGGGCCTCACAGGCCTTGCGCTTCTTGGAGCGCAAGACACGTGCTGTCCGTCCTTCTCGTTCTCGTTTCCTCCAGAAGCAGGTGTTGCGTGCGGTTCCGAAGCGCACCCGCTGCATCCCCTCTCCCACCATCTTTCGTTCGGCGGCTATTCCGCGCTCTTTTCAACGCGTCGTCGCGAAGATTGCGCCTCAGTATCAGCAGGCGCAATCTCCGGCTTCCAGTGTGTGTGTGTCCCCCCTCCTTTACAGCGCAACGAGGAGGAGAGCGAAACCGTGTGGTGTCACGTAGAGCAAGAGTAGGATAGCGGGCCCGGTTCCTCACGGTATGGTCCTTCGGGGCCAGGCTGCGATGCCAGCACGCTAACCCAAATTGCAATACGATCTGTTGTGATCTGTTGTGATCGCGATCCAAAATTTCAAAAATTTAAAATTTTGGATCGCGATCACAACAGATCACAACAGATCACACCTCATCACAACTCATCACAAAAGGGTCACAAGTCGTCACAACTGGTCACAACAAATTACACCACGTCACACCTAGTCACAACAAATCACAACTGGCCGTCAGCTGATTGAGGGTGTGATATGAGGGTTCTATCCAACAAGGATATCAAGGCGGCACTTTCAAAGTCCTGCCAAGGACAGCGCCACGTGGGTGTGTGCTTCTGATATATGTTATGTCATCATGTGAACCCTCCCCAGCGTGTGCCAACATCCCTGACACGCTCACGAAAAGCATGACACGGAGAAAACAGGTGCCGAAACAACCTGCCGAGCACACGGGTGGTGCCACGTTGATCCACGCAGCGATCTCCCATGACAGGAAGCCTTGTCGCCACGGCAGAGTCGCCGCAGACTGTGGGAGAGGTGTCGCCAGTCACCTTGAGGTTGCAGTGTGTCATCAGGCTAAGACCCGTGCCCTCTTCACCTCCCCCGTTAGGTTGCTCCCATATCATTGCCTGCTTTGGGGCCTGAAGGACATAGGGGTCCAGCAGCTGGCCGCAACAAATCGCAAAAAATCACAACAAATCACAACATTTGCCTTGTGATTTGTTGTGATTTGTTGTTTTTTTCCCCAGCCTGATTACCCCACCATGGCACCTTTCTGGAAATGGGTTGTGCTTTTTTTATTTTTCCACTTGTGATACGGATGAAGGGGTTGAGGGCATATGGGCATCGGCTGAACGACATCATACAGGCACCTCTTAACACCGACCTGGGCCGAGGCAGTTCAGGCCGAACGACGGGCGCCGGATGCCAACAATGTGAGCCACTATCCCGCCCCCCTGTCACGTCACACACACACACTCACACAGGCAACCTGAGTTATCCCTGAAAGATTCCACTCGTCGAGAAGAGACGCTGTTCCCGCCACTTCTCTCTGCAACAAATCAACTGCCATGGCCGAGGCACACAGTTCACACAGGGAGAGATTGGTATGTTTGACCTTATTCAACCTCGAATAACTTTATTTTGCTGGGCGGATATAAATCCCCCCCCCCCCTGGGGAAGGATCGCGGGAGAACAGAAGAGTACTTTCCTTTCTGCATCCCCCACCCCCCCCCCCCCTCCCATTCCTCTCTACTCTGTGCCAACAAATGTTGCTGAAACGTGGGTCAGACACAGCACCTGAAAACTTCGGTGTGTTGCGTTGTGAGCAGGGCGCACCACATACACAACACACAGGTCGGGAGGCGGAGAGTTGGAAATAAAGGGAAAGAAAGGGAATGCCACCAGACCTATGTTAGGCGTGCGGCGAAAATTACTGCTGGTAGACGGAAACCGGAGCAGATGGGGGGGGTAGCAAAAGCTTATCAACTGGGATTGAAAGCATTCGACAAGAATATAAAATGGGGGTGGTGGCGGTGAGTGGTAGTGGCAGTAGTGAATCTACCACAGATAGTGGGGGGTGGGTGGGTGGGTGGGTGAAGAGAGGGGCGGTGGGGGCAGCATTACTTCTCTCGATTCACGATTCACAGCCATTGATATTTGCATTCCCGACTGCATTCCTGACGGTATGCAGTGGGATTATTTTTTGTCTTCACTCCGGATATCCCTCTCCCAATCGTTCTCCTGATCACCCCGCACAACCCAAACGGCAACAAGGTCTGCAATTTCTTCTACGTAGAAATCAATCCGATGCCCGCAGATGGGTGGTGGTGGCGGTGATGGCAGACTGCGAGGAGAGGGTCCAGATGAATCTTGCAAATTTTACGGAAGGCTGTCGTCTTCTCACCCTGTGCATTCGACCTCCTTCTGCTAGAAACATGCGAGAAGGACACGCCCCCCCCCACCCCTCCCGCCCACCATGGAAAGCGGGGTGCTGAAGGGAGAGTCGAGGTTGGGGAAAGATCCCGAACAACCGATGGGGTGTTACTGTACTTTTTTTGTTGTTGTCGGAAAGAACAAACGGAGAAAGAAAGGGTGGGGGGATGGGACATCAGTCAAAAAAATATAACGACCTCACGCAAAGAAGAGAACGCGAGGGTAATGTGATGGGCCACCATGGGGTTCAAATGGCTTGGAAGGCCGGGCTTGAACCCCAAGGCAAGAAATAAATCCCACGTTGCCTGGTCACAGGGTCGCGAGGCATAGCCGTTATGAAATGGCGGTGTATGAAAGGTGCCAGTACCCGAGGTTCAGTCGTGGCATGCATTGCACATTTCGAGCAGAACAAAAAAAGTAACATTGCAAAGTGGACGGTGCTGGACTGGCTGCCACCGGAGGGATAACAGAATGCCATCGCACCACGGGATAGCCACGCCAGACAGGCAGAATATGGTACGATGTTGAGGGCCAGTCAGATTGAACCTCAGCAATACCTTGGTCAGGAGGCATGCTCATGGAAAATAACAAAAGAATCCCCGCCCCCAGCCCCCCCCCCCCCTCAATAACACCTCCCCCACCCCTACCTGCATTCAGCACAGCAAATCAAATCAACGGCTGACAGGTCGGTATCGCAATGTCCGCTGAACACGTTGTCTGCCACCGGACCATCGTTATCAGATGTGTTTTTTTTTACCATGCTCCCCTGCAGCGGCGTGCGAAAGGGATCACCTCGAGGCCCGTCGGGTTCAGGGAGGAGGGGTTTGCTGCAGGACTCCCTCCCACCCTCCGTCAGCCGGCTGGCCCTCGATGCGTTGCTTTGCATGGGGCACACCAATAGACTGACATCTGATCCAAAAACCCGGACAGACTCAGTCAGCTGTGTGCTGGATAGTGACTCTCACGCCATGAGACACAGCCAGTTCGTTTGCCATGAGGGATTGGCTGAGGCTACTACTGTTGGGTGTCTACGAAGAGGGCATATGTGCCAATCCCGTTTGCGCCCCAACCCTGTTTTTCCAATGCAGATGGGGTGCCACAAGGCATGGAATGCAGCTTCGTGTCGCGCAAAAATAATATATAGACGAGGGGGGAGGGGTGAAAGGAGGAGTGTTGTTGTTCGCGGGTGGCTTGCTATTTTCGGCCTGGCGTTTTGAAACGCCATCTGGCCGCGGGCTTTCCCAGCCAACAAAAATAATAGATGGGCACGCAGAAAGGGCAACGATACGAGGGATGTAGGGGGGGGGGGGGGTTTCGCCTGCTCAGCGAAATACCCTTGAAAAGGGCAACACCAATCCATGTCCCGGGATGGGAAAATGGCGGGAATGCATGGTTTTGGTCTTGACAATCCCCAGCTTGACGTGCAACCAGGCAGTGTGATTTTTTTTGTGTGAAGACGGCGATAGATCGGAACCCGAAAGCCAACCTTGTTTGACGGGATCAAGCAAACGATATTGATCATTGTCAAGGCATCCAAGGTGTTCGTTCCGACCTGCGCCGATCTTCGGATCTCTGATCCCGCTTCAGGCCCACCCTGGACAGGGTGGGTTGACAGGGATGAATCAGAGGTTCACTCCCTCGGGATCAGCACTGCCGGAGAGCAGCCACCCGCTGAAAAGAGGGGGAGGGAAAATCGCAAGAAAGAAAAATCAGCGCACACCCAGCCTTTATTGGTGAATATCGGACTGTTTTTTTTTCTCGCAGTGCCTGCGCTGTGCTCAATTTCCCGAGCCAGAACAGCAGGATGAAAATTACCCCCTGCCGGCAGATCTGACATTGTAGACGCTCTCCCGTGACGACTAAAATAGAAAGATGCCAATCGATATTACCACCCCACTCGCGTGGCTCTCTTCTTTGAGAGAAACATGGTGATGCAAAAAAACTAAACTCGAAAAGAACTGTGAGTGTGTGCCCGTGCGCTGGCCATTTTTTTTCGAGTGGGTGGGACACTGACCCACCACACCCCACACACTGCGATACAGCAGATACCCGCAGTGTGTGGCGGCCAAACCCTGCAGTTGGAATTTTGCTATCCCTTCCCATTGATCGTGGTCTTTGGGGAGGGCCTCATAAACAAGATCGGCATGATGACATGCGTCTCAACAGCCTGGGGCGCTTGAGAAAAACGTAACAGGCAGAGGCATGTGGCGTCCGGTCGAATGCCGTGTGCCGTAACACGGGGACTTTGTGTGAAGGTCATAATGCCAAAACGATCTCTGGAGTAGACCAAGAAGTAGCCAAACAAAACAAATAAAAAGTGAAGATCACGGCTGGGTGGAGTCAGGGGTGTTTTCACGGCAGAAACATACCGCTGCTACTGGTCTATCGGAAGGGACGGGGTGGGGGGTGTGGTGGGGGTTAAAGCCGCCTGACGCCTGCACGTGGCGCCCCTGCTAATCCCCTCGCATTGCACTGCGCGGGGGGTGAACAGAGTCAGCGGTGGGGTGGTTACCTCGGTGCTGAAATGCCTTGTGCATGGAGCCGGAATAGCCGGGGTGGTGACCTGGTCTATGAAGGGGGAACCCTGAGCCCAAAGAACCGAGATCCCAAGACCTCCAATGGGGGCCGGGCGCCCCTCGTCCTGTGTCCTCCACGGCGACCCCCTGCGCGGGCTTCCGGGCCGGAGTAGCCCGCCTCCCTTCTGTCATAGACGGAGGTCAGACCACCGCAGTTGCGTCTCTGTTTCACACAGTGTAACGTACAGGTGGGAGTGGCCCTAGTACGTTCGGGACGCGTATAGGACTCGCACTACGTGGGGGGACGGGATGAAAGTCCGAAAAGGTTGGAAAAACGTAGGAGTGCATTACACACAATGTCTTCCCATGGGTAAAGACTAGCTAGTTACCCTCACTCCGCGTGGGATCCGGAAACCCTTCTTGAGCCACCGGGTCTCCTCACACTTTAGGGGGTGGCGCCCCAGGTTGCTAACCAGCGGCAGGTTTTTGCAGAGACCTAAGGGTGTCTCTTTTCCTCACCGCAGACAACCGTGTGTGGGAATCGTGTGTAGCCACTGTTTGGGTTCAGTGTCTGGGCATGCGTGGCGCTGGGCCCACTGGTCGTCACCTTTGCCGCTCGCCACGTAAAGTTGAATAAGGACGGGGTGGGGGTGTGGGGTGCGTGAAGAACATCAACGCAACCGCATGCACTGCGAAAAGAATACAGCTGTTCTCCCTTTCGCCGTGAGGTAGGAGAAGTCATCCTGTCCGCAAAAGAAACACAAGCAGCACCGAACCGAGTTTTCATTGAGCATCGGTCACCCTAAAGCTTGAGCCGTACGGCGAGTTTTTTTTGCTCGTTAGCTCTGCTCTCTGTCGTAAGTAACTGGTGAAAAATATACCGTGTTCAGTGTACGCAGGCTGTTCCGAGCGTACATTTTTCCGTAACGAACGTGAAGAAAGTCTGTCAAGTGTATCTGTTGGAGAGAAGGGCTGCCAGACCCACGGTGGCCATGCATGATTTTTGAACGATTTGAACGATTTTTTTGGCAATCCTCAGCAAGCCCCCCCACCTCCCCACCCCCCCTCCCTTTTTTTGGAGGGAGAGGGTGTGTGTGGGGCAACGCTGCTGTTCGGGTAGTTCTTCTGAATTTTATGGTTTTTTCCCTTGCCATCGACATCCGCAGCCCAAAAAAAAGGGGGGAGCTGCGGCGTACTTCGAGAAATCGAGGCACTCCCCCACCGAGAGGGGGGGAGGGAGGAGGAGGGGGGACAGGTGTACAATATAGAGAGAAAGTAAGGTAAAAAGTGCAGAGTGTCGAACCCCCCCCCCCTTCACTCTTTATGCAAGGTAACGTGTCTGAAGAGAGAGGAGAAGAGATGAGGGGCGGATAAAAAAATATGCCACGCACATGGATCTCAGAATTGGTTGGTCGGATTGGAACAAAGAAAAATTTGAACCGATATATGCCGTGCCGTGGGGTGTTTTGCCGTGGGCTGCTCTCAACACCTGCACCTGCTCCTCTATGCCGCCCTGCGCCTTCTATCCTTGCTGGCTCCCAGGACAGATAACCCATTGCCGCGTTGAATGACAGCTGACTGTTTGTCTGAAGAGTATCCTTGGGGAAAATGGAGCGATGGGTGGGGCGTTTATCGACAGTGACCAATACAGCGAGGTGCATATGTCACACCCCCCCCCCCCCCCGAGCGGTAAAACGCGGCGGACCAGGTTCAGCAAGGCAGGGGGAGATGGGAGTTCTAAAGAAATGTCTTCAGAACCTGGCGGGCTTGAGTGAAAGAATACCACACTACACGACACAGTATCGAGACTTTCGCTTTCTGGAAGGACCAGCTTCAAGTCGTACGATATATTCTGCCATTTCGCCGCTGTGTGTGTGGGGGGGAGGGGGGGGGGGGACATCATTGGGGAAAAGGATAATAATGAAGTTAGATTACACGGGCAGAGAGAATTTGACAAAAATAACTACACACACGCAACCCACGTTCATGATGAAAGACAGGATCGGGCGTACGCAACTTACAAACCCCCATGACAGAACACAAGACTGGCACTTCAGGTCATTTTGCCGCTAAAAATGATTCGGTGTGCTGTTTTTTTTTGCACTGGCACTGTCATGCAGCAAGGCAGTTTTACGAGGAAGTCGAGTCGAACAGAACTTGCTCGCAAAAGTGCCAGCCAGGGCCGCGACGAGTGCATCAGGATCAGGGAAGGCTGCCCTCCCACCCTCCCTCACTTCAAATATATACTCCATGACCCTCACCCCCTACCACACCACACCACTCACACAGCGCCTTTCCACACAAGAGTCTTGTTCAGGCTTGTGACGAAGGACGGCCAAGGGAGCAGTCTGAATCGTGAAGGTGACTGAGACAGGGGCGTCGCCGGTGTATAAGCCCACATTTCGGCGTTTCTGGGAGAAGAGTGCCTCGGGGGGGGTTTGATCGTCGAGAGGGAATGGAAAAGTAAATCACCCAGCACCTTCTCGCAATGGTAGTCCTTTTTGTAGTCACTACACCAGATATGTTGTACAAGGCAGATCAATGCACAACGGGAGGGTGTGTAGCAGTTGTCTGTCAGTGGCTTGGTGGTTGGACCGCAATACAGTATCACTAAAACACAACCAGGTGTCTGTCCGTAATACGTAGTCTCTCCTTGACACCATATACTTTGTGCCCCTGTATCGTTGTTTTTTTGTTTTTTTGTACGAATAAATGACGGAAGGGAAGGAGGGGAAGGGAAAGCAGGTGTGTTTCGTAGCGGGGTATATCTACTACGCAGTTTCGGCTGCCAACCCACGACTGTGCAGTAGTGCGTGAACCACTGGACTCCGGCAGCCCGGTATCGAGTACCTTTCGTCAGGTGGGTAGAAGACCCAGTGGAGGACGCAGGGTGGGGGGGGGGGGAAGAGAGAGTAGGGGGGGTAGGGGGGAAAAAAAGTATTGACGTAAAAAGATAAAAGGAGAAAAGAAAAAGAAAAGAAAAGGATAAAAAAGTGTGGATCGTAGCCCGGCTCCACGGGTCACGGCAAGAGCAGAGGCATCCTGCCGTATAACGGTGGGGGGGGGGAAACTCATCGGGGGGGGGGGTGCGCCCTCCGGAGGAAGAGGGACAGGTCAGGAACATAACATCTCTTCTGAGAATCCTGGGGGTCTTGGGATGAGCCGGAAGATAATTGAGGGGGGGGCGGGGGTGAAGAAACAGCAACACCACCATTTCACCTCGTTCGGAATTGGGCAAAGAAAAATATTTCACCCATTTTGAACGTATATGCTCTCATCTTTAAGCTCAAGGAAGGTCAACACTGCATGTGCCCCTCGACCGCAGTTTGCAGGTTCAAACTTTGCTTCACCGGACCTTGGGGGGGCGGGGGGGGTCATCGACTGATACATCTCATCACGTCGCTTCGCCAACGTGACTCCAAGACTCAAAGAAACATGCGGATTCAAGGCAGCCTGGAAAATCGTCTTTCATGTGAAGAGGGAAGACACATCCTATTTTTGCACCTCTCCAGAATCGACGGACAAAGATGGTCAGCCTTCGTACCCATCTCTTGATTGGCCAGTGGCGGCCATCTTTGTGCGAGAGCAATACTGACCAAGAAATGCAGAATGAAGAACAGGCGGCGAATAAGAAAAGAAAAAAGAAAGGAGAAGGGGGTCGGGGAAAGTGTGGCTGCGATATGGATCGTGTCATATCTGAAGACACGGTGGTGAATGAAGGGGGGCCGGGGCCCGGGGCGGGTGGGGTGTCGTGGGGTTGCAACAACAAAAATAAGAAAAATGGCCGGGGGGGGGGGGGTGGGGTAAGATAAAAATGCAAAGCAGTGGGGGGGGGGGGGATCGGGTTGGGTGGTTGGGTGGCTGGCTGCTTCGTGGTTGGAACGGTGCCGAGAAAGGGAACAGTGGTGATATCGCTGGAGGCACGGAAAGGAGCATTTGTCATCGATACTACGTATGCGGTAAGACCGTGTTGTATCGACGACTCACCAGAATGACTTGCCTGAGACAACCAGACCGGTGAACTTGTCCAAAAAAAAAGCATTAGCAGTCTCGAGGCCAGAAGGTTGCACTTATGTATTCACGCAAAAGTGCAACCTTCAACGCATCTCTTCGTCGACGTGCAATGATTTGCCTGAAGGCGTGGTGCGTTTACACTTTGGCAACCACTTACAATCATCGCCTCATTAGAGGGGGGTCTGTGCAAGAGAGACAATTTACCAGAACTGAATTGAAAATTCCCGCGCAAGAGAGGCTTTTGGAAGAAGTATTAAAATCTGGACGAACGGTGCGAAAGCGCAGAAGCGCGAACGAGGGGGCGGGGGGAAAAGAACCACACACACACCCTGGATGGATAGTCGTGCCATCGTTTCACCCACACGGCCACAGTGTGGCCAGGAAAATACATTACGGTGGTGGATTCCCTCGGCATACGGGGCGGGTGCAGAAGCCCAATGGCGAGTGCAGGGATGGGGGGTGGGAACTACCTGCACTTAGGTGCCGCAGCACCCACCCCCGACCTTTGAGACTCAGCCTGCTTCTGGTTCCAACTCCGGGCGTACGACGGGGGAGCAAGACATCTCTGCTTGAAAACTATTTTGAACGGGGGGGGGGGGGGGTATTTTTAGCAGTGACAGAGTGGGGGGTGGTGAGGATGCTGTATGCAAAAAAAAAAGGAAAAATTGAATGAGCAGGCTAGTGCGAGAGACTCCCCCCTTTAGGCATCATTGCATCACGTCCATTAGTGTGGGGGGGAGGGGGC
The DNA here is from genome assembly GCA_963210315.1 of Rhynchopus euleeides. NCBI lineage: Eukaryota > Euglenozoa > Diplonemea > Diplonemida > Diplonemidae > Rhynchopus > Rhynchopus euleeides. The sequence continues at coordinate 1,832,306 of OY723247.1, read as the reverse complement.
TTGCACTGGCACTCTCCGGCGCAACACAGATCTGTAATGAAATGAACAATGACTTTTCCTCCCAGTATCAAGTTATGAACGAGGTTGGAGGCGAGGGTGAACATGTCGACAAAAGAAAGTCATCAACAGTGGGAAGTGGGGGGGGGGGGGGTAGTGAAATCGAATTTGAAGGGGGCACAAGAATGATCACCCTTCACTCGTTACGCAACAGTGGGGAGTAGGGGGGGGGGGGGGGCTGTACAGCTTGCAATGGTGTTGTACTGGGTCAGGCGCGTCTGTACAACAAGGTACAAGGATAAAAGGGCCCTGAAAATAAAACGTTTTGTCTGATAAGACCTCACCCACAGGTGGAAAATAATCAGCAATTCATTTGGAAGGTGCGTGTGGACAGATACGGGGGTGGGAAGCAATACAGACAAGAGACAGGAGCTCCTTCCATCACAGCCGATTCTCGAGTCAGACGTGATTCCGAATTTCTCGCCCACTGTAATGGTGCGTCTGGCATCTGGAAAAACTGTGATGTTGTAGGTCTGCGCATCTGTCTTGTTGCGGATTTTCAGCCCGGCGGGCAAAATCACCGCTGACAAATTGCGTGAATCGACGATGGGATTCCTTGTTCATATTGGCAGGAAAGACGTCAGCCCCCCCCCTCCCCCCTCCCCACTTTTGTCACATCAGCACAGCAGAAATACAGAATGTCGCAGAAGATTCAATATCGACACGCTGAAAAAAGGGGCCCGAAGAATGGCACTTGGTATAAAGTATCGGCAAAAAAAAACTCACTATCTCTGATGGATTGAAAGGGCTTTTTTTTCCCGGGAAACGCATACACACCCAACCCTTGTGCATACCATTCCCCCGATTTTGAGGAAGCAGGGTGTGGCCCGTAAGATGTAGCAACAAGGCACCCGAGTCGGATGCGCCCACCTCACAATAATGCTCTTCCGGTGGGCCCTTCGAAGAATAACTGGGGATGCTGGGATTGGGAGAGTGCTGTATCTGAAATAAGAGGTCGGGGTGTTCTCTGTTACAGCTACCGACAAGAGGGCTTTGTTGGCGGCATTTATGGTGCCGACAATCACAAGCAAGTTTGATCTGTCCCATTGACACCTTCTTGCTCCGCAGTGTTCGTCTGGTTTCCGCATATCATGACACGTCCATCATGATAATGCAGGACACACACAGAACATCTGCCCACAAAACCTGAATACGCCCTTTCTGTTTCAAGGGGCGACGCCCACGGCCAGAACTCAACATTTATTTCTCAGACTTAGGATCGGCGGGAAGACGATGGGGAGTGGTGTGGGGGCAATGATTCGACCCGGCTTTATGTCGGTCTGACAAAAAAACGAGGGTGGCAGTGGCGGCGAATGAGCGAACGTCGGTGAAACGTTGGGCAGCAGGCATCAAGAAACAGCGTAGATACGGGTCCCCTCCCCGCACACACAACCCTCCCACCCCCCCCCCACCCTGTGCAGGCCGCACAGGGGGTGTGGGAGGCAGAGGTGAATATGCAGGAATGAGGAAAAACCGAAGACAGCACCCCTTCCTTCGGGAAGGTTGTTCATCCTTCACTTTAAACGGTGCGCACCGCGACGCAAACACCGAAAGCCTCCAGCCTGCCCCCTGGAGAGGGGCTCTTTAGAGAAGGGATAAAATGATGAAACCTGAATGTCAAGAGATGCAGAACATAAAAATAACGGATGCCCAATAGAGCCTTTACTAGGCTCACAACGGCATGGGTGTGTTGAGCGGGGCAGGGAGTGGATGAGCAGATGGTGAATGGTCCGATGACCTCTGAAGCGCTCGCATCAGACGTCATGCCGCTGGAGTGGCTTAACAGGAGATACCCAGCAGGACAGGAAGGAAGTCGGCGTTGAGAGTATCGGGACTGCCCCCAAAAGACACGGAGTGGGGAGGGGGGGGGGGGTATTGAAATAGAAGTAGAAGGAAGCACAAGGATGTCCGCCCTTCACTCGTTATGCAGGTTGTGTGTGGGGGGTGTGTGCATGCCTTTTCGTCGCGCAGTGTCCAAACCGCGCCGCACACTGTGTCAAACCCGCAAACAAAGCTGCATTCGCCTTGCTCTGAGTCGGTCGCCTCGCATCCAGAGTAGAGAATGGGAGACAGTATGAAGTAACATGGAATGGAAGAGTACCAGAAACCCCCCCCTTTCTTTTCTCTCGGCAATTGAATTCCGTCAAACAAAGACAAACCAAAAATATAAGAGCCGCCATGGTGGGAACCATATAGTCTGCTGGATTGATGTGACAGGGCAGCGCGACAAGCAAAAAAAATCCAATTTGCCGGAAGTGGAATTGGCTTTTTGTTGGAACGCAAAAAAAAGAACATAAAAGCGAAGCCCCGCTCTTTTGTGCACACCCGACAACCACTTTTTCATGAGGTGGCGTGAGTGGGGTCGCAAGATCCAGCAATACTACAGAACGCTTCTCCAGTTCGGCTGCACATAACGCAACACTGAAAATCACATGGAAAAATGAAAAACCAGACAAATGAATCGCCCAACTGAATCGTGCTAGCTAAACTCCGGAAAGAAGTGTCTTTTTTTCGTTGAACGCAGCAGGTTGAAGGGTGGAGTAAAGAGAAGGGAGTAGGTGGGAGTGTTGAACCACAAAAAATTTTTCGTTGAACGCAGCCAAATATAAGGCCTAACCTGTTTTTGGCGCACGGGTGTGATGACAAAAGGGAAAAGTGCTAGCACGAACATGATGTTGGTCTTCTGGTTATGTCTGGTTTCTTAGAACACTTAACGTGTATGCAAAAAAAAACCCTTCTCGTCCACATTTGGGTTTGCTTGCCAGTTTCCCAGATCGAGCGTTATCCGCCACAAAGCAGATGATGTTCGATACGCAAACGTTGTTGAAAAGCGCAACACCACAAGGCACGCGTAATCACGAGGAAAACTGGGATTGTGAAAAGGTTGAAGCGCATACATTGATGTCAAATACGCAGGAAAGATTCATTCGGAAATCTGTTGGCCGAGGAGGGTGTGCGTGCTGCCAGCGCCAAGAAGGCTCCGCGTTTGGAGGCTCAAAGGAGGGATCACAACTTGAAAACAGTCGTAATAAACGCGCCCCGTCAGCAAACTATTTCCTCAAGACCCGGGATAGAAAAAGCCTTGTTGTTTTTTTTGGTGTCGACAATCACAGGCACTGCGAGAGCTAGGCTGCTGCACAGATCCTTGATTTTTTCCGGCTCCGACAGCAAAGTATTGGCGGATAAACGAAGGGATCCTTGATGTTCATTCTGGAGTCGCCCCCCACCCCCACACCCCGAAGAAAGGGCCTGTTCTTTTTTTTTTTTATAACTTCGTTCCCGTCCCCCCTTCTTTATTCAGAACCCTGACACCCCCTCCTCCATTGAGGACGGTTTCGCCTTCACTGCGAAGAAAGCGAGAAATAAAAAAATGGGGAGAAGGGCCGGCTAACCCCCCCCCCCCACCCCCACCCCCGAAGGACTGCCACGGTTACTCCCATGCAACGGGACTAACCGAAACTTGGCGAGACAGAGAGCGGCTCATGAGGGAGGGGGAAAAAATCACCAAAGATGATGGTGAGCTGAAATAAACAAATCACCAGTCAGATGTGCATGTCATAGTAATGCATGTCTCACCTGGAGGACAGGAAGTGGTGGTGGTGGTGGTGGTGGCGGTGTATGTGACAGCCGCCAGCTAGCCGGAACGGAAAAAAGATAAGGCTGTTGTATGTGCGCCAAATCCGGACAGGAGCCCTGTTGCAGTCAAAGAATATAAGCACGATCCACACAAGGGAATCCTGGAGCCGAAGGGGGGGTCAATAAAACAGAAGGGGAGGGGTGGGCAGGCGAGCGGCGGGGCGGAGTAGTGCCGTGTACACAGGCACAGCTTGTCCCGGAGTTCTTCAACTTATGCCGGGGGTACAAAGATCTGTGCGGCACACACACAAAACCCCTCCCCCCCCTCCCATCCATTCCCTTTCCCCCCCCCTCCACGTAGCTTTTGATCCGGCTCCATCCCTTGTAACATTTGTTGTTCATTTTTGCAACTTCGGACCCCCCCCCCACACCCACACCCTGGTTGGACCCATTTTGAAAAAGGGAAGAACGATGGATGGGGGTGGGGGGGGGGGGGGGGGGTGGGGGGATGTGGGGATCGAGCTAAGCGAGAAAAATGCAGCGCGCCGCAGAAGAAAGGCAGTTGAGGCACAGCAGGTAACGTTAGGACACACCCTGGGGGATGGAGAGGGGGAAGTGAAGCAGAAAAAAATTCAGGCACAGAAATGACTCCTTTCACTCGTTATGTAGGGGTGTGCAGGAGGGTGCCGTACGCAATGTTGGGTTCGGGCATTGAACAGAAGGTGCCCACGACCGTTGCACAAAAACTGACGTTGCATCTCTTCCCACTCTGACGGGGGATTTTTTTAGCGACCCGTACCGTATTCACCCCATCGGACGTTTTTCACATTCTCGGTTGATCTGACGGCGAGCCATATCGCCTTCCCGCACTGATGGATAGTCATTCCTTACGGACAGACCCCTCCTTCCCCATCTGACAATTGCTTCATTTCTTTATCTTTTTTCCAGCGTTGTCGCCGGTGGGAAGGGGGGGGGGGGGCTGGCTGAAAAGAAAGAGCAAAAGGAGGTGGCAACAGATAGCAAACCCGAACAGGGGAGGGGGGGTCGGCAGGGGGCGATATATTTCATACTTGAACAGCGCGCATCCCGATTCTTTTTTTTTTGGCGCGTATCCGTCAGGTGGATCACCGGGTGGGGAGAGATCCGGTGTGAGGCACTTGGGGATTCTCTTCCCGGCCACATGGTGTGGGTGGTGTCCTCAACCCAGCCCGAAGGCATTTTTTATCGTGCAAAAAATGGATGTTCTTTCTGGGTTCGGTTGTCTTTTCTCTTGAAAATTGATGTATATTTTCTATTCTCGCTGGTTGGACGATCCGGCCAAACCAGGGTTATGTACGCTCACTGCCAGAAGGCGTTTTGTTCAGCTGTACTACAGTACTTCTGATTTGGTTTCAATTTTCAAAGGGAAAATACATCACCAGCGCCAATACTATGACGACGGAGTGCACGGGAGAGGGATGGGTGCGAAGTTTGAAATAGCACACCTGAGGCGATACATCCAGTCAATCAGAAGGGGCGCTCCCAAGACAGGGCGAACCCGTAATACCTTCTGGTCCCGTTGGATCCGCCGTTCCATATTATTTTTGCAGTAGGGAGGGATGCTTCACTTTGCTGTCAGTTGTGTCGCCTACATTGCTGTTGTTGTCAGGCCCACATCTGAACAGTTTGATTTTGAACAATTTGCATTTTTGTCAATGGTTTGGTTTTCTCCATTTTTCTGCCATGCCCCCCCCCCCACCAACACGGCATTAATGAATGGTTTGAACAGTTTTACTTGAGAATACCGACATGCCGGGTTCAAAACATTCTAAATAATGGATATGAGATGATTGATACCCGGTTATTTTCCTCACCATCCTCTGACTGAAAATGAAGGGACTGGGCCGGTGTTGATTATTCCTTTGAGAAGATAGCGGAAAGAGGGAAGAAGGGGGGTCTGGGGGGTCTTTAGGGCGAGAAAGAGAAAATGCAAAGAAACGTTCCTCCAATTAGCGCTTCGTGGGATCAGCATTGATACCATCTGCCCAACCCTCAGATGATGACTGATATCCCAATCGCGAAGGGGGGGGTGATGTGAGAGCATACATTTGCTGAAATCGAGGAGAAAGTAATTTGAACGGTTTTGAGCCATCCTCTCTCTCTCCTGGCCAACTCGCAGCATCGCCGAGCTACCATACTGGGGTCTTCGCTCAGTGCAGAAAGGTGAGAAATAGTGAGCCGCATCACAACACCGGTTGTAAAGCGATACAGTTTCACACAGCGACACAACGAAGACCCATGGCCGAGGTGCGGAGGGCTCTGCGAGTCATTTAGCTGCCCGGTACACCTCAGGCCTGCGCGGTGCACAGGCGCGAGACAAAGGCATCACCGAAAGAGGAGCAATCCCGATGGCAAGGGATGGTTGATCATGCTCTGTTGCAAGCGTGAGGGTGGACGACGCCACAGATGGAAAGATGCATTCATGCAGGTAAGATAAGGGGGTATGTGCGCGGTGACGTCCGCCTTTGGCAAGACCCGCGAGCAATAGAATGATGAAAAAAATGTGGGGGGGAGGGGGGGTGTTGCAGGAAGAGCAGATAATTTAGTGGCACTCTCCAGCTCGACATGACAGTTCACGTGTGTGTTAGAAGGAAGGGAGTTCCCCCCCGGGGGGGGGGGGGGGGGGGGCGGTGAGAAGCACAGAAAATGCAAAAATTAGCTGCACAGCAGACAAGGGCTTGCGCGTGCAATATCTGAACCGACAGTTGTATCATCATGTAAGGATGTGCGATTGGATGAAAAGGGGGAGGGGGGTAGGAATCCAGGATTGGGCCGGGGGAGGGGCAGAAGAGACACAGGAATTACCCCCGCCACAACCGCCTGCGTCACGGAGCAGAAGGCCCAAAAAGTTGGATTGGGCCCGCATCAACAGCAGCTGGCCCCTTTGTCCTCCACGACGGGAAAATATCAGGTGGTTAGGCCGTTCGTCACGGATAGCCGTGAAGACGGGCCATGTCAGATCATTGCTCAATTCTTGACACCACCGCGTTATGCGTTTGATCAGATTGCACGCGCTTTCGTTTTGCTTTTTTTGGCTTGGTAACCAACTTCCGCTTGCCCTCTCCCCACCCTTCTCGTGGCGCCATTTCATCCGCACGCGACATACGTGTGTGAAGATGCAAATGAAACCACATTAACCCTTCCGCGCATCGTCAGACACCCAGCAGGATGCTGCGGAAGGGTGTCCCAAGGAGATGATTACTGGTGTCACCATGTGTGGTGACACGGAGGTGATTTTGCTCGAGTTTCAAAAAAAATAGGAATATCTTTATTACTTCGCGATTTGCGAGCACTGTTTTTCCCGGAACGACGCTCTGTACGCATGGTGCTCATTTTTGAAGTGAAGACACTCAGCACGCAGACCGCATTACTGGGGGGGGTCAAATAGTACTACCCCTTTAAATACAACTACCCCCTCAAATACAACTACCCCCCGGGTTTTTCAAAATAGATTGTTTTTCCAGTATATTAGTACTACCCCCCTTTTTGCCCATTTTTCCCCTTTCTAAGACTGTTGCCCCTGTAGTAGGGGCATGCCGCTGAGAGAAATCGGTTGCACCGAGCCTCCTGGCTGAGCTGGTAATCAACGCCACGCTCTGAAGAGCAGCACTGCCAACCACCACAGACCATCGGATACATAAGAACCCGTCCAACCCGTTTCTCCCACACAACTGTCCCGAAATGAGACCCGTCATGACCTGGCGAACCTTGAAGCGATCGCAAGGAAGAGCTGCAGTACGCAGTAACCTGCATGGGGGCACTGGCTGTGGGGGAGGTTGTCTAGCGACAAACTGGCGTTAGCTAGTGAGTCCTCGTTTGGAGACACCAGTCAGGTGGGGAGTTTGGTTGGGGCGGCACACTCTGTTACACATTAACGCAGGTGTCCGAAGGCAAGCTCAGTGAGAACAGAAATCTCACGTAGAGCATAAGGGTAAAAGCTTGCTCGATACATGATCTTCAGTACCGATCCTCGGTGTGAAAGCATGGCCTAACGATCTTTTGGTCTGCAAGCAGGTCATCGACCTCAAGAGACGCCCCTTCCACACCGCCGAGCGAGGTGGGGCCCTCTCGAGCACGGCGCGCGACACGTGATTCGCCGCTGTGTTGAACACCAGTGATGCGGGTGTTTACTGGGTGTCGGTAGTGTACCGGCGAAGGGATCTGCATGTGTATGATCCCCTTGGATCCCATTGAACCTCTGGAGGGTCTTTGGCCCGGAAGCCAACCCATAAACAAGGTTGAAATTAGGCAACTCACAACTGAAATGACCCCATCACAATCCGTACGGATTCCAAACATGCCGATAAACAGCGTTTTGGCGACCTGGGGGTCATAAAAGTGACTCATTGTCACCAATTACCATTTATCTACATTTTCACGATTTAGGCAAGCGGTCCCGCCTATTAGTACTACCCGGTAGTACTATTTGACCCCCCCCAGTAACAAAAGGCTGGGGGAAAAAAAGAACCCAGCAAAAGCAATTCTGTAGTTTGCTGATCGCAGATGGCTAAAAAAAAAGTACATTCGGAAAACCCAACGGAGAGTCGAGTGAGCGTGATCGCATGGGAGACACGAGCCCACGTGTCGGGGAAGGTCCTCCCGGAAAAAAATACACAGCATCCTGCAAGCTCGGATTGTCTGCGAAAGAGAGGGGGGGGGTCTTTCCAAATTATTGGATGGAGACAAGAACACCACACCGGCATTCGGCGAAAGGTTATGCACGCAGCAGAGACAACAAATGATGGAAGGATGATCGTCAGAATTGTTCGTTCGACTGTTGGCGTATTCCCAGATACCCACGTGCATGATGACACGAGGCTTCTGGAAATTGCCATCACCGGAGCACTGTCCCAGCCGAAGCGAGGGATGCAAATGACATGAGCCATTTGCGGTTGCTGCCGGGCAATGCACACCACGAACGGGTTGATGGGACAGCTTTCCCCTTTGCAACCTGTACTGGGGTAATCAGCCTCTGAAACACAGTACTGTTGTTTTACAACTGTCCAAAGGTGCTAATCCACGATCGTCATCTGTCCCGAGGGCCCTCTGCGTTGTGGGTGATCATAAACTTTGAACTTTACAAAAAATGACCAGTGATGGAAACCAGTTTGAACGAAAGCAGTCAAATCAGCAAAGTGAGAAGTGGGGTAGTATGAGTCGATCCACAGGGATTCCTCATCTTCACATTGAACCCGCGGAGAAGGGGCGTGGCAGTGGAAATCACATCAAGAGCCTGAATACACTGAGTCAATAACAAAATATCTGGGGGGGGGGGGGGGACTGGCAGTACTTTTCGGAGTGGCAGACGCATTACCGAACAAGCGGGTTCTAGCATGAACATTATCATATTCATGCGTTTTTAGGAACGCCTGTTCGCCGTCAGGCCAGCCGGATCTGCGTCAGGAATGCAGAAAGAAATAAACATCACCAAGCATGCGCAAAAACCAGGATTCTTTTGGGCTGGCTGCCTCCGCAGAACAACAAAAAACCATCACCCCCCCGCCCCCGCCCCCGAGCTTTTGGGCATCGGCAATGTAAGGAAAATAACACAAAATATTTTGCGCGCAGTCGATTCCGAGGCACCACGAGGGCATCGGTCAACTGGCACTCCCTGTTGCTGGCTCGGTGGGGTGGAGGGGGAGGGGAGGGTTGCTTGAGGCCTCTGGTCTCTGCATTCCCGCCCATCCCAAGCCTTCAGCGACCGTACGAGAGAGAAAGAGAGAGTCACAAACAGTGACGCGACTTCAGTAGAAACACACCATCTGCAATGGACGTTGATCTGCTACAGAGGATCTCTGCCCGGCCAGGCCCTCACAGGTCTGCAGCGATTGCCGTTGAGGGGTTTCCCTGTCTGGTGTGCAGTGCACAACAGCCGGAGTGGCAACCCGCACAACAGCTGCAACAACAAAGACCCCTGCTTTTTTTTCAATAAAGATGAATACAGCTACCACAGCACCATGTCCTTTTCGCAAAGATAGGTGGACAAAACAAAATAACAGAAGGCTGTTGTTTTGTGCGCGAGAGCCGGGAACAGCATTAAAACACCCCCTCCCTTTTGTGCACAGTACACACCCACATAAATACAGGATGCATGACTCCACTCAAGGTGGTGGTTCGGCTCAAAACAAACGCAGCACAGGTGCAGCAGAGGTGGTACAAAAATAGATACTCCGGCCGAAATGCTTCCAGCAGCCCACCAGCGAGAGGGGCTACCGATCGCGTTCTTCTGTCCTGGACTTTGCTTTGGAGCAGAAGATCAGCGCGCTGTCAGAAAATAAAACCGAAAGTGCCCGGATTTTCGGGGCAAGAGGGATATACGTGATGAGTTCTGCATGAAGGCGCCGAAATGCGGCGCCTTAGGAAAGCAACAGCAGTATCGAGTGGGATGCAACGGCGTGGTGCGCAGCGGGGCGGGGAAACGGGGGGGGGGGGTGTTGGCGTCAAACAATATTATGGACGACAGAAGGCCACATGGCAACATGCTACACACGTCCCATTTTTTGAAATGAAAATGCCCCGCCATCCCCCATGATCAACGGGGGGGGGGATATTCCCTATTGCGGCCTGTGCTGACTGCATGTCTTCTTTGCCATTTCTTTGCTGCTTTTGAACACGTTTTGAACGAGTTTTGCTTTGCTTTGCTTTGGGATGCTTCTTTCGCTGGTTCTGCTTCGGGGTGTTGAGTTGTGGGGGGGGGGGGGTGATATGTAAGAAAATCTGTTTGAGTGGGGGGGAGGGGGTCCTTTTGCCGTATCGGTGTGTGAGGGCAACCAGGTTCGGCACTTCCTATTCACGGACGGGGAGGGGGGCGGGTTGTCTTTGATTTCCCTGCGATACATCCAGCCGCTACATCTCCGGGTTACAGGCCTTCATATTGACTCTGTGTGGCGCGTGCAAGTGGCGGTTTTTTTATCGCGGTTCCTTTGAACGACTTTGGACAATTCTTGGCCGTCCCCCGAGTCACCTCCGGCGAGAGGGCCGCTGTCTCGGGATGTGTTTTAACACTGCCCTTCGATAGAACTGTCCGGTATATCAATATAACATGTTCGTTGCCGTGGTCGGGGGGGTGTGGAACAAAGGAGTATATTCTTGTTCCGACAGGGTGGGGTGGGTGGGTGGGTGGGTGGTCGATTTGAAAGGAAAATGACGGGGGAATGGTAGTGGTAGCGGTGGTGGTGGGGAAGGTGGGCGTTATGCAGCTGGGGGAGGTGGGCTTCGCTGGGAGATGGGCGCAGGGGGTGTGGGTGGGTAGGGCGTTTGATCCCTTGAAAAATGCGTGCAAAGAAGGGTTGCCGGGTGTGTGTGTGTGGGGGCAGTGCGGAATATATAAAACCAACAAGAGATGATGGTGCGGGTAGGTGGGATGTGTCAGCAGAAGAAATATGAATCATGTTTATTATCGAATACACCTGCGCTTCAAAGATGCGCTTCAAGATATAATGGAGTGGTGTGGGCTGCTTCTTCCTTCTGTGTGCGCGCGCCCTGTGTGTATGGGTACCCCCACACATGCGCTACAACACTCTTTCCTCCCGCGACCTGAGATACCAATGTAAAAAGGGAGGGAATGGGTGATAGGTAAGAATCTTCTTAGTGCCTTTGCCGTCTCAAAGCGTGTTAGGGATCACTTTTTGAACGATTTGAACGTTTTTAGCCGTGCCCAGCAGCCCCGAGGTGAGAGAGCGGCCCCGGTGCCTGCGCCAGCAGCCCCCTCCAGCGGAAGGGGCTGTCTCGGGTTCTTCTGACGTGCATTGCTGAGCGAGGGCGCTGTCTTTTAACCCTTTAGGACCGAGCTACGCATATATGCGTAGAAAAGTCTTTATTTTTGGGGTTCACGAGTAAGTACCTTTGAATGTCACCTTTTTGGAGATTTTTTTTTACCGTGAAAAGGGTTCTTGAAGATCATTTCACGAGTGTATGTGCTTGATGATGTCAGTTTCCAGAAATCATGTTCCCACCAGGGGGGAAAACACAAAAATTCGAGAAGTCCGCGATTTTGGTCATTTTCTGGAAAATGGGTAAAAATATGTCAACCCCAAGTAAAATGCAAACGTTTTCACCTTTTTGGTCGATTTTTTTTACCTGAAATTGTTCTGGACTGATTCTGTCTGAATTTCGCCGTTTCGCACGGATTCGGGAGGCTGAAGTGGCCCCAGTGGGGATGGGGAGGCCCAGACCCCATGACCGCCGAAGGCTAATTAGCTGGAGAATGTCCTGTCGCGTTCGTCCAAGAAGAAAAAAATTCTTCGCACAAACCCTGGCAGTCTCGAATACGGCACGCACAGCGCATTTCACGACAAAAAAGTTTTTTGAAAAAAGACGTCAATTCGTCCCTCTGGATGGCAGAAGGCAAGCTGGCACCCAGCCCAGACCTACCACCCACCCCTATATATAGGGGGGCTCTGTAGGTGACATTTACCCTGGAAATACCGCCAAAATACCTGGTTTTCCCTATCGGCACTATCATGCTTTGAACTCCACCATCCGACAATTGTTTGGCCACCGAGAGTAGGGTTTTGACAACTGTGCCCGAGAAAGCATCAGCGGGGCTGGGGCGGGCGTCAGATTCACGACAGATTCGGGTTGACAAGTCACACACGAATTTTTCGGGATTTCAAGGGTTTTTCACGAGGTGCGATTTGCCACTGCAGAAAAGGTGGAAAAATTATTCTTCTCGGGACTTTCTCTTGTTGTCCTGACAAGAACTGCACTAACCAAGTTCACCATAAAGAAAAATCGTGAAAAATACCAAAATCCATCCAACTTACTCACGGTCACAGTGCAAACCCCAAAATTTCAGAAATTAATTAGCTACCCCGTCGTCTCTAAAGGGTTAAACGATGTTCCAGTTCGCTGGAGGGGGAGAGAGGTGGGGGGGGGGGGGGGCGGGGGAGGTTCAGGATTTCGAAAGAGCACTTCTCGGTATGGCCAGAAACTTGGAAGGAGAATCAAAGGGGGGGGGGGTGGGTGGGTGGGCGCACTACTTTCTAACCCGCTTCAAAAAAATTAGAAAGAATGGGACGTTGGCTTGTTACACCCAAAGCAAGGTGTGATGTCAAACCGCAGCGCACTGGGCTGAGGCACACAGGGAATGCATGGCACACGCACGCCCCACCTCGCTTCAGGGAGGGGCCCTGATGCAAGGAAAGTTCAGCCCCACATCCCCCCAACGCCGCCCCCCCTCCCGGGATGAAGTGATGTGCGTAAGGGGGTCGCAAGGCCCAGCAATAGCAAGGGTGGCAGACTTGCGGTATGCGCTACACCCCCTTTTTTCCCGTGGCTGATTTCGCCATTAACTTAGCCGCGGGAGCATGGATTCTTTTTTTTTTTGGTTGTATTTTTTTTGGATCAGCGCAGCTTGTCACAGCCCAACACTCAGAAGGGCAGCCAGATTCCGCTTGATACTCCCTCGGCCCCGCTTCGGGTGCCGTGGGGGTGGGGTGGTGTGGGGTGGACAGAGGGGATGTCCACGACCTCACGAACTCACCACAAAATCCAGGGGATGGGGTGCGTAGAGGATTCAGCTGTGTGCCCTCGAAGAGCACACACACAACATGCACACGCGTGGTCATTCTTTGTTGCAGTATCGTGGACCGCACCGAACACATCCTCTGATCTTGAGATGATCCCCACTGCAGCACACACACATCAAATTCTCCAGACACAGGAAGACAGTGTTTGACAGCCAGATGCGCGATTCTTTTGTCAGTTTTGAGCGGTATTTTTTGGCGTATCTCCAACAGCTCTCTTTCAGTGAGGTTCCTTTCTGCTGCTACTGGGGGGGAAAATAGGGGGGGGGGGGATAAAGAACCAACAGCATACGAACCGATGGACGAGGATGTGTAACGATATGAAGTCAGCCAGAATTCCGGAAGATTGGCCGAGAATACAATAACTCGCGAGGGGCCGGGGGGGCAAAGATTTGTCTCTTCAGAACAAGTTGAGCACAGGGGAGGAGGAGGAGGAGGAGGGCAAGCGAGACTTTCTGGCCGGAGCTCACAACACGACAATGTGAAACCACCCGCAAATATGCGAGAGGATTCGTCATGACGCGCGTGGCTCCTGCTGCCAGAGGGACACACTCGCGTGGCATCTGGGGCGGTGGATGTGTGTGGCGACACACGGGTGAAAGTTACGGCTGTTTTCCAACTGGGTTTTGCTCTGAGGTGAAACAAAAAAAATTCCTCCCCCCTCCGTTCTCGCTCTCTCTCATCCTCTCGGCAACGAGGTTTGGTTGCCAAAAAAATAGGAAACGCTGTTCTATTTCAGTTGGTGAGCAGCTATCACTGCCCGAAACCCTGTCCCCACCCCCTGCACACACCTAATAGGGTAGGTTAGGTCCGGCGGATTAGAAAGCAGATTCTGGTTGTTCGAATTCTCTTGTCGGATCACGGGTCCCGAATCTGCGCTGCATGGCGTCGCCTGCCTGGTTGTGAACAGGATAATTTCACCCCAGGGATTCGCTGGTGGCGCCACGGTTCATCCCGCGCTATTTTTGAAGCGGTGGTTGCTCAGAGAGAGAAGAAGCATAAAGGAAAATGGAGCAAATATAAAAAAATTCGGGAGAGAAAGAGAGAAGGGGGATTGCCGGCACCTTGGGGTCCTCATATTTTCAAGAGCCCTGCCAGGAGAAGGGGGTGAAACTTGCATGTGCAGTCTAAGATTTTTTTCTTCTGCCAGCTTTCTGCAGGGCATTAGTTTGACCTTCCCGACGGAGCCTGAAACCTGGTTACCCTGGTTATGACCCACCAAATTTTTTCGCTCGGGCGCTTCGCGCCCGAGTGCCTCCTGCGCCGTTGTGACCGCGGCGTGCTATTATCTGTCTCCCCACCCCCAGGTTATGTATAGTCTCTACTTCCCCCGGGTTTGTGAGAGGTGTCAGACACAGCACACAATTCGCGCTGGTGCCAGGAGGATAACCCATCTACACGCCGACAGGCTTCCTGGCACTCCGCGAGCGCCCGAAGCTTGAATTGAGGGCATGGCTGCGGCACGACGCCCAGAGCGTGTACAGGCACTTGGCAATTTTCTCGTGGAGCGCCCCGGGTTTCCCACCACCGTGGTGTTGCACCAGTCAGTGGCGAAGGACACGACGCGGTTCCAGAAGCTTTCCCAGAGATTCTGTCTGCTCCAGCAGAATGCTGCAGATGTTGGCCGCATTCCGGCTGTTGCAGTCTTGCGGCACGTTACGGGTTGATCACACACGAATCCGGGTCGCATGCTGGCTCACCTTCGTCGTGGACTGGGTTTCGTCAGTGAGGGACAGCGTAGAAGGGGGCTGTACAATCTTGGCCTGCATCTGCCGCCGAATGACAGATGCGGGTCGTGTCGTACTATGGCTTGGTGGGGCGAGCGCAGCAGGTTTCTTGGTAAGGAAAAACCCCGGTTCCGAGCCAGAATTTTGACTTTTTTTTATTTTTTAAAATAACCAGGTTTCTCCAAATCCTGGTTATCATAACCGGATAACCAGCCCAAACTAATGCCCTGGCTTTCTGCAAAAGAAAGGGAGAACGTGGAACAGTCCAAAATAAAGCGCAGTGCCCTTAGGGCATGCCCCGTTTGTTAAACATACACGAAACCACACACCCGCACACCCTCCACTTGTGCCCACCATTCATCCCATCAGTGTGCGGTGTGAGTGGTGTGTGGGCGTGTTAGTCGCAAGCTCCAGCAAAGGCACCAATTCAACCCGCCCACCCCCCCAGTCTACCATCCAGCACCCTTTTGGCTGCGTATAACTACCAAGTAATATTGCAAAGAGGCTGCACGTTCCCGAATTTTCAAATAAAGAGAGAGGGGGCCCTCGCTACCAGTCACTACTCGTCACTGCTCGTCAGCCAGTGAGGGGAAGTGCGCCGTGGCTCACTTTTTCTCACTCAGTCACACTTGGTAGCGAAGGCCCCCAGAGTGAGAGAGAATTTTCTTTGTTAAAAGGCGAGGAAAGGCACTGTATGTGCCCTCACTTCAAAACATAGAGGGGGTGAAAGGGCAACGAGGGTGCCTGACCAGAGACGCTGTTTTGTTTTGGTGCCGACGACCACCAACCTGGCGTGCGAAGACAACCAGGGCAATGATGTACACATTGTCGCCCCTCCCCGAGGGTCGATTTATCTGACAGACACGTCTTTTTTGGGCTTCATAATCATAGCACCTGCGCCGTGGGACAGGGCCCTCGTGTGATCCCACATGAGGCAGCTGTCAACTTTTCACCGCCGCAAAAAAGAAAATGAAGCCATGGGTTCTGAAACTTGTGAAATTTCGCATTCGCTGAAGACCGAGAGAGAAGAAAAGAACACGACTTGTGATAAATTTTGCCACTCCTTGTTCCGGGATACCTGACAGACAGCCGTTCCTCGACGACGTGTCCCAATAATGGGCCGTGTGGAAACTGTTCGGGCACTCTAGTGGTTCCAAGAAGAGAAAATCTTGAAGAAGGGACAAACAGTACAGTCGGATGAAGTGAATCAGGTGAAGAAATATGCGTTATGGCAGCAATAGAACGAGAAGGTGGGATGTATGGGGGGTGGGGCAGAAGGCATGTATATGCTGAGGAAGAAGCCTGGTGGTGGGGAAGGGGGGGGGGGGTGTTGATTGTGCCCTGTCCGCACACACAGGCACAGGGCAGTTAGTTGTTTTCCTTTTGCAGCCCTGTGAGGGGGGAAATCGCTCTCCTTTATTCGCTTTCTGGTCGCAACACCTGTCCAGCAACCACCGTAAAGATCTGCTGCCGAACTACCTTTGTTGAGCGCGCACTCTGTGCTCTGTGTCTCAAGGCTGTGTTGAAAGCCCTGCGAGAGGTGGCCATTTTTAAGGTGCTCCATCATCAAGCTTCAAGTCGTGCGATTCCCCTTTCGCTACTCTTCGCGACACACTGTTTGCGAAACTAGAAAAGAAAATAAACAAATAATAAAAACGTCCCACCTGCGTGAGTTTTGGCGGGGGATGGAAATGCGCTGTTTTCTTGACAACTGCCCCCACCTCGACGCTCATCGCTATGGTTCTCCGACAGACAAGGCCACAACGTACACACCTCAACCCCACCCACCCACCCCTGCTTTCCTGCTTCCGATGTCCACTTTTGATCGTGACCTGGGGCAGGATACGCCAAGGGCGGAGGGGGGCGAGGGGTAAAGACAGCAAAACTGGGGCCCTATAACCTGCCAAAGGACTCCCGCAGAACAGGGTAGGAGGGAGGTAGTGGTGAGAACGGCAACCAACAGAAACAAAGAGAGAGACATGGGGGGGGAGAAAGCGGGCAGCCAGACCAGGGTTGCAGGATCGTACTCCTTACGCTGTAGGTAGAAGCACACTGCCCCGCAACATCAAAAAGGTCTGAGCGCGCAAGGCGCGTCTTTAAGCTGCGATGAGTCCCTCTCAGGAGTCGCATAAAGGCAACACTATAGGCCAAATCCACAGCCCTCGAAGAAGGGGGGGGGGGGGGGGCGCGGTCTCTGCACGCATTCCTCCCATTCTGCACACACAAATGAAACCCAACAGCTCTGCATGTATGCAGCAGCTCTGCCCCCTGAAAAATCCAGGAAGCTACGCAATATTTTTTTTTGCGTAGTCTGCATGTCGTTCTCCGTTTGTTGTGGGAGTTTCTCTGCCGAGACCCCTTTCCTCCGTTTGAACGATTTTGAACATGATTTTTGAGGGGCCCCGCGCTCCCCCCCCCTCTGGGGAGAGAGGTTGCGCTGTTTCGTGTTCTCCTGGCCGCTTTTTTTAGGTAGGTCTTTACGCAACCCCCCCCCCTCCCCCGGCGATTTTCTTTTTCCAGGGGGTGGGGGGGCGTGGTGGTGGTGGGGAAACACCAATGATCTCATTGAAGAAGTACATCAATTTCACGCCAAAAAAAAAAAGCTCCCATCCTCCACACAGACGTGTGTGTGGCAAACGGGGCTTCAAAAGAAGAGAGTCGGGGGTGAGAGGGGACTGGGCGGACATCGGAAGAGGCAAAAATAGAAGGGTTTGCGGGATATTATGTTGCTGGGGGAGAGGGTGGGGGTTATTTGCAGTACGCTGTATGAGAGGAACAGGGGGGGCGTCTCGCTCTCTAGAAGGAGAGGAGTCGGAAGCCACCAAAACACAGGCAGGTGGGGGTGCAGAAAGATAGCCCTTAGGGCCTTCTTTTCGGCATGTCCGCAGTGAGCTTATTGAACGTTCCCCCTCCCCACTCGGCAGGTTTCCCTTTTTTGGGTTTGCAGAGCTGTGATTCACCTCCTCCTGGGGAACATGTTCTGACGGCCACACCCATGCACCCCGACAGATGCCTGCTACCGGCCCATATCAGGGGGGGGGGGGGGGCGGAAGGGAATTCCGTCAATAAGATAGGCAAGGCGCAAAAACGGCCCTGTTTCGCTCTTGCGGGCAGTGTGTCTGAAACCGGATGACAGGTTACAGAGGACAAGTCCCAACAAGAGGAGCACAAGTCAGAGAAGGAGGGTGTGTCACAGTAGTGTGGCACGTTAAAAGGGGTGTCTAATTTCTCTGTAACTCAGGCAGCTTCCTTTTCCTGTGGCTCTCTGGCTACTGATTTTTTTGACGATTCTCATATGTTTCGTTGGACGCTGCCCATCCACGAATCGGGTGTGTTGAGTGAGGCGAGTCACTAAATAAAGGAAAACAAAGGGGCAATCAAGAACACCGTGGCGAAAACAAGGCGCTTTGCTGACTTTGCCCGTGACTGGTGTCGGGGCCAGCCAAAAACTGGAGCAAAATATAACTGCAGATTCAATAAGACTTGGATGTTCGCTACTGTGCGCGCACAAGCAGGGGAGGGCGGGGGGAACCATTCGGTGGCGGAGGTGTGGGCAATGTATATTGTCTAAAAATAATGCAAAAAAGGGGCTTGCCCGATGGCATACAAAAAATGGGTGTGTTTATTAGGGATGTGCCAACACGTCACCCATCAGCCGATCAGGGTGTGTGGGGTGGGTTGGATTGGATTGGATTGGGCTGGGTTTTTATTGGAGAGTGGGGGGGTGATTGGGCCTTTTTTGCTTTGGAAAAATATGGCTTCTTCTTTTTCAATTTTCGATTTTTTTTTCGAGTTACGGAGGTGCATGTCGACAAGATCTGAGCAAGGCTATTTTTGGCCCTTCGCACAACACGTCGAACTACAGCCAGTTCTTTTTTTTTGGTGCACACATTTTTGCTTCCTTCGAGGGGTTGCAAGCCAGGATTTGCGGCAACGGGAGAGATGGGATGCACGTAGAGGAGTCGCCCCGCAACTGTTGAGGTGGAGGGACGGGTGAGGCAATTGAAAGTGGTGTCATTTAATAAGTGGGGGGGTGGGGTGTGGGGGAGAGGAATGTGTGTTCAGGGGAAAGCGCTGTGGATGCATGTGAACAGAAAGGAGGATGGATAGAGGGGGGAGAGGAAAGACGAACCAATAGTAGGGCCAGCAAAATACAGGCCAGGGTGAAGCCGCCTGGTCAGGACTATCCCTAAGGAGATGAAGAGAAAGTTGAGATTGAGAGAGCGGAGGGGTAAGGGCCGATCTTTGCTCGAGAGGGTTATTTTTGCCTGTGAAATAACCCAACCTGTGAAAAGCACTCTGGGCCATATCGCCACAGATAGATGTTCCAGGGCGGGCCAAGGAAGGCCCTTTCCGGCACGAAGGTGGAGCGTTTCTGTGGCAGTGTCGACCGCACACCGAGCACATGCTCTTGATGTGATCGCCACTGAATCTCCACCCATGTGACGGACCCAACTCACGCATCACGCTTTGCGAAAACCGTGTTGGAAGGAGGGGCTGCCGAATGGTGTTCCGAAGTGTTCGGTGCGGGGAAAGAATTCTGGCATTCTGAAAGAAACCTCGTTCAAACCTCAATAACACACACACACAAAACGTAGACGCCACACACAATCACACTCACGACCACGCTCGCTCATTCACACACACCCAGACTGGCGAAAGAAATACTCGTTAGCCTTGGGGCTGAGAGCACGCCCTTTTCCCCGCCTCACCGATCGCCGCGGCTGTATCGTTTGAACTCTCCCTCCCAACAGGGCGCAATGGCCGAGCAGACTGGATTTTTTTCCACCCCGGCTGCTGCCCAAAAAAAAACATGCGCTGAAAGGAAAAGGGAGAATTAGCCCCCAGAGCCAAAAGGGGGCTGGAACAGGAAGGGACAGGCTGTGTTGGTATCCTGTCAGAAAGGAGCCTTCACACGCAACAACGGGTGGCGGGATGGGAATAGGGGGCCCTGTGTTTTACAAAACGTTCCACCCAGGGTTGCCCGGATTCTGTTTGTGACAGGATGATGCAGTGGTTCAATGTGGGCGCTGTGCTCGTGTTGGACTTTCATTTGAATTTTTTAACGTGCTGACAGACATCACGTGGAAAATTCTGTTGCTTCAATCCACTGCAGTAGTGCATCACCAACTCATTCGCAATAACAAGCAAGCTTGTTAGGGCAAAACAAGAAGGTAACCCGGAGGGGGAACAGCGGGCGAGAGAAAGAGGCAAAAATATATAAAGAGCAGACGATCACTTGCCTTGAAAAACAGGTTCGCACGTTCAGGGCGGTTCGTCCACGCCCCAACCCACACCTCCCCCATCCCAAAAAACCCCCACCCCCACCCCTTGCTTCCTCCCCCCACATCCCCGTGTGTTCTCTCTACAAAAGGCGTTTGAAGGGGCGACTAACAACACAACATCTTCGGTGAATGACACATGCCCTCACTTCCACCACGCTTTCTCCGGACGTTCAGGGCGGTTCGTCCACGCCCCAACCCACACCTCCCCCATCCCAAAAAACCCCCACCCCCACCCCCCACCCCACACACCCCCCCAACCTCACCCAGTTCTTTTATTGGAAATTCCGAAAGCATAGACGACCTGAGGGTCCACGAAGGGGGGGGGGGGGAGGAGAGAGAGAACGTGTGGGGGGGGGGGGGGGGGGGGGGGGGGGGGGGTAGGGGGGTCAAATGCCACCCTTTTACGTGGACAAACACGATTTTTCAAAAAACCGGCGCAGAGGCCCCAAAGCCCCCGTAAACCCTCCAAACCCCCCCAGATCGGTCCGGAAACCCATCGAACCCCACTTTTCCACCATTCCGGGCACCTCAGGTGCCCGAATTGGGGTACCTAAATTTTGTGCCACCGTTTGGTACCGGACAGTGCCACTGTGTGGGAGGTTGGAAAAGAAAATGCCCCAACACACCACATCTGAGGGTTGCAATGCATGTTGCTTGCCAACCACGTCATCCGGTGGGTGTCAGGCGCTATGTAGGTGGCATTAGCCAGGTCTTCGATGAGTTCTGGCTTGTATATGTACCTCCCTGCCACCATGCACCGGGAGGCTGCCTGTAGGTACGGAACAAGTCCAGATGGTCGTGTGATTCCTGTGCAGCAGTGCTCCACAACCGGGATGTGTTGACAACGACTGTTGCAACACGAGCTGTACATTCCGGGAACACACGAAGTGCGCTGTCGTGGTACCCATTGTGCCAGAATTGGTAGTTGCTGCGGTCTACTTTGCCTGGCCCAAGAGCACTGGTACTGAACGGTGCAATATGCGTGGCGAGGTGAATGCAACGGAAGGGCGCAAAGTCAATACAGCTCTCGGATGGCGGGTGGTGGTGCCACTAGTGTGTGACGTTCACTCGAGGATACAACGCATCACAATGAATCAGCAACCGTGGACCGAGTACAATACGCTCTCTGTGGCTGGTGTGGGGGACAAAGGCAGTGCCTGTGCCGCAGGCAGGGAGGTACATATACAAGCCAGAACACATCGAAGACCTGGCTCATGCCACCTACATAGCGCCTGACACCCACCGGATGACGTGGTTGGCAAGCAACATGCATTGCAACCCTCAGATGTGGTGTGTTGGGGCATTTTCTTTTCCAACCTCCCACACAGTGGCACTGTCCGGTACCAAACGGTGGCACAAAATTTAGGTACCCCAATTCGGGCACCTGAGGTGCCCGGAATGGTGGAAAAGTGGGGTTCGATGGGTTTCCGGACCGATCTGGGGGGGTTTGGAGGGTTTACGGGGGCTTTGGGGCCTCTGCGCCGGTTTTTTTGAAAAATCGTGTTTGTCACCCCCATGTGACCCCCCCTAGGGGGGGGGGGGGGTAGTAAATCAGATGAACAATGGAGGAAAATGAAATACGAGACCTAACCCCTCCCCTTCACTCTTTATGCAGGTGGGGTGGAGGGGCGGGGGGAGAGGGGATGGTCAAGCGACAGAGGCTGTGATCAGCGCACGTGGCACTTTAACTACCGGTAGCCGTAAATGTTTTTTTATGGCACGCGGCCATTTTTGGCTGGGTCCGTGCCAAAATATTTACGTCTACGGCATTCATCAACACCATCGGTATGACTGGGTTTGACAAAAGTGGCCGGCCCCCCGCCATCTCCTGGCAGGGTATTCTTTTGAAGGTTGCCTTTTACTGCTGTTCCTTCAGGGAAGGCCACATCCGTCACTAAACTAATGCAGCCAGGGGTGAATCAGAAAATAGAACGGGGATCAACGACAGTTTTCTTCTGGCTGTTCTTCGAATGCGTTGAAACACCTCAAGAAAGGAAAAAGGAATCACACTGAAGAAAATGGGCTTTCTGAAAAAAATAATGTGACATGTATGTTTGGGTCGCACTTGAATGTTTGCAGGCAGGGGCGGAAGACACTACAACGACGTACGTAGAAGACGCAGCCAGAGAGAAAGAATAACCAGGGTATGTGGTGGGTGGTGGGTTGAGTGTCGACAAGACAGGGCGTGCAGGGGTGGGGTCGGATGGGGTGGGGGGTGTGTGTGAATGGAAGGAGTTGTGCGGGAGCAGGCAGCATAAAAGGAAACAATGGCAACCCCCCAATAATCAAACAAAAGCGGAGAAATTGGTGTGTTGCCAAAGGGGGGGGGGGGGAGAAACAGAACAGACCGAGGTATTCGACAGCAACAAAAAATACCAACTGGTTGGTATTCTCATTGTTGGAATGGGATGCTCAGCTGCTCAATAGCCCACACAAACGCACACGCAACCGCGCCCCCCACCGCCCCCGCCGCAGACACGCGCGAATCATCTTGCCGTAGAGTAAGACGCACCGAACACCCTGCTCTTGACATGATCCAATTCTCACGAGGCATGAAAGCAGCACGCGACAAACAGGCTTCATCATGCAGAAAGGCAAATAAAACAAGGGGGGTCGGTGTTGGACCGAACCCCTCCTCTCAATACAATGTTTGGTTGGGCAAGGGATGTATGGGAATGTAGGGTTTCATCGCGGATCATCGCAGGTGTGTGTGTGGGGGCACGGTGGGATCTTGTAAATTTTACATGTATAACTACAAGTATATACATGTATTATACATGTATAATACTTGCATGTCAACTATTATACATGTATAATGGGGGTATGGAAAAGTCGGTGAAAAAAAATGAGAAAAAATGAGAAAAAATCGGCCGAAATTTGCTGTTTTTCGCTTAAAAAAGAGTGTGGGGAGTTGGGTCCAGTTTAGCAAAGTGAGCTTATTTTTCGAAAATTGAAAAATTGGGGACACCAAAAGTCCCCAAACAAGTCTTCGACTTGGCGCGCAGAGTGATTTTTTTTTGGTGAAAAAATGCCCCAAAAATTGTCGGGTCAAAAGTTGCTGTTGAAGACGGTGCAAGATCTCTGCAGGCTGGGTGGGCGCTACGCTGACGGACAACGACAAGCCGGAGGCTGCGACTGTGAAGAATCCAAAGAACGGCCCGGGTCCTCCTCGAGATGGCGGTGCTGGCCCCTGTTCCCACCGGTGTGACACGGGGCATTCCGGGACGCGATAGCGCTGCTGCACGGATGCCAACGAGGAGGGCCACTCCGAACCCTGAACACCCCGCCAGACCTGCTTGTTACATCACAAACAGCAGACCCAGAGTGGAGTGCCTCGCCCCGGTAAACTCAAACCCTGCCAGATTGACGAGGCCACCACCTCCTGGCACTGCCTGCCCGTGCACGACAGGAACGGGTGACCTGCAGGTCGTCGTGAGCAGGACCATGGCAAACCACTCGAACCTGTGTGGGGTACGGCTGCTACCGCAACTCGTCATGTGCGGTGTGCAGCGGGTGCGGGTGCGCCACGACCGGGTGGTGCGTACTCCTCCAGGAGAAGTGGGCGAGCTCATTCCCGCAAACGCCTGAGTCGGGGATGAACTACCTCCTTCAAAAATCATCGGAGCACATTGGTGGTCGTGGCGTCAGGGAAACCGACCGTCCTGATGAGAATACGGTAAGTGATGAGAGGATGTCGGCGCCGTTTGCCCACGTCGTCAACTGTGGGGAGAGTCTGTCGGAGGCGAGGCGGGGAGGGCCGCGACACAACACGGGAACCGGGTCGCAATTGAAAAAGGGGGACCGGTTCGCGTGTGGAGGGGGGGTGCGGGGGGGAGGCCCGGCAGGCCAAAGGACCGATGCGCCACAAACCCGCGACCGACGCACCAGACATGTGTGGGAAGGGGGGGTGCGGGGGGGAACAGGATCCCAGACAACAGGACAGACCAGCCAGGACCTCAGCTGCACGAGTCTTTGTCACGTGGGCTTGACATCAGGTAAAAGGCCATTGCTACCAACCTGAGAGCAGATAGTGGCCTGGTCTCGGTGACAGCACACGGAAGACTTGCTCTCAACGCGGCATGCGGGTCACAGAAGTCAGAGCGTGGAGGCAGGGTGACGCGTCATGAAAGAGGACAAAGAGGTGTGGGAGGGAGGAGGCGAGCACAAAAGGGCGTCGGCTACCGCACGCCCTTTGGCCGCAGCCGACGACCGACCGTACCGGCCCCCGGCCGGGAGGGAGGTGGGAGGTGGGGGGGGGGGGGGGCGAAGCCCCCCGGAAAATTTTTTTTTCGGCCAAAAAAATTTTTTTTTCGACATGTCGAAAATCCGGCCACCCTGGGGCAGCAGCCTGGACTGGTGGCCACCCCAACCAAAAAAATCGAAAAAAAATCCGAAAAAAATCCGAAAAATATCGGTGTGGCACCCCAGAGGACCCGATTTTCGGTTTAGTCGGCCGAAAAAAAAATTTTTTTTTCGGCCAAAAAAAATTTTTTTTCGACATGTCGAAAATCCGGCCACCCTGGGGCAGCAGCCTGGACTGGTGGCCACCCCAACCAAAAAAATCGAAAAAAAATCCGAAAAAAATCCGAAAAATATCGGTGTGGCACCCCAGAGGGCCCGATTTTTTGGGGGCCCGGTGCCTGCGCGCGTCCTGTCGTACTGTGGCTGCTTGGTGGGGCTAGCGCAGCAGGTTCTACTTTTGCTTCTACGGGCTCTTAGCACTGTAACATGAACTACACGAACAACAAAGCTCTAGGGCAAACAAACCGCGCCCGATTTTCGGTTTAGTCGGCCGAAAAAAAATTTTTTTTTCCGGCCAAATTTTTTTTTTTCGACATGTCGAAAAATCGGTAATTCAGTACCCCGGGGGGGTATGGAATCTGGTAACCTCGACCTGGCGACTACGGGTGACTAGGCGCGACTACGACACAATTGGGGTAATCAGGCTGGGGGAAAAAACAACAAATCACAACGAATCACACCCGATCACAACAAATCACAACGCCAAATGTTGTGATTTGTTGTGATTTGTTGCAATTTGTTGTGGCCAGTTGTGATTTGTTGCGACCAGTTGTGACCCTTTTGTGATGAGTTGTGATGAGTTGTGATGAGGTGTGATCTGTTGTGATCTGTTGTGATCTGTTGTGATCTGTTGTGCTCATGCCTTGCGATGCTCAAGTGCCTGCTGGACCCCTATGTCCTTCAGGCCCCAAAGCAGGCAACGATATGGGAGCAACCTAACAGGGGAGGTGAAGAGGGCACGGGTCTTAGCCTGATGACACACTGCAACCTCAAGGTGACTGGCGACACCTCTCCCACAGTCTGCGGCGACTCTGCCGTGGCGACAAGGCTTCCTGTCATGGGAGATCGCTGCGTGGATCAACGTGGCACCACCCGTGTGCTCGGCAGGTTGTTTCGGCACCTGTTTTCTCCGTGTCATGCTTTTCGTGAGCGTGTCAGGGATGTTGGCACACGCTGGGGAGGGTTCACATGATGACATAACATATATCAGAAGCACACACCCACGTGGCGCTGTCCTTGGCAGGACTTTGAAAGTGCCGCCTTGATATCCTTGTTGGATAGAACCCTCATATCACACCCTCAATCAGCTGACGATCTGTTGTGATCTGTTGTGATCTGTTGTGATCGCGATCCAAAATTTCAAAAATTTAAAATTTTGGATCGCGATCACAACAGATCACAACAGATCGTCAGCTGATTGAGGGTGTGATATGAGGGTTCTATCCAACAAGGATATCAAGGCGGCACTTTCAAAGTCCTGCCAAGGACAGCGCCACGTGGGTGTGTGCTTCTGATATATGTTATGTCATCATGTGAACCCTCCCCAGCGTGTGCCAACATCCCTGACACGCTCACGAAAAGCATGACACGGAGAAAACAGGTGCCGAAACAACCTGCCGAGCACACGGGTGGTGCCACGTTGATCCACGCAGCGATCTCCCATGACAGGAATCCTTGTCGCCACGGCAGAGTCGCCGCAGACTGTGGGAGAGGTGTCGCCAGTCACCTTGAGGTTGCAGTGTGTCATCAGGCTAAGACCCGTGCCCTCTTCACCTCCCCTGTTAGGTTGCTCCCATATCGTTGCCTGCTTTGGGGCCTGAAGGACATAGGGGTCCAGCAGGCACTTGAGCATCGCAAGGCATGAGTGGCTGTTTCAAACTCCTGGTGCAAGCACCCGTCATGGTCTGGGGAAGCCCTCCCAGGTAGTTTAACGTCTTGCCCAGGACCTACAACAGATCACACCTCATCACAACTCATCACAAAAGGGTCACAAGTCGTCACAACTGGTCACAACAAATCACACCACGTCACACCTAGTCACAACAAATCACAACTGGCCGCAACAAATCGCAAAAAATCACAACAAATCACAACATTTGCCTTGTGATTTGTTGTGATCTGTTGTGATCGGGTGTGATTTGTTGTGATTTGTTGTTTTTTTCCCCAGCCTGATTACCCCAACAATGCGATTTTTTGCGAAAAAATCGATTTTTTTCGAAAATCTTACTCTCTTTTCCCCATCCGAAAAACCGCGCGTAAATCGCCTAAAAGTGACTAAGAATGACTAAATTTCCATACCCCCAATACATGTATATGCCTGAAATATACATGTAAAATACATGTACCGTATACGTAAATATTTTGGAACGTAAATATTATGGAACGTAAATATTATGGAACGTAAATATTTTGGAACGCTGGTGGGTTGGCGTTCCAGATTTTTTTCGTTCCATAATATTTACAGGGCTTTCTGCGACTCGGGGACTTGGACCAGGTGATCGGACGGCATACAGAGTCCCTGACGGGACCTACTCGTGCACTTTTCGTGCGATTCCTGAGGCAAGCCATCCTCACCACTGAGTCCCCAACTGGCCCTGTAAATATTTTGGAACGTAAATATTATGGAACGGACCGGGCAAAAATGGGCCCGTTCCATAATATTTACGTTCCATAATATTTACGTATACGGTATATCAAGTAAAAATACATGTATAATACTTGCATGTCAACTATTATACATGCATTTTTACTTGATATACATGTATTTTACATGTATATTTCATGCATTTACATGTATTTTACATGTATAATACTTGTCATGCAAGTATTATACATGTAAAATACTTGCATGACAAGTAAAATACATGTATAATACTTGCATGACAAGTAAAATACTTGCATGCAAGTAAAATACATGTATTTTACTTGCATGCAGGTATTTTACTTGTCATGCAAGTATTTTACATGTATAATACTTGCATGACAAGTATTATACATGTATAATACCGTATACGTAAATATTTTGGAACGTAAATATTATGGAACGTAAATATTATGGAACGTAAATATTATGGAACGCTGGTGGGTTGGCGTTCCAGATTTTTTTCGTTCCATAATATTTACAGGGCTTTCTGCGACTCGGGGACTTGGACCAGGTGATCGGACGGCGTACAGAGTCCCTGACGAGACCTACTCGTGCACTTTTCGCGCGATTCCTGACGCAAGCCGTCCTCACCACCGAGTGGCCCAACTGGCCCTGTAAATATTTTGGAACGTAAATATTATGGAACGGACCGGCCAAAAATGGGCCCGTTCCATAATATTTACGTTCCATAATATTTACGTATACGGTACATGTAAATGCATGAAATATACATGTAAAATACATGTATATCAAGTAAAAATACATGTATAATAGTTGACATGCAAGTATTATACATGTATTTTTACTTGATATACATGTATTTTACATGTATATTTCAGGCATATACATGTATTATACATGTATAATAGTTGACATGCATGTATTATACATGTATAATACATGTATTATACTTGTAGTTATACATGTAAAATTTACAAGATCCCACCGTGGGGTGGAGGAGGAGGGGGGGGGGGGGGGGCTTCCAGCAAATTGTGCTGCCTTCGACAAGCCGTAGCAACAACAGCGACAATAAAGTACTACCCAACAGATGGGCATATCCGCACTCGCCTTATTGCTGTCAGGCAGGCACCCGATTCCCAGCAAACACACAGGCATCTCTTGGTGTGAAACCTGTGTGAAGTGGGGTCCAAGGGGTGGGGTGGGGTGCGGGGGGGAAGGTCTGCGTTACGCGGTGCCGACGATCGCATTTTTTTGGTGCATTATTTTTTCCACCCTTGTTTTTTTTGTGAGGAAAAAAAAACGCCGGAAAAAAATGCCGGGAAAACTGCCGGGCTTTTCGCGAAGGCGCCCACCCCCACCCCCACCCACCTCTCCCCCTCTCAGGCGTTAACTCCTGAACAAGCTTCGAGCTGTGCGGTCCTCTCTCTCTCCCTCTTTGTTACTTCGCGACCTAGCTTCCGCTGCGTCGTTTCGTAACTAGTGAATAGAAAAAGTATGGCAAGGAACGGCCCATACGTAAAAAGAACATATAGAGAAGAACCGCAGGTTCTTCCGTAGCCCTGTGGGCATCCGGGCTTTGGCATGCGCCAGCTCTGGCGTGCGCAAGGGCTTAAATTGACGTGAGACCCCCCGGTCGAGCCAAAACGAACCCACTCCCATTATACGGGGGGCGGGGCGTGGTAGCTCAGCGGGGACAATCCAGAACCTGAAAAGGCCGAGGCAAGCCAACAAGAGCAAGGAGAGCACGGGAGGGGACAGGGGATGTGAGGGGGAGAGGACGGGCTCTTCCCGCGGCAAGGAATAGGCACCCGCGGGCGGGGCTGCCATCTATTCGGTGCGCGCTCCCTCCTCACGGCAAGGGCAGGCAACAGGGTCCGCACAGGGGCATCTGAAATCACAACGCGGCACACATATACGCAGAGATGCCCTTGATTTTCTTGACGTGTTGTTCCTGACCTATGCATGCATACACATCCCTTCCTCCCTACGCCCTGCCCCATCCACGTGCCGTGTCCTGGGCGGACAAAATATAATAACGATGTCGAGAGCACGGTTCCATCACAGCATCCAAAAGACTTGGTGATCCGACAAACAGAAGGATTATCACAAGAGGGTTGGGATGAACGCTGTTCTTCGCACAAAATGGAACACTATCGACACATGTCACTCAACACGGGGGAATGGGGAGGGGAGAGGTTGTGGTGAAACGCACACACCTCGACCTGTGATGAGGTGAGATGTGGCTCTGCAATTACGGCACTACGCGTGCCGTAAACTCGAAACTCGAATGACCTGCTTTCTCCGTGTTCCATTTCCTCCTTCATTGCATGAGGCTACAAAAAAAAACAACTCTCGGCAGCAAATCCTGGGCGCAACCGGCAATAAAGCCTTTTCTCCGTTATGGTGTGGCAAGGGGTGGGGGGGTGTACCAGGTTGAGAGAGACAGAGAGATATGACAGAGAGAGAGAGAGAGGAATCGCAGATAGGCAGCAGGGCAGTGTGGGGGTGGGGTTGAGTTTTGATGATCTTGGTTTGCAAAAAAAAATGGGCACGGCGCATCTGTTGCCCCCCCCCCCCTAGGGGGGGTCAAATGCCACCCTTTTACGTGGACAAACACGATTTTTCAAAAAACCGGCGCAGAGGCCCCAAAGCCCCCGTAAACCCTCCAAACCCCCCCAGATCGGTCCGGAAACCCATCGAACCCCACTTTTCCACCATTCCGGGCACCTCAGGTGCCCGAATTGGGGTACCTAAATTTTGTGTCACCGTTTGGTACCGGACAGTGCCACTGTGTGGGAGGTTGGAAAAGAAAATGCCCCAACACACCACATCTGAGGGTTGCAATGCATGTTGCTTGCCAACCACGTCATCCGGTGGGTGTCAGGCGCTATGTAGGTGGCATTAGCCAGGTCTTCGATGAGTTCTGGCTTGTATATGTACCTCCCTGCCACCATGCACCGGGAGGCTGCCTGTAGGTACGGAACAAGTCCAGATGGTCGTGTGATTCCTGTGCAGCAGTGCTCCACAACCGGGATGTGTTGACAACGACTGTTGCAACACGAGCTGTACATTCCGGGAACACACGAAGTGCGCTGTCGTGGTACCCATTGTGCCAGAATTGGTAGTTGCTGCGGTCTACTTTGCCTGGCCCAAGAGCACTGGTACTGAACGGTGCAATATGCGTGGCGAGGTGAATGCAACGGAAGGGCGCAAAGTCAATACAGCTCTCGGATGGCGGGTGGTGGTGCCACTAGTGTGTGACGTTCACTCGAGGATACAACGCATCACAATGAATCAGCAACCGTGGACCGAGTACAATACGCTCTCTGTGGCTGGTGTGGGGGACAAAGGCAGTGCCTGTGCCGCAGGCAGGGAGGTACATATACAAGCCAGAACACATCGAAGACCTGGCTCATGCCACCTACATAGCGCCTGACACCCACCGGATGACGTGGTTGGCAAGCAACATGCATTGCAACCCTCAGATGTGGTGTGTTGGGGCATTTTCTTTTCCAACCTCCCACACAGTGGCACTGTCCGGTACCAAACGGTGGCACAAAATTTAGGTACCCCAATTCGGGCACCTGAGGTGCCCGGAATGGTGGAAAAGTGGGGTTCGATGGGTTTCCGGACCGATCTGGGGGGGTTTGGAGGGTTTACGGGGGCTTTGGGGCCTCTGCGCCGGTTTTTTTGAAAAATCGTGTTTGTCACCCCCATTTGACCCCCCCTACCCCCCCCCCCCCTCCTCCAGCAGGGGGTGTCGGTGGTGGTTGCCACAAGACTGGGTGGAGGAGAGAGAGAGAGGGGGGAGGGGGAATAGCCTCTTTCCCGAACCCACCTACGGGGAGAAATGTTTGGTGCTCACAGAAAATGACACACCCCCTCCCCCTCATTCCCGAGGTTGTTTGAACATTTTGAACATTTTTTTTGGCCGTGTTCCCAACAGCCTCCGTGAGAAGAGCTGTTTCGAGTTGAACCATTTTTTTGGCTTCGACCCAAGATGAGATGGGATCTCTTCAGCACACAAAAAAAACACTCCACGTGTGTGGCCCAGATGTTCCCAACAGATGGTACACCGTTGGGTGGACAGACTGCAATCGGATTGTTGTAGGTTTCACCCATGAATCATTCTCGGTTTCATTCGGAATAACGGTTCGATTCAATTCTATTGTTCCTCTTCGGATGTGGGGAAAACCGATCGGGGTGGGGGAGAGCGGGTCGCATTGTCCTGTTTTGTAACACCGGAGATTTGGCTGCGTTGATGCCATTGTGGTCATAAGTTCCCCCCACATCCACGACTTATCTTCTGCATTCTGTATTTTTTACGGGCGAATGCGCTTTATGTTATCTTTCGTTCAAATTTCAGTTCGCTGGCGGCAGTAGCAATGGACGAATGATCGGGCAGATATCGCCAGATCCACAACCAAAGCACGAGCCTGCTCAGTCACACGTTTGCTGAACCTGTTGATTGTGCATACTCGATTTTACTATGCGGCGGTAAGAGGCCCTGTCGCCGTGTGGAGCCGCCCCACACATGGCGGTGTTGTGGAAAGTTGGCTTTTGTGTCGGTTGCCGGACTTAGCAGACAGAGGGCGGCTGCTGCCGCGAAGTCGCGACAAAACACCTCTGCAGCTGGCTCCCGACTCAAAGCTGGCTAACACACACTACTGGATTTGGTGAGCATGCACTAAAACCAGACATACAAACTTGCCACACAGGTTTGCGATGCTGAAAATAATAGGCACGTGACGTTCTGATGCACATGCAAATGAGGAGGTTCGTTTTTCCTTTGATTTATTCTTCTGGTTCCGATTTTTTTTGCCAGATTTCTATTGACAAAAAGAGAGGCACCCAAAAAAAATGGAAGGAGATAAATGGATTCGGTCCACAAGCCATCGAATGCAGCTCCGAGGTCCAGCGGGGCGCCCAACAGCCCAGCGACCCGGGAGCGAAACATTGAGTCAGCGGAAAGTACAGAAAAGTGACACTCCAGCGTTCCCATGAACACCCT
This sequence comes from Rhynchopus euleeides, assembly GCA_963210315.1. Classification (NCBI taxonomy): domain Eukaryota; phylum Euglenozoa; class Diplonemea; order Diplonemida; family Diplonemidae; genus Rhynchopus; species Rhynchopus euleeides. The sequence continues at coordinate 1,800,177 of OY723247.1, read as the reverse complement.
CTGGCCCTTAGGGCGAGAGGTCATGGAGTCACCGGTAGAAACGAGTGAGCAGCAGTGACAATACACAACCACAACAGGTCGCGAAGGTGGTGGACAAAAATTCCCGCCCAAAAAAATCGCAGCCTTTTTTTGTTTTGAGACTCCTTTGTCTGAGACTGTGCGAATCGCACCACTCTGCCAAAGAAAGCTGACCAAAAGCTGACCCTAAGCGCATCCCACCGGACAGGGTTGCTTATGTTTTATGCGGGTTATGCTGGAGCGATGCAACATTCGCCTGACAAGCAACACCCCTCCGTTTATAGAGGGCACCCTCCGGGAATGCAAAGGTACACGGCCGCGGACAGGTTTGAACAGGTCTACACATTGAAGCCCCTGGGCGATCTGGGGGGATGAGGGCTGGCTAGGATCAACGCGGCGACCGGAGAAAAAAAAGGGAAACGAGAGAGGGCTGCATAGTGCTGATCTGATGATGTGGTCAGCCTTTCTGATGGGGGAAAACCGTTCCGTGGGTGTGGCTTCGACATTGCATGCATGCCGTATAGGCAGTGGGTTGCATTTCCACCAGGAAGCGGGGGGTGAGTTGGTGGAAGAAATAAGAAGATGAAACGGGTGGATATTGAACGATTTTTTGTTAGTTCTGGCCGCTCCTGGACCTCGATTGGCATACTTCAATGGGGCGGTTCGAGCCAATTCCGATGGAAGATCACCAGCCATCCGGTTAAAAAGTGCCCATTTCCAGGTTTTGGCCAATTCTAAATAGTACAAATTTACCCACTTTTTTGGTCCAGGAGTTCCTTCACTCACACCGATTTTTTGCGCGGTTTCCCGTCTTCCCAGCTTCCGACGGTTGTTTGCGACCCCCTCCCGCCCTCCTCCCACACCATGAATCTAGAAAAAATCAAAAAGCCTGAACGGTCTTCATACCCAACACCTCCCGGGCACCACGAATCTAGTTCTAGTCGTGCAGCACCGATCACCAGGAGAACACGCAGGCTGTGCAGACTCAGGCTGCGCCTGAGTCTGCACAGCCTGCGTGTTCTCCTCGTCACAATCAAAATCGCTGTCGTAGTCGGTGTCGTTGCCAACACCGAGTGGCCTCTCGTCATTTTCCCGAACGTACATTGCAAAGTGCACCTTCTGTGAGGGTCTTGCAGACGGGTTGTTAGTGGTGGTGCTGCGGCAGGACGTGGGAAGCAAAACAGGACGAGACATTTGCGCTGGATGGGCTGAAGGACCTCGCGGATCTCACCACGACCAAAAAGGTGAAGTGCAACACCTGCGGCGGGGAGGCCACTTCAAAGCTCGCTGCTTGCCGCTTCGCAGAAGTTCTCTTCGGGGTTGTCGATCGCTTCGATAGTGCCGGCAAGAAGGTCAAGACGGCAAGCAGCATCCCCAACGAGCTTGAGCTGTTGGAGGTGGTCCCCGGGGAGATCGCTAGCGCGGAGCCGACCACGGTGACGTACCGGCTGACAGCCTCGTCTAGTGCTGCGAAGGGGCCCGATCAGCAGTCCGCAACGTACGAGACGCAAGCCGCTCGGTTCCATGGCAGTCGCGTGCTGAAGTGGGTCGTGACAGGGACGACACTTCTGGCAGGTTGGGCCAGCTCCTGCGCGGGCTCAGGGAGGAAGGCACTCCCATGGATGCCCCTTCCTGGCTAGGGCTGGCTCGTGTGCTTCGCCCTCTGGACTGTATCCAGCAGCTTGCTCGTCGCTACCCATCCACCCTCGGGCAGCTGGTGAAGACGACACGGTCGGGCGTGGTGGTAGACTGTGACATGCAATGACCGGCGTTGCGAGGCACTGCAGCACAGCAGCAACAGCAGGCGGACATCCGGTGAGGGCACGTGACGCACCTTCCTTCAGGTGTGCCCAGTACCCTTTGCACTCCTTTTTGGCATTGTCTCGTCTCCGAGACTCCTGGTGGGTGATGCTATGTCTCGGGACAATATGAAGGCAAAGGCAACTATTCCTGTAATATTCCCATTCTGGGGTGGTGGGGAAGGGGTCGCCCCCCCTCTCTCCCTCTGGGGTTTTTCCCTTCAAAACCGCATTCTCGCATTGTTTGAGTGCATCCGTACCTCGTACTTTTTCTCTCGCCAAAAATGGTGGAAAAAAAACCCATTACTCCTTGGACCACTGAAGGAAAAAGGTGGGTAAATTTATTTTCCCCCCTCTTGAGAAATTTTGAGTAAATTTTTTCGGGATCCTGGATCCCTCAATAGTCAATAGTATTTAGCCTACCGGCTGAAGATCACACCTATTTTTTTTTCAATTTCCAGTTCCGGTTCTCTGCAATGCAATGCAGCGCAGTGCAGCAACGTGCCGACAACCAATGGCGGGCGCAGAGAGCCAAACCCTGCCTTTTGGTGTGCACAACTGTTCCCAGTGTGATGAGAGAGGTTTGCGAGATACCTTAACTTCCCACCTCCGTTCCAAGAATCCACGAAAGTATGAAAGAGAAACGATGAGGCAGATGAGATAAAACGGAAGAAATTCTTGTATTTTTCACTTAATTCACCCCCCTCCCCACGAGCCGTGGGGGTGTGCATTTTTTTCCATTTATTTCAGAGGGAGACGGACTGTGACATGTGCCATGTGTGATGTGCGGTGAAGGCCTTTAGGGGATAAACTAGAATAGGTGCAGGCCTGTCGCTAACTTTTCGATTTTGGAGATTTGGTGGGTTGACGCTCCTGTTTTGGGGGGGGATCAGGGGGGAAAACACTAGGGGCAAATTTTTCTCGCGCGCGCTTCGCGCGCGCTCGTGTTGTTGCCTCATTTCCCCATCAGTGGACCACTAGGTGGGCACGGTGTGAGGCGCTGGGTTCCTTCCGTGGTTCCTCTCCCGCTCGCGCCACTCGGGTGCCGGAGGAAACCCAAAAAATGGCTTTCGGGACCATGATTTCGACGCTACCCCCTGATATGCCAGGGCCGTTGAAGCGCAAGGACTTGGTTACGAGACGGGCACGCGAGATGGGGGGTCTGGGGGGCAGTGCCCCCCAGCCGCCGGAGGCCACGGTAGTGAACATCTGTTCATTGTGGGCGTACAGATTCTGTGTGAGTTGGCTACGTCCCTGAGGCTATTGGAGTGGTTGGATTCCCTGACCTGGTGGGAATCGAATGACTTGAGTACGAGACATACGCCACAGGGGGTCTGGGGGGCGGAGCCCCCAGCCGCCGGAGGCCACGGTAGTGAGCATCTGTTCCTGCAAAACCATACTCTCTTCGACGTCGACCCAGTGAAAGTGGGTTGACGCTTGGTCGACGCTTGGTGAGCGTCGACCCAGTGTAACCGGGTCAACGCTAGGTTCGCGTCGACCCAGCGTAATAAATGGGTTGACGCTTGGTCCAGGCTTGAATGGCAACCCAGTTCCACTGTGTCGACGCTCCAAGCCTCGACCAAGCGTCAACCCAGTTCCACTGGGTCGACGCTGGGTCGACGCTTTTTTATGGGGGGGGAAACCCAAAATCACTGGGTCGACGGTCGACGCTTAGCGACATGCCTGGAATGGGTGTGTGGGGGTTCGGGGGGGGGGGGGGGGGCACGAGGATGCCTCTCGGGATTTTTCAGAACTCCCGAGTCGGCACAACAGGAAGCGGGGGGTGGGTGGGGGTGGGGAAACTGCACCCATTGTCTGCTCGAAGATACAAACACCTTTGCCCGGCAACTGTTTTTTTTGAAAATACAACAGCTACGGAACTACTTTTCATTGAGCGCGCACTTTGTATCTCAAGGCTGTGTGGAGGCCCTGTGAAAGTGGCATTTTTTAAAAGGTGCCGCATCCTCAAGCTTCAAACCGGACAGCTTCTTCCTTTACTACTTCACGCCTTTCTCGCTCCCGCCGCTCGTAACATGGTTGCTCATCTTTGCTGAAACGTACTCCCCTCCCCCCCCCCCCCCCGGAAGACCACACCAAAGACTCGGGTTTTTGCTGTTTTTGAACGGCTTTGAAGCATCTTTCGGCCGAGCTGTCCCCAACCCCCAGCGAGGGCAGGGCGGACATGGCCCAGATTCTTCTACCAAGCACGGCTGTTTGTCCGCTCGATCGGCATAATGAATAGCGGCACCGAAGACAAACATCCAGAGGGGAATACTGCCCTGTGAATGCTAGAACCTAGCCCAGCCCTCTTTTACGCCGCGGCCTCACTGACCACAGCAGCTCAACCCCGGTCACGCGGCTTGTTTGCCATAGAGCATTGTTGTTCGTGTTGTGCATGTTACAGTGCTAAGAGCCCGAAGGAGCAAAAGTAGAACCTGCTGCGCTAGCCCCACCATGCAGCCTCAGTACGACAGGACGCGCGCAGGCACCGGGCCCCCTCTCTAAAAAAAACCGAAGACAAACATCCAGAGGGGAATACTGTTGATGAAATGATGTGGAAAAATCAAATGCCAGGGGGTGCAGGGGGATGAAGGAATGTCGGGGACAACAGGCAAGAGAGAATTCTGCATTTTTCCCGGTAATAACGGGTGGTTGTTGGTGTGGGGGTGATCTGGCAGGATGGTGTTTTTTCGACGACCAAACAGCTGACGTGCGAAGGACCGCCAGATCTGGGGTGGGGGGCGAGGCTATATAATGAACGGTAGGGGGAGAGTGAACAGGGAATCACATAAGAACGAGGGCGAGCGACGTAGAGAAGGCAAGGTACAGAGAGTTGGCTCCCCTTCACTCTCTACGTGCAGCTCAGCGGGTAGGGGGTGGGGGGACGAGGCACGGCTGTCGAAGTCCTGGAGGTGAAACAAGACCCCCGACGCCCTCAGTCCAGCTCTTGGGGGGGTCTTGTTTCCATCGACGACCACTCCATTCTGCCGCAGGCCTGTCGCTAACTTTTCGATTTTGGAGATTTGGTGGGTTGACGCTCCTGTTTTGGGGGGGGATCAGGGGGGAAAACACTAGGGGTCAATTTTTCTCGCGCGCGCTTCGCGCGCGCTCGTGTTGCCAAATTTTGAATTTTCCCATCGGTGGACCACTAGGTGGGCACGGTGTGAGGCGCTGGGTTCCTTCCGTGGTTCCTCTCCCGCTCGCGCCGTCGGGTGCCGGAGGAAACCAAAAAATGGCTTTCGGGACCATGATTTCGACGCTGCCCCCTGATATGTCACGGCCGTCAAAGCGCAAGGACTTGGTTACTAGACGGGCACGCGAGATGGGGGGTCTGGGGGGCAGAGCCCCCCATCCGCCGGAGGCCACGGTAGTGAGCATCTGTTCATTGTGGGCGTACAGATTCTGTGTGAGTTGGCTGCGTCCTCCTGAGGCTACTGGAGTGGGTGGATTCCCTGACCTGATGGGAATCGAATGACTTGAGTACGAGACATACGCCACAGGGGGGTCTGGGGGGCGGAGCCCCCCAGCCGCCGGAGGCCACGGTAGTGAGCATCTGTTCCTGCAAAACCATACTCTCTTCGACGTCGACCCAGTGAAAGTGGGTTGACGCTTGGTCGACGCTTGGTGAGCGTCGACCCAGTGTAACCGGGCCAACGCTAGGTTAGCGTCGACCCAGTGTAATAAATGGGTTGACGCTTGGTCCAGGCTTGAATGGCAACCCAGTTCCACTAGGTCGACGCTCCAAGCCTCGACCAAGCGTCAACCCAGTCCACTGGGTCGACGCTGGGTCGACGCTTTTTTATGGGGGGGGAAACCCAAAATCACTGGGTCGACGGTCGACGCTTAGCGACATGCCTGATTCTGCCGTGGGGAGGGAGGGGGGGGGGGGGGCGCGAGTCTTTCAAATACGAGAGATAATTCTCTGGAACAGTAGAAAACATGAAGCACGATAAAATGTTGGTGGGGGTTTTGGTGGCAAGAAATGATGGGGGGTGGTAGCGGGTGTTTAAGCAGTATCACAGACCGTCTGAGATCAGCAGATTTGTTGAACTCAGGGGGGGGGGGGTGGCGGGGGTTGTAAAAAAATACAAAAATACTGGTTGAACTCTTGTCAGCTTGTGGGGATGGGTGGAGATAGTGCAAGCCCTACTTGAAGGGCAGCTTGAAGTGACACTCCCTGGGGGGAAGTGGGGTATGAAAAAAATAACTGCTTTGCTCGGGTTTGGATTTTGTTCGGCCACTGCGAAGAGAGCGGGAGATGCGCAATGGGCCGCGCGTTATCTGTTTTGGTGCAGACGACCAACACCCTGGCGGACAAAAAGCCAGGCAACGGCGTCCACAATGAGGAGGGGAGGGAGGGGTTTTTCCTTCTGCTGTTTGATTGGGAAACTCGTTTTGTTTTCCCCGGGAAAGATTCTGAATGTCAGACAGAGAGAGAGAGAGAGAGAGAAAGAGATAGATAGATGGAGGGAGGGGAGTATTGAAAAACGCACGGAATAATAATGAAAAAAAAATAACCGACCAGAGAAGTACACACACCAAACACCCAGCTTGGAACGCCAATTTATGCTGGCTGCTGATGCAGCCAGCGCCGAAGGTCGCCATCTCTTGAGCACGTCAACATTACTCATAGGGCAGGACCTGGCTTTGTAGAAGGGTGGAAAGACAACATAAGACAAGATCGACGGCTCTGGTGGCGTAAGCGGTAGGGCAAAATCATACACATTCTTTGCGACCGGCATGAAACTGTGCAAAAATAAAAGAATGGGACGAGAAGGGAAGAGACATGAAATAGAGTATGGTGGCAATAAAACAATGAAAGCCCACCCGAAAGAAATGGGGGGGGGGGGGGGTTTTGCGGGGGGGAGGAGGTGAGAATGTAGTACGCAGTCCAGACGCAAAAAAAAAGGCAGACTTTTTTTTCCCCGTATGTTTTGGTTCTGAATTATCACGCAAGACCACCACACTCTTGGCTTGTTTTCCCTTGTTCCAAACGAAGAAAAATATAGTAAAAGGTTCTCAAATTCGGGCATTTGTTGATTTTCTCTCAGAGAAAGAAAAATTGATAATTCCAGTTCCACACGAATGAATGAAGGGGGGGGAGGAAAAGGAAAGTAAAGGAGGCAAAAAAAAATCAGTCCTTGCTGGGCTCCAATAATCACAGCAATTTTTGAAAAGGAATGAAAAATAGGGGGGGGTGGGGGAACAGAACACACAAGAAAGTGCTCCAAGTGAACTCCGCCTTTAGACTACGTACCGACAATCACAGGGATATGCAAGCGGAGGACGCTGTATATAAACCTGATCTGTCTTCAATAACTGTTGGGTGGGAAGGGCAATACACGCAGCATCAACCTAGTGCCAGCTTGACACTCAATTGTGAAGCGGGGTCCCTGACACTTTCGAGCGAAGATCACACACCCCTCTAATATTTCTTGGAGCCGTATTTTTTTCTTGCATTTTCAGCGAAATGAAGTGAATAAGCGCCACCAAACCATACGGTCCAGCTTGGGCGAGGGGGGAGAGAGAAGGCTGAATCATGCAGTAAACAGGGTTCGCGCAAAGCAGAAAAAAACAGGGGGGGGGCGGGAGGGGCATGGCGGGAGAGGGCTGGCGGGGGTGGGGTGGGGGGGGTGGGAAGACAGAGAAGAGAGAGAGAGAGAGAGAGAGAGAGAGCGAGAAGAGGATCGAAGAGGGGATTCTAGCATCAGTGGGAACCTACGGCGACATCCCCTCCCCTTTTCCTCCCCCCCACCCACCCACCCCCACCCTCCTTTGGCCCACTGTCCCGCCCGTCTCACCCCTCCCCCCCCCCCCCTGTCAGATCACAATATTCTCTCCACACAACGATCTGAACAATATATTTTTTCCGTGATCTCCCTGCCAAATCGGACTGTGGGGTGGGGGGGTGGGGACTGTTCCGCCAGGCCCTGCCGGCCTGACAAGACACCGTGAGTAATGAGGCTGGGGTGTGGGTGACGAGCTGTGTGTGGCCTGGCCCCACACACTCATCTCGCGCAACGCAAGCCTCTCTACTCCGGGGTGATTGCATGGGTGTGGCCACTGTTCTGGGGGGGGGTGGACGGAAACCTGCACAGGTCATGACCCGCGTGTGTGTGCCTAGGGGAAGATTTGGTGAAAGAAACCCGAAGAGGAAAGGAGAGTGTTGGTGATAGTAGGTTGGCCCCGGTCTTCTGGGCGAAGCGGGGTGGAGGCGCAGCATCCCAACAGTGGACCGTGGCATTGGGCGTGCGAAGGGCCAAAATATGAGGATTCGAGACAGCGAGGAAGTCAGGTGGCTGTGTCGCTGTGAACCCACAAGGGTGGGAGAGTCCCCTAAACACGCAGTCGTGAATTGGCAAAAACCCCCCCCCCCCACCCTTTTCTCCACCAGGGGAAATTTTCGGAGCAAATACCGTAGCCAATACGTATTATTTGTGCCCTTGGATACAAACACCCTTGTCCAGCATCTGTGAGTAATATGTCAGCTGCCGAACCACAATTCATTGAGCGCGCACTTTGTTATATCAAGGCTGTGTGGAGGCCCTGGGGAAGTGGCATGATATAAAAGGTGATGCATCCTCAAGCTTCAAATCGGAAAATTACCCCCCCGCGACTTCGTGACTTGTGACTTCCGCTCCCGCCGCTCGTGGCATAGTGAAACCTATCTGTGTCCCTCCCCCCCGCCAGATCGGAGAGAAGTGACAGCAAAAGGTGCGACTAAACCACAAACTGCTGAAAACCGGTTTGTTGAAATGCAGGTCCTCCCCACTGTTTGCGTACACCACACCCCAGTCTGAAGGAGGTGGTGCGAGTGGGTGTCGCAAGACTGGATAAAAGGGCACGGAAAATGTCCCCAGCTGGCTCCGTCGGAACTATCAAAAAAAACAACTAAACAACGATCACCCCCCCCGCATTTTGCACACTCGGCAGACCCGGCACAACACCCACAACTTCCAGGAAAGCTTCATGCGTTGCAATGCGAGAGGAAAAAATCCTTCCATGCAGACGATCCCCACAAAACAGCACATCACTTTACGTTTTTTTTTGGGGGGGTTTTGTTTATCCAGGCGCCCCTCTCAGGAGAGAGGGTTCTGGACAAGGCGTTGGGGTGTGTGGGTGAACAGAGGCGCTTTTCGGCACCCGTCCCCACCCTCCTTACCCGTTGGCCTGAAGGGGGGAGGTGTGATGTGCGCGCGCGACGATGACCCGCCGCACTCAACGATATATGGTTTTCACACTCGACATGTCCTCCGCGGGGAGGTGAGGAAGTTGGGCTGACCAGCCGCATCTGCTGGCGTCTCCACGAGTCAGACTCAGATGCGTTGCACACAAGAAGAGCTCCACGGTGTGGCGATCGAACTTTCCAGCGGGATAAATCCTGTGCAGATCGCACCCACCCATGGCGTATGCATATGAACAGCCTTGGCAGAACACACGCAATAGTTTAGCGACGAGCGGTGCGTCAAGAGAAGGTTGAAATGTCGAGAGTGAATGACTGAAATCGAAGAAGGAGAAAGTAAAAAAAAAGATGGGCGTGACGAGAACAGTGTTATATTTCCGGGCCAGGGGGGAGTGGGTGGGGGGAAATACGGCGGCACACACAGCACAATGGAGAAACATGACCTGTGCAGGGTTACTGCCCCACCCAAAGTGGTCACCCAACGCAAGGTGTCCTCGCATGGACGGGGACGGGGGGGGTGTGGGGACCTTATCGTTTCCTGCAGTGGTGCAAAGCACGCTGAAGCACCCTGATGTTTCGGGTGATCTCGCTGGAAACACACACAGAACTGGGGTACGGTCTGCGAAAAAGGTGTGGCTCTTTGTTGCGCACCCAAGTCCGAAGATCGTTGGGGAGGGAGAGAGAGAGAGAGAGCCACACAAACCACCGGACCTTCTCATTAATCTACCACCCTCCGGTGCACACAGACAAGAACCGCCTCTTTTCTTTTCTCGCATGACGAAAAAAAATCGCCGATTGTTTTGTCTGCAAGCAACATTGGGTGCGACGTGAAAAGGCCAGCAGAAACACGCTCTCTTTTGCTACACGTGAGAGGCCTCTCGAATGACAAGAAGCACAGGGGCGGGGGGGTGTTGTTTTCCCTGTTAGAATTCTTGTTGGGGAGGAGTAGTGCAGGGGATGGAGGGGGGGGGGGGCAACTTAGAGAAGGAAGACATACAGTTGCTTTGGGGTTTACTTTCCTGGAGAAGCGTGCAGCCCCATCCAATAAAACCGAAGGGCCGCCAAATCCTGTAAGCTCCCCCCTCCGCTGCTTTGCAATTTCTTTGTTCGGAGCCCAGCATGCAAACACGGCCCACGTATGACCTCCAAGGCTGGCACTCATGACGGAATCCTCTACTCAGAGAAAAACGGAACGAGCAAAGCCAGTCAAATAGCTCGCACTTTGGGTCATTTTAGCTCGTAAAATGCCTAGCTGTGCCTGCCATTTTGCTGGCGCTGCAAGTCCTTATTACCAGTAAGTTTTGTTCCAGTCAAACTGATTGTTACCAACCAATGGAACTCGTGTGCCGTGCGCGAGCTTCGCTGCTTTTTTTCATTTTGGTTCCTTTTTGATTTGACTTTCTGTTTGGGTTTTTGAGATCGTGTTATATCATGGCCAGCGCCTCACCACACGAATCACTCTTAGATGGTCCTGTGTGCGCACGTGCTGGGTGTGGGGTTTTTTGTTACACGGCCGTTCAGTACCCGAGGAAGCCAATGTTCCCGACAGCCTCAATGGGGAGGTGGGCACGGTTCGTCAGGGTCTGGAGGTACCCGGTCAGCTTGGCCTCGTTGATGCCGATCTCCCAGTCCAGCAGCTGCACAAGCTCGAACTCGCACTCCTTCAGCTCCGCCGCCGTAATCCCGCCAATGCAGGCGGTGGTGCTGTTCATCAGCTGGTACTCCTCAACAGCCTTGTGCCCGATCGACAGCGCCGTCAGGAACAGCTTGTGGATCGTGTAAGGCGTGATCAGCTCGGGGTGCGACTCGCTCAGGCGGTGGATGAGGATGAGGGCAGCAACGTACGGCGCCACCGTCAGCCCGCTGCACTGCGACACACGCAGCACGTAGTCCGTCAGGTGCATCATGGGGTACTTCGACATGAAGGTGCTGTCCTGCGCCGCGGTGTTGTGGCACCGCGCGCTGACGTTCGCCAGAACGTCAGCAATCACGGGCGCAAGGTAGTCCGTGACCGGGGGGGTGGGGCGGGGCGCGTTCAGCATGAAGCCCTGGTTGGAAAGCTCCTCCTGGAAGCAGGCGGGGGCCACCTCCGACTCGCACCCGGGGGTCCAGTTGCTCTGCGCGCTGCTGGCGATGGAGTCCGACGGCGCGGGGGAGACGCCGAAGCAGCTGCGCTGGTGCAGCAGAACAACGTCGTCACCCTCAACGTCAGACTCGTCGTCGGACTCAGCCTCCACACGCTCAACGTACTTCAGCACAGGGGTGGCGCACCGCCCCTTGAAGTCCTCCTGCGCCTCCTGCGCTGCGCACGCCATCTCGAACCGCGTCTCGTCCATCTGCATCATCGACACATCCGGGGTCGACGACACGCGGCACACGGACAGCGACATAGCGGTGTGGGTGTGAGGGGAAAAGAGTGGGTGTGAGAAAACGAAAGGCTTGATTTAGTTTTCGCTCGGGGGGTGTTCCCTTCTCCTTTTCTTCTTAGCGAAGAAAAAAAGAATGTATGGAGGAGTGGGGAAGAGAGGGCGGGCTGCTTTTTTCCTCTGGCAAAGGAGCGAGAGTCAAGGGGGGCAGGCGGCGCGCGAAAGGGGTTTCTCTTGTGGTTTCGAGTTCAGAAACTCAAAGGCAACGATGAAAGAAGAGCTAAAGGAAGAAAGGAATGTGCGGGAAAAAGTTGCACGTGTCAGGCCGTGGAGCGAGACGGATGGATTTACGTGAGAAAGGTGTGGTAAGAGGTGTGTTGGGTTCACAAATGTGTATCCTTGGATACTGCAGGAGGGCGGTGGTGGTGGTGGTAGCGGCGACGGGCATTACCTGATGCAGGCAGATGGAGCCAGCGACAACTCTCGATAACATCGGATGGGTGGGGGCGTGGGGGCCTAACACGTCACTATTACATTTTTTACACGAACCTTGCGGGAAACTGTGTGGCCAGTCATTCCACCCACCGTAGGCAGGCGGCAGCATCTTGCCTGCCGAAAAGTTCCAGGGTGGAGGAACACCCTCCGAATGCAGCGGTGTTGCCTGGCATGCCCGGAACGGTGGTCACAGCTGCAGCGCGGAAGCGGTTGCAGTGTTGCACAATGTAGTGTGATCGGACAATGCAGGAACCACGAGCTAGGATGGCGGCATGGAGCGCCGTGATTAGTTTGTCCCTGTTTTTAAAGGTGGCAAGGTAGCCACACATTCGACATGCACATGGCAAGGGAAATAATAAACGGCGGGAGCTCTAGTGCGGGAAGAGGAACAACGGAATATCCAGCACAGAACAGAACATCATTTACACACAAAAGCCACTCCGATGGGGAGTCAGCTCCACATGTCAAACCGTTGATGTGGATGCTGCAGAAGAAGCCGAAGACAGTGCTCGTGGAATCACGGGGTAGGAGGAACTGGCTGATGTTGGAGCTGCCATCGCGAGGGCACGCGTGCATGCGGGTGAGAACGAGACAGAATAACGAGAGTGGATCAGCCAGCGACTGCATTGTCATCCCTCCAGTGGGGGGTGTGACTGTCTAAAGTGTGAAGGGAAACCAGTCTCCCGACACCCTCTCGCGGGTCGGAAAAAAGCGGAGTAGAAGCAAAAAAAGATAAGGCTGTTGTTTGTGCGCCAAATCCGGGCAAAACAAAAGCAACTCCGCAGCCTGATGAGGGGGTTGAATTTGTTGCCCAAGCGCTGCCTACTATCTTTTTGACACTGACAGGTTCCCTGTTGTGGTAAAAACCCAAAGCTAAAGCGAACCAACCCCTTCCCTTCGGCACCCCAGGTTGTGAGGATCTCACGGGGAGCACGGCAATATCTTGGCATATCACCGGTGTCTCTGCCCCCACCTCCCACCCCTTGGTCACAAGCCGCGGCACAGGGACACCCGCCACTGGTCCGCATCCCGCACGTCGCGCATAATGAGCCCTGCAATGGCTTCCTCATGCTCCTGCGTCAGCACGCGCAGGAAGTTGTGGAGGCGCGGGTCAATCGACTTCATCTCATCCGCAAGAGTCTCACGGACGTGCTGCCCCAGGCCCTCCATGGCCAGCAGCTGGCTGTACTTCAGATACAGGCCCTGCCTCCCTTGCTGCCTGCGCGGATCGTCGTCGGCGAGGTCGACGAAGTGGTAGTCTTGAACGGTGCTCCAGACGACCTGCTCAACCAGATCATCTGCACGCAGCTCGTCCTTGAAGAAGCGTGCCTGTGCCGCGGCATTCAGATGCGCTGGGGGGCGGCTGGCCTCAATCTTCTCCACAAACGTAGAGACAAGCGCGTCGCAGGCCTCGCGCCCAGCACGCGTAACATCGAACGACATGCGCTTCCCCGTCACATCGACCTGTGTCGCAGCATATGCAGATGGGAGGAGCACCGCCACACAGAGCAAGGGGCACCACATCACGCCAGCCCAGCCGCGGTGTGCCAGAGAGGGGCTGTGATGGGTGGTGGTGGCGGGGTGGGTTTGTGAAGCGAGGCCTTGGTTCGCCTCAGCTCTGCCTTGGGGGGAGGGGGGAAGTAGCGGGGGCTGGACTGCAGGTGGGGCAACAAGGGGTGGGGTGGAGTGTGGTATTCCTTCAGCAGTGTGGCATGCACCTGCCCGGGCCGGTTTCGTGCTGTCAGCGCCCCCCACCCTCCCGCCCCCCTGTGCCTCTACACGCGATCTACATGGCGGAGGGCTGGTTCCCCAGAGCAAGGGCAGTCACACGCGGCCACATTGTTTGACATCGACGGCGACCACCCCGATGTGTGGAACGGGCACGGGTAAAGTCGGAAACAACACACAAAAAGTGACATTCCAGTCATCCTGCTTGTTCTCTACTAAAGTGATCCCATCTGCATGCGTGCGCTTGCGCTTTCGCACACTACAAACAAACAGTTCATGCCTCTGGAGCACGGTCAGTACAACTGAAATGACACTTCTCACTCGAACGTCGTCAACAAAGTTGTTTTCTTAGTTGCAGAGAGCGCACGGAAGCAGCAACTCCCCTACTTGGCCGCGGGAACGCCCAACACCCCCACCCGACACCCCACGCCTAGTGGTCTGTGTGATACGAGCGAAGCGCTGCAAGGGAGGGCGCAGGTGTCGACGTCTCCGACTCATGCGAAGGGAAGAGCCCATCACGCTTGATGAGCGACGACGTGTTCACATGCAGCGTCGCATCCGTCGCACGGGACTGCGGAGTGCCATGCCCGGGATGCCCCTGGGCATAGGTCGCAATGGTGCTGAACGTGTCGTACGCCCCGGGCATCTCCTTGCTCGCCTCCAGCAGCCTCACCAGCATGGCTATCGGGTCCTCTGGCCGCTCCGCCGCCACCTCATTCAGCGCGGGCGACAGCGCAGGGAACACTGCACGGCTGAGATAGTCATACGCCGACTCCCCACCACCACTCGGCGCAGGCTGCGCCACACCGTTCCCCCCCGCGGACACACCGCGAGACGTGCTGCCACTCTGCGCGCTGTTCGCCCTAGACCGGGAACGCCCGCCCCCCCCCTGCTCCAAAGGACCCCTGTCGTCGCTGCTGTGGAATGCACGCCGAAGATCCGCATGACCCTCAACGATGCCCATTGGCGTGTGCCCCTCCCTGTTCCGTGCACGGGTGTCGGCGCCTGCCTGGCGCAGGTAGACCGCCACCTCGCGGTGCTGTGTGCCTCCGCCTGAGACGCATGCGATGCAGGCGACATGGAGTGCGGTGTTCCCCGTCGCAGGGTCTGCCGCATGCAGGTCAGCCCCGCCCCGCATCAGGGCCATGCATGTGTCTATGCAGCCCTGGCGGGCGGCATCGTGCAGGTCCCAGCCTGTTGGGGCGCCGCCTCCGCCGCCGCCAACCCCACCCCCCTCCCCAGTCATGAGAACGCCGTGGGGAAGGGTGAAGGGTGAAGGGGGGGGTGGGGTGGTGTGGTATAGCACACTTCACACACACACCTGCAGGGCAAACGGATGCGGATGTGGTGGTGTGGGATAAGGTGTCGTGGGGTGGTGGTGGCTGCGTTGAGGCTGCGTGTTGACGGGTTGAAGGGTGTGTCTCCAAGAAGCGTGAAGAGCCTTGTGGCATGGGCGGGGGGGAGCCACGCTTCGAGCTCTCGCACCGTCGGGATAGGGGTTGGTGGGTTGCGTCGTTTGTGTTTGTTGGCGACGACAATCACGATCACTCATTTCTCTTGTGGAGCACGCCACATCGCATTGTCCCTCTGATGCGATGGCCACCTCTCGCTCCGCTCAGTGCAGCACACGCATGCATGTTTTGTTGGTGTCTCGAACACTTGCTCGCTCCTGTGTCGAACACACCCAATTCCAGCGTGTTTACTCAGATACTGAAAGTCTTTGTACCGAAGAGGAGACCCGGGGCACAAAGGCGCATGCACCAGGCCCACCAACTCCTTGCAAGTGAGTGTTTCGCCCGAGAAGTGTAAAATTGCCACAGGACACTCAAGCACGCCGCCCTGTATTTTACTCATCCTGTACCAGGAACAAACCTAAAGGCTCACGTGCAAGCGCGCACAAACAAAAGAGAAACGGGAAGAGTCCGACCACACAGTGCTAACCGTGAATTTCGTAGAATCTTCAGTTGCTCAAAGCCTTCCCGCGCGTTTACTGAATGAGTCATACAGATCAGCACCTGCCTTCCCAGCAGTGCATACACCCAATCCGCATGGGGTGTCGTTTTAGACATCTTGTTGGGGGGGGTGGTGCAGCGACAGCATACTGTTGGCATCTCCACTGGCAGCCGTGCATGCACAGTGTAGAAACGCCATAAAACCACACACTCTTGATCAGGCACACATACGTCGTTCATGTTCATGAGAGAGAGACCGAGTGGGGAAGCAGAGGGGAGGGGGCGTTACAGCTGACACGCATATCGTACAAATCATCCACGATCTCATGATCTCAAGTGGTTGCAGGGGCCTCGTGACTGTCCAGGAACCGCCTTGCCATGCCTAGAATAGGCTATTTCAGTGAAAATCAGTTCCTCGCCAGGTGAAGAAACGGCAAGACCGCCGCTTCGCTTTTGCCACCCCCCCCCCTCTACCGACTTGCGATGGGCGCAATGTTGGGTGGATTGGTGATTCCAAACACTTCATTACAACCCCTCGCCTGCTGGAGAGAAAGCGGCGTGCGGAGCACAGTTTGCCAAATGGGTCACACTTCCCGCGTGAACACTGTGCATGTAAAAAGGAGCTGTCTTGTGCGCCAAAATCCGGGAAAAGTGTCCTTCCCGTGATCCTGCTCGTTCTCTAGCTTCCTAACTTCCTGATGTGGTTCCATATGCATGCGCTGGAGCTTTCACACACCACAAGCAACCTCTTATGTCTGATGAAGGAGGGGTTGTGTAGAGCACGGATAGAAGAACTGGGCGACACTTTCCACTCGAATTGTCATGTGCGGAAGACACAAAAACACCAAACACCCACAGCCTTTGTTGTAGATGTTGCCTTTGTTTCCCAAAGCGCTGCCCGCTATCTTTTGTTGACACTGGTATGAGTATCTGTTGTGGTAAAAACACACAGCGCTTCGCTCAAAATATGAACCGTTTTGAACGAATATTTTGGCCGTGGTGCTCCAACACACACACACACACACACACACCCCTGTGAGGGGGCCACCTTCTCGGGTTTGTCTGGCTGCACGCCTTCAAATAAAGCCAGCTTGTCGCCAAGGAAGTACACCCGCAGTCGCGCGGCTTCAGGGGGAAGGGTGGAGTTGTAGTAAAACCAGAAAAAATCAGGACGAGGGTCAAGTCACACTCGGAGAAGAAACGAGGGGGGGGGGGCGGGTGGGTGGGGGATACGGGAGGGTGTTCCCAGGCCTGTCGCTAACTTTTCGATTTTGGAGATTTGGTGGGTTGACGCTCCTGTTTTGGGGGGGGGATCAGGGGGGAAAACACTAGGGGTCAATTTTTCTCGCGCGCGCTTCGCGCGCGCTCGTGTTGTTGCCAAATTTTCCCACCGGTGGACCACTAGGTGGGCACGGTGTGAGGCGCTGGGTTCCTTCCGTGGTTCCTCTCCCGCTCGCGCCGTCGGGTGCCGGAGGAAACCAAAAAATGGCTTTCGGGACCATGATTTCGACGCTGCCCCCTGATATGCCACGGCCGTCAAAGCGCAAGGACTTGGTTACGAGACGGGCACGCGAGATCGGGGGTCTGGGGGGCAGAGCCCCCCAGCCGCCGGAGGCCATGGTAGTGAGCATCTGTTCCTGCAAACCCATACTCTCTTCGACGTCGACCCAGTGAAAGTGGGTTGACGCTTGGTCGACGCTTGGTGAGCGTCGACCCAGTGTAATAAATGGGTTGACGCTTGGTCCAGGCTTGAATGGCAACCCAGTTCCACTGGGTCGACGCTCCAAGCCTCGACCAAGCGTCAACCCAGTCCACTGGGTCGACGCTTTTTTATGGGGGGGGAAACCCAAAATCACTGGGTCGACGGTCGACGCTTAGCGACATGCCTGGGGTGTTCCGTCCTGGGGGGGGGGGGGGGGCGGGGGGACGGCGGGGTGGTGGCATCGCGAGTTTCTTCTTACTTATTCCTCCCCCTATATTTCCCCACCAGAGTCACGGGATGTGCGGGAAAAAAAACACAAGGCGGTTCCAGAAAACATGGCTTTATTTTCCCCTCAGAGGCTGTGGCCGAAGCCAGGAGCTGGCTGCGACGCCCCAAACACTGCTGAGATTGGAAGGGGGGCGGGGCGGGGGGGATCACATCTGCCCCTCCTTGCAGATTATTTGCCTCTCCGTATTTCCTTCTACTTTTTGCACGATTCGTTCATGGCGCGGCCCTATTCAAGGGCCGCGGGATAAAAATCAAATCACTCGAGATGACCGCTGTGCGCGTTTCTCCTCGAGCACTTAGAAGGCACCACTCGTATTCGGATGGCAACGGCTTGAACCTCGGCTAGGCACAACAAGACAGTCCAAGAGGAAGGCCGGCACACGCTGCACTGCACAAAAAAATAACATAACACCAGATTTCGGGACGGAGAGGGGCTGCCGCCATCAGTACGCAGTTACCCCGCACCCCCCTGACCGTTCACGACTGCGCGGTCACGTTCACGCCAACTTCTTCTTGTACTCGGTGTTGAGGTATTTCACCATCAGCCCGAAACGCTCAAACACACGCTTTGCCGAGACCTGCAGAAAAGGAGGAGAGTGTGTAGTTTGTCAGATGAATCCCTCCCCATCCTCCAAGCTGCACTGAGCAAGCACACATCACAACAGATGGCATACCGATGCAGCCCAGGTCGGCAGCGTGCCGCGGGGGTCGAGCCCCACGGTCTCAACGATGTAGCAGTGGTCGGCATCGATGGGCAGCACGGAGTAACCCTGCAGCGACATGTGCGCACGGGTGTAGCCAGACTTCTCGGGGCACTCCGGGTGGTCCACAGAGATGGAGGCGAGCACCATGGGGCGGAGCACAGGGGCGCCGAAGTCCACACGGGACTCCAACGGGGCCGGGGTGGGGAGTGTGCCCAGGGAGTGCTTGCGGCGCAGCTCGTCAATAAACGTGTCCAGGCCGTAGTAGCCCACCTCCGCGTCGGACAGCATGTAGCGCTCCACAAACATGCACACGTCACGCTGCGCGACAAAATTCACGGGCGTCTGGAAGCTGAGGTGCAGCACACGCCCGCCCTCAGAGGCCTTGTCCTGCACCACGTTGTAGCTCTCAAAGAGGGGGTCGTACACCTTCTGCGCACGTGGGGCGGAGTCGATCATCTCGTGGATGAAGAAGTCTGCCGAGCAGTTCAGCACAGACTCGTACCTGCCCACGATGTGACCGCCGTTCCAATCGCACTGCAGCTGCAGCCAGCGCTGCGTGTCCGTCGCCGCAGCCTCCTTCCACCCCTCCCCGTGGAAGATGAGGTCGAGGAAGTGGCGCTGTGCCTTGCTCAGCTCCGGGAGGCTGCCGATCTCCGGGGCAGGCCTGGTGATGGAGCGGCGGACGCCCTCCACTGCCCTGTCCAGCAGGGCGTTGGGGATGCCGGAGCGCAGCTCCGTCTTCGACATCACACCGCCGGCGGCTTCTGCCGGCGCCGGGGGCGCCCCGTCGATGACAGTCACACGGGGCGCAGAGCGGGCGGGGTGTGCGGCAACGGCAGGCCTGCCCCCACCCGCACCACCCTCAGTGAGGGTGCTGCGGGAACCCGTGTTGTTGCGCATGCGCAGCACCAGCTTGCGGACAAGAGAGTAGACCAGGTGGGCAGCGATGACAGTCCCGAGGGCGCGGAGTGTGAGGGCGCCCTGGGCTGCGCGGGAGACGAGCGACGAGAAGGCATCGCGCACGGAGGTGGGGATGAGCTGCAGGCACTGCAGCAGCAGCATAGCGATAGTGACGTAGCGCCACCGCATGCTCTCGTCATGCTGGATGGCCAGCTGCTCGCGCACCCTGTCGAGGTCACCCACCGTGCGCTCGACCTTCGCCACAACACGCGATGTCGACAGGCGCACACGCCCATCGCGCTTGCTCGAGACAGACTCAGAGTCCTCCACGCTCCCACAGCTCTGCCACTCCCATTCGTCGTCAACGCTCATCTTGCCTGTCGGCTTTACAGCGCTGACCTGGTGACCTGGAGGTAGGGCTTATGTGTGGTGCAATGGTGGGATCGAAACGGGCTGCTTGACAAAAACGAATGCAACCGAGTGAATCACAAGTGAGAAAGGTCGCAACGACAGTTTGTGTTCTTCGAACGCAGAACACCCCACAGCCTGCCGGGCACATGAAGTGTTTGCAAGGATCCGCACGGTGAAAATTTTCCTGAGTTGGCTCCGCCGAACTTACAAAACATAAACTGCTTTTTGCGGCTGGGGGGCGGAGGATGGGGGGACGCGCGACTTACTTGTGTTCCCTTTTTTGTTCAACCCAGTGGTGGTTGGGTGCAAGGCCTTTTTGAGATACATGTTCTAGTGATGTCGGATGGTGTCCGGTGTCAGAAACCGCGTTCAGCTCAGACCCCACCCCACCCACCCACCCCCACCCCCACACGCCTAAACATTTTCATACTAGCACAGATCACACCGAGCATTTCTTGGTGGGACCTCCACTGACACACACGCACGCAGGGTGGGAATCAACTGCGCAGGGACAACCCCGCATAAAACGTGAATACCTCAAGCACTTCGGTTCTGAGGCATAGCCTCTGTCTCGTGGAAAGATGGAGTGAGGAGAGGTTAACGTGTTCAGGAGCGGGTGCTAGGTTGTTAG
This sequence comes from Rhynchopus euleeides, assembly GCA_963210315.1. Taxonomy (NCBI): domain Eukaryota; phylum Euglenozoa; class Diplonemea; order Diplonemida; family Diplonemidae; genus Rhynchopus; species Rhynchopus euleeides. Next base: position 1,780,000 of record OY723247.1, on the reverse strand, counting down.
AGTAACGAGTAAGAATGAAGGATGGATGGGGGCAGGGAGGAGGAGGAGGAGAAGGGGGGGCTGGGTGGGTGGGATACCCAGCGGGTGTTGTGTGTGCGGGTGACATACTTTTTCATAATGCAGAAACGAGTAACAACAACGGCACAAAATCGGATACGCATGGTACGCGGTTTTAGCTGGAAAGAGGCACCCGACAGACCGATGGTTTTGTGTAGAGGTCAGACGAGAGATAGGGAGTCTGGCGCCGTGAGATTCACATTATTTTGAACGGCAGGGGGTGTTGTTTTGAGTTCGGGCAACCTTTTTCTCTTTCCAAAAGGGCGAAAGGAGAAGAGCCTTGCATTTCTTGCCGGAGTTTCAGGGCACTGCTGACGCAGGATCTTCAAGACCGCAAAGACAAGACTCCCCCCACCCTTAAACACGGCACCCACAACTGCCCTGGCCCCAGCCATAAGCCAGGGGGGAGGAGAGAGAACAAGAGATGAAGTGTCACCGCACAAGCACAGGAGCCCCTGCTCTCTCTGCAGTGCGGTAACGTGAGCCTGTCAACAGCAGAACATTATACGGGCCATGCTGGCACACAGTTGTGTTCCGCTGCCCTTGACAGAGATGGGATGATCCTCGTCTTCACATTTGGGGGTGCTGTAGCGTGGGGTGGCGCAGCACCGCCAACCATCGACAGGACTCGACAGGAAGGGAAGAGACACGACAAGGGGAGGTGATGATGACATCAACCCGGAGAGGGGGGAAAAAACGCAGGTTGTCGCGGCCGGATCTGAGATTAGATTGGGGCCGGCAAGCCTGCATGCCTTTTCACCCCCCCCCCCCCCCCCATCCCCGCAACGCTTTTGGAAGCGTGATCCTTTCCACCTGTGGTGCAACCGGTGATGATGGCCGTCACCTCACCCTTAGTAAACAACCTGGCTTGACAAACCAGCTTGTGATGACACTGTGCGGTGAAACGTATGCCACTGGGTTATATGAGGGTGTAAACCCGTTTGCGGGTTTGCGTGTGCCTCATCCCCAGCAACATTCGTCGCATTACTCCACGATTCGAACAAATTAAGTGTGTGATCCCGATCAGACCAGTTGAATGTCTGGACATATGGGAGGCTGTACGGGGTGCGTCCTCTTGTTGTGCCCTGCAAATCATAGAGGGAGTGAGAAGAACACCCCTCCCCACCCAACCCCTCCCCCCGCCCCCTCAAGAAATTACACACACAACTCTCGATTGTTGCAGCTGGTTCGTTGCCTGTGTGGAGTGCATGTGTGAGCACATGCACTGCCAACAGTCTTCTTTGCTGGAGCCTGGATAACGCAAAAGAAAAAAGCAACTCACTCAGCCATCTGACAACTCCTGCGGCGAAAACATCATACCGGACAGACAGGAAGAGGTGTGGGGTGGGAGTGGTAGAGTGAAGGCATTGTCGGTGCCGATGCTTTCTCGATAGGGATTTTTGGAGAGGGCGGGGTATCAAACACACAGGAAGGGCGGGGAAAAGCCCGACGGGGGAAATGGTGGCTGCTCAATGTGTGGCAGAGGGGCGTTTCCCTCCCCCCCTCCACACAACACGGCAGAGCAGCGAGCGGATCGGAGTGGACACCAACAAGGGGGGGGGGGGTGGGAGCGTCGTAAAGTATAGAGAAACGTAAGATACAGAAGCAACCCCAGTCCACCCCCTTTTCACCTCCCCTCTCCTATCCGCGGCGGTGGTCCTTCTCTGGAGTGCTGGCCGTGATATGGGTGTAACCCGTTGTTGCCGTTGTGTGTTGGCACACGCAAGAGAAAACCAACAAAAAAAAAGTGGGGGACTTCGCTCAGAAGGGCAGAAAATGAGTTTTCTGGACCGTCGACTGGTATTTTTTTGTGTTGTTATTTTGTGTTTCCCACCAGATAAGTGAGTCTCCTCCCAAAAGAGGCAATCTGACACAGAGCGAAGGCCCCAGTAGGTCAGTTTTGACACCATGGGTTTGACCCATGCCAGAAAGGTTCTGTTCGATTCAATATTCAGAGAAGGAAAGGGTGTTCTGCAGCAGTTCGTTGTTTTGAATGGGGGGTTTACGTTTTGTGTTTGCTATTGGTAGAGGGGCGGCGAGAGCAAGGTGTGTGGTGGGGGGAGATCGCCAGTTCCGGTTGTGTTGTGTGGAATATGTGGACGAACCACCTCCCAGCAGACATGGTTTGTCGTGCGAAGTGCAGGAAAAATACACCCCTTTCCTTCACGCACGTATCCCAAATCTCAGTGTTGAAACAACAGCCAACCATATTTGTGGAGAGAAATCGTTCCGAGCAGCATGGAATGAATCTGAATGTATGCGGCAGCCGAAGACAAGGGTGTTGCCTTGCCAAAAGAATGTCCCAAGAGCTTGGCTTGGAGGGGCAGCCAAATCAGAACAGATCATTTGCGGCTAACTTGACTCGGTAGGGATGGAGGGTGTACGGTTAAGATTGAAACGGCACTGTCAAAAACAACAACTACAGAACGTATCTGAATGATTCTTGATTCCGTTCGGGAAAGTCACGATTTTGTCACGATTTTGCGCTGTGGTCAGCTGATCCACGTAGCAGGCTCGATGGATATCAAGAAGCGAATTGTGTGTGTTGCCACATTGCAGAAACCCAGCCGTCATGGTTTCGCAAAAGTATTGAATACCGGGTTTCTAAAAAACGGTCATAATTCGAGTATTCAATATATTGGCAAGTATTGAAGATATTGGTGATTTTCAGCTTCAAAGTATTGAATATATTGAATACTATGGTCGAAATATTGTCAATACTTTGAAGTATTGACCCTTTTTGGGAGGGATTTTTGCACTGTCTGCCTGATTTAGCCCGAAACCAATTTCCGAAAAACTTCAGTTTACCACCACCAAACTCCGCCGAACTCCACCAAACTCGGGCCAAAATCAGCCACAAAATGGAGGTCACTACCATTCTCCCAGCCCCAGGAAGGGTAAGATGAGCCTGTGGGGTTGGTCAGGTCCTGGTTTTCGCCAGGGTGCAGTGCACTACGGACCCGGGAAGAAGCGCAGATGGGATTTGTGTGGAGAGACTGCCGGACGCTGACACGATCAACGTGGCTGAGTACACCGGACTCCTGAGGTGTCTTCAGCGGTTACTGGCCATACAGTTCACGGGCACCGCGACGAGGCAGTGTCGCTGCTAGACCGACTCAAGAGGTCGGGGGCGGAGGTCTCGCTACGGCATGTACTGAGACACTACAACAAGCAAGCCGACAGGCTGGCGAACAGGGCGGTCGAGGAGCTAGAAGTTGGGCAGAGCCGCGTGACATTGGGGAAGGGGGAGCCGGAGGCACCACGATAGCGGATAGCTGTGTGGATGGCTGCGTCCTGGATAGGCCGCCCCATCCAAAACAAGTCGAAGGTCAGGTCCTGGTTTTTGTCTTGGGAAGGGCGCCGTTGGGAAGAATATCCGGTTTGCTTGACCGCACAGTTGGGTGAAGGAGAAGTTCCTGTTCCTGTACGGATCGGGGTTTGTCACAATTTGCTTCTGTGCATGGTGCAAACAGCAGTCCATATTGAGGCCAAGGTTTGATTCCCGGCTCCCAACACATCGTTCTGTCACTGCGACCTTGTCTCCTCATCGCCTCTCCCTCTTTTCCTTCTTTTGCTGAGTTGGTCTGTCCTACAGGGGACCGGGCTGACACACAGGGGCGATTCCACTGCACCCCTACTTACTGCGGCCACTCCCAGCTGAGTTGTGGCTGGTGCCTTCTCAGACTCAGAGGCAGGCGACCTCCGACGCTGATGCGGGATTTGGGCGCAAGTGCGCTTGCAGTCACTTGCCGGGAGGGTGCTTGCTCCTAGAGCAGACCCGAGTCTGACAGTGGCGGGCAGGGGGCAGCAGTGCCTGGCGCAGACGCACTTGGATAGGAACAGTTGGGTCCCAGGGTGCACGCCAATGAGGCGGACCCGAGTTGGACCAGCTCTCTTCCGGAATCCAGGTTGCTTGCAGTCAAGTGGTGGGCAGGAGGAAGCCACGTGTTGCCGCAGCCACGGCCGGACGTCCGCTGGGAGGTTTTCTGGGATGCTGATAGTCTTTTCCGACGGTCACCCTCTCCGGCCGACATCCCCACATCCGGACGTGCTCGCGACAACTCCGGTGTACCTCGATGAGCTTACCTTACCTTGTCGTCGGACACAACATATCATCGTTGTCCCAAACCCCGTAACCCACGTGAAGTGGATCATCTGAAGTGCAGAATGAGGTGGAGCAGGTGGAGCACGAAACATAAGTAAACCAGAGCAAGAGAGGCCAGCAGCAGTCCCGAGTCCATCGCGTTCCTCGTAGCATTTCCCGTACCACACAGGTGTGTTATGTGCAAAATGATGCTTCGGGGAGACCCTCGGGTGTGCAGGCAGGGCACATGTACTGGTGGATGAGGCCTTCACGTCTCCGATCCTCTCACCCACGTGAAACTCCACCAAAATCGGGTCAAAATCAGGAGGATATTGCTCAGTATTGCCAATATCACCCAATATATTCAATTGTTGCAAATATTGAAAGTATTGTATCAATACTTTCAATACTTTCAATAAAATAGCGGTTCTGTCAATACTATTCAATACATTGAAAGTATTGAAAAATACTTTTTCAATAATATTGATCAATACTTTGCAAATCAATACCCGAAAATTATTCAATATATTTGCGAAATCATGATCCGTCACGAATCACCTTTTTGTGCGAAAAGCCAACGGTTCTGCCAAAAATAACATGACACCTTCACTGTGAATGCTTGCTGTGGCAACCAAGGATTAGCAGTGTCACTGCCGTTCTTTCGATCGGCCACTTATGTGGTGGCCTGAAGGAGAGTGGATTGTTCGGTATTCAGCACGACGCGGCATGTGTATCACTTCAAATCCATACATCGGATGATCGGGCCTTTGCGTCAGAGGCAGGGCTGGGGGCTGGGCTCAAGCAGAACTAGGGAAGTGGCACACCTGCCTTTTGTGTCACGGAGGCGAAGATCCGGCAGTGGGTGCACAGCACGAGACTGCAACCACAAAGACAAAGTTCCAGCTTTTGCCACCAAGTCGATGCCCATCGAGACCACCTGTCACTTGAGGACTTCATACACCAGATCGGCAACTGTTTCGTTCGAAGAGAAGGCTTTGTAAAGAGGTGATGTAGAGATGTGCTCTACGCTACGGTGAAAGCCAACATTGTTGCACAACCCCAGCAAAGCGAGCTTGGCGGAGAACAGGGCTTGCGAGATGTGGTGATTGTGACGCACGACCGGGTCAGTTTCAAAACACACCCGCTTCCCTTCATGATCTCCGCTGGCTTAACATGGCAAGGAACGGCCCGTATTTCGCAAGCACGTCCTAATTATTCTGAAGATGCCGCTCCCAACAAGTCAAACCCCCCCCCCCTCTTCCCACGGCTGAGGAATAAGGCCCACCCTGCCCCCCCCCCCCCAGAAGGCACCACTGGGACTGAGTGTGCCCCGCACACTTCCTACCTCGTCTGTCCAAAAAAACAATTGTCTGGCCCGTATCGCTGCTGGGAAAGGAACAGCATTGAGCCACGTGGGGGAAATGCCCGGCATACCAGGGCTGTCGGCTTTGCTAGAGGGGCCGTGGGAACAGACCCCGATAAGGCTAAGGACCGGAGGGATCGTGTTGCAGTGCAGATCATTGCAGAACGTACACCACACAGCAAGGCATGGGGGAGCGGGGATTCTCGCGTTCGCACGCATTTTGCAGAGGTTTGAGATACTGGCGCAGTTCTGCCGCACACACACCCCGACGCCACATCACGCATGCCCGCCCAACCACCCACACAACAGTTGCATGTAACCCTGATAGCAGGGGCGGCTGAGACCGGTCGCCCTGCTGTTGTCCCCTTCCCCTCCAACCCTCCCCTGCCTGTTGTTGTCAGGTGGGTGCTACCCCACAACTGATCCTGGCCGCTGGGGGCAGCAAACAAAAGGGGCGCTGCGGGGTGAAATACGGATGAGGGGGTGGGGAGCGCCCGCACCATTTCCTGCCTGTGGCCTGGTGTCAGGGCGAGGCAGCCCTGAGGGCAGCTGCCCAGGGATGCCTGTAGGACAAGCAACCAGGCGGATCAGGTCACAAACTGGAAGACTTCAAAATCGAGTACCAGGAATTTCCCACCGCAGACCGGGGGTATTTTCGTGGGGCGGGCGCAGGAGCACGCGCCCTTCGCACACCCCCTCTGGCAGCCCTGCTGGGGGATGGGCAGCGCGCTGCTCGTGCCGCTGCCGGTGTCGTCGAAGTTGAGGAAAGCGGTCCCCGTGTCCACACCGAGGGACAGCGACCCGGTTGACGGGAAGATGCAGTGCCGGATCCCCTCAGACACAGGCACGCGCAGCGGCTGGGGCACGAGCTTGAATCCGAAGGAGGTGAGCTTCCCAAAGGGGGCAGCCCTGGGCACCAGGGGGTCCGACAGATAGTATCCAAACACCTCCTCCTCGGCATGCACGGCGCGGGTTGAGCGTGTGCTGGACTGTCGCGGCACAGCTTTGACCACCACCAGGCAGGCGTGCCCTGCCCCCTCCTTCGGGCTGCACTGTTTGGCGAGGGTTTGCAGAGACTTGCCGTGTTCGTTCTTGTCGTAGACCTTGCGGAGCTCGCCCTGCAGCTGGGAGGTGACGACCCATGAGTAGATCGTCTCCAGGTATTGCGGGTCGTCGAGGATGCGGCTCTTCGCGGCCAGCTTGGGGCGGTACATCACCACATTCTGGAGGGAGGTGTCGATGCTCCCGTGAATGCTGTCGCTGCGCTTCGTCATGAGCTCCTTCTTCTTCAAAGGGAAGTTGAAGGCGGTTGAGACGAGGCGGTCGTCGTCACGCAGCCCTGCGTCGTAAGGCATGCTGCGGCCAGGGACACCCTGCATCTCCTTCAGCACAGCGAGGGCCATGCGGTACAGCACCTTGACGCCCTCCAGGATGTACATGTCGACAATGCGCTCGCAGAGGTATCTGTGTTGGGTGTGGGTGGATGGGGGTAGCGCTGACTGAGTGAAACGTTCTGTGTGCTGGATCTTTGTGTGCACAAAGGATAAATAGAATTCACGCTGGGAATGTACAGCCGGAGAATATAAACCGGGCAACTCATGCCGACCACACACACCCCCGTTGAGAAAGGTAGCACACCTCGGCAGCAGGGTTGTGAACAGAGTTGTGATCCAGAACCCGCCAAAGTCCCCCAGCGCAATGCCCGTGTGCGCAAAGCGGGAGTAAATCCCTGACAGCTTGCTCTTCGCAAGGGCGTTGACGAGGGCCACCAGCTCTGCGTGGCTGCTGCAGGCTCTGTACTTCATCTGCTCAGCACCACTGGAAGACATCGCGCTGCTGCTGGAGAAGCTGCCTGACGCATCCAGAGGCGTCTTCAGCTCAGCCTCCGACTGGGGCACCGTCTGCGTCACCAGGGCAACTGCCGCAGCATGCAAGTCACGCACAGTCAGATACTTCACCAGACAGCACAGCACCATAGGAAGCACAGGGAAGTACGAGATCAGCGGGTGTTTCCGTGCCACCATCGCCAGCACGATACGCACGGAACGCACCTCATTCTTCTTCAGCTGGTGATACTTTTCACTGAGCCCGTCTGCCCCGAACATCGGCGACAGCGGTGTGAACGAAGGGAATCTCTGCTGCATCTCTGCGTAGGGCATCCGGAAGGTCATCTCGAAGATGGCGTCAAACCCGTAGTACTCGGGAAACCGCCTCGACCTCACCGGGTTGCAGAGCAGCTGGTTGTAGAAGTGCCCCTTCCGCGCCAAGGGGACCCCCTTCCGCACAACCTTCTTCGCACTCCCCTTCCCGCCACCCGCCGCATTCAGCTCCGACTCGTCGTAGAGATGCACCAAATTGTCTGCCTCCCGGTGCGCCTTCAGCGCCGACGGGTCGAAGTACTCCAGAGGCGACGCCACAGGGGTCACAGCAACGGGTGGCAGCGACGTGTCATACCCCACACGCCCTTCGGCCCTGCTGGCGAAGGCGTCGGGGTCGCTGGGCTCCAGCACATCCTTCAGGTTCCCGAAGCTGGTGTTACCGAATGAGTTTGTGTAGGGGCTCAGCTCGATGCAGATCCGCACCAGAGACGCATGCCCTGCATCGCGGTGCGCACTCCCGTTGGAGCTCGCATCGGACATCACATCCCCCCTGCTGCTGAGCGGGCTGCAGCAGGGCGCCTGCGCCTCTGCAGGCACCTCACCTCCGTGCGGAATCCTCATAAACGAATCACTCTGCGGGTCGTAATGCCGCAGCCCCACCGCTGCCGTGCTGCCCGTCAGCGCAGCTGTGTCCGGCTCGACAAACGGGGTGTCGGAGATCGACAATATCGGGGTCGACGGCGCGGCTGGGCTGAACGGAGGGGACACGGGCGACGTCAAGGGGGTCATCTTCGAGCCGCATGCCGTCCCCCGGGTGCGGGGGCGGGTCTCCGTCGACCCGCAGGGGATGCCGAAGGAGAGCAGCTTCGCCTCGACGTGCCGCACCTCGAGGATAACCGGCTCCGGGATAACTATGTTGCGGTAGTAGAGGTGCCGCCAATCCCTCTCGCAGTAGACGTTGATCGCATGGCACCCCACAACAAGGTACTGCGAGTCGAGCTGCGTCTTCGTGTACTTCAGGAGGTCGCCGACACCTTTGATCAGCATCTGCTCTGCAGGGCACAGCGTGCTGAGTGGGTCGTCCCTCTCCACAAGCTCGACAATCCGTCGCAGCTTTATCCGCCGGAGGTGCAGCACATCCCCTGTGGCGGCGTGAACCACGGCATCCTGCGGCACCTCGCCGTGCTCGCACTCCTGCAGAAGGGGCTCCGCAGGGAGCGGTGCAGGGCGTGAGACGTCATCGACATAACGCGTGGCCCGTACACCGCGTGTCAGCGTGACGGTGTCATCTCGGTAGCGGATCACCACATCGTCACGCATTGCTCTGGGGTGGGGTGGTGGTGGTGGTGGGGAATGTGGGGTGGGTCGGGGAGAAAAGACGGACAGGGGGAGGGGGGTGTTGCCGAACGCTGCCACGGGGCAAAAAAAAAGATGATGCAGGTGGCTGCATCGTGCGATGCTACAAAGGGGGGGGAGCGGGGGTGGAGGAGGGGGGGGGGGGGGCACCTCGACATCTGCTGCAACACCAACACGCCCCGTGATTTTGTTTCTCTCGAGGAAGAGATGCAGGCTGCTGAGACCCCCCCCCCCCCCACCCGCCCCACCCCATGGCTCCAGGCATGTCGCTAAGCGTCGACCGTCGACCCAGTGATTTTGGGTTTCCCCCCCCATAAAAAAGCGTCGACCCAGCGTCGACCCAGTGGACTGGGTTGACGCTTGGTCGAGGCTTGGAGCGTCGACCTAGTGGAACTGGGTTGCCATTCAAGCCTGGACCAAGCGTCAACCCATTTATTACACTGGGTCGACGCTAACCTAGCGTTGGCCCGGTTACACTGGGTCGACGCTCACCAAGCGTCGACCAAGCGTCAACCCACTTTCACTGGGTCGACGTCGAAGAGAGTATGGTTTTGCAGGAACAGATGCTCACTACCGTGGCCTCCGGCGGCTGGGGGGCTCCGCCCCCCAGACCCCCCTGTGGCGTATGTCTCGTACTCAAGTCATTCGATTTCCATCAGGTCAGGGAATCCACCCACTCCAGTAGCCTCAGGAGGACGCAGCCAACTCACACAGAATCTGTACGCCCACAATGAACAGATGCTCACTACCGTGGCCTCCGGCGGCTGGGGGGCCCTGCCCCCCAGACCCCCCATCTCGCGTGCCCGTCTAGTAACCAAGTCCTTGCGCTTTGACGGCCGTGACATATCAGGGGGCAGCGTCGAAATCATGGTCCCGAAAGCCATTTTTTGGTTTTCTCCGGCACCCGACGGCGCGAGCGGGAGAGGAACCACGGAAGGAACCCAGCGCCTCACACCGTGCCCACCTAGTGGTCCACCGATGGGAAAATTTGGCAACAACACGAGCGCGCGCGAAGCGCGCGCGAGAAAAATTGACCCCTAGTGTTTCCCCCCCTGATCCCCCCCCAAAACAGGAGCGTCAACCCACCAAATCTCCAAAATCGAAAAGTTAGCGACAGGCCTGCCATGGCTCTCGGTCTTGTTGGCGGGGAGGGGGGGTCACTCACGTCTGTTTGCAGCTCAGAGTCGCATCAAGGGTCTTGCGCCCCCTCTGCCGTCCACACCACACAGCACAACGCGTGCATCACGACGTTACAGTGAGGCTGAGCTCCGTTTAACCTTTCATGCATACCGGTATTACGGCACATTTTACCCCGAACTAAAGTTTCGTACACGCCACAGCACAGCGCGTGCGAATGATTTGTGTAAACAACACAGGGCGAAACCGGCCCCCCCTTTTTGCTGTCTCCTCACTCGCGGGAAAAACCAATGCGGGCTGGGAGGTTGGGGAAAAAGAAGTCCTGGGTTCTGTTCTGTGCATACGAGCGGGGAGGGGAGAGGGGGGGAGGCGGTGGCGGCAAGCGGTGGCAGCGCTTTTTGCCTGACTGCATGAAAAGTGGCAGGGGGCATTGTTTTTTTTGGGGGTCCTCCTGGTTCTGGCCTTTGCTTCGATACTGCCGAAATATAACCGCCTCCACTCACCCGCCCCCCCCCCCCTCTGCTGAGTTCTTCGCAAATAACAAGCAAGCTTGCCGGGGGCAAAACACGAAGAGAAACACCTCCCGTTCTGTGCCAGCACGTAGCACGCAGAGTGTTGTGTCTGTTTCGGGACGCTTCTTGGGCGGATCTCTCTCCATCAATGTCTGTCAAGAAGAGAGGGCTCGTGGTGAACGATTTGAACGTTGTTCGTCCTCACACCTCCCCCCCCATCTGTCTTGACACTTTTGACGCAGGGATGGCCCCTCTTGTGAGGTGGTAAAGAAGACTTGGGTGTTCCCAGCCAGACAGGCCTTGTCTGGCGACACAAACTGCAGGACATTCGTTGGCATCAGACACGGGAGAGGAGGGGGAAGGGGGGAGGGGGGGCGGGTGGGTGGGCCAGGAGAAGAGCGCGCACACCCGTGCCAGCGTGTGACAACCCACTGGAGCAATGCTGGAGGGCTCACCTATGTGCACATCAGGGTGGAGGACTCGTCTCGCCAGCCCACCCTCCCGTTGGGAAGGGCGCCTAACGGTTCGGGAATTTCAGGAAGAATTCTCAGAAAACCCTTCGGGAAGGGAAAGCGAGATCGCGGAGAGCAACAGTGGTGTCTGAACAGGGCGCACCTGGTGCCGTACCCCAATTCAAAGAAAAAAAAACACCCCACCAATTTTCTCTTCGCCCCCCGGTCGAAAAATCCCATGGTTTTTAGCCGCGTTACTCCCCATCCACCCCGCCCTCACCCCTCACCCAGGTGTGTTTTTAATCCCCGGTCTTCCCAGCCAAAAATCCCCAATTCATCCCCGCTTTTTTCCAGCAAAAAATGGTACCCAATGTCCCTCCTCCCCAGTGTGGGGCCCTTGGTCTTGTACCAAATGGGTTCCTTCCACGGTTCCTCCCGCTCGCGCCATCCTCGGGTGCTGGAGGAAAACCCCAAAAAAAAACGGCTTTCGGGACCGTTATTCCGACGATACCCCCCGATATGCCAGCTGAAACAGCCCAAGGACTTGCTGCGGTTACTAGACGGGCAAACACACGCTCCACGGGGGGTCTGGGGGGCGGAGCCCCCCAGCCGCCGGAGGCCACGGTAGTGAACATCTGTTCATTGTGGGCGTACAGATTCTGTGTGAGTTGGCTGCGTCCTCCTGAGACTACCGGAGCTGTTGGATTCCTGACCTGATGGGAATCGAAGGACTTGGGTACGAGATATCTGCCACAGGGGGGTCTGGGGGGCGGAGCCCCTCAGCCGCCGGAGGCCACGGTAGTGAACGTCTGGCTCTTGGCTGGAAAAAAAACCAGATTTTTGCTGGAAAAAAACCGGCTTTTTGCTGGAAAAAAAACCTGGTTTTGGCTGGAAAAAAACCGGAAAAAGGGCGGATGCCAAAAAGACTCATCCTCATCCCCCACTAGAAATACACCTGCCCTCACCCCCTGAAAGAAATAAAACACAAAATCAGGGAAGAAGGAAGCTAGTGCAGCACCGACACGGATCGCTCCCCACCTGGGTTTGAAGCGGGTGGGGCAACGTGGTGGTGTGCTAGAGGCCCGAGTGGACTGAGCCATGCATGAGACGAATGGCAAAAAAAATAACAGCAACAAACATCGAACGCGATACGTCTTTCAGAAGGCAAATCCTGTGTTGAGGCTACTACTGGCCATCCTCGGAGTATTTTGCTTTTGTTTCCAACGCACTGCGCAAGATATTCAGCAGGAAATACTCCAAGGAAGGTGCCACCTCCTGAAGGACGGAGGGCATTCAACGCCACTTAGATTTTTCTGGAGCATGTGCATGGCGTGTTCCTGCTGTACCGCACGAAGGAAGAACCTTGCCGTACACAAGCAAAAAAAAAAGGAATAAGCAAGAACAACGGGAGGAGGGGTTTTGAACCAGCAGCAGTAGATAAAACATCAAGATGGGAGACAAAGGCATCACAAAGGGATTAACCGGGGGAAAGGCCCGCAAGAAAAGCGACACCCCTCCCCCCGGTCTTTGCCAAGGTGAACAATAAGGATATTCCTTTGTGACCCCCCAGAAGCAAAACGGAGGGGGACATTTTTTTTTCGTTTATTTTTTTTGACGCCGATTTCGGACCCCCCGATCTCCGTGAGCCCAAGCAAAACTGGCATAGCTCGCGCTGCCACGTTGAAAAAAAAAGCCCCTTTTTGGTTGTGTGTGCAGTGTTTTCCCGATCATCAAGAAAAAAACGGGGCTCATGATGAGGTACATTTTTTGGGGGGGGGTGAAAAAAATTTCACGCGCTGATTTTGTAAGTATGCGCAGTGGTTTCCTGAAAATCCATCGGGGGTCTGGGGGGCGGAGCCCCCCAGCCGCCGGAGGCCACGGTAGTGAACATCTGTTGCGGTTGGCAGGCCATCCATGGCATGTAAATGTTGACCACAGGGTCCTATGTGCAGGCACTGCTGGTCGGAGGAAATACACCGCCTGCTTGATGCCACTGTGCGAGGCCTGGCGCTCCAGTTCGCTCTTCTCTTTTAAGAAGGTGTCGCAGTCAGTTCTTCGCATTTGCCCCCCTTCCACCACCAAAAACTGAGAGAGCTTTTTCTGCATCTAATAGCAGCACCCTGTGGGGGTGGCGCCTGTTAGGGAGGGGGGTTGTTCTGTGCGTGATGAAAAAACTGTCCTTCATCAGAAAAAGTGCCCCTGAAGACCCTCGGAGCTCCCAGAATTTTTTCCTAAGGAAAATCCCTGTTATGATGAGTTCATCAAGCCAATTTTCGGAAAAAATGAAAAAATGATGAATTCATCACGGTTTTCATCATCGGGAAAACACTGTGTGTGTGTGTGGGGGGGGAGAAAGGGGGTGGGAGAGTGGGAGTGGGGGTTCCTTTTGGTGCCGACGAAATCACAAGATAAATGGTGTTCTCGACGGGGCCCGACAGGCCAGGTCGGTGCAATGCAAGGGGGGTATTTTTTTCTGCGGATAAAACCTCCTGTCGTTGCATTGCACCCCACCACCGATGATGTAAGCGGCGCGGCTAGCGAGAAGTTAGAAGAGGGGGTAGGGAGTGGGGGGGGTGGGAGTTGTGCCGCACATGCGATAGCAAGGCCTGCCTCTGGGCGAACTAACGGAGGGAGTACCGGCGTTATTTATCAGACCCGAACGAGGCCACCCCTTGAACCACAGCTTTGCACATTGGGGAATTTTTTTTGTGTGAAACGAATTGAATGACTTGCTCCCCCCTGATAGCCTCCTGCCTAGCCCATGATTTTTTTTGATAAGACGTGTTTCTGAAAAAGCCCGTTTCAAGGTCTGGAAAGTCGCTGTTCCGAGGATCGCCAGCAACGATCAAAACACTAACGGGGATGCCCTAATGGTTTGATGTATGCCTAAAACTCTGGGAACCGATGAAGGGTGAAGTTCCTTTCCAAGTTTCTTGTTCAGAAGAGTTGCTTGACGGAGGCCACACACGCCACCTTTAATCAAGCTTGCATCGAAGGACTGCAAGCTATCATCGGGCTCGCGGTTGCTTGGTGGGCTTCTCCTGCACACTCTCGCCTGTGACTTGCACAATACACCTATCTTCAACTGGAAATTTTCTGACCAGGGGCCAAAAGAGAAGGTTCGCATCTGGCACATATGCCTGAAGGAAACCTTGCAGCAGCAGCGGAGGAAAGGCCGTCATATGAAACGGGGGAAAATCACGCAGGTATACTTCATCTTTCTAACTGTCTGGACACACTGTCTGAATGCCGAAGGATTGCGTGATGTGCTATCTACACAAGAGGTGTTCGTTGCAACAAAAAATATTGCCGCAAAGTGCAAGAGTAGAACGGGTTGATTTCTCGCATCGCCGTTGTACCGACGCGGAAACGTGGAAAAGCAAAGACGCAATGTCTGACCAGCCCCCTCGTCACCACAGGGCCGCCCTTCTGACTCACCCGAGGGTGTGCGTGGGCGTAGAATAGCTTGTGTGCCTAGCGGGGGTGTTTCCAACAGGCATTTCTACAAAACTGTGCCCAGACACACCAAGGACGGTTCCACACAACGCCGGATGGCGGGGTATAGGTTCTCAAGACACGCAGAAGTGGGGCCACTGCTGCACACACACCATTTCATTGGAATCATGCCAACCACTTTTGCAAAGCCATACGTGGGGAACCTATCCTTGGTGTGCGGCAGGAAATCTTCAACTACAATCGCCGGTTTTTTGTGCACCAGTTTTCCTGCCCCCCCCCCCTCAGCATTGGACGACATAACACACATCAACGGATGTAGTAAGATCCATTCTGACGACAGGGACCCGCCCTGCCTCGAGGGTGCAGATAGAAGAGACAGGACAAGGCGGGCAGATTAACTTTGACATGGGTGCTCATGCAGCGAGGGTTCTGTTGGAGAAGCACAAGGCAAAGTCAAGATCTCTGGGATGGTCTGTGCATCGGGGGGTGCAGAACAAATAAACACACAATAAACGGGTTGTTCTGAGGCACAGTCTCCATCACGCACAGGTATTTTTGTGAACGTTCAACAAAGGGGATGCCTTCTCTCCGGTTCCGGAGAAAAAAAAACTCGGCGAAAGGTCTCCGAAGGTATATTTTCTGTTGCTGGTACACCGAAGGAGATTTTCATGAGAAACATTTCAGGAGCTGCTCATGGGATGCTTGTATGACACCACACATCATTGGCGAATGGATCTTCTGGTTCTGTGTTCCTTGGCAACGCCTGCTCGGTTGCCCGAGATCTCATGATGGGGGGAGGTGCCTGTGTATGTGTTTGCGCAAAACTTTCAACTCTCAGCTCCACATGGCTTTGTACAGGCCCCTTCTATTCCGACTCTGTCTGGAGGCAAAGGTGCGGAAAGCTGTGTGCTGCAAAGTTGTGTGCGAACATAACACAACAACAACAACACCAACCCCCCTCTGGGATCACTCGAAGCATTGGCACCGCCACCTGACCTTGACCTACCAACCGAGTGCCCCCAACTATATTGGTGGTGGTACATCCCTCTGACGCTCGCTAGTCCCCCTCCGACCCCAACCTCTCACAAGGCGCAACGTTTGAACACTTTTTTGCTCGCTGTTCTTTAGTCGCGGCGTGAGAATAACCGAACGGCGTAAAAATCACCTTGTTACGGCAAAACTGGGTTCAGCAAACAAGACTAACCGACGCGCCCCCCTCCGTTTCGAGGACACCATACGACTTGACGGCCATCGTTATCTGAATGCCGAGCCCGTGTGCATAGCGGTGAAGGCAACAATATACTGAGAGGCGGGCAACAAGAAAGCTTGTTGACCCGGCAGGTTTATGGGGAGGGGATGGGGGAGGGGATGGGAGGGAGGATGGTCTGCAACAGGGAAGGGGGAGAGGGTGTGGGGAGGGGTGGGGTGGGGTGGAATGCCATGGGTCGTGGAGGAGGGTCGTGCAAAAAAATTTAGAAAACTTCTCTCTCTCTGTATTGTGTGTTGTGTGCGCGCGTGTGTGTCCCCCCGCTTGGGATAGCAAAGTGACGGCAAAACAAAATAACGTGACAACCAAACCAACAGACCTCCCTCCCCCCGCGCCTGCTAAGTTGTTTCGTTGGAACGCATATAAAAAACTACCCTCCTCCGCTCTTGGTGCATGAGAGACTGTTGTAAGGTTTTTGACATAAAAAAGGAACCCCGACTGTTACCCCCTACGAGCGGGAATCATCCGGGGGAGCTCGGCACATCAGGCCTATTGTGGCCCATCCCGCGGCGCCCTCTACGTGGGATCATTCGCTGTCAAACTGCTGCGGCGTGACACCTACCTTGCGAGAAGGCCCCACTTTTTCTGCAATTCTCAGGCGAAGACCCCCTGCCCACCCCACCCTACACTGGGGAGGGGTGGGGTCCCGTCATACTGAGCGCGGTACAGCAATGCATGCATGCAGCGAACACGGAGGGGGGCTGCTGAGACAAGCTGCAAGGGGATTGCTGCCATGCTGGACATGGCCTGTCTCTTTCCAGGTGGGGATCCGAGTGTTGGAAGACGACCGAGCCCCGCCTCGTTTGCCCTGTGTGCGTGACAATCCAAGGTGCAGATCGTAGTGCCTCATTTCGTTATGCCCCATGTGGCCACCGCCCCTTCAGGCAGGGTGGCGTTGCATAGTCTCGAGGCGGTCTCTCTGATCAGAAATGCAGTGAAGTGAGCACGCTCACAAAACAGGTGGCAGTCACAGATTGAGAGTGTGACTGCCCCCCTATTTATGTGAAGTGACCTGAGTCCGGGGGTGTTTGGATCTTGGGCTGTTTCTTTTCTCAGCGGTGGCAGCCCCGCATAGCGAAGCCGATGGTTGTTGAAACGAGTTGGAGGATTGATGAAAAGGCAGAATCCAAGCGCACGGCCCTTCGGGGGCCCAGCAGGTGAAAAGCCTGGGGGACCACCGGCAACTTTTTTGTGCCGGCGGTCGGGACCAGCCGCGGTACAGCGAACCCTTTTTGAACGAAATTGATATTTATTGGTGTCGGCGATCAACTGCCCGGGCAGGACGACCAGGCAGTGATGTGCACTTATCCCGCAAGCAGGATGGGGGTCACGACGCTCACATAATACATCCTCAGGCCACAGGGGGCCACATGTCGGGAGATACTGTCCCCACCCCGACATGCGAAACACATTTCCAGTTTCCTTGAACGATTGAGCGCTTTTGATAGGCTCAGACGGCTCTAGGGTGACTCTGCCATGAAGGGCCGGGTGGCACGACATGGAACAGTGACATGCTGTTGCAAGAAAAACGACGGCAACTCACCCTGGAGGGGGGGGGGTCGAGACGGGCACCTGTCAAAACAGGGGGGAAGGGGGGGGGGGGGGGGTGGAAAAGAGTAAAAAGAACAGGGTGGGGGTGGGGGGGTAGCAATAGCAAGAAAAAGGGGGAGGGGTTACATAGGTAACCGCCAACAGAATCAACCTAAATATACTGGCCCGAGATAGAAGTGCAGAACGCACATTGAATCAGATGGAGGGGGGGGGGGAGTGGATTGATGGCGGGCACACCCAAGGCGAGTGAGCAGATGCATAATGGACATTGGTCTTCAGGCTTATAGAGCCCTCGAGGCCTGCAAGGCCCCGTTGTTCAGGCTGAAGCCCGAGAAAGTGTACAACTGCAATCTGACACCCACTCATCCGAGAGGAGATCCCGCCAAGCATCTTATTGTCGCCCGAAAGGGGAATATCAGTGTGAACCAACGCATCGCGGACTGGCCCTGCGGCACGTTCGGGCACAATGAATCATGACAGTCCAGGCGACTTCGGGGGTGGATGGGGTGGGATGGGGTGGCGCGTAGGGTGGGTGTGCGGTGAGGATTGGCTTGATAATGCTATTGCTGTTTGGAGAGAAAATCTGGCCGGGGGGGGGTTTCCGGAAAAAAAATATAATCCAGCAATTTTTTTGAACAGCAAAAAAACCCGGCTCACGTTGGCAAAAATCACCCCCTCCGGACATGGTTGCCATGAGTGGCCCGGGGGCCGGGGCGTGGATTTGACACGGGGCGACTGGCCAACCGATAAAAATCCATCCTCAACCTAGGCTCATGTACGAACGCAAGGCTGGGAGCATTTTTACTGGACGCAATTGGGGTAATCAGGCTGGGGGAAAAACAACAAATCACAACGAATCACACCCGATCACAACAAATCACAACGCCAAATGTTGTGATTTGTTGTGATTTGTTGCGATTTGTTGTGGCCAGTTGTGATTTGTTGCGACCAGTTGTGACGACTTGTGACCCTTTTGTGATGAGTTGTGATGAGTTGTGATGAGGTGTGATCTGTTGTGATCTGTTGTGATCTGTTGTGATCGCGATCCAAAATTTCAAAAATTTAAAATTTTGGATCGCGATCACAACAGATCACAACAGATCACACCTCATCACAACTCATCACAAAAGGGTCACAAGTCGTCACAACTGGTCACAACAAATCACACCACGTCACACCTAGTCGCAAAAAATCACAACAAATCACAACATTTGCCTTGTGATTTGTTGTGATCTGTTGTGATCGGGTGTGATTTGTTGTGATTTGTTGTTTTTTTCCCCAGCCTGATTACCCCAGCAATACTGATTTTTTTCGGCTGGCGGTTGTTTCTTGATCGACAGACACAAGCACTGTACGAGATAGGCCACTGTACAGACTAGTTCAGTCCCTTTGACGCCCTCATATTTCTACTGATATCTCGTCGACCACCAGCCTGACGTACGAGATAAAGATGATGGCGTGCACAACAAAGGCGATGTACTAACTATTTTGACTTCTTGGCAAGATGCCGCAGCATGTCCAAGCCATGTGACCAGTGGGGTTTCAGTTCCAAATACCACGGGCCGGCGTGAGGGGTCAAGGCCAGCCCTGTCGTCCACCACACTGTACACAGCATCATGAACAAGTGGGAGGGTGAGGATGTAGAGAAGCGCAGAAGGCACAGTTGGACTGCGCCCATGCCGTATCCCGTGGAGCAGAGAAAGTGATCCGCTTGTTGAAAAGGCGAGAGTGGGAGTGGTGGGGCCGGTGATGTGACCCACCATCCCTCGTTTGTGATGTTGGGTGGTGCGTGAGTGTGTAGCCGTGCGCGCCGGTTCCTCCATCCAAAAGGCACCGCCTAGAAGGAACAGGCTGGTTCGGTGAAGCCACTTCAGCGAGACATTCAGACAGAATCGACACCCAATAAGATGGCGTGAAGGGACAGCGGTCATGACAACACACTGAACCCTCTGCCACATCGGGTACCTTTACTCTTGCTGATGTGCCGCTATCGAGTGCCAAGCGACCTCACCATTCAGGGCAATAGGGGAAGGGCCTTCAGGCACCCTGGTCCACCCTGATTGTGGAGCGCGAGAAATTCGCAGCTCGCCCACATTCTGTGCACACAACGGGATCCCGTGACAGCAGTGAACAGTGATGAGAGTGGGTCCCTTTTGTGTTGTGGCGGGGATATCGGCAGGCCTGTGCCCTTGAATGAAACTGCTTTGACTGTGTGTGGTGCAAAATCTGAAGGGATAAATACCCCGAGGGCATCCGTAGAACCGCGAGAACACCCTAAGGGGGGAGGGGGGGGAAATACGAATGACCGCACATCCCTATAGTATGTGCTCAGCAAGGGATGCAAGCCACTGTCCCGGAGCCCCGTCACGAGACAACTCGGGGCCCAAAAGAAGGGACCACCGTCAGGACAAGCCTGTGCTTGATTCCAGAGGTGTTACCGAGAGGCTGCAACGGTGGGGGATGGTGACCGTTCCAACTTGGGAGATAGGTCACCTTAGCAACGGTAGAATAGCTATTCCATAAAGGTGGGAAACCCCGGTGGGGGGGGGGGGGAGGGGGGCACCGGTGGCTTTGCTGTCGGCAGAGGCGGAAAGCGGATGACGAACTGGGGTGGATCAACTGCAGTGGAAAGGGGGTGCCGGACAAAACGCTTCCCGCACGCATTGTCAGCCGGTCGTGCAAACACCCGGATTTGCCAGGGATGCAACGAGGCGACAGATGCGCGGTGTCCGCAGAACACAAACTGTTGACGCGGCGCGATGGGTGGTGATCTGTGGTGACAAAAATCGAGGCCGTGGCAGCCGACCCCATGCCGCAGTAACACAACAAGGGCCGTGCCCAACCTGGATCCTGTCGCCAACAGAGCACCTGCCATCCCCCTAGATTCCATCATGGGTTTTGACCACGATGGAGGATCCTTGAAATCGGTAGTGGACAGTAGCGGACAGGGCGGACATTTCCTTGTGGAAAAAGTGCCCGAAAAAAAAAATTCGAAAAGGTCCCCCTTACAGAATTAGCCTTTTTTCAAAAAATCGGAAAATTTCGGACCGCAATTTGTACCCAAGAAATTGCCGAATTTTCGGACTTGGTCCGATTTGAACGATTTCCGTGCCTCTTGCAACCCCCATGAGGGGGGGGCTGCTGTTTCGGGTTCTTCCGGTGGCACATGCTGGGGTGTCAGGACAGGGAATCCTGCTCGCTGTACCCGGTGATCCCTGACGCAGCCAGGAAGTGGAGAGCCTTGGAACCCTGGTTGAGGCCTGTAACACCCGGCCTTCCTGCCACTTGTGGCATTGTGGAGTGGAGGTGGTTATGGAGAAGGTTCTCTCTCCGTCCGGTCAAGCACAACCGTCCTCTCCAGCCAGGGGTCATCTACTTTCCAAACAAGGGCCAGGAACATGCTCAAACAAACTAATTGATCAGAAAATCTGGCTTGCCGTGGAATCATTGAGCAAAATTTGGGGAGTGATTGGTGCCCCATTGCTGCATATGACATGTCCATTTTTGACGATTTTTGGGCAGAATTTGGTGCGTGGGACCTTTCGATTTTCATGATTTTTTCGGAATTTCGTGGGGACCGGTACCCCATTTGAGGGCCAAAAATCTCATTTCCGAGGCCTGGGAATGGTCGCAGTGGCCTCAGATGTCCAAAAACGTTCAATTGACCTCTCCTCGAAAAAAAATTCGAAAGCCGACTGGCACCCCGGATTAGGACATGTCTCTGGGGGTGTCCGGGGGCATTTTTGGCCCATTTTTGGCTGGGGAAAATGGGCCATTTTTCACGATTTTTTCGGTTTTTTGTCCGGACCGGCACCGCATTTGAGGGGCCAAAATCTGATTTCCGAGGCCCGGGAATGGTCGCAGTGGCTTCATTTGGCCAAAAACGTTCAATTTACCCTTCCCCAAAAAAAAATTCGAAAGGGTCCCCCTACAAATCGCCGGTCTTAGGAGCAAAAAATTTGGGCACCCAGATTTCAAAAATTTTCAAACTATTTTCTGGACCAAAAATCAAACTATTGAGGTCCTGGCCGGACATGTCCGGGGGGGGGTCAAAATTGGATTTCCCGAATTTCCGGGTCCGGACATGTCCGCCCGGACATCCGGACACCAGAAAATGTCCGCCCGGACATGTCCGCCCTGTCCGGGGCGGACATTTCTGGATGTCCGGATGTCCGGGCTGACATGTCCGGGCGGGAAATTCGGGAAATGTCCGGGGGGGGGGGGGGGGTCAAAATTGGACCCGGACATCCGGACACCCGGATTTCCGGGTCCGGGCATGTCCGCCCTGTCCGCCCTGAAATCGCCTAAGGGGCCGGGGGAAATCCAGGAAATTCGGGAAATCCAGGAATATGAAGAATCCTCCGATGTGCATTTGTTTTCTTGATCCATCCCCCGATTTATTCTGCACGCCAAACGGAACAGCGTCTGATTTATCACTGTTTTTGCGCAGAGGAGCCAGAGGTCCAAAGCCTTACGAAAATAAACCACACGCTGAACCAACCAGAGCTATTCCTAACTAGGGGTCCGGATTCCATGATTTTGAATTTCAGATTTTTCCTCTGTCTGGCGCGTTTTTTTTGCACTCTGTTTAGCGCGTTTTTTTTGCACTGCAGGAAAAAAAATTTCTGGGGAGGATTCACCGGAGTGGAGGGTGCTGAGGGGCTGAGCGGCTGGGGGGATGCTGCCTGTGAGGGAGAAGATGCACCAAGCAAAGACACACGGCCCCGGAGGGGCCGTGTGTCTGTTCAGTGGTGCATTCCTCCGCACCTCAGTGCACTCTCCGACCTGCATGTCTACGGGGGTCTGAGCCCACATGGCAACCCCGAGTAAGGGGTGCAAACAGACACCCCATGGCCAAAATGACCCCACCGCGATCCGCACAGATCCCAAATATTCAGAGGAACAGGGTTTTGAAAAACCTGTAAGTGGGGTCCCGCTGGGTGGGTGGTGTGGGTGGGTTGATTTCTGGCCTCCCAGTCACATCCTCCCTTCAGAAGTCCCTGAACCAGACCCACATTTCATGGGTGAAACTTGGCACGCACACCACCAAAATGACCCCACTACGATCCGCACGGAGCTCAAATAATGCAATAACGCCAGTCATGTGCGGCGATGCGATCAGTTTTGAGCCCCCCAAACAGGTGCCTCAGTAGCGCGTTTTTTTGTATCCGATTTCGGTCACCAGCCCCCCGGACCCCCAGATTTAGGAAAAGCCCTGGAACCAACACGGCATGCTTTTATTTTGTTTTTTTTAATGCGCTCCGGTGCATTGTGCTTTTTTGTTTTGTTGTCGATGGTGGTCATTTTGTTTTGCAATCTGCCGCCCCTTGAGGGCGGGCAACACACACGGTGAGGTTCAAGTCCTCTGTAGGGCACTTATGCTGTAGATGATAGCACTCGGGCCGCGTCAGGCCTGGGGCGACCACGGCGGGGCACCATTCCCATGTCACGCACTCACTCGGCCCATCCCTTAGTGTGCACTGTTCTGTTTTGTCCGGGTCAAGCTCTGTCCGTCAACAAATGTGGATGACCTCGCGGAGAAAGGCGCAAGATGCTTCTTACTCAAAGGAAAAGTAAACATACTTACTTGAAGAGGAGTACTGGGGTAGGGGGATGAGGATACTTCCGCTCAGTTGGAGGATAGGTCAGAACCAATTTCGTTGCCTTCCGTACGGATCCCTCCCCTGTGTTGCAACTCGTCAGCGTACTCACAGGATCTAAGGACTCCGGGTGATCAATTCCGGAGCGGTTCTTGGCCTCCTTTTTTCCAACTTTACATCGAGCCATACCATCCAGCTCTGCTTGTGGCAGGGGCGCTGCTCCTTGAGGGATTCACATCCCCGCATACCATGGGGTTTTGTTTGCGTGTTTTTTTAATGCGCTCCGGTGTATTGTGCTTTTTTGTTTTGTTGTCGATGGTGGTCATTTTGTTTTGCAATCTGCCGCCCCTTGAGGGCGGGCAACACACACGGTGAGGTTCAAGTCCTCTGTAGGGCACTTATGCTGTAGATGATAGCACTCGGGCCGCGTCAGGCCTGGGGCGACCACGGCGGGGCACCATTCCCATGTCACGCACTCACTCGGCCCATCCCTTAGTGTGCACTGTTCTGTTTTGTCCGGGTCAAGCTCTGTCCGTCAACAAATGTGGATGACCTCGCGGAGAAAGGCGCAAGATGCTTCTTACTCAAAGGAAAAGTAAACATACTTACTTGAAGAGGAGTACTGGGGTAGGGGGATGAGGATACTTCAGCTCAGTTGGAGGATAGGTCAGAACCAATTTCGTTGCCTTCCGTACGGATCCCTCCCCTGTGTTGCAACTCGTCAGCGTACTCACAGGATCTAAGGACTCCGGGTGATCAATTCCGGAGCGGTTCTTGGCCTCCTTTTTTTCCAACTTTACATCGAGCCATACCATCCAGCTCTGCTTGTGGCAGGGGCGCTGCTCCCTGAGGGATTCACATCCCCGCATACCATGGTCCTCTCGGCCGGAATTTGTTACTTTTTTTCCCGGCGTCGACGACCCTTCACGAAAGGACGACCTCGACTTTTTTCCCCCCTCCACCCCCGATGGCCAGAAATCCGTGATGCAGCACACACCAGCCCTTTGCCGTGATTCAGTCCACAGTGTGACTGACTTTATGCCGACTCTGGCTCTATGAAGGAAGGCTCAGTGTGTTGATTCGACGGCCAACGGGGGAGGGGCTTTCTTTCCTCATGCATGTTTCGTTCATCGCATCAGAGGCGCGGATAGTGGGAGATAGAAAGGAAAAAATGGAAACGGAAAACAAAGGTGGGGATGGGGAAGGTGGGTGGGGGTGGGGGGTGGGTGGAGTGGCAGGGGCGGGGGAGGGGGGGGGGAAGAAATCTTGCAAGCCCTGCCAGCAAAATCCCCCCCCCCTCTCCTTCTCCACTGCTTCAGCTTCACTCGATGTGATCTCAGAAGTGGGGAAAAGAAATATATGGGGGCCTCTCGCATCACATTAAGTTCGCAAGTGCCATTTGCAAACGCTTCGCCCCTGCCGGCTCTTGGTTGAACGATTTTTGAAGGCCTAAACATTACTTCGCTTTGACCCCCCCCCCCTCGCGCAGTGTTTCAACGACACACCAGCCTTGCTCCATGACATTAACCAGAGCAGTTGATATGAACGTTGCCCCTCCCCCTGAAAAAGCGATATATTCCTCTGCTGTGGACTTCGCGCAAGGAATCAGATCCCACGTTCGTTAACATGCGGCTCTGCCCCAAGAACCTGTTCATCGTCAGGCTGCACAGTCCAGGCGTACTAACTGGTTCATCTCACACTCGCCAGGCCACACTTTGCATGAGCACCGGCAGCGCTGTTGATGATGACTAAACCTCTACATATTTGACACTCCATTTGTTGCATGATGGCTGGAGCCGTTCAGACGGGCGACCCCCTTTTGAAAAGGCCACCGGTGGCACCCTTTTGTATGCGAGAAAGATAGAAAAAAAATACACCAGAGGAATGCACCCGATCGTGACAAGAAAGATTTTAGAGGGTGGCCAAGCGTGAGGCGTGCGCATCTGGCGAATCACTTTTTGTTTGGAGTGGGCCGACCAGAGCTGCACGAAGCACACGCCTGCGGGTATAGAGTCACCGGGCAGCGGGCGTTTCTGAATGGAATACAAATCACCCCCCCTCCTCTTCTCCCCCACCCCCCCCCCCTCCCCCACCAGATGTTCGTAAGTTTTGCGGGCCCACCCAGCGTGTCATTCGTTGTGTGTCCAAGACATTGCTCTTTGTGAGGGAGACACGGTTTCTGACACAAGAGCAAAATACCCCCCTTCCCACCTGGTGCCAGACGCCCCTGGAATGACCTCCCCCCCCCTCCCCCATTGGGGCTATCAGGAGCGGAAGCCCCGAGATGTGCACCCTTTTGAACGATTTTTTGGCCTTTTACAGTAACCAGTCGGGAAGCGGTTTGCCAAGGATTAAGAAGGAAGATGATGTAGCGAAAGAGAGTCAAAGAGTCAAAGGGGGTCCGGGGGGGGGGGGGGGGGAGGAGGGGTATTTTTTGCGGCACGAGCGGCAGTGTGATGTGGCTACCTTTGCGGAGGGGGCGTTGTCGTGAAGTGTTGTATTTTTTTTGGTGTTGCTGTATCAAAAAAAAGGCACACTGCGAGCGCCGTGCGTTTCGACTCTTCCGTCGTGACAAGTAAGCTTGTTATTGTGCAAAGAGAAGACGAATTGTATGCCGCCACAACCTGACGTCAAGCTGTTCAGGCAGCGGCGTACACAATGAAGTACCTAGAAGCCCCTCCTGCGAGAAGGGGCTTGCCTTGGACTGGCAGTTTCGGT